>OY804575.1:142517984-143734330 GCA_963680875.1 Bathymodiolus brooksi | reverse complement strand
TTCTACATCGTTGGTGTAATGGTTAGTTGGCTGTCTCGACTGTGGTAGATCGTATGGTTCTACATCGTTGGTGTAATGGTTAGTTGGCTGTCTCGACTGTGGTAGATCGTATGGTTCTACATCGTTGTTGTAATGGTTAGTTGGCTGTCTCGACTGTGGTAGATCGTATGGTTCTACATCGTTGGTGTAATGGTTAGTTGCTGTCTCGACTGTGGTAGATCGTATGGTTCTACATCGTTGGTGTAATGGTTAGTTGGCTGTCTCGACTGTGGTAGATCGTATGGTTCTACATCGTTGGTGTAATGGTTAGTTGGCTGTCTCGACTGTGGTAGATCGTATGGTTCTACATCGTTGGTGTAATGGTTAGTTGGCTGTCTCGACTGTGGTAGATCGTATGGTTCTACATCGTTGGTGTAATGGTTAGTTTGCTGTCTCGACTGTGGTAGATCGTATGGTTCTACATCGTTGGTGTAATGGTTAGTTTGCTGTCTCGACTGTGGTAGATCGTATGGTTCTACATCGTTGGTGTAATGGTTAGTTGGCTGTCTCGACTGTGGTAGATCGTATGGTTCTACATCGTTGGTGTAATGGTTAGTTGGCTGTCTCGACTGTGGTAGATCGTATGGTTCTACATCGTTGGTGTAATGGTTAGTTGGCTGTCTCGACTGTGGTAGATCGTATGGTTCTACATCGTTGGTGTAATGGTTAGTTGGCTGTCTCGACTGTGGTAGATCGTATGGTTCTGCATCGTTGGTGTAATGGTTAGTTGGCTGTCTCACTGTGGTAGATCGTATGGTTCTACATTGTTGGTGTAATGGTTAGTTGGCTGTCTCGACTGTGGTAGATCGTATGGTTCTACATCGTTGGTGTAATGGTTAGTTGGCTGTCTCGACTGTGGTAGATCGTATGGTTCTACATCGTTGGTGTAATGGTTAGTTGGATGTCTCGACTGTGGTAGATCGTATGGTTCTACATCGTTGGTGTAATGGTTAGTTGGCTGTCTCGACTGTGGTAGATCGTATGGTTCTACATCGTTGGTGTAATGGTTAGTTGGCTGTCTCGACTGTGGTAGATCGTATGGTTCTACATCGTTGGTGTAATGGTTAGTTGGCTTTCTCGACTGTGGTAGATCGTATGGTTCTACATCGTTGGTGTAATGGTTAGTTGGCTGTCTCGACTGTGGTAGATCGTATGGTTCTACATCGTTGGTGTAATGGTTAGTTGGCTGTCTCGACTGTGGTAGATCGTATGGTTCTACATCGTTGGTGTAATGGTTAGTTGGCTGTCTCGACTGTGGTAGATCGTATGGTTCTACATCGTTGGTGTAATGGTTAGTTGGCTGTCTCGACTGTGGTAGATCGTATGGTTCTACATCGTTGGTGTAATGGTTAGTTGGCTGTCTCGACTGTGGTAGATCGTATGGTTCTACATCGTTGGTGTAATGGTTAGTTGGCTGTCTCGACTGTGGTAGATCGTATGGTTCTACATCGTTGGTGTAATGGTTAGTTGGCTGTCTCGACTGTGGTAGATCGTATGGTTCTACATCGTTGGTGTAATGGTTAGTTGGCTGTCTCGACTGTGGTAGATCGTATGGTTCTACATCGTTGGTGTAATGGTTAGTTGGCTGTCTCGACTGTGGTAGATCGTATGGTTCTACATCGTTGGTGTAATGGTTAGTTGGCTGTCTCGACTGTGGTAGATCGTATGGTTCTACATCGTTGGTGTAATGGTTAGTTGGCTGTCTCGACTGTGGTAGATCGTATGGTTCTACATCGTTGGTGTAATGGTTAGTTGGCTGTCTCGACTGTGGTAGATCGTATGGTTCTACATCGTTGGTGTAATGGTTAGTTGGCTGTCTCGACTGTGGTAGATCGTATGGTTCTACATCGTTGGTGTAATGGTTAGTTGGCTGTCTCGACTGTGGTAGATCGTATGGTTCTACATCGTTGGTGTAATGGTTAGTTGGCTGTCTCGACTGTGGTAGATCGTATGGTTCTACATCGTTGGTGTAATGGTTAGTTGGCTGTCTCGACTGTGGTAGATCGTATGGTTCTACATCGTTGGTGTAATGGTTAGTTGGCTGTCTCGACTGTGGTAGATCGTATGGTTCTACATCGTTGGTGTAATGGTTAGTTGGCTGTCTCGACTGTGGTAGATCGTATGGTTCTACATCGTTGGTGTAATGGTTAGTTGGCTGTCTCGACTGTGGTAGATCGTATGGTTCTACATCGTTGGTGTAATGGTTAGTTGGCTGTCTCGACTGTGGTAGATCGTATGGTTCTACATCGTTGGTGTAATGGTTAGTTGGCTGTCTCGACTATGGTAGATCGTATGGTTCTACATCGTTGGTGTAATGGTTAGTTGGCTGTCTCGACTGTGGTAGATCGTATGGTTCTACATCGTTGGTGTAATGGTTAGTTGGCTGTTTCGACTGTGGTAGATCGTATGGTTCTACATCGTTGGTGTAATGGTTAGTTGGCTGTCTCGACTGTGGTAGATCGTATGGTTCTACATCGTTGGTGTAATGGTTAGTTGGCTGTCTCGACTGTGGTAGATCGTATGGTTCTACATCGTTGGTGTAATGGTTAGTTGGCTGTCTCGACTGTGGTAGATCGTATGGTTCTACATCGTTGGTGTAATGGTTAGTTGGCTGTCTCGACTGTGGTAGATCGTATGGTTCTACATCGTTGGTGTAATGGTTAGTTGGATGTCTCGACTGTGGTAGATCGTATGGTTCTACATCGTTGGTGTAATGGTTAGTTGGCTGTCTCGACTGTGGTAGATCGTATGGTTCTACATCGTTGGTGTAATGGTTAGTTGGCTGTCTCGACTGTGGTAGATCGTATGGTTCTACATCGTTGGTGTAATGGTTAGTTGGCTGTCTCGACTGTGGTAGATCGTATGGTTCTACATCGTTGGTGTAATGGTTAGTTGGCTGTCTCGACTGTGGTAGATCGTATGGTTCTACATCGTTGGTGTAATGGTTAGTTGGCTGTCTCGACTGTGGTAGATCGTATGGTTCTACATCGTTGGTGTAATGGTTAGTTGGCTGTCTCGACTGTGGTAGATCGTATGGTTCTACATCGTTGGTGTAATGGTTAGTTGGCTGTCTCGACTGTGGTAGATCGTATGGTTCTACATCGTTGGTGTAATGGTTAGTTGGCTGTCTCGACTGTGGTAGATCGTATGGTTCTACATCGTTGGTGTAATGGTTAGTTGGCTGTCTCGACTGTGGTAGATCGTATGGTTCTACATCGTTGGTGTAATGGTTAGTTGGCTGTCTCGACTGTGGTAGATCGTATGGTTCTACATCGTTGGTGTAATGGTTAGTTGGCTGTCTCGACTGTGGTAGATCGTATGGTTCTACATCGTTGGTGTAATGGTTAGTTGGCTGTCTCGACTGTGGTAGATCGTATGGTTCTACATCGTTGGTGTAATGGTTAGTTGGCTGTCTCGACTGTGGTAGATCGTATAGTTCTACATCGTTGCTGTAATGGTTAGTTGGCTGTCTCGACTGTGGTAGATCGTATGGTTCTACATCGTTGGTGTAATGGTTAGTTGGCTGTCTCGACTGTGGTAGATCGTATGGTTCTACATCGTTGGTGTAATGGTTAGTTGGCTGTCTCGACTGTGGTAGATCGTATGGTTCTACATCGTTGGTGTAATGGTTAGTTGGATGTCTCGACTGTGGTAGATCGTATGGTTCTACATCGTTGTTGTAATGGTTAGTTGGCTGTCTCGACTGTGGTAGATCGTATGGTTCTACATCGTTGGTGTAATGGTTAGTTGGCTGTCTCGACTGTGGTAGATCGTATGTTTCTACATCGTTGGTGTAATGGTTAGTTGGCTGTCTCAACTGTGGTAGATCGTATGGTTCTACATCGTTGGTGTAATGGTTAGTTGGCTGTCTCGACTGTGGTAGATCGTATGGTTCTACATCGTTGGTGTAATGGTTAGTTGGCTGTCTCGACTGTGGTAGATCGTATGGTTCTACATCGTTGGTGTAATGGTTAGTTGGCTGTCTCGACTGTGGTAGATCGTATGGTTCTACATCGTTGGTGTAATGGTTAGTTGGCTGTCTCGACTGTGGTAGATCGTATGGTTCTACATCGTTGGTGTAATGGTTAGTTGGCTGTCTCGACTGTGGTAGATCGTATGGTTCTACATCGTTGGTGTAATGGTTAGTTGGCTGTCTCGACTGTGGTAGATCGTATGGTTCTACATCGTTGGTGTAATGGTTAGTTGGCTGTCTCGACTGTGGTAGATCGTATGGTTCTACATCGTTGGTGTAATGGTTAGTTGGCTGTCTCGACTGTGGTAGATCGTATGGTTCTACATCGTTGGTGTAATGGTTAGTTGGCTGTCTCGACTGTGGTAGATCGTATGGTTCTACATCGTTGGTGTAATGGTTAGTTGGCTGTCTCGACTGTGGTAGATCGTATGGTTCTACATCGTTGGTGTAATGGTTAGTTGGATGTCTCGACTGTGGTAGATCGTATGGTTCTACATCGTTGGTGTAATGGATAGTTGGCTGTCTCGACTGTGGTAGATCGTATGTTTCTACATCGTTGGTGTAATGGTTAGTTGGCTGTCTCGACTGTGGTAGATCGTTTGGTTCTACATCGTTGGTGTAATGGTTAGTTGGCTGTCTCGACTGTGGTAGATCGTATGGTTCTACATCGTTGGTGTAATGGTTAGTTGGCTGTCTCGACTGTGGTAGATCGTATGGTTCTACATCGTTGGTGTAATGGTTAGTTGGCTGTCTCGACTGTGGTAGATCGTATGGTTCTACATCGTTGTTGTAATGGTTAGTTGGCTGTCTCGACTGTGGTAGATCGTATGGTTCTACATCGTTGGTGTAATGGTTAGTTGGCTGTCTCGACTGTGGTAGATCGTATGGTTCTACATCGTTGGTGTAATGGTTAGTTGGCTGTCTCGACTGTGGTAGATCGTATGGTTCTACATCGTTGGTGTAATGGTTAGTTGGCTGTCTCGACTGTGGTAGATCGTATGGTTCTACATCGTTGGTGTAATGGTTAGTTGGCTGTCTCGACTGTGGTAGATCGTATGGTTCTACATCGTTGGTGTAATGGTTAGTTGGCTGTCTCGACTGTGGTAGATCGTATGGTTCTACATCGTTGGTGTAATGGTTAGTTGGCTGTCTCGACTGTGGTAGATCGTATGGTTCTACATCGTTGGTGTAATGGTTAGTTGGCTGTCTCGACTGTGGTAGATCGTATGGTTCTACATCGTTGGTGTAATGGTTAGTTGGCTGTCTCGACTGTGGTAGATCGTATGGTTCTACATCGTTGGTGTAATTGTTAGTTGGCTGTCTCGACTGTGGTAGATCGTATGGTTCTACATCGTTGGTGTAATGGTTAGTTGGCTGTCTCGACTGTGGTAGATCGTATGGTTCTACATCGTTGGTGTAATGGTTAGTTGGCTGTCTCGACTGTGGTAGATCGTATGGTTCTACATCGTTGGTGTAATGGTTAGTTGGCTGTCTCGACTGTGGTAGATCGTATGGTTCTACATCGTTGATGTAATGGTTAGTTGGCTGTCTCGACTGTGGTAGATCGTATGGTTCTACATCGTTGGTGTAATGGTTAGTTGGCTGTCTCGACTGTGGTAGATCGTATGGTTCTACATCGTTGGTGTAATGGTTAGTTGGCTGTCTCGACTGTGGTAGATCGTATGGTTCTACATCGTTGGTGTAATGGTTAGTTGGCTGTCTCGACTGTGGTAGATCGTATGTTTCTACATCGTTGGTGTAATGGTTAGTTGGCTGTCTCGACTGTGGTAGATCGGATGGTTCTACATCGTTGGTGTAATGGTTAGTTGGCTGTCTCGACTGTGGTAGATCGTATGGTTCTACATCGTTGGTGTAATGGTTAGGTGGCTGTCTCGACTGTGGTAGATCGTATGGTTCTACATCGTTGGTGTAATGGTTAGTTGGCTGTCTCGACTGTGGTAGATCGTATGGTTCTACATCGTTGGTGTAATGGTTAGTTGGCTGTCTCGACTGTGGTAGATCGTATGGTTCTACATCGTTGGTGTAATGGTTAGTTGGCTGTCTCGACTGTGGTAGATCGTATGGTTCTACATCGTTGGTGTAATGGTTAGTTGGCTGTCTCGACTGTGGTAGATCGTATGGTTCTACATCGTTGGTGTAATGGTTAGTTGGCTGTCTCGACTGTGGTAGATCGTATGGTTCTACATCGTTGGTGTAATGGTTAGTTGGCTGTCTCGACTGTGGTAGATCGTATGGTTCTACATCGTTGGTGTAATGGTTAGTTGGCTGTCTCGACTGTGGTAGATCGTATGGTTCTACATCGTTGGTGTAATGGTTAGTTGGCTGTCTCGACTGTGGTAGATCGTATGGTTCTACATCGTTGGTGTAATGGTTAGTTGGCTGTCTCGACTGTGGTAGATCGTATAGTTCTACATCGTTGCTGTAATGGTTAGTTGGCTGTCTCGACTGTGGTAGATCGTATGGTTCTACATCGTTGGTGTAATGGTTAGTTGGCTGTCTCGACTGTGGTAGATCGTATGGTTCTACATCGTTGGTGTAATGGTTAGTTGGCTGTCTCGACTGTGGTAGATCGTATGGTTCTACATCGTTGGTGTAATGGTTAGTTGGATGTCTCGACTGTGGTAGATCGTATGGTTCTACATCGTTGGTGTAATGGTTAGTTGGCTGTCTCGACTGTGGTAGATCGTATGGTTCTACATCGTTGGTGTAATGGTTAGTTGGCTGTCTCGACTGTGGTAGATCGTATGTTTCTACATCGTTGGTGTAATGGTTAGTTGGCTGTCTCGACTGTGGTAGATCGTATGGTTCTACATCGTTGGTGTAATGGTTAGTTGGCTGTCTCGACTGTGGTAGATCGTATGGTTCTACATCGTTGGTGTAATGGTTAGTTTGCTGTCTCGACTGTGGTAGATCGTATGGTTCTACATCGTTGGTGTAATGGTTAGTTGGCTGTCTCGACTGTGGTAGATCGTATGGTTCTAAATCGTTGGTGTAATGGTTAGTTGGCTGTCTCGACTGTGGTAGATCGTATGGTTCTACATCGTTGGTGTAATGGTTAGTTGGCTGTCTCGACTGTGGTAGATCGTATGGTTCTACATCGTTGGTGTAATGGTTAGTTGGCTGTCTCGACTGTGGTAGATCGTATGGTTCTACATCGTTGGTGTAATGGTTAGTTGGCTGTCTCGACTGTGGTAGATCGTATGGTTCTACATCGTTGGTGTAATGGTTAGTTGGCTGTCTCGACTGTGGTAGATCGTATGGTTCTACATCGTTGGTGTAATGGTTAATTGGCTGTCTCGACTGTGGTAGATCGTATGGTTCTACATCGTTGGTGTAATGGTTAGTTGGCTGTCTCGACTGTGGTAGATCGTATGGTTCTACATCGTTGGTGTAATGGTTAGTTGGCTGTCTCGACTGTGGTAGATCGTATGGTTCTACATCGTTGGTGTAATGGTTAGTTGGCTGTCTCGACTGTGGTAGATCGTATGGTTCTACATCGTTGGTGTAATGGTTAGTTGGCTGTCTCGACTGTGGTAGATCGTATGGTTCTACATCGTTGGTGTAATGGTTAGTTGGCTGTCTCGACTGTGGTAGATCGTATGGTTCTACATCGTTGGTGTAATGGTTAGTTGGCTGTCTCGACTGTGGTAGATCGTATGGTTCTACATCGTTGGTGTAATGGTTAGTTGGATGTCTCGACTGTGGTAGATCGTATGGTTCTACATCGTTGGTGTAATGGATAGTTGGCTGTCTCGACTGTGGTAGATCGTATGTTTCTACATCGTTGGTGTAATGGTTAGTTGGCTGTCTCGACTGTGGTAGATCGTATGGTTCTACATCGTTGGTGTAATGGTTAGTTGGCTGTCTCGACTGTGGTAGATCGTATGGTTCTACATCGTTGGTGTAATGGTTAGTTGGCTGTCTCGACTGTGGTAGATCGTATGGTTCTACATCGTTGGTGTAATGGTTAGTTGGCTGTCTCGACTGTGGTAGATCGTATGGTTCTACATCGTTGTTGTAATGGTTAGTTGGCTGTCTCGACTGTGGTAGATCGTATGGTTCTACATCGTTGGTGTAATGGTTAGTTTGCTGTCTCGACTGTGGTAGATCGTATGGTTCTACATCGTTGGTGTAATGGTTAGTTGGCTGTCTCGACTGTGGTAGATCGTATGGTTCTACATCGTTGGTGTAATGGTTAGTTGGCTGTCTCGACTGTGGTAGATCGTATGGTTCTACATCGTTGGTGTAATGGTTAGTTGGCTGTCTCGACTGTGGTAGATCGTATGGTTCTACATCGTTGGTGTAATGGTTAGTTGGCTGTCTCGACTGTGGTAGATCGTATGGTTCTACATCGTTGGTGTAATGGTTAGTTGGCTGTCTCGACTGTGGTAGATCGTATGGTTCTACATCGTTGGTGTAATGGTTAGTTGGCTGTCTCGACTGTGGTAGATCGTATGGTTCTACATCGTTGGTGTAATGGTTAGTTGGCTGTCTCGACTGTGGTAGATCGTATGGTTCTACATCGTTGGTGTAATGGTTAGTTGGCTGTCTCGACTGTGGTAGATCGTATGGTTCTACATCGTTGGTGTAATGGTTAGTTGGCTGTCTCGACTGTGGTAGATCGTATGGTTCTACATCGTTGGTGTAATGGTTAGTTGGCTGTCTCGACTGTGGTAGATCGTATGGTTCTACATCGTTGGTGTAATGGTTAGTTGGCTGTCTCGACTGTGGTAGATCGTATGGTTCTACATCGTTGATGTAATGGTTAGTTGGCTGTCTCGACTGTGGTAGATCGTATGGTTCTACATCGTTGGTGTAATGGTTAGTTGGCTGTCTCGACTGTGGTAGATCGTATGGTTCTACATCGTTGGTGTAATGGTTAGTTGGCTGTCTCGACTGTGGTAGATCGTATGGTTCTACATCGTTGGTGTAATGGTTAGTTGGCTGTCTCGACTGTGGTAGATCGTATGGTTCTACATCGTTGGTGTAATGGTTAGTTGGCTGTCTCGACTGTGGTAGATCGTATGGTTCTACATCGTTGGTGTAATGGCTAGTTGGCTGTCTCGACTGTGGTAGATCGTATAGTTCTACATCGTTGGTGTAATGGTTAGTTGGCTGTCTCGACTGTGGTAGATCGTATGGTTCTACATCGTTGGTGTAATGGTTAGTTGGCTGTCTCGACTGTGGTAGATCGTATGGTTCTACATCGTTGGTGTAATGGTTAGTTGGATGTCTCGACTGTGGTAGATCGTATGGTTCTACATCGTTGGTGTAATGGTTAGTTGGCTGTCTCGACTGTGGTAGATCGTATGGTTCTACATCGTTGGTGTAATGGTTAGTTTGCTGTCTCGACTGTGGGAGATCGTATGGTTCTACATCGTTGGTGTAATGGTTAGTTGGCTGTCTCGACTGTGGTAGATCGTATGGTTCTACATCGTTGGTGTAATGGTTAGTTGGCTGTCTCGACTGTGGTAGATCGTATGGTTCTACATCGTTGGTGTAATGGTTAGTTGGCTGTCTCGACTGTGGTAGATCGTATGGTTCTACATTGTTGGTGTAATGGTTAGTTGGCTGTCTCGATTGTGGTAGATCGTATGGTTCTACATCGTTGGTGTAATGGTTAGTTGGCTGTCTCGACTGTGGTAGATCGTATGGTTCTACATCGTTGGTGTAATGGTTAGTTGGCTGTCTCGACTGTGGTAGATCGTATGGTTCTACATCATTGGTGTAATGGTTAGTTGGCTGTCTCGACTGTGGTAGATCGTATGGTTCTACATCGTTGGTGTAATGGTTAGTTGGCTGTCTCGACTGTGGTAGATCGTATGGTTCTACATCGTTGGTGTAATGGTTAGTTGGCTGTCTCGACTGTGGTAGATCGTATGGTTCTACATCGTTGGTGTAATGGTTAGTTGGCTGTCTCGACTGTGGTAGATCGTATGGTTCTACATCGTTGGTGTAATGGTTAGTTGGCTGTCTCGACTGTGGTAGATCGTATGGTTCTACATCGTTGGTGTAATGGTTAGTTGGCTGTCTCGACTGTGGTAGATCGTATGGTTCTACATCGTTGGTGTAATGGTTAGTTGGCTGTCTCGACTGTGGTAGATCGTATGGTTCTACATCGTTGGTGTAATGGTTAGTTGGCTGTCTCGACTGTGGTAGATCGTATGGTTCTACATCGTTGGTGTAATGGTTAGTTGGCTGTCTCGACTGTGGTAGATCGTATGGTTCTACATCGTTGGTGTAATGGTTAGTTGGCTGTCTCGACTGTGGTAGATCGTATGGTTCTACATCGTTGGTGTAATGGTTAGTTGGCTGTCTCGACTGTGGTAGATCGTATGGTTCTACATCGTTGGTGTAATGGTTAGTTGGCTGTCTCGACTGTGGTAGATCATATGGTTCTACATCGTTGGTGTAATGGCTAGTTTGCTGTCTCGACTGTGGTAGATCGTATGGTTCTACATCGTTGGTGTAATGGTTAGTTGGCTGTCTCGACTGTGGTAGATCGTATGTTTCTACATCGTTGGTGTAATGGTTAGTTGGCTGTCTCGACTGTGGTAGATCGTATGGTTCTACATCGTTGGTGTAATGGTTAGTTGGCTGTCTCGACTGTGGTAGATCGTATGGCTCTATACAATATGTATTTGATGCTTCTAAGCACACAGCAATAAAGAGTGTAAGAACAAGACTGGTTTGCTCGGAACCAGGAAAATATATCCGAATGGAGCGACATTTTCTATCCGCGGATTTTTGTTTCAGTGAGCTAGCGCTACATACGTGTTTGTCTAGTACCCAGCGGACATTATCATTATCATATTGAAATATAACTTGTCCTCGCCATTATATAGCTGAAAAATTGTTCAATTGGCGTTAGACAACAATCACTCACTATATGCATATCATGTTTAGTGCTTTATGGTTAGCTCAAAAATGTCAAATTATTTGAAATAGTAGTTTTTAAAAATTATCACCTTAAATTATAATGTCGCACCAACACGGCTGTAGAAAACAAAATATTATTGCATTTAGGACAATAGGTCCACTCCGTCTGTTGACAATAACCGATGCCATTCCAACTTCGACAAACATCGGCACGGTTTTTCTATGGTCTATGGATTCATAACTTGCTATCTCCATCCACTTAGCATGCAGTCTTATCAACGAATCATGTCACATTATGTAACTGACTTTTCACTTTTTTAAACGACTGTAACGTTTACATGAAAAATATGACAAAAATAAAAAATAAATTAACCATTACAAATTTTCATTTAGGTGAACTTAAAATGGAAGTATTTTGTTAATGTCTGATGCTATCATGTAGATGGTGCATTAAATTTTAACGAGAATATATCATGATTTTAAACATTTAAAATTTAAATGGATAATAAACGTCTAGTTAACATTCTATGTATAGAATATTTGTAAATATTTAAAAAGAAGTATGAAAAAAATACTTTGGAAATCCACAGCTCATCTACTGGTATTTGTATCAAGCTACGATGGTGATGCTTAATATACTGACGAAATGAATTAAAGTTATTGCAGTATGACGACCGCATTGTTTGCTGTATGACTTCTGATGTGACCCGACTCCGCAGATGCTCGGAAGCTAAATGCGCACCGCGTTTTCGACGATCCCTCATGTTTGTTAAATTTTCGTTCGTATTTTTCATTTTGTTTTTACATCACATTGCTTCATTTCAACTTTAGATGACTATCTTTTTGACAGAACTAGAGTAAATCCAAATATTCACGTGCTAGTTGACATTCATGACGTTAGTTGACAACAAGGCCGTTAATATTGGTATTCCAACTTAGGCTAAGATCGCGAATAGTTGTTTCAGTGAGCTAGCACTATAAAAATCCAACTCGACGTGTTGGTCTAGTACGAAATATCATCTCATCAAAAAAGTATCTTGTTTTCGCCATGGTTTTCCACTGTGAGGTACAGTCACTCTTGGGTAAGGCGTCCGTCGGTTGTACGGGTAGAAAAGGGGTATATAGTGTATGGAGAACGCAATAAACATAAAAGACAACTACTACTGGGTACCAGATTGTTAGGAGTGATCGTTGGTGGTCCATTGTAAGGCAAAACATTCTGACCTTATCCATATATATGTTACGGTAAATCTGTATAATTAGTAATTATGCATAATTACTGACATTTTTAGGAATTATGTATAATAACTGACGGGTTTAGGAATTATATATAATTACTGAAATTTTCAGTGATTATGTATAATAACTAAAAATATTGCCAGTTATTATGCATAATTACTGAAATGCTCATTTCTCCTTATTTAACTTTGCATGCGTTAGAAAAGGGCTAAAGCGTTTAATGCTTTAAGCAAATCAATGTCACATAAAACACTCTACAAAGAATAAGTGATAAATACATTCATTGATTTTTACAAGCAAGATTTGGATGGCATCTATTATTGCACATTTGTCCAGCCTTTCTGCATGCACATCTATTTGTTTCACATCTGTTTTTACCACAACAACCACATTTAAAAAAAACCAAAGACTGATCTCCCGAAGCCTTCTTCACCATTTGTTTTTCCACAAATCATATGTACAGTGTTGCTACATTTTGAACATGAATGAGCGTTTGAAGCTGGTTTCTGACAAACAATACATGTTACACTCTCTGTGTTTCCAGTGCCAGAAACCTCATCGGTTATTTCAATAATGTCAAAGTCATTTCTAAATCCAGTGTTTGTGCTAACTTTAAGATCATCTTCAGTGCTGATTTTTGAAATTATTTCATCCGGTAAGGAAGGTGAGGTCAGACCAACTTTCGCTTCTACTCCGAACATTACCTTATATGGTGTTCGTTTAACAACACATTTTGTCATATGATCTTGGTAAACCATGATGTACCTATAATCATTATAGGATAGCGATTGCATATCGATTAAATCCATTTGACCACGGGAATTAAATTCTTTGCTAACAATAGGTTTAACAACAAGACCTTTACTGGCAGGAGTTTTGTCTTCTTTGCATGTCTCTTTTGTCATCAAGTCCACAATCTCATCATGTTTGCTCCTGGTCCATATGGCATATCTTACATTTAGATTTATCTTCTGCAAGTTGCAGTAGCTTTTGAGCATAGTTTTGCTCCAATCCAAGAGACATTTGTGCCTGAAACCAAACAAAATCTACTCACTTTTAAGGTTTTTAAAAAGATTAACATTCAATGTCGATGTTTTAATATATGGCATTAACATTGACTGATCAAGTCTAGAGATGATTATTATTATTCAAATTTCCTAAAATCAAACCAGTAAATTTGTAGAATAATTAACAAAATTTTCAGTAATTATGTATATTTACTGGTCAATTTCAGGGATTATATATAATCACTAGCATGTTTAGTAATTATACATAATTACTGAAAATTCAGTAATTATGCATAATTCCTGATTATAAAATTTACTGTAACATATACATGTATATCTTCCAGTAGTAATCTAAATTTGAATGATGTATTGTTGGTAAACCAGTTCACGTCATAAATAAGGTGTATTTTGAAAGAGAGAGGAAACAATTATTACCAAATATACAAAAATCAAATGTTCTAATATATCATGATTTGTTTAACGATAATGATATAAAAAAATTGTATTAAAATTGCTAAATTCTGTAAAATAATCTTTATAGTAATCAACTAAAAGTTTGCAACTTTGTATACTGACTTTGCCTTCCGCCAATAATATGTATTGTTTATATACATGTATAATGTCCATGCCACTGTATTGTGTTTATATTGTTGTACTGTTTGTATTCACATACCCTAGTTGGGGTCTTTGAGAAATAAAAGTTTCAAGTTTCAAGTTTTTGAAATACTGAGCTTCCCTGACTTAAAACAACAACCAACTGCTTTAGTACAAAGCATACTTCAATATCATATTATTAACAAGTAACGTGTTCTCAACATACATAAAAGTCATTATCTCATTAATAAACATTTTTGAGACACTGGCATCTAGAATATATTTTCAGTTTTTTTCCGAGGGGTTTCGATGGTTAAACAATAATAATCAAAAACAAAAATATGAGAGCATCTGCATGGCTGTTTATCTGAGTGCAATGTGTCTGTGTGTTGACTGTATGTTTATCTGTGTTGACTGTTTATCTGAGTGCAATGTGTCTGTGTGTTGACTGTATGTTTATCTGCATGGCTGTTTATCTGAGTGCAATGTGTCTGTGTGTTGACTGTATGTTTATCTGTGTTGGCTGTTTATCTGAGTGCAATATGTCTGTGTGTTGACTGTATGTTTATCTGTGTTGACTGTTTATCTGAGTGCAATGTGTCTGTGTGTTGACTGTATGTTTATCTGCATGGCTGTTTATCTGAGTGCAATGTGTCTGTGTGTTGACTGTATGTTTATCTGTGTTGACTGTTTATCTGAGTGCAATGTGTCTGTGTGTTGACTGTATGTTTATCTGCATGGCTGTTTATCTGAGTGCAATGTGTCTGTGTGTTGACTGTATGTTTATCTGTGTTGACTGTTTATCTGAGTGCAATGTGTCTGTGTGTTGACTGTATGTTTATCTGTGTTGACTGTTTATCCGTGTGTTGCAAACCAGCGATTCAATTACAATTAGATGCGTGTTGGATCTTTTGTTAGCTAAACACTAACTTCAGTGTATTGCAAAAAAAGTAAAAGAAATACAACAAAGATCTAATTTTTATTAGATTATGTTGCATATGTCATAAGACATGGACATCACCGAATAACGATAAAATAGGAAACGCCTTAAACGTTTGATAATTATTTTTAATTTATTTTCTTATATACCAAAATATCTATAAAAAAAAATAATTCTGGACAATAACAAAAACAAAATTTCTTTCTACGACATTTCAAAGTGACTAATACTGTGAAACCAGCGGGCTAAAATACGGTAAGACATTATGTCAATCGGTTGAAAGGTGTAGGAGGACAGCTCAATCAGAAAAATTGTTTACATTTCTGATAAACACAAATATTAAAAATAAATAAGAATATTCGAGAGGTGATAATTTTAACATAAAATCGTGAATAAAAAGCGAACTCTTTACGAGAAACCAAACTAATAAATCATTTAAATTAAAACGCCTTCATATATTTTTTTTTGTTAAAGTTTGAGTTTTTCAAAATTAATAATTAATATGAAATTGAAAAAAAAAACCAAATGCAATCCAACTAGAAGGCAAAAAGTATTCCTATACTGAGACAAGTTAGTAGTCGCCCGAACTTTTAAAACAAATTGAAAAGCATATAATAAATTAACAAATGCACGGTAATTAAAGAAAACTACATTTCTGTCTTAAAATGAGATTTAATGGCATGTACAAATATATTTTGTCTAAATGTTTTTATTTTAAAGGAAAGTGTCTAGATTTTGAGGTATAAACATACAGTATTGTACAAGAAGGGAAAGGTTTGACAATGCTGCAGTTTTCTGTCAGTAGCCCACAATGTTCAGTTTTTATAGCAATGATATCCCAGCTGGTCTTTAAAATACTTCCACCGTTCGTTTATTTGAATACGATATGTTAGCTTGTTTTGCCATTAAATCAAATTTTGACAGACTAAAGCCTCTGTTACACGGTAAAGCAAGTATCATGATACTTGTATCATAAACCAAAAAATACAGTGTAAACAGTGCTATTACTCTGTATCATGCAACTTTTAGAAGTTACATGATACACACTTTGGGATAGAACATGTTCTAGTCTGTACAGCAAGGATCACGATACATTTTATCTCTGACCAATCAGAGATTTTCGTTTGAGGTCAGGAGGTTACAACATCATCAACAAATAAAAGCACATGGTCAGCACATGGTAAATAAAACATTACTGGAAAGGGGAAAAAAGTAGTGATGTTATTTGGTCAAAGGAACAGATTTGTATGATAATGTCTTCATTGTCAGGATTCTCCATTTTGGCGGGAACAATTTGTAAACAAACTCTGCATGAAACATGCTATTTGATTTAGTGTGTAAACTGACAAGGATCATGATACACAAAGTTGCATGATACAAGTATCGCGATACTTGCTTTACCGTGTAACAGGGCCATAACAATACAAGAAGATCGAAATAAATTAGAATCATGGGAATCAACTTTACCCAGATAAGTGCAATGCAAAATCATTCTACAGAAATAAAAACAAACGGTATTTTTATTATACATTGTACGGACACATCTTAGAATATGCAAAAACGACAAAACTTTCCCGGGTTACTATCATTTTCGATCTAAACTCGAATCTCGCAGAAATAGTGCAATGCATATGCAATAATGATAACAACACCATTAGAGTATAGCAGTTCTGTTTACAATGGATGTATGGATTGCCCCAATGAAAGGGTGAAATGATGGACTTTGTCGTGTAACGGGCAAGCAGTAGCAAACACTCATAGCAAACTTGTTCAGTCAGCGCTGTTGCATGGTATTTTTAAGTGCAAGAAACGCGTTCTTCTTCAAATATGAGATAATCATTTACATATCGTCCAAAATGTAGTTTTATGTATTAATTTGTCTCAAATACCGGTACTAGTGCACCATCAGACGACTCTGAGGATTGTAGGCAGCAGTGGTGAAACTATGTCAGTGGAACTTCTACTTCAGATTGTTTTATCCATAGCTAACATATCCTCCCATTATACCCATTTTTCTGTCGTCCATGTCCCCTATAACAACTATACTGTCTTCTGTCATTCCCGTATCACAACTATTATGTCTTCTGGATGGCTTACTTGGATTTCCATTATATACTGTTCTTCTTTCATCCAGTTTCAATCATCACAACTATTCTGTCCTAGGGCTAGCATGGCCTCCCATCATATCGGTTTTTCTTCTGTCTTCCAGCTTCCCATATCGGATATATATATATATATATATGACTTGGTCTCCCATATACTGGTTCTTTATATTCCATCTTTCCTTAGCATATAACTTATGGCTATACCATTATACCGGTTCTTCTGTCTTCAATCTATGTCTTCTGGATAACATGGCTTCTTATTAAACCCGTTCTTCTGTCACCCAGTTTCTCTATCAAAGCTATTCCGTCTTCTGGCTAACATGGTTTCTCTTGAACATATTTTTCAAGCTAACAGGATTTCCATGCGAATATGTTATACATATTATCTTATTCTACAGTCAAATGTAAAGTAATTGATTTGCTACTGTGGAGTTCTTTTGATTTTACCATAACCACCGAACGTGAAGAGACAACGAAGCAAAAAAGTTGAACATTAACCGATTTTCTTTTTAAGAAAGTTAACCGATCTTCTTCAAAGTAAAAGCAATACAAAACACATTATTCAATTTCTATGACCACAATTCAACCAAAGTTACAATATTTCTTTTATGTGTAACATCAAAGATTGAGATGTAAATTATTACATGTTTTATTAAGTTCGAAGAACTTTGAGGTCACCGATGCACCTGTATTTTAGCTGCAAGCATTCATATTTAAGATTTCAAATACTATCATTACTTCCAGTACGAGGCTTTCTGTGATACTCATCAACATTACTTCCAGTACGAGGCTTTCTGTCATACTCATCAACATTACTTCCAGTACGAGGCTTTCTGTCATACTCATCAACATTACTTCCAGTGCGAGGTTTTCTGTGATACCCATCAACATTACTTCCAGTACGAGGCTTTCTGTGATACCCTTCAACATTACTTCCAGTAGGAGGCTTTCTGTGATACTCATCAACATTACTTCCAGTACGAGGCTTTCTGTGATACCCATCAACATTACTTCCAGTACGAGGCTTTCTGTCATACTCGTCAACATTACTTCAAGTACGAGGCTTTCAGTGATACTCATCAACATTACTTCCAGTACGAGGCTTTCTGTGATACCCATCAACATTACTTCAACCGAGTGGCTAATGTAGTCATAAATCCCGACCTACATGTACATTTCTTCTGCTTATTGAATTTGAATTAATTCTATAATACTTTTTATTTCTTGAATATACGAATGACAAATGTCGTTTGTGGTTCTTGGAAGAATTTAAAGATTTATTTGCCTTCATCCTATAGCTTACAGAACTAAGAAGGATGTGAGGGGATAATAACCTCTTATCATCAAACAACACCAAATTACTTTGATAACTTTTGATGTACACATTTATCTCCAGGCGAATAAGGAATAAAAATTTATTTAGAAAGTCTAGATTTTATCATTACAATATAATTTAGATTTAGATATAACTTAACTTGATGTTCAAGGTCTTCTTGTATTGTGTTGTTTTACTTGCCTCCTTGTTTGTTTATTCGTTTGTTTGTTTGTTTCGTTGGGGGGGAGGGAGGGGGGGGGGGGGGAGGGAGTTGCATGAAATTGCGGTGATCGATGCTGTGTGGAATCATACTCACTTTTAGATTCAACTTTAAAAAAAAACAAGTCTGTGCGTGAAAACTAAATCAAAAGTAAATTTTTCACGAGAAAAATGAAAAATGTCACAAACCTGAAAAAGAAGACTGGGGGCATGTTGTATCTGTCTGTTGTGGTCGCTCTTTGACAGTCCCTTTACGTAATTTATATGTATCTACATGTAGTTTAATAAAACAAATCTCACCTAACCTTATCTTTTGATGTTTATTAACATAATTCATATTTATATATGAAAACTACTCATTTTTCCATATATTTCTAAAACAAATGCGTTTCTATTTATATTTATGCCATATGTTACATTGTCGTAAAATATAAGTTATTGTGTACAGGCTTCAGAAGCAGGTAGAAAAACGAGTCAGGCTTTGTCGAGCTTTTCTGACCCGTTTCGCAGCGAATGCAAATAAATTTCATATTTACCGACACTGTGCGTATATTGAGTTTATCAGTTATCATGAAAAGTTAAAAAGTCCATAATCTTATTAACAGCTAAGCATAAATATTTTTTTAACCATAATTCGAAGTTTGACTAGTCATAAATAATTGTGGCTAAGCAAAACTCGAATTATGTGACCAGTCATAAATAATTGTGGCTAAGCAAAACTCGAATTATGTGACCAGTCATAAATAATAATGGTTAGTCATAATCCCTTTTGACGGCTACTAGGCATAAACATTTATTTTTGACGACAATAGCGGGCCAAAGCTACATGTCAAATGTAAACAGCTAAAAGTGCCACATATTATTTATATGTGCAAGACAAAACATGTATGTCACATCAAATGCTTTAAAAATCATGTCTAAATAATCCGCACATGTACATGCGATCATCATGAGTTCTTACATATACACATGAGAATCATAATACATGTATATGAATGGAAACATGTGAAAAGCAAGTATTTAATATGTTTTGTAGCAAGAAAGATCATCGTTAAGCTATTAATAATATATAAAATAATGTATATCAGAATGAAGCAACAAGTGCTTCTCTGCATTTCATGTCTACATGATGTTAATGCTACATTTTGATTCCCGGAAATAAGCTTTAGCCAATATGAAACGGTACATAAACGGTATCTTCCGAGTTCACCAGATATCATAAAAAAAACCTGCGACCAACAAGGGGATATATTCGGTGGGGGAAGGTCATGATGTGGGTAGCAATACCATACAACCGTAGGACAGACGGACAGACCTAGTGTCCAAGTAAGTCTGGCAGCTGAACATTACAGGGACGATATTTTTCAGCCACAACTACTCAACCTAAAAAATAAAGAGTAGAGGTGAGACACATGTAAGCTGTTGTTAACATCAGTAGCATTGCATTGCATGGATGAAAACACGTTAAGTAAATGAAAATGAACAGAAATAAAATGAGAAATTATTTTATTTTATTGAAAATAAAAATTTAAACAGAAAATTAAAAGTGCCTTAGAGGATAAGACACGATTAAAAAAATGGCTAGACAAAGAACCAATAAAACGTTTATATCAAAGATATTTAAATAAAAAAAAATAGGTGGTTTAATACGTTAGATAACTTTTTTATGAATAAAAACAAAATAAACATAAAATGTAAGATTTTCGAGCAGTTGCATATTCTGGGGGTATTCTTTTTATATTTGATTTTAACATTTCCTAAAATTCATCCAAATATATAGAGTCGCATTTAAAACTACGGAGTACCCGGAGAAAACCACCGACCTGCCGCAAGTCACTGACAACTTTATCACACAATGTTGCACCGAGTACACCTCACCATGAGCGGAATTCGAACTCACAACTTTAGTGATAATAGGCACTGATTGCATAGGTAATTGTAAATCCAACTACCATACGATCACGACCACGACGGCCCCGTATTGTTCAAATCAAAGTACATAATCATATTTAACTTTTCTGAGTTTAAAAGAAAGGTTAATACAGGTGAATTTAAGACAAAATGGTGAGGACATCAATTCCTCCATTTTTTGATGGACAACGCGGAGTATTTGATTAAAAAATCGCGGAGTAAAAATATAGTTTTCTCACATTTCATTTTCAAAGTAACAGGTCAAAAAGGTATTACATATCTTTACTAAAAGTACACATTTGTATACAGTTATGATGTTCGATATGTTTGAGTTAACATGTCTTTCGTGGGCTCAAGATTAATTAGGAATCTTTGCAAAGGTTAAAGTTTCAGCCAATCAGAACGAAGAAATATCCTGGCGGCCATGTTTTATTATCAAGACGAAATGTAAAATATCTACAGGGGACCTCACAAACATGGTTTTTGGTAGGGTTAGTTCAAATTGGCCCAGTAGTTTCAGAGGAGAAGCATTTTAGTCGACCATTCAGAACCAAGAAGAATTTCCCATGGCGGCCAAGTTTTTGTGGGATCAAGACGAAATGTGGAATCTCTGTAGAGATTCTCACAAACATCGTTTTTGCAAAGCTTGGTTTCATTTGGCTCAATAGTTTCAGAGATGACAGACACCTGAAACGTAAATGACGACAAAGACGGACGGACAACGGACGCAAATTAATAAAAATAGCATTCATGACCCTTTAGATCAGATGAGTTAATAGACTACCTGGTTAACAGAACACATATGTTGGCTAATGTGTCAACAAACTGCAATTTACTGATATGCAAGCCTATCCATGATTCATTAGACGATAATATAAATGAGTATGATTTTACAAAATACAAAACTGAGTAAGTTAAAGTACTTGTATTTTTGCACATCCTACAAAATGTATGTTGTCATGTCGTTCTATTTGACACATTGTTTTGACGGTTTTTTCTTTTGCTCTAGTAATTGTATGTGCGAAGTGGAGATGCAGCACATGTACAATATATCAATTCTAAACGAGCGAAGATTGGACCAGAGATCGCCAACTTCAGAGGCAAACGGTACTTTTATAACCAAGTCATGGCCCTTATTGTTTTAAGTTTTCAATGTCAATATGTATAAAATTCCAATTGTTGCGTTTTCTGATTCTACAATTTGTTTTATGTTCCGCGCTAGACAGTGTCGAAATAAATCTGCCCACGCTAGACAGTATCGGAATAAATCTGCCGCGCTAGACAGTGTCGAAATAAATCTGTGTTTATATATACATTTAGAAATGCCAATTCACGGTAAACCTAGGCGTCTGTTGTCTTGAATATATCAGAATGTGCACATACATGTAATTTGATTTTTAAATTCAAACTTCAATAAAAACACGTGGCTGATTTTGTACTTTATCAAGCCGAGCGAGATTGTGTGCAGAAACGTGCAAACGCGATACTCTATAAATATGTGATAATGTCCGTTTTCAATAGTTCGGAAAGCTATTGGTCAAATCTAGATGTTATCGGAATACTAAAGTTCATTAAAAAATGCAGATGCTAACTTTTAATAACATATTTATAAAAAGTATTAAAAATGTGTAAACCCACATACTTCTTAGTCCGTACTTATTCACGATAGAATCACTTAAAATACCGACGAAATTAATAAATTTTCAGGACGGAAAAATATTCATGATGGTCTTTGATGTGACCCCACTTTGCAGTAGCTGCAGAACCGTAGCTCTTATGGTCTTTTAAGGACATACATATAAATATTCAACGGTAATTAACTATGGAAGCATGTAGAAAAATAGGTATTGAACCGAACGGTATCAAGGTACTTATTCGACGAACTCGACAAATGAGAAAGGCCCGACGTCAGTTGAAGTCGGAATTCCGCAAATTTATAAACTGGTGAAATCCGTATTGCAAGAAAAAAAATCCTGCAAGAGAAACGGTTCTGCAGCTAACTTTGCACTGATCAGAAGCTCATTACTCACTTGATAATCATTTATATTTGTTCTATTGTCCAACGTGTTATACATTTTCTTCTATCTCAGTATTGTCAATGAATTGTGTAAGGTTTTTTTAAATAATAATAATTTTATTATATAATTATCAATTATAGAATGAATATAACTTTCCCAAAAAGAAAATGTGTATTTTTTACAAAAACTTTGGTATCCCTTTAAATATAGCCAAAAATATACCGAATGTCTGTAAATTGGTTAGATGTCTACTCAATTAAATCACGTAAATATGTTTCGTAAAAATGAACAACTATAATACGTAATCTTGTGTGAAATCTATACCCGTTTAAATGCGAATAGTTTATCACATAAAATATCAGTTGTTCGTGAGACGTATATATAAAACTTGGTTTTAATCGTTTCGACAAGTGTGAAATTGGGCAGAAAATTAATATTCAGGTTCATTCAATGCACTGTAACTTACCTTCTGTTTTCACATATTCAATAAAAGCATATATAAAATAAAAACAATAAAAACAGGCACACACTAAAAAAAAAGGAGCGAGACCTCTTGTCAATGGATCATCGCTAGCCTCAGATCATCCACGATCAACTTTCGTGTTTCATTAAACAGATATTTCATATGGAAAATATAGAAATAGTCAAAAAGTAGAAATAACCTAACTTTAGAACATGCAGTGATTGAAATGTTGAGGATTAAATAAAAGCTTAGCTGTAGACAGTGTTGAACATAAATACCAGCAGTAACCAGAAATAAAATCTAACACTTTATCGTTATTAAATAAAATAAAAAATGTTTTCCTAATTTGTTTACATTTATAATCAGATAGTTGTAAGAACAAAAATAATGGGTTCATATTGTGGCATGAAAAGTTAGTTTGCAGTATTAATGCTCTATGTATTTTTGCATTATGCATATTTTAATGAAAGGGCTGGGGCCATCTTGGCAGCCATCGGGTTGTCGGGATCCCTGCATGAATGAAACATCATTTCAACGTTGAAAGCAACACAGGACGTTGCATCGACGACGTTGACGAACGTTTCATAAATGTTGAGCGTCTTCTAGGGTAGTTGGTTTACGTGAATGTACCTGTGCTTAATCACTGCCTATCACAATGAAACTTGGGAGTTCGATTCCCAACCATGGGGTGTGCATTCGATACAATCTTATGTAATAAAATTTGTCAGTGACTTGCGGAAAGTCGATTGTTTTCTCCAGAGTTCCAGGTACCTCCATAAAAAAAACTAATCCCCGCGATGAGTGATGTTAACATTCATAATTCATAACAATAATAATAACACTGTTAAAAAAGACTATATACAGCAAAATACAAGCCCAGAAATATTAAAATACATCAACTCGTCTCGCATAACTTATGACATCATACCTATATCAATAACTTGTCTGACAACGGCATTATACAATGCTATATATTGTTTATATTTACAACAGTTGTCTGTCTACAAAACATAGACATTAAGTTTTTAACCACTTGTTAATTTTATGTATTTTAATTAAAGGTTATTTTTGACACAAAAAACATAGATTATATGTCTCCTGGTCCCTCACTATTATCCCCATATCCCAGACATGCCAATAGACATGCAATGTCGCGTGTCTGACCAGCATTTGTAACTCGTTTTCAGCTGATCCGCTAATCACCCACAAAAGCAGCAGTTCATCCATCGTCAAAACATTAATTGTTTATTATTATTCAATAAATATCATTCCGGCATTATCATTACGCATATTTGTTTGACATCATCATAAGAAGTATTACAGAAGTATGGCTTCTTAGAGGGGTTCATGGGTGATCAAAACACCAATAAATGATGCCCTAAGGTTCCGGCAGATTTTTTATGTCTCCTAAATTGTTGTAAAGAATCATGTTGATGATAATTTCAAACATAATGCACTATATACGGACCGGTCTTTAGTCACCCAGAATTCACACTTTCCGTGTTCCACATACTGATATAATGTCAAGGTCAACAGGGACAATAACTCCATCAAAATAGCCCGATCATAACGAATAAGCCAGCATACAAAGTTTTTAAGCGTTTCCATTTAAAATGTGGTGGTGTTGCAGGAGAAAAGGTTACACGCTAAAGCTCTATATTTCTTGGACACAGTTGTACATTATGATTTGTATCATGTAGTTTAGGTATAGTTTAACAATATATTATATCAAGATCTTCTTCGAAGCTATTTGTTCGTTTTAATTCAAACTTGTCATGAATAATCATTGGGATCTCCTTTCAAATGTGTGTCCGGCAGCGACGCCTTCTCTCAAGAAGAAATTTGTGGGTTCTTTTTTTTCAAAATGAAACTGCAATTATATATATTTTTACATGTTCTAAGTATGAATTGGTGGAAAGCTAGGCGTTAAAATTTGTATGTGTTGAAATAGTATTCTTCCAATCGTATGATTTGCCGATTTGAACCCGGTTGTAAGACTGGCGAGGTGTGAGATTATACTCATATGAGTCTCTGGTTAGCAAATCAACTGATCTTATATTTTCTTTTCTTTCCTAAAAAGGTTCATCTCAATGCTTCAAAAATAAGATAATCAAATGTACAGTCTCATAATTTAATATACTCAAAATCATTATGTTATTATATACAAGACTAGTTTTAAGTTTATCTTTCATTCTATTATATATGTGTCAAAATTTACAACGAAAATAATGTTAACGACTTTTGATAAGTATTTCCGTCGATGTAGATTTTGTGTAATTTAACAAAAACACCCTTCTTTTTTAATTCAATGCCGTCTCAGTTCTTATATTTAACTTTACTTAGGGTTACCTGGTAAAAACAGGTAATTTTACACATTTCAAACAATAGATTCAATTGTAGTTTGTTAGGATTGTTTAATGGTTCAATTAAACGTTATTACATTCAATCAGAAAACGCTCCAATTTTGCATAATACCGGTAATTGTGCAAAATTCAACATCCATGTTCTATTTTTGAACGACTATAAATATATAAGAGTCTGGATTTAAAACTTGATCATTTGTTATTTTCTTTCAACGGAAAACAAGCCTATATCAGTTTCTTCTCAACTGTTTATTCATTCATATAAGGCACACTTTAAACCCTGGTATTTGTGAAGGAAATAATTCTATAAAAATATAATCTGAACCGGAAAATAAAAACAGTCTGACTAATTCCATTAAACGTTCATTAACTTAATGACCGTGGCACACGTGGTCTTTACTATAATTAGTTTCGAGTTATATAGTTCAACTTATTCCTTAAGTCTAATAATTTATCCCCCTTTCCCCGTCAGTGTACATGTGTCCTCGCGATGTAACGACTGGTGTAGTAGACGGGATATAACGACTGCCTGGATTATTCGGGTTACTTCTTCGTTGAGTGGTCGTGGAAGACAAGTCGTCATAAAGTTTTCTTTTCCACTGTGGACTTCCATTGACATACCCCTTTTGTTACATGTTTATCCATCATCGGTGACCCATGACTGATCACACTCCGATACAAAGCGCATCGGTGATATAATTGTTAGAGTGCTCACCTCGAATGTGGTAGATCGTGTGTTCGAGTCCCCACCAGGTCAAACCAAAGACTATAAAATTGGTATGTGTTGCTTCTTTGCTAAGCACGCAGCATTAAGGAGAAAGAGCAAAGACTGGTTGGCTTGGAATCAGGCTTCTGTGTCCGAGTGGGGCGATATGTCTATCCGCGGACTGTTGTTTCAGTTAACTAGCACTATAAAAATCCAACTCAGCGTGTTGGTCTACTACAAAGCGGATCTCATCGTCATCTCATTGAAAAAATAACTTGTTCTCGCCATCACTCACTCCGATACTGTGATTAACCACGACTGATCACACTCCGATACAGGCCACTGCGGTTACCCACGACTGATCACACTCCGATACAGCCCACTGCGGTAAGTCATGACTGATCACAATCCGATACAGTCCATGGCGGTATCCCACGACTAAACACACTCCGATACAGTCCACTGTGGTAACCCACGGCTGATCACACTCCGATATTAGCGACCACTCATTAGTGGAAAGTATCGGAGTCTGATCAGCTATGTGTTACAAACATTGAGGTATATCATGGACAGGTTTAATTTTAAAACCCAGTTGGGAGTTAATTTAATACAAATCACATTCAGGAACACCATGTTAATTCTAATATAAGACATTTTCTTATTGTAAAAAATATTACATTAAGAATATATATCTTGCCGATGAGAAAAAAAATAAGCATTATTCCAGAAGTATGGTTTCTTAGAGGGATTCATGGGTGATCAAAACACCAATAAATGATGCCCTAAGGTTCCGACAGATTTGTTATGTCTCCTAAATTGTTGTAAAGAATCATGTTGATGATAATTTCAAACAGAATGCACTATATAAGGACCGGTCTTTAGTCACCCAGAATTCACACTTTCCGTGTTCCACACACTGATATAATGTCAAAGGTCAAAAGGGGCAATAGCTCCATCAAAATAGCCCGATCATAACGAATAAGCCAGCATACCAAGTTTTTAAGCGTTTCCATTTAAAATGTGGTGGTGTTGCAGGAGAAAAGGTTACACGCTAAAGCTCTATATTTCTTGGACACAGTTGTACATTCTGATTTGCATCATGTAGTTTAGGTATAGTTTAACAATATATTATATCAAGATCTTCTTCGAAGCTATTTGTTCGTTTTAATTCAAACTTGTCATGAATAATCATTGGGATCTCCTTTCAAATGTGTGTCCGGCAGCGACGCCTTCTCTCAAGAAGAAATTTGTGGGTTCTTTTTTTTTTCAAAATGAAACTGCAATTATATATTTTTTTTACATGTTCTAAGCATGAATTGGTGGAAAGCTAGGCGTTAAAATATTTATGTGTTGAAATATTATTCTTCGAACCATAGGATTAGCCGATTTGAACCCGGTTGTAAGTCTGGCGAGGTGTGAGATTACACTCATATGAGTCTCTGGTTAACAAATCACACTCCGATATTAGCGACCACTCATTAGTGGAAAGTATCGGAGTGTTTAAAAAATCGTTTTATCCGGATCTCGCGTTTTCAGAGCTACCGCCCTTTCAAGATTCAAGATTCTTTATTCTCATAAACCAATGCACCACAATGGTACAGAGATAAATACAAACATTCAATATCAATATTTGCATGCACATGACAAGATGATGGATGTAACACAATAAAAACACAACAAAGAAGGAGAGAGAGGTGACTAACCAGGAGGACGTGTTTTTGAAAAAATAATTTTGATAAATTTACAAAGGTGTCTTAATTTAATTTTATTTCTAGATTGGAATAAATTAGCAAATTTTAAAACATTAACTCTAGTCAAATCATGTGTGATCAGCTATGTGTTACAAACATTGAGGTATATCATGGACAGGTTTAATTTTAAAACCCAGTTGGGAGTTAATGTAATACAAATCACATTCAGGAACACCATGTTAATTCTAATATAAGACATTTTCTTATTGTAAAAAATATTACATTAAGAATATATATCTTGCCGATGAGAAAAAAAATAAAGTATGCAACATAGGTTTTAATATATTCATTAGCCTCTTGAACTTGACCTTGAAAAATGGTAAACAATTCAAAGATGAAGGTCATGTTCTATTTGTTTTTAACTTTTTGTGTTAACTTTCCATACCAAAAAGATGTGATAATGAAACTGTTTCAAAGTAATTTGTAGTATAATGCGACAAAATAAATTATGGACTTCACACTGCAGGCGCAAAAAGACCTTTGTCATTGATTGAGTTCACAAGGTCATGGTCAAATACCATTTTAGAGATCCCAATGTAACATTTAACCTTACTATAACAATATGTATTACATTAAAGGCATACAGGCTGTCAGAATTGAATTTTTTTGTTTATATTAAAAGTTGTCAATATTCGATGTTTTATACTAATAAAATGTTCTGAACAAAAAGCCAGGTTTAAAAAATATGTTATAATGTCGTAATTAGTGAAAAGAATTCGAATGTCTGGTGGTGAAATCGCCATTAACACACCTAATTATAAGTCGGCTGCTTTTCCGAAGTTTACCGGCTTATAAGTCGGCTGCTTTTCCGAAGTTTGCCGGACACTGATAACTTTTATTATACCCGAGGATCGTCTCAGAAAAGATCCGCCATTATACAAATAGACGTTACTACAAATACTTACCAAACCAAAATACAACAATACAACAACATATACATCAATAATTAGAATTCTTTTGCTATCAGGAGACATTTCAACTAATCCTGGTCCAGTAAAATATCCTTGAGGGAAATGTTCCAAACCAGTAAAACGAAATCAACGTGGAATTTATTGTGAAGACTGTACATATTGGTATCACATTAAATGTATTGACCTACCGATAGACGAATACCAACGTTTATCAACATCATCTGAAAGTTGGTACTGAGCAAACTGTATTTTACCTATTTTTAGCAACTCCTTTTTTAATATTGAAGATGTAGAGGATAAATCAAACGCACCCACTGTTACTTCCGGTGTAAATATATAAACAAACACACGTTTAAAGATCTTAGAGATGTCCGGAGATCTTCTTCTTCTTCCATTAAAGTGCAGGGCTGCCGCAACAGCATCTTCACACTGAGCTTAAAACAACCATGCTTGCGCAAGGGAGAGACTATGCACAATTAAAAACAAGGTCAGCGGTGTTAGAATCTGACTGCCTGGATTTCCTTTTTGAAGGATTCCAGGTCCAAGGCTGCTGCTGTCGCCTCTGGTAGTTGATTCCATAACCGGATTGTGGATGGAAAGAAGGACTCTTTGTGTACAGTTGTTCTGCTGTATGGTACTATATATTTATGCTGTTGTCCTCTAGTAGCGGCACCTAGATGGTGCATGAATGGTGGTGGTTCAATCGCTACGAGTCCGTTAATTATCTGGTACATCATAATCGCCTTTGTTCTCAAACGGCGTTGCTGGAGTGTATCCCAATTCAGGTGGTTTAGCATTGTTGTAACACTGCTGGTTGTGTTGTAGTTGCCAGTAGCAATCCTAGCTGCTCTCCGTTGGACTGATTCTAACTTGTTGATGTTACTCTGGGTATGAGGTGCCCAAACGGAACCTGCATATTCTAGTTGCGGTCGAACAAAGGTGGTGTAGCATTTAGTCCTGATATTTGCTGGACAGCTTGACAGATTTCGACGTAGGAAGGCTGTAGTGTTGTTTGCCTTTCTACATACGTTGTCAATATGGTTGTTCCATGACAAGTTCTGACTGATGGTAATACCCAGATATTGTCCTTTAGATGTTATGTTCAATTCCTTCCCATGGATGAAGTACGATGATGGTATGATCTTACGCTTGGTGGTTATGCGTATAACTTCACATTTATCAGGATTGAAGTGCATCTGCCAGTCACGCTCCCAGTATTGTAAGTTGTTAAGATCGTCTTGAAGAGATGTTGTGTCGTCGTTGGTTTTGATGTGTCGGTATAGGAGAAAATCATCAGCGAATAATCTTGCAGTGCTGTTTACTTTACTAGGTAGGTCATTGATGTATATCAAAAAAAGCAGAGGACCGAAGACTGTCCCTTGGGGTACTCCAGAGGTGACGGGTGCTGTATCAGATGCCACACCTTCTACGATCACCCTCTGGGTACGGCCTGCTAGAAAGCTCTTAATCCAGTTCAAGGATCTTATCCCAAAAATTTCATGGCAGCACACCTGAACATCAACAGCCTTCGGTACAAATTTGACGAAATAAAAGAGGTACTAACTGACAACATTGTAGATTTATTAATTATTTCTGAAACGAAACTTGATGAATCTTTTAATGACAATCTGTTCAGTGTAGATGGGTACAAAGTGCAACGTAGGGACAGGAACCAGTACGGCGGGGGCCTACTTACCTTTATCAGATCTGACTTTCCATCCAGCAGAAAACAATCTTTAGAGAGTGAAAAAATTGAAACTCTGTGTCATGAAGTATATATAAGTGACAGAAAGTGGTTGATTGCTGGGGCATATAAACCCCCTTCTATGTCAAACAATGAATTTACTGAACATTTCTCCAGATTTGCTGATAGATCTTTAATACATTATGAACATATGTTATTATTTGGTGACCTGAATTTTGACATGCTCAATTCAGATAAAAGTGCTACCTTGAATGATTTCTGTGATATTTTCAATCTATCACAACTTGTTAATGGTCCAACCTGTTTCAAAAAGGGCTGTATCCCATCACTAGTAGATGTAATAATGACAAACAAGAAATCATTATGTTTTAAGTCACAAAATGTTCCAACAGGTGTCAGTGACTGCCATAACATTATAAGTACTGTTATCAAAGGTGAAGTTCTTCACGAACCAAAAAAGCTCAGGTATTATAGAAGTTACAAGACTTTTGATATTGAAAATTTCAATGATGATATAGAACAAATTAAGATCAATCAAACATGTCATGAAGTAGATTCTGTTTATAATGAATATGAAAAAGATTTTATCAATGTGTTAAACAAACATGCTCCAATTAAATCTAGATATCAAAGAAAAAAAACATTACCATGTATGAATCAGGAGCTCAGAAGAGCTGTATTTAGAAAACATATGCTATATTCTCAATTTACAAAATGTCAGAGCAACAAAAATTGGGAAAAATTCAGAAAGCAAAGAAATTTTGTAACCAAATTGAAAAGAAAATCAATGAAACATACTTTTTAGAACGTTGCTCTGGGGGAACAAAATCGGGCGACTTTTGGAAAACTATTAAGCCATTCTTTTCGAAAAAAGGGGTCCAGTTGAGAACAAAAAAATGTGCTTAATGAATCTGACAAGATTGTAAATGATCAAAAAGAAGTAGCCAATCACTTTAATAATTTTTTCTCCACTGTAGCTGAGAATATAGGAAAAGATACTGTTTACGACCCTTCTGATCATCCCAGTTTAATAGAAATAAAGAAACAAAATGATTGCACAAACAAATTTGTTTTTGAAAAGGTAACAACAGATAAAGTTGAAAAGATTATAAATAATATCAACATCAAAAAAGCAACAGGTGCTGATGGTATACCTGCCAAAATAATAAAATGTAGTAAATCTATTATTGCACCTCAGATTACAAGTATCTTAAATATGTCAATAGATCAGAGTGTTTTTCCGGATAAATTAAAGAAAGCACAAGTAACACCTTTATATAAAAAGAATGATCCACTTTTGAAGACTAACTACAGACCCGTAAGTGTACTATGTATTTTTTCAAAGATTTTTTTGAAAATTTTAGAACAGCAATTGTCTGATTTTTTTGAAAATATTTTTAATCCTTATTTATGTGCTTTTAGAAGAGGTCATGGATGTCAGACAACCCTGCTCAGGTTATTAGAGGACTGGCGGAATGCCCTTGAAAAAAATCAGTATGTTGCCGCAGTCCTAATGGATCTTTCCAAGGCATTTGATTGCCTACCCCATGATATTTTATTGGATAAACTTTCGGCCTATGGTATGTCCACTGATTCTTTATTCCTTCTAGAGTCCTACTTATCAAATAGGAAACAGCAAATTAAAATTAATGGTATCCTGCGCAGTTGGTCTGACATCCAAAAAGGGGTACCCCAAGGGTCAATCTTGGGATCTCTACTTTTTAATGTCTTTATTAATGATATTTTTTTTTTTGTAAAAAAGGGTACTTTATATAATTATGCGGATGACAATACTTTGTCTTATGGTCATCCTGATTTTAATGTACTTACCTCAGGTTTAGAATCAGAGTCAAATGTTCTTATTAATTGGTTTAAAGTTAACAAAATGCAGGCTAATCCAGATAAATTTCAGGTACTTGCGGTTGGGAAGAAGACTTTTGACAAAAACATGAAGATTTGTATACAGAATTCTACACTTTCATGTGAAGAGACAGTAAAACTTTTAGGAATTGAAATAGATTATCAATTAAATTTTGACATTCATATCAGTTCAATCTGTAGGAAGGCATCACAGCAACTGAATATACTTAAACGTTTGGGCCGATATTTAGACAGATTAAGCAAATTAACTATATTCCACACTTTCATTCTCAGTAACTTTAACTTCTGCCCTTTGGTTTGGCATTTTTGTAACGATAAAAATTCAAAAAAATTAGAGAAAGTGCAGGAAAGAGCACTTCGCTTTGTATACGATGACTACACCAGTTCATATATCAACCTTCTTGAAAAAGCTCTAGTGCCCTCCTTACAGATCAGACGTATTAGGACAATGGCCTTGGAGACATATAAAATCGTTAACAAATTAGCTCCTGTATGCCTTCATGATTTGGTTAATGTGAAGAATTCTAAATATGCTTTCAGGTATTCGAACATATTAGATGTACCTCAAGTAAGAATCTCGGTATGGCAAAAAATCATTCATGTTTGCAGCTGCAACTCTGTGGAACGACCTTCCGAACCATTTCAGAACTGAAAACAGTTTCAACCACTTTAAAAGTTTGATTCAGTCCCGAGTTGCCTTGATTATATTTTTTTTTTGAAAAAAACAGACATGAAGCTCATTATTTTAGTCTCTAATTTAAAAGAGATATCACCTAACGTTTTCTCCTGAAAAAAAGAATATATAAAAAAAAATACGATGCAATTCTACTGTCAAAATACGATTCGGCCGTAAAAAGATACTAAATTATGCTTACCGTATGTATACGTGTTGAAAAATGGAGTAGGTCGGTATAACATCTTTTTTTAATTTTTACACAAAGCTTGCTAAATCCTCCTTTTTGTGTCGTTTTCGTGTAGAATCCGTCAACGTTTTTGTGCTTCCACGATTCGATTTAAGCACGTGTTCGTCAATCAACAAACAATTTAACAAATTCGCACATGCGCAAACGCTTTCCCGAATGAGTTCACCGTCAGGGCGTATGAATATTGCGCGTATCAACATTGAAATTGTACCGGATACAAGAGAATCAAACGGCGACGTATTTCCTTCGTTCTCGGCTATTTACGTATGATAATATGAAAAAATTTCAACTGCAATCAGTATAAAACATCGAATATTGGCAACTTTTAATTAAAAGAGAAATCAATTCTGACAGCCTGTATGCCTTTAAGGCGTTTTTGTTTTGTAAATGTTTTGTTTTTGTTTGTTTGTTTGTTTTAGCATTATTTAAAGGGTTGCAACACAGTAATAGAAATGTTATAATATCTGGAAAAAGTCCCAAGACATTTGTCCAGCGTTTAACATATACTCCATTGGGAGGGAGGGATACATTTTTAATCGTACAAACAGGCAACGAAAATACGCTTGACTCTGCTAAGAAACATTGTGCTATGAGCATTTTTACAAATGAAAATCTTAGGATCTATTGAGTCCATAGTATTGGTTGCTCAAAAATTTCCAAATGTTAAGGGTTTGTAATAGCTGAAAAAAAAGCTCTTAATTACTGGGGCCGTGTTCTCGAAAGTGTCTTAGGACTAAGACATGTCCTAAGACCATCTTTGGACAAATCTTAGTCCTAAGTCGTGTTCTCGACCATGTCCTAACTTAGGACATATCGCAAAATTTGTCTAAACTTTAGGACATCTATGGAGGTGTCTTAAGATGGTCCTAATTGTAATATAATGTGATATTTTGTACCAAAAACGGACTTTAAGTTGTAGAACATGATTGATATACACTTTTATACTGTTTTTAAATCTAAATAAGTAAATTAACAATGATTTTTCTATTATAACTTTAACGGCGCACGAGATATCTTTTGTTTATCTTTAATCAGTAATTCTTTGAAAATTTGAAATCAGCTCACTCAAAAGTAACCATAAAAAAAAATAACGGTAATGACTGTACTTCTTTATAAAAAAGTGTTACACATGTATCGTATACAGAACTACGTATATAGATAACTGCAAATTAAAGAAAACAAGAAACAGACTCATGGGATGCAGCGTAAAAAATGAATGAAATTGAAAAAAAATCTTTATTTACATCTTATATTTTATTATGAGTATTTTTATCAAGTGTTTGCTATATATTAATATTGGAAATAGTTGTTGTACACAATATTTCTATTTTTCTAATATTTGCGTTGACACTTAGGACATAGTTAAGACATCCTAAGTTAGGATAGTCTTATGATAGCTTCGAGATCACTCCTAGGACATGTCCTAAGATGGTCCTAATACCATCCTCTAAAAATCGTCCTAAGACATATCTTAGGACAAATCTTGCGAGAACACGGCCCCTAGGCTATATGCTCAGATGAGCCACTAGTTATAGATCGAACAGGTGATACGAGCTTGTGAGGGCCTTTTGTTTTTCATTATTTTAATTTCCATTTGGCTTTTAAAAAAAAAGCATAATTCACCGACATATCGTATTCTACCTCTTAAGACTAGTTTCACATTACATAAATTTAATGAAGTGTCCAGAGGTGGTTTTCCGTTTAGTGATAAGATGATTTTATTTAACCTTAATTCGGTCCTAATATATTATCATTTAGTTGTTTACTATTTAAAGTTTGTGAACTTATTTTCAATTGACGTATACATACGTGGTTTATTTTGACGGAAGTAACAAGATAATTTACGGAACACAAAATTGTATAGCATTTTTTATCTAATCTGACATTTTAAAATTTGTCCAACTTGTATATCATTTACATGTATATGTTCTAGAAATTACAACTGGCTACTCGCAATGATTTTTTTTTTCAATACATGCAGAACTACATTTACGTAGAATTTAGCTCCCAAAGATGCGTGCTTGACGATATAATGTTGATTGTTTATCTTTGTTTATCCATAAACCTTCCCGTTTCTCACAAGATTGTAGACCGAAGAATGCTGCTATATATACGCAATTTAATATCAAATAAAATATCTTAACATGATGTAATTTGTATGATAAAATTTACATAAATAAAATTTTTACGGTCATCAGGTAAATTTATAGTCCATAGAAGATAGTCCTGAAATTCATTAAATGATTTATGGTATAGAGATATTGCTAGTCTTTTTGAAACGGATTCAACTAAAATTTAAATAGACTACTGATTTGGTAGATCAAATTATAACATTTCATTTATTTATGAATAAAATATGTTTAAAATGATTTTTTTTTGCCATCATCGTATAAGTTACAACGGATGTTACATTGCCCCCACCCCACTCCCTCCCTCACAGAGAAATGAAATTGATGTGCGCAGTAGTTAAATATAGTGTTAAACATTGATTAATAATTCAAATTTGATTTGACTGACTGATTCGTGATACGTGCTTGTAAATCAGGTTAACACAATACTTAGGGGAATATTATATTGTTTGATGAGCTGGAGCGTGTGGGCAAGAAAATTTGAACCAAACGGTGTTAGAATTAGATTTTTTAACTGACATTTTTTGTTTTACCCTCCACGGTATTCGATTACACACCTTTGAAACTAATCGCATGCGCCTAGAGTGACGTGTATAAGTGAATGCTACATTGAAAAAGAGTATTTTCGCTTTATTCATTCGTCCTTTAATTAACAGGGTAATTTTATTTTTCAAATGCGAAAAGTAGATCGATATTTTATTTTAAGGATTAATTAAGTGCCCCTTTTTGAAGAAATAACTTCATTTTATTATAATCAAAATATAATCAAGGGTTCTGTATATTATGAATTCGACATTTCTACTTCAGGATGAAGCACACAGACATCAGGTAATAAACCATGAGCATTTTCCACAAATAACCAAATGCATAATAGAGGCCGTCGTAGTCGTGATCGCATGGTAGTTGGATTTATAACTACATGTACCTATGCTATCAGTGCGAGTTCGAATTCCGCTCATGTCGAGGTGTACTCGATACAGCAGTATGTGATAAAGTTTGTCAGTGACTTACGGCATGTCGGTGGTTTTCTCTGGGTACTCCTGTTTCCTCCACCAATAAAACTTACCACCACGATATAACTGAAATATTGTTGAAAGTAGCATTATACACCATCACACTATATTTATGTCTCCCCCCACTTTGGTGGGGAGGCATATTGTTTTTGTCCTGTCCGTCTGTCCGTCACACAGTTTGTCAGTGCAACTCCTCTGAAACTACTGAACAGAATTTCATGAAACTTGGTAGGTAGTGCGGACACCATATGTAGTTGTGCATATTACAAGGAAATTTTGATCCCCTAAATTTTGTGGGAGTTATGCCCCTTTGAACTTAAATATTTCCCGAATATACTTCTGAAGCAGCTTGTCAGCACAACTCCTCTCAAACTACTGAACAGAATTTCAGGAAACTTGGTAGGTAGTAAGGACACCATATGTAGTTGTGCATATTACCAGGAAATTTTGATCCCCTAAATTTTGTGGGAGTTATGCCCCTTTGAACTTAAATATTTCCCGAAATATACTTCTGAAGCAGCTTGTCAGCACATCTCCTCTCAAACTACTGAACAGAATTTCATGAAACTTGGTAGGTAGTAAGGACACCATATGTAGTTGTGCATATTACCAGGAAATTTTGATCACCTAAATTTTGTGGGAGTTATTTGCAAACACTCTAGTGTAATATCCCTTACTGAAACTTGTATATATATATATATATATATATATGTACAAGAGTCTATCATAATGTCACTATTTCCCTGAAAAAGTTTTTCATGGGGAACTTTGCCATGACAATATGGAATAGTACCTGTAACCCTTGCTTTAGCACTTTTCAGCAATTTTTTTGTGTGTTACATGGATTAAAAACAGGTTTTTATTTTTATTCATTGAAGCTTAATTTTATTTGTTACCTAAATAGATTTTTTACCTTTGACTACAGTTTGTGGGACGGGGGGAGACATACGTTTTTGTTGGCAAAAACAAACTTTAATTTTTGATAGTTTTGTAAACAATATATTGTGTTCAACTATTTTAATCAGAGAAACACCTATACATTTGTATTTCTATATTCAAATAATTATTGATGAGTTTTTTGCTAACTTTTGGACACTGCAAAGATGGTTTAATCACTTGAAAAGAGCTGAAACTATTTTTAGTTTGAAAATTGAATATATTATTACAGAAATTTATGAAGATTCTTTGTTTAATAGTAATATTCACTATGATTATTATCTGTTCATCGAATTATAAGCGAGTCGTACTTATATTTTTATTTAACACCTTTTGAGGTATAAAAGTATCATAAATACAACAACATTGAATACCGGAGGGTCTGTAGTGTAATGGGAGGTCCCCGATAACATAGATATTCACACGTGGACCCGTCATATCTCAGATTTACATCTTTAATATGTTAGCCTTTCACGGTGTATTAAAGAAAAGGTAGGCAATATACCTCGCGGTGGCGGTGTACAACGGTCAAAAGTGTGGATGGCGAGTGTCGTTAATCATATCATATACAATCAAAATTGTGTTAGTCATGTTTGTGTTGGAAAGGTTACGCAATAAGTGTCTTGTTAATGTCGTGTTTATGTCCAAAATACTGACCAGCTAATTAATATAGATGACCACATAATCTATTGCATTATTATAATAGGAGAGTCGGACAGTAATTGGGGATGAAGATTGTCAAAAGCATTCAATACAATAATACATTTGTCATAACTTTTTCCAGAAAATTAAAGGGTCTGTTTGTTGGAAAAAATTGTATGACAGGCTTTGTTTTATATAAAATCTATTTGAATAAAAATATGAATAAACTGTATTATTATACTTTACTATAGAAACCAAGCAAGAAATCATTAAGATATTTTAAAGTTTTATTCCATGGAACAAGAAATAACTCATTATCCCCGCGGCAAACTGCACATAGGTCAAATAACTGTGAGGAAATCTGCACGTAGCACAAAATAACTGTTTGAAATTGGCGCGCTTTTGCACGTCGAACCAATAACTAGTTATTTCCCTCAGCACGTCGAAACAATAGCTAGTTATTTCCATCAGCACGTCGAACCAATAACTAGTTATTTCCTTCATATTAGTTCAGTATAATAATACAGTTATGTCCTTCATGAGAAGTTAATATCCATAATTATTAAATTGAGAAAGGGTTGTTTTCGCGAGGTCCGAAGGGAAAATAACCCTTTCTCAATTTAATAATTATGGATATTAACTTCTCATGAAGGCCATAATTGTATATTATCAATGTCAATGTGTGTTCTATCAATTTTTGTTTTCGTACTATTTTTGTTTTGCTTTGCTTTGTTTCTGCTTTTTTTTTCTTTTGGTTTAAATTTGTTTCTAAGAAATGAAAAATTGTATAGCACTCTAGAGTAAAAATGGAAAACTTGCTAAATATATGTATGACCACAATTATTGAAATAGTAAACCATCCAGATAACATCTATAAATTGAGGATTTCCTATCTAACGTGGTCAAGTTTATTTAGTTTATAATTATTTTATTTGATCAATGATACAAAGAGGATCAGACACAAGTTTTACCAACTTATGGAGTCTTCTCCTATATATACAATCAGTATTACATTATATTGAGAATGCACAAGAAAACAAGAAAAATACAATTTTATCATATAATATAGCTGAAAATAGTAAACGAGTAAAAAGAAATGAAGAAAAAGTATGTGTGTGTGTGTGTGTGTTTGGATGCTGGATGGTGTTTGGTTAGTACATTAAACGATTATAAATAGTTTAGACTCTTTTATGAATCGAAAAACTGAATAAAAAATAAAGCAATTGTCTGCATAGCTTAAGGTTTCACTTCCTGATGTGAGAAGTGAAGTATTGATCAATTGAGACAAATCGCTTATGCTGAGAAACAGATCATTTCTTATTTCAGAATATTTGGTCAAGTTTGTGTCACATTTTGTTCTTTTTTTTTCTTTTAAACGTCTTCAAATTACATATGATATCAGTATAAATATACAAAAGAGAAGCAGGCTTACGAAAAATTAGCAAAGATAGTCATTGCATTAAACAAAATACATACCCCACGTGCACTTCCATATTACATTACCTTAATAAAAATACAAAAATGTACTTATCGCTGCAAAATGCTACCGATTTCCTTTTTAAAAATAGTCCTTGGACAGCGACTCTAAGCTTTTGCTTGTTGAGAACATGTAAGTTTGTTACACATGCATTTTATTTTGTGGGTACTTTTATGACCAAGCTAAATAAATATTGTTATTGTCTTATAGTGAATAAAAGAAACGATGTGTACACGACTTGTAGAGATAACTATTTCTTTAATATAAGCAAAAGGCCATTGCAAAGGTGACTATAGTTTATAAACGACCATCATGAACATATATAGATAACAAGCAACAATGCCATAATAAGTATGGCTACCTTCAGCGATATCTACGACGCATTTTATCAAATATAGCCGATCAGTTTCTTAACAAAGTCTTGTGAAACGCTACTCCACTTTTTCAGAGTTTACAGTGATTTCGGACGAAGGGTATTTAAATTGTAATAATTCTGGGGTAATGCTGGCCAAGAAAACATACAGATATGCTGTTGATTCAAGAACTCTGTGCATACACGAACCACGTGGCATCTTGCATTATCGTGTTGGATTGCATAGTTGAACGCATGGCGACCAAAAACGGGAGAACTATTTTGTGCCTTCAGCATGGCATATCCTTCCTCATACCATAATGCTTCATCCTCAAAAGTGATCGGTTTGAATAGCGACTGTTTTCCGATCGTCGTCGTCGATGCCATATATCATTGGAACGGAGACAAAAAGGGGATTTATTACTAATTCTAACATAACCTCCTTCTTTCGCTTTGTTAACAAACGAGCGAGTTATTCATTCGGTATAATCTCATTAGCACATGCGCCGTTGAATGTGACTGACTTTTCCATTGGCAGCATAAATTTTGTGCGACATTTTGCGCAAACGTAAATATAAATTGCCGTCTTCCAATCAAAGTATACTACCGTATTTGTACTCTTAGACATATCAGAATCGAAATAAATCAAGGAAGCCAGAATGTGTTTTGGATTTTAACATGGATTGGCTGATATTAGTAAATTTTATCCCTCGCTTCTGGGTCGGGATAAAATACTAATATCCGCCAATCCATGTTAAAACTCCCAACACATTCTGGCTTCCATGATTTATTTCTTAAACATAAAGTATTGTTAAGTGTAAAGTCTCCAATAACTTCGATAACGTGCCCAATTTGTCGAGCTAATCTGTGGCGATCTGTTAGAATTGGTCCCTTCAGAGGACGTCGATGTCGTAATCCGACTTCATGCAACCGACGACTGACCGTCTATGTTCGTTTTGCTATTAGATTTTTTTTCATGAATTAAGTTTTCTCTGTTATACTGATGTATTCGTGTATGGTTTACATCGTTTAATATAATTGAAAATGAATTTAATCTTGTTACATGTATAATGTTTTCGAGACTGGGCAAGCTCTCAGAAAATATTATAAGTGGGGTATGTATGTAAAATATAAATAAACGGAAATAAACGCTCAAATGATACAACAAATTGTAAAAATGTGAATAACAGGAAAAGGTGGTATATCAATATAAACAATTTTAATATAAATTGTAGGAGTTATATAATTTAAGATATAGACACTTCCTTACACATTACAGATCAAACCAATTAAAATTGTAACATTTTGTCTTTTCAATAGTTTTTTTTTAAATGTGTTTAGAAGGGTCTCGTCTATCAATTAAATTTTCGAGAAAACATTCATTTTTTCTTTTATTTATTTATTTTGTCTGAATAGAAATATATATTGTTCAATCGAAAGCTCCAGTGGTTTGTAAAGGAGGCGGTTTATTTTACTTGTTCCAAAAATATAGCAATTGATGTCCAATGTCATTTGGCGTAAATATATATGTAGATTTTTGGCTTATAAAAATGTAGGCCCCCAGTGTCAATAGGGTCCAAGATCGAGCAATATGAGGTAGTAAATTTATCATAGGAATCAATGGTACTGGTAGAAACGCTAACTGATATGTATGAGTAAATGTGCTACCAATCTACGGGACAGCAAACCTCATGGCTCCTTATATCCACACAGCCAAAAATGGCGTGAAATCTACCATATCACAAGACCCTGTTGTAAATATATGTAGATTTTAAGCTTGTACAAATGTTGGCCCAGTGTCAATGTGGTCCGAGCCCGAGCTATATGAGGTATTAAATTTATCATAGGCCCCAATGGAAGAAAATTATTAACGTTGTTTAATAAGAATGGCTCCATCTAGAGTAAAAATGTCACTTGGCAATGCTACTTTTTACACATTTATTTTGACTATTAAAATTAAGGCTTAAGATCTATTAATAACCCATATCATTCTGTCGCCTGTACAATAATGCATGATATTATAAAACATGTTAAAATAAATCAATAAAATTCCGCATCAGAAAGTGAGCAATATTAAAAGTACAACATTATATAATGTGGGAGTAAGAGTGACTCATCACATCATCATCATCATCATCATGTTAAAACATTTGTATGTAAATTAATATATATATATGATTAAAGTAATATGAAAGGCAAATATCGTGGAATTTTTGGATTAAATATTTTCACTTAATATGTCGCTTAATTTTAACTAAAATCAACTGCATAACATTAAAAATCAAAAGCAGATTTTAAAAGCAAATCGCAAAATATTTGACAGCAGATAATTCTGTTTTCCCGAGCAGTAATGCAACTGATATACGCGTGAACCAAGATTTGAACTCTTTCGGGGAGATTATCGCTCATGCGCACTGTTCAGTTGATGAAAAAAATGTCGGATGCTAGTAAAAATATATTCCGTGTGTACCACATAAGAATAATTGAACAAAACAAAAATGGTTCACACGACATGAAACAGACAGATTCCTCAATAATCATTGTCAGGAATGTGTGCGTGCTTACCTCAGCATCCATGATTGTTTATCTTTTCGTCACGAGGTCATGATCGGCAATCATCGGAACAAAACAACAATGGCGAGGCCGATAAACATGAACACGGATTTGCAGATTTTTAATTGTTGGGAACATATTTCGACTTGAAACATGCATGAATAGCTTAGTAAAGGTACCGCCGTATTCCAAATTGAATTTTCAGGGAAAACATTTCTTCACCCACAACTGGTGTAATATTACTTTAAGCTATGACAGAAATAAACTATAAACTATATAAAGTTTAATTCATAAAATATAAATATAATTTTCCATTAACAGTAACTTGTATTAAATATGAATGACTGTATTCATGTTTGTTTGTTTGATGGTGTTTAACACCACTTTCAACAATATTTCAGTTATATCGTGGCGGTCAGTTTTGTTGGTGGAGGAAATCGGAAGACCCGGAGAAAACCACTGACAAACTTTATCACATAATATTGTACACCTTGCCCTGATCGAGATTCGAACTCACAACATCAGTGGTGATATGCACTGATTGAATAGGTGGTTGCAAATCCAACTACCATACGATCAAGCCACGACGGCCCCTAATGACTATATTCAATATCTAATCTGAAAACTTCATTTTTTTCAACAATCGTCATAAACAATATTAACCATATGGCAATATATTTATTTAATGATATGCATGTCACTGATTAAAGTCAAATAAAACTTTTAAAAAGCATTAACATTGTCAAAATATTATTGTTACAATGGACCTTTGTCATAACCAGTCTCTGGAAATTGGTCTTGCACGTACATAAGTCTCCAATAGGTTTTAAATTACCGAAATTTTAAAGATAAACTAGAATTTGAAATTTATTTTGATTTATTATACTCATAAATATTCTGATATAATACCGGTATACATTTAGATCTATATATAACTTTATATCATAAATTGTCTATAGAATGTCAACGGAAGAACAATACAGATCGAGAATATAGATTATTCCGTTAAACTTTAACTAAAATTTAGCTAATTTACTTTTATACAGCTTTGGAAATTATTTTTGAAAGATTTATATGAAGGCTTATACCCCTAACTTTTTTATTTACATACTGTATATTTTGAAAAATATGACATGTATCTAAGTTATATCCCCCGTGGGAAGGCCAGTAATAGAACGCTAGTTTGTCCCTGTGGTGTACAGCCCCTCCACAAGAGGTGTTAATCTTTTCAAATAAACATCTCGCCCGCCTTATTAAGGGACGCCAGCCAACGAGAGATCCGTGTTTTGAGAGAATGACACACTCTGACATTCCTTACACATAAATGACAACTTGCAACAGCTTTTATGAACGACAGTTTGATATCATTGTGCACATTGCAAGGCAGACTTTTACGATTATATCCCAATTTAATTGTAATTAGATCTCAGCACTTGCTCCCTTTTTTCTATCGATTATTTACTTCTCGCGCTCCCACGCGGCGACTAATAGAAAACTGATAGAAAATAGGGAGCAAGTGCGAATGTCTAAATTTTATTAGATTGGATTCTATCCATTCAGACAGGGCCGGCCTTAAGCCAATTGGACCAATTGCTTCTAATTGTTCCCTGCCATGGAGTTGTCTACTCTCAGCTGTTCAAGTACACACAACAAAACACTCTAGGTTTTAAAGAGAACAGCATTGAGCCTCGCACCTCCTATAACTGACCCTGCATTCTGACCTCCACTTTTTTGTGGAAATTTAAATCGTAATCCACTAGCATTTCAATCTCATGCACTGCTAAATTTGTCGCCATGAATATAGCAAAAAATACTGGTCATCGTCAAATTGACGGTAAGCAACAATCAATCAAAATAAATGTTTGTCCTTTTTCTTCTATCAATTCTTTATTTAAAGAAGTATGAATCCAAACCCCTCAATAGAAATGGATGCTTTCCAGTTTGAGCAAACGTAATCGCTGGTCATACTAGAGTCGATAAAGTCAAGTATTATTTTTGGAAATATACACATGACAATGTGCACCACTTTTTATGCCAAAAAGTAAAGAGTGGGTGAGTGATTGTTGTTCAACGCAAACTCAGCAGGTGTTCAGCTATATCATGACGATCGGTGTTTTATAAATTACTTGAAGCAAGTATCGGATGGCTTGTGTTGATGTAATGATGTCGTGATGTAAGATAAACCTTCATATTATAATATGATATACATATAGACTACATAACTAAATAGTTCAAATTACCGCTGTAAAATAGAAAAAAACTACGAATTAACAGCTCATTAACTTTTACTAATATATTCATCATCAATCATTAATTATCCAATCAGTAATGTAATGGTTAGGGTGGTATCATCGAGCGTTGTAAATCTTGGTTCGGGTCAAACCAAAAAACATTAGATGGATGTTTGTCCATTCTCCGCTAAGTACACAGCCTTAATGAGTAAGAACAAAGACTAGTTTGATCCTCGGACTGTTGTTTCAGTGAGCTAGCACTATGAAAATCGAACTAAACGTGTTGGTCGAGAGTAAACCAGACATTATCACCATCTCATCGAAATGTAACTTGTTCTCGCCATGTTATAGCTGAAAATTGCTAACTTGGCGTTAAACAATTCTTTACTTTCTCACTCAAACATTACAAGGTATACAATGTAGGTATTTAACAATAAATTTCAATCTTGATATATCAATATAACCTGATTAATATCCATGTCAATTTAGACACGTTATTATTTATTTAACTTCACTGTATTTTAAGTTGGTGTGAGAATAGTATAATTTGAATTGAACGGACTTGATTTGGTTCCTCAAAACAATAGCTTAATCTATATAAATATCCGCGAATATAAAATTTATTTGTACGCACTTTATAATGAGCCTCTGGCGAGCTTTTCTCTCCTTTTTTGAAGCGAGTTCAAATAAAATTATATTGGCGGACAATGCAAGTATATTGTGTTTAATATCCTGCAACGCGAGCAAGTCGCAACTTTGTCTTATTAATGGGTAAAATAAAGACACAAAGCGGACGTCGAAGAGGCCACCATGTAAACCACTTGTCTTTTAGCCTTCGCTCTACATAAGATAAAAATGTATACACATGCCTTGATACAGTAAATGAAGCGCTCATTGCAAGATAAATCTATACATGGTCGGTCTTAGGAGGTGCAGGGCTCAATCGTTCTCTGCAAAACCTGAGTGTGTTGTTCTGTGTACTTGAACAGCTGAGTGTGTTGTTCTGTGTACTTGAACAGCCCAGAGTAGATAACTCCAGCTCACAATCTTAAACGTGTTTACAATTTAACCTGTAAATTTGTTTAAATTCTGTAATTTTAAGACCTACATTAGAATTCAAGTTTTAAATACTTTTCAAAGAGCGCATTTTACTCGTGAAGACAAGCAGACGACAGTTGCAACTGCATTCGTTGATCTCCAAGGTCATATCTGTATTTAGTGGTGTGATATCTAATGGTTGTAATACATAGGTAAATATATTGAACTTCATTAAAATTCTTTGTCCACATTGGTAACTGTGGTCTTTGTCAAGTTTGATCCCTTCATCAATGGAAGGATAAGATAATTGTCATTCAAAAGACCATCAAGATCAAATCTATATCAGAACTAAGTCCAAGATAACACACTAACGCATAAAATCGTAGTCAGGTACTTACATGAATTCCAGACAGAGTAGCCAGATTTATCTTTGTTAAATGACCAAGAAACTTTCATTTAATGTCTTCGGTCAAAAATTCATAACGACAATTAAAAAAGAAAATCAACATAATTTTATAATTATTTGGATTTCTAATATTTTGGCTTTGAGCGTACCTGATGAAGGTTATTCCAGTAACGTGTCGTGTGCACTAAATTTGAAATCTACGTTTTCATAAACCGAGCTACGCGACTGAGTTTTCAGAGTAAAGAATAAAACAGTCTAGGACCACCGAGGGATGAACTTTATTGGAAGAAGAAGAAGAATACTGGAGAGATTGAATATTTTTCTTGCTCAAATAACCCATGATTTTTATTTCCCTCCAATCATTCAACCCGGGAATGAAAATTTAATTATATTTAAAATCCACCTGTGATGTAAATCTATTGTCTAAACTCTCCATTATTTTCAAGGAATGGAGAGTTATGAACAATGCGGACAGGGGCGGAGTTATTGTTCTCTTTGTACGTTAGATACTATACACAGACTTTTTGTTGTTACAAGATTAATAATTAATAAGATTAATAAAGTACAATTGGTGGATTTTAAGTTGGAGAATGTCCTCGCATCTCTCCATTCCTTAAAAACAATGGGCCTCGCCCCCTTCGGGGCCTCGGCTCCATTATTTTTAAGGAATGGAGAGTTACTTGGACATTCTCCTATACTTCTTTGTTACATATTACAGAAATATTTGTTCTTCCTCTTTTGCACTAGGCTCGCAGAAGGACAGCTATCCTGTTCTGGTCCATCGCCCCTTATAGCTGCGAGACCATTTTCCTTTTTATGACATAAAAAGACCATATGAGCTTATAGCTACCGTTTCTCAGTGTATTGATGATGTTGATGATGTTGATGATAAAGAAAAAGAAATTGTTGTTGCACTCTTGTTCATTTTAATAGAGATTTCATGTATGCATTTACGTGTAAATGAACATGTATACAAAACGTGTACACCTTCGCCTTCCGCTGTTTTCCTTTTTCCTTATTGGTCCAAATTGCAAAAATAGGTGCCGTTTCCGAACCATGAACACTGACTTGCTAAATGGTATCGGTTAAAATTACATTTTTACTGGTATTTAAATACATTTACTAGAACCACTTTATCAGGCCTTTTATGGGTAAGTGTTAACACTGCTTTATCGAAAGTAAATTTTTTCGTTCGATTGACGTCATCTCTCACCTGATCTGTCTCGTCGCTGATCATCTTTAAAGGTATTTCTTGATAAATGATTTAGGTCAAAGGTTAAAATTGGGGGAGGTAAACATTGTGGTAAAACTAATATTTACAGGATAAAAGTTGAATTTAAATGCGTAGCGTCCAATGAATTCCAATTATATTTGTAAAGAAAGATCAAGATTTTGTTTGTATGGAAACATCAACAACAAAATGGTCACGATTTAGTACAAGTTACAAGAACAGAGAAATGGGGAAAAGGGGGGGGGGGGGGGGGGGGTAAAACAGTATTTGAACAGAAGATCATTTGTCATTCTTAATATCAAGACCATAATATATGTTTGATTAAAACATGTTTTCGTGTATAAGAATAAGAATTTGTATTGTCCAATAGAGGGCTCACAAGGGGCAAAGTCATTAGAGTGATTCATTAAAAAATAAAAATAAAAATATTGTACGTTACAATGAACAAAACTGCCCATAAAATATACTAAATACTTATACTAATAATAACTATAATGTATAAATGACACAATACTAGTTGCAAGTACATTAGTATAATAACATAACCAGGAAGAGAAATGTTTTAATAATTTTATTCAAGTCATTTTATTTCTATAACATATATACTTGTTTACTATCGACGTATATATGTTTACTACACATGCATAAACACAAACATGGATAGTATAAAAAAAAAAACAAAAAAAAAACCGTAGATATCAAATTTAGTGCACACGACTGGTTTCTGGAATGACCTTTATCGGGTCAGGATACTCAACAAACCCTTGCGTCCAAAAATGACATGTCCAAGACTGCAACAGTGCATTGCTCAATGATGAACTTAGATGGAAATAAACAAAATTCCCATCATCGTAATTTCTCCAGATATAAATAAGTTAATATATATTCAACATGCCAGTCAATACATTATAATATATTTATTACATCTAATAAAAGTTGCCGGAAATTTTAAATACCGGTGTGGGAGGATTTTCAATTCTTATTTTACGGTTTAATAAATTTTTGAAGTATTAAATTATTTTTATGGTTGACTCATCTTGCAAGAATATGATGTTTACATACAAGTGCTAGGTAGCGAGACACAATCATCTGATCATGAATGTCAGTGAACGTTCCCCACTACCGATATTTACGTTCGTTGTCTTGTAAACAATCAGAAAAATATATTGATGCAAATAAAAAACATGATTCGCGAAAAATACCATTATTGACATTAGATTATATTGTTAATTATGAATATGTATAACTTTGGAATCTTCTTTATGCTTTTTTTCATTTTGAAATGAAAAATATCCCCCCAGCTTTTCACAATATAGGTTTGATATACATTTAAAATTCTTACAAAATGCAGATCTAACTGATGATTTTGTTATCTTAATCATGATGCATGCCACTAATACAGCACAATTAATGAATGGATATGATTTTCGTACTGAGAATATATAATGTGTGTATTTATGGGGGGGGGGGGGGGGGTGGTGGGGGGGGGGGGGGGTACTCGTGTTGAGGGAATATGGAGGAGGTTGTTTTTTAAACCCCAGCTGCTGCACTCGGTACCTTCTTCCCGTCTGTGATCCTGGGACGAGGACATTGCATGTTTTTCAACGTTGACAATGTCAAGTCTCGGTATAAGCTAGAACTACTAAACTTTTCCCCAAAATATACCCCGGTACTAGTACACCCTCATCATCCCCTCGATTTGACAGGAATTATTTTTTTCAAAATAAAAACAGTTTGCCAATGGTGTACAACCCTCTCCTGTTAACTCTCACAAGAACTCTTTTGTTTTTATTTACTTTTCCGTTAACACACAAAGAGATAATTCTTCATTTGGTTTCGTTTCCAATTTAGAACATCATTAAAGCAACTACATAAAATCCCGCATTAAAGGTACCGTATATTTATATAATTGTAGGGCAGTTTAAAATTGATATCTTTGGTCTATATTTAAATACCTAATAGTAAATTACTGTTCCGTGGACATCAGGAATGTGTTCTAAATTTAAATTTACCGGCTAAAATATGTCACGACCTTATATTATTTGTTGACATTATTCTCAAACTGGATGTGTAAAAGTATGTCATGTTTACAAAACTTGATATGTGGAAGTATGTCGCTTTTGTTGTTAGCAATTATCAAAATTAAACAATATAATTTTACACCAGTTAAATATCATAGTGGGTAGTTTTATTTGTTGTATCGAGTGCACCTTGCAACGGACGAAAATCGAACTCACAAATCGTAGATGAGTTCAGATGGAACTAGATTACTGATTATAGAGTTCCATTTGATCGACAAACTTTGTCGAAGAGTTCGACATCAGAAACTTTCGAGTGTTGGCTCCAAACCAGCATATTAAAAAGCACAACTTTGATTGGTTTGGTGTAACTCGGGCGTTACTCGAGTCCAACCCTGGTATGATATTAGCTACAAAACCCCACTAAACTCTAGTGATACTCTCCCGTAGTAATCATAGGTAGGCACTGATTGCATAGCTAGATGAAAACCCCGCTAACATACTATCGTGCTTACGGTCCCCACTTTACTATAGAACATGATAACTTTTTATCGAGGAAATTTAAATGTTAAACCAGGAGTGATGCCATTGTCTGGTACCAATAGCAAACAATTAAACAAGATGACAGTATACTAGTAGATCATATATCAGTTGACTTTAAACCAGGTTTATAGTATACTAAACTACGGGATGGTCAACTTCGTGGTACTAGCATATACCTGTCGTGATATTGATGGGTTTTTTTTTAAATTGTATCACAGTGTGTTCTATGTACATGTAAGTGTAAAACCAGAATCTCTCGATAGTAATACAATTAAAATAGCATTCACAAATTATTATTATTTTATTTCATAAAAGTGTATACTCAGATGAGTTGATTTTCCTCTAAATATTTGTAAATCAGCCGCAAGTGATAAAGTTCACCAGTTGCTTGCCCATGGTCGGTGGTTCTCTCCGGGTACTCCAGCTTCCTCCACCACTAAAACTGGTCGCCATGATATAGCTGAAATATTGTTGAAAGTGGCGTTAAAACACCAAAAATCAATAAATCCTCTAAATATTCTGTTTCAAAATACAAAATACTCTGTCGGACACTCGTGTACTTTCTTATAGTTTTTGATAGAAAATTCTCAAATCTTTGACAAGCGGAGAAGCAACCGTTTTGCGGGGGTGCGATTTTGAAAATGTTAGGGAATGCTGATTGTACAACCATTATTTAGTATATAAAAAAAACCTCTTGGCAAGTAGATATCGTACTTGTAATCAGAGGCTATGAAAAACATGAAATGGTTATTGGTCCATGTTAACAATAGCTAATAAATGACTTGTAAAAGACGACAAGAGATTTGACATTGTATGTTATACATTGTATATAATCTGTCAAGGTCACGTTTGGTGCAATATATCACCAGTATAAATGGTTTCTAATATTAATATAAATTGTCTTGTACATATTGAACTATATTCTATAAGGGGGATAGTAGTACTCTTTGTACAAACTTCATTGTTTGAAAACCATTTAAATTTGAGAAAAAAAAAGAGGGGGGGGGGGGGGGGGGGGGTAGATTATTGCTGTCCTCAAAAATAGAAAGAATATTTTGTATTTTGACCAAAAAGATGTAAAAATAAATATTCTGATCCTTCAGTTTCCAGTTAGAAATTTTGGTAAAATTTCAAGAAAAATTACCCATTTAATTCTTTTCCAAAAAATATTCTGTTTTTTATTTCGTGTGAAAAAAAACTGTACTGGATCGGGGGGAACATACTTCCCTACAAGTTAATTGGTCGATCCTTAGTAACGAAACAATTTTAACAACAACAACAAAAAACTAGATAAAAACAACTTATCAATTGTAAATCGATGTATTGTTTTATGTGAAATGTTTTCTATAAGTGAGCGTAGCGAGTGGATAAGAGGAGGTAAGCAGTAATATTTCCTTTGGTCATTTCCCAGACCAGAAAATATATTTACAAATTATTAAGCTGCAATATCTAACGGGAGGAGTGATTATTTAATAAGAGAATGAACATTTAACTTCTTCATTCTTTTTCCTTTCATGTTTTTGGGGGGGGGGGGGGGGGGGGATGTTTTTATACAGTTTTAAAATTACCTAATTTTCACGTTCAAAAAGTAAATAAACCGATGTTGTTCCATGTGAAAAAAATCTGTTTCGGGTGGAGAACATGGACCCCCCTCCAAATAAAATCAAGCAGAATACCTTCCCTTTAGTCACACCAGTCAAAAGTTCTAGGTATATAGCCAGGTTTTTCTTTTCGTATAATTATTTCCTTATCCTTCTTTTTTCCTTTTTGTTTTTTCCCTTTAAATTAAGCAATTTTACATTTTTGGTAGGGTGACACAAGAAATGTTACATAATATTAAATTAGTTAAACTCAGTTAAGCTAATTATTTAATTAAACATGTTTTTTTCCCAAAAGTAAATTTAGAGAAATAAGTCTCATAAATAAAATATTTCCCTATCAGAATTGCACCGATCGTAACATCTAGACGTTCACTCTGGGTTTTGTCAGAAATCATATTCAACAAACAGTTTATATACCAACTATTTTTAGCCGAATAATAATAGAAACTAGTGATGCTCGGTGATAAAAAGAGGATGTGTAATGCATTGCATCATCGGGAACATTCGACAATCTTCGTAATGTTCACCTGTAAATATACAGGCCTTGTATTGTTAACTGGGTCAAAGAGTTTAAACTTATGTTATAATAACAATCGATAGCCTATGTAATAAAATATACATCTTTATTTAAATTAAATCATCTATAATTTGACTTGTTATTTTCTATATATTTATTTTGTATTATTGTTGTATCAACGAGGAAATATTATTTGCACCGTCTCCGTGTTGTGTTTCGTGTGGGACAGACCGTTATTGACTACAAGGTAATTTTGTGTACTGGCTTATATAGGTATCTATAAATATAGCTCGCATTTGATTGGCTAATGAGTATTTTGAGGGAATGTATGGAAAACTGTATAAAGTTAACTATATGTATCAGTAATATTCATTCTAAATATTAATCTCATGTTGACATAATTTGGTTTAAGAGAATAAATGTGAGGACAGCTTTAGTTCATTCAATAATCAAAATGTTGTGCGATAGGATGGAAGCAGGAAACTTTAGTTCAAAAAGTTTGCAGAATTTAAAGTATGAGGAAACCTTAGATAAACTAACAAATGTAAGTAAAAATGTTTTACAACTTTCATTTTATAGTTAGTTAGACTTGCAGACTTATAATATGCTTCGTAATAAGCTAAAAAATAAATCTTATACAAGTGTTCGGTTTGAAAACGGAACAACCATTGTATTTCAAATAATATGAATTCTGCGACGTCCGCATGTTGTATGTGAGGAATTAACGTGTAAATCACTTTAGATATTTGCTTTCTTAGTTTGTTTTAATCTGAAATTAATCACGTGTGCAATAGGATCTATATACTTTGTAACCGTGGATGGTTACATACAACTTGTATAACCAAAAGTAGCTTCCACCTGCTTTCACACTTATTGAATAAACGTGCAAGGTATCGTGAAGTGTTTTATACCTACTAGTCTATCACGAACGTAATCATTGATCTATTAATTAAGTAGTGATCAACTTATACTATATAATGCGATTGACTCTCCAATAGCTCTACAATAGCGTGTACTTTAAGCCTACTAACTTTAAGACTTATGCCATCCGTATAAAAATACAGTTCTTAATTATCTACATCATAATGAGAAAAATCTTCGAGGTGGTTGGACCTAAATTAAATGTATGATGGAAACTTTCGATTACAATATTCAGGTAACATGATGTTAGTTTATAGTGATGAAGTTATTTTCTCATAACTTTGCATTAAAATTTTTACCTTTGGGAACTGATGATATCATTTTGACATCACATATTTGCTCAAAGGCTCAGGTAAAAATAAAAATATACTGATATAACTGACAATATCTTTGTTATTCGCTCCAATTATTGTAAATGTAACCGTTCGCTTTTTTTTCTTTTTTTTACAATTGTTTTATTTTTATTATTTCAGAATTGGTGTGACGTGGAGAGTTTAGCCTTGATGTATCAAGATAACACGCCTTATGAGAGTAGCATGCTGCACGTGATTGACCAAATACAAGGCAGTTCATCTGTTCCTATTTCTACTGTAAATACAACAAACAGCGAACAGTGCAACATGACATCATACTATGCCAAACAAGATATGTGTTCAGTAAACTCTTGCAGTGACACGCAGGAAACAATTGAAGATCTTTTAGATTTTGACTTTATTTTATCGAATAGCATTGACAATAATTCGTTATATTCAGAAGATAACGAATCAAAAGTAAAACGGGAACCAATCTCAGCATCACAGGAACCACTTCCCGATTTTCATTCAACATTTATGGACATTCCAGATATTAAGTTTGACAATTGTTTGAACAATAATTCATTAGACATGGAAAACATCAAAAGTGACTTTAGTAAACCTGTTGTTCCTAAACAGGAATTTACAACGAGTTCGTGTAGTACATACATGCTAAATACAAATTCTTCCATGACCGTACCGCAATCTCATTGCAATGTCGTTAGTCCATCATCTACGCACCATCAAATGTGTTATTCTATGATTCCAGGCAACCTGTCGCCACCATCATCACCAGAACTAGGCGTTGAAGATCACATGAAACTTCCGTTACAGATCATCTCGCCATCACGAAATCAAATACCATCGTACCATATAACACATTCGCCACAAATCCAGCAAGTGCATTCACCACAACCTCATCCATACTTGATGTCTGGTCATCCATTTATGGCTAAAATGTCACAAACACACATGATGCCACATCAAATGATAACGCCACCATCTTCGCCACAACTAGTTGATCTTTTGCTTCCACAGCAAGCTATGGATGCAGGAAATATTCAACCAAAGAAACGGGGGCGTCGAACATGGGGTCGAAAGCGTCAAACAAGCCACACGTGTACTCATCCTGGTTGTAGTAAAACATACACCAAAAGTTCACACTTGAAGGCACATTTACGAACACATACAGGTGAAAAACCATATCACTGTACCTGGAAAGGATGTGGGTGGAAGTTTGCCCGGTCAGACGAACTTACCCGTCACTACCGAAAGCACACTGGTGATCGTCCATTCCAGTGCCACCTATGTGAACGTGCCTTCTCCAGGAGCGACCATCTGTCACTTCACATGAAACGACACATCTGATCATCATCAAGAAGACTTCCTTTTGGTCAAGAACTGATATTTGACATTGATATAGACTGTAATGTTATTGTTATTTGTCGTATTAAGTCAGTATCCTATTGTAATATGTTCAAGACCATACCAAAACAAGTCTGACCAGTTTGTGCTGGTCCGGTATGGGTGCCCCCTTGCATCAAGCCACGGCTGGTCCGTGGCGGTCAAGGTATAACAGCCATGTTTGGTCTTGGTTGTAGTGTTTACTTACAAGAGGTAACACACTGGTGTAAATTTTCATGTTTTAATACATGTATAAAAGTTTTGCGACCGGTCTTATATTTGAAATAAAGTGCTAGACGACTATGCAAAAGTCAAAATTACAATGAATACGTCATGAACAACGAAGTATATATGGATTAATGTCCGATGTTGTTTGTTTTTGTTAAAAAATAAAATAAATAAGTGCAATTATACTAAGTGCCTAAGATATGATATTTATGAAATCTTTTATTTTATACTTTTCATTTATTTAATAAGCAAAATTTGTCTTTCAGAATTTAAAGATGAAATGTTATTTAAAAAAAATAAAAGATGGAAAAAAAACATACTTAAATAATGTTCGAGATAAGAGTCACTAAAATAGCTTCATGACGAAAATGTTTGCGACTGGTTTCAATTTCTGTAGACCTGGATCCAGGTCATAATATTTATAACTGTGTATAATCGGAGATTTGATAAATGATGAACAATTTGATTGGCTAAATTATGTTGATTAATTTCTTCCACCGCAGGAGTCGGTACTTAATTATAAAAATGAAAATCAAATCAGACGAGTTGAATAGTTCAAATTTACAAGATTTTTGTTTTGTTTTTTATTATTCACTTTGGTGCTTTTTATTGTTAAATTATTTGATATTATTTGTATATATTATATATATATATATATATATGTATTATGATGCCCCCTAGTCAATGGTGTTCACGGTTGTTTTAAAGTGCCATATACTTTGAAGTATACTATATATAGAAAGCCTGTAGAAGTCTGTATGGCTGGTGTTCACAGGATGGACAACACCTTAAATATTAATAAACTATGTTAAAATCACTAATACTGTGTATGTTGTCTTTTTACATTTGATTCCAGATGAACATTACTAAAGCTAATTTGCCTACTATTTAAACTTGAAATGTAAGGTCTCGAAAGGATTGGTGTTTGGTTTTGATTGATTGATTGATTGGTGTTTAACGCCAGCTTTAACAGTATTTCAGCTATATCTTGGCGTGAACAAATGTTATTTATTAACTTAGACACCTACCGTTAGAAATAAAACATACTTGCTATTGGTGTTTGCTGTTGTGTCACAGTTGTGGTTCGTATTGGTATTGTACGATTTTCGTTTTACTTCTTTTAGCTCAATACCAAGTTCTAGAACTCTGGATTCGAAGGTATTGGTTACAAACATTTATGGTTCGATTGTTACAAAGTTTAGATTCACTATTTAATTATCCTGCTTGGCAATGTAATTGTCAGCCTGCTTGTCTGGAATTGGAGGAAACTTTCTGGGTCAATATTTCAATTTGCTGACCATGTGACACACAAAAAACCAAACACTAGTAGAAACAAACTTAAGAGTCATGATAATGTGTACTAGTAGGGTGAAATGTCTATACAGAATAGAATAGAATAATTTCATTTTCCAAATCGGGTCCCCAAGGGGGCATTTACATTTAACAGTCATGATTGTTTAACATATATAAAACAGCATATGACAGCAAAATCAGTACATACATGTATCAAGGATTAAACAATAAAAATGATTTGTTAAACAATAAAATGAATTGTCAATTAATTCCAAAAACTGTAGGTATTCGACATACCCATAATACTAGACAAATAAACAATATTGTTAATATAAACTGTCGAACTAGTCTTTATTCTGAATACTGTCTGCCCGCCTCAACTGTAAAAGCATGGAATGATCTACCACTTCCCACCCGTAATTTGGAATCGCTAAATTCATTTATATCTCTTATCAACATTCAAAACTCTAAAGTTCCAGCTCATTATTATGTTGGATGTAGGTTAGGTCAGATATTACATGTGAGACTACGTATGAATTGTACTGTCTTAAATGCACACCTCTTTATTAAAAACCTTGTTGAATCGACAAATTGTATCTGTGGAATAACTGAAACTGTATCTCATTTCTTATTAGATTGTCGGCGTCACACGACTCTTAAGACAACTTTTTTTTCTCAATTTTGGACATTCCTGAAACAATGTCACTGAATCTACTTATTTTTGGCTAAGTTAATCTAAATGACGAAGAAAACAAGCAGTATTTAAATCAGTCCAAACATTTATCATAAAAAGTAAAAGATTTACACCCTGACATGCTCACATAATATATTTCACCTTTTCAATCTTATTCAATCTCTTTGCATTATTATTTTCAAGTAAATTGTGTAGGTTTCAACTACATGCTTACAGATATTTTTTTTTCTCCCTCAATGTATAAATAATTCTCACAAGTTAAAAATTTAAATCAGTATGCATATATATTTTTTGTCATATTTGTAAGTTCTTCATAGGTAACAGATTTTAAAAAAAAAAGCATTTGCTTGTTTCTGAATCCTATTGTACAATTGTTATTGTTCTGTTTATATATGTCAGTAATACCAATAAAATATGTTTATACCATACACAATCGTACAGTTTCTTGGAGTACATGTACCTATTATTCAATACATTCATCAGACTTGCTAAAACAGAAGAAAATAGGTTGAGTCAGTATAAAATTGTACTGTTGCGTAAACATAAGTCAAATCTAAGATGTATGTATCATTGAAAAAATACAAACATTGCAACAAATATATCAACAAATGCCGGCTCCTTCTCAACTATTATTTTATGTACAAGTAGAAAACATGACTAATTATATGCCAAAAATAATACCTCCATTTTAAGAATACATTGTCCCAAGATTCATAGACAAAGACTATATTATTGTTTCTGAAGGAAATTATGAAGGGGGTCATTTGAAGACATCGACCATGCAGTTTACTGCAAAATATCTACATGTTATGATGAAGGAAGGCAAGTGTTTGTCACAAAAAGACATGTATGGCACAGCAATGACAAAACACGAATTTCTACTGATATATACTGTTCCCCGTCATTGTCTTTGTTAGTAAAACATTTGCATAATCAGTATGCAAGATATGTGTATGTATGTATGGTTTTGATGTACAAGACAATGAAGGAATATCCTAAATGTTACTGATTATTATGCCAGAAACGGACAATGTCTTAAAAATGGTCCGGTCATCCGTCACCTATCAGCTCGGCCCATTGTTCATTAGTATTTTGTTTATCTGAGCGGCACAACGGACATTGCCCAAATGCCCCCATGCATGGCCAGTCTGTCTATGTATAATAAATTTGGGCCCTGTAATTGGGAGAATTTGATTTTTATTATTTATAGATAAAATTGCAATGGAAAATAATGATGCCATTTTATTTCAGTTCATACCATAGAAAAGTACCATGGTTAATAGTGATGATTCTTTACAGATCTCCGCCTTGTTATATTTATAGTCTGAAACGAGAACGTTGTTTCACACAGCTTGTTTCATAACGGAGTTAATGTTCTGTCATGTAGTTGTTATTGTTGTGGTGTCTGTGGACAACACGTGATTACAAGTCAGGTTTCCCTCTTACATAATGTGTAGATGATCTTAGGTGGTACTTGCTAGCTTGAAATACTTAATCCGATATGATGGCTTTATTGATCGTGTCACACTATGTAATAGTAGATTACAAAACATATAAAATCAACTCGTTTTCATCCCCTTCGTGTATCAACCATAGGGACTTGTTTTTATGTCATATAAAAAATTTCAAAAAAAATACTCAGTAGGGGGTAATTTTTTTTTTAAGTTTGTATATGTCATAACAACAAGTACCTATGTTATCAACATGTGAAGCGATTCCACGATGATCCTAGTGTATATATATATATATATATATTTTACATGTACACTGGTTCATTTGGGGGAAGTTTAATTAAAATACCACACCAAAACACCCAAGTTATATTTAGTGGTGATCTATATAGGAATTCCAATCATAAGATCATACACGTACCAGCGGCCTAGGAGTGGACAGGACAGCCAGGGCAGGAGAGTACTGGACAGTAGGGGAGACATGTCTTAGGCATTTTGTTCTTATGCATCATAGTCAACCTTCCGTTGTTTCATTAATTATTTACGAAGAAATTTGTGTGAAAATTGACAAAGGTGCTTAGTGGCGATTAGCTCGCTAAAACAAACAAACAAGGAATAACATACAGCTAGAGTTTGCCACTGAAAAATCATATAAACCGTTCCCCAATGGTTTTTGGAAATGGGGTCCCAATACCGGTATTAGAAACTAGTATTTGAGTTCAGTCACTTTCACGGGTAATCGCCACTAAGAGACACTTGAAAAATATGCCTCTTCTACAGTGCTGTATACTATTACATTGAATAAACTTCTACAGTGCTGTATACTATTACATTGAATAAATTTCTACAGTGCTGTATACTATTACATTGAATAAACTTCTACAGTGCTGTATACTATTACATTGAATAAACTTCTACAGTGATGTATACTATTACATTGAATAAACTTCTACAGTGCTGTATACTATTACATTGAATAAACTTCTACAGTGCTGTATACTATTACATTGAATAAACTTCTACAGTGCTGTATACTATTACATTGAATAAACTTCTACAGTGCTGTATACTATTACATTGAATAAACTTCTACAGTGCTGTATACTATTACATTGAATAAACTTCTACAGTGATGTATACTATTACATTGAATAAACTTCTACAGTGCTGTATACTATTACATTGAATAAACTTCTACAGTGCTGTATACTATTACATTGAATAAACTTCTACAGTGCTGTATACTATTACATTGAATAAACTTCTACAGTGCTGTATACTATTACATTGAATAAACTTCTACAGTGCTGTATACTATTACATTGAATAAACTTCTACAGTGCTGTATACTATTACATTGAATAAACTTCTACAGTGCTGTATACTATTACATTGAATAAACTTCTAGTGCTGTATACTATTACATTGAATAAACTTCTACAGTGCTGTATACTATTACATTGAATAAACTTCTACAGTGATGTATACTATTACATTGAATAAACTAAAACTAAAACAATATTAAATTAAAGTGATGAAACGACACTTTTTTATTTGTGGTGTGTTCATACAGTTATGTGAACTACATCAACCAGTTCATACCCTTTGCCTTTTGCGTTTTATGTCCCAAACCGCATTTCAACACTATTGTTTTAGTACGTGGCTCAGATACTGTAATAGCTAATTAGCTATTTATAGAATTGACAGCATCGATAATTGCGCGTTCGCCGGACAACGAATCTACCTTTTTGTCTTTGTTTTGTTTTGATTTTATTTTATATTGGGTGGAGTGGGGGTGCAACAGCCGAGTCTGCCCCTATGAATCCGCGTCAATTAAAAGGGATAATAAAGTTAATTGTTAAACAAAATGATGATTACATTAAAAAACATATCTATAAAAAGTATTCTAACATGACGTCCTTCTTTGGTTTTGTAGACAAACGAGCGATTTATCAATGGTATAATCTCATTCGCACATGCGCCAGTGAATGTGACTGACTTTTCCATTGGCAGCATAAATTGTGTGCGACATTTTCCGCAAACGTAAATATAAATTACCGTCTTCCAATCAAAGTATACTACCTGTATTTGTACTCTTAGACATATCAGAATCGAAATGGTCGGTCCTTGCAGGCTCTCTATCTCTGTAAAGGTCTCGATTTTACAAGAATCTGGTAAAATATTAATATACTCTAGATTTTGCTTCAAGACGCTATTCGTCTTTTATGCATATATCTTTAGTTTTGACGTGAAATATGATTTTATTTGAGACGAAATACCATTTTAAAAAAGCTATATTTATAGGGACTATATTTTTGTGAAACGTTTTCCTATTCTGAGTAATTTGGTTTACTTATTCATCCGATAAAATGTCAATATTAGATACAATTGTTAAAGATTATGACAAGGACATCGTGTTGAGGGACTGTCAAAGGCAAGCTTTTGAATATCTATATGACAAGAAAGGAGATCTTTTGGTTAGTTTGCCTGTCGGTTATGATCACGTGTTTTGGGACTACTTTTGAGACGTTTACAGAGATAGAGAGCCTGCAAGGACCGACAACTCTGTATGAGAGACTGCCATACATACGATCACGAGCACGACGGCCCCTCTTCCGGTGTGAAGGTTTCCATGTATTAACCCACGGCCAGAGGTGTCACATGTCAGTTCGTTTTCAGCTGTCTGAGCTCTTATCCCTATTAAGTCTGGAAATAACTATAAACTTTAATCACCCTTACCCTTACAAATACTCTACAAACTCATAGCCTCTCTTTTCGTGCCAATTTATGGTAGAAATTCTTCATATATCGACGAATTGAATTATGTCCAGGAAACAAAAGGAATAACTGCCTTATTCACGATGGTGTGACCATAAAGGTAATAACAAAATTACCGAACTCCGAACAATCTTACAAAGGGAAAGTCAAAACTCATAATTATATAAACAGACAAAATCAGTCAACAACCGGAAAACTGTGAAAACCGTAATGACCCTGACTTGGTACAGGCATTTCTAAAGAAATGGTGGGTTGAATCAGATTTCAGCTAGACAGATTCACAGATGCTGTATGTGCACGATGTGGGATGACAGTGTTGCGGATAATAGTGGAAGAAAGTCGTTCTATAACGATTCTGCACATAACATGTTAAATTGTCGTATGTATAACACTGTATTATCAAGGAATTGCGTAATTTTTAGGAAATTTTTGTGAAAGTATAAATTTATTATCACTACAACAAAAATGTAATCAATGGGAGATAATCCAATTTACAAAAGATCGATAATGTCTTAATCCCGTATTCTGCCAAACATTCCAACAATTTACAGATTTAGGTCGCATGATTATTTTTACTGGTGCGTTATATTTAGTGATGTTCAAATTGTGATCTTCCGGTTTAAAAGAATGTGAGCATTTTTTATTCAGCGATGCATAGCCTCGAAAGCTTGGTATTCAAGGAATTGTGTAACTTTCGAGAAATTATGTGAAAGTATATCGAATTTTTAGTTATCAATGCGAGTATATGCTAACCACGACACCACCGATACGGTTAGACAATTGTAGAAACAGAAGAAAAATCGATATCCTAACCAGGGGTGGCGCACTTAAAAAAATTGCGCCGAGCAGAGGGAGGCGCGAAAATTTTTGGGGTATTTCATGTGAAAAATCATGATTTTACGCCAAAAAATCATATTTTTTCCAATTTTAGGGGGGCGCGCGCCGGGTCCCTTCCCCTGCTAACACACACACACACATCACCGCTCACTTTCCTGGCTAGATACAGACACTTCAATAAAAAGTGGAGAGGTTAAATTTGTTTTATCTGCCAAAATCTCCCTTCTTAGTGAAATGATGCGGTCATGCAATTGTTTTCACATAAAATTCCGAATTCTAATCTTGAAATTTATACACAATGTATATATTATATTCGTCAGTTCTATGAAAAAGAGAGTCTATTTATAGATAAGACGAGACGATTCTTAAAACGTATTGACCTAATATAGTTTAGTACGTAGTTCAACATTAAACTATTTTTTTCTAGGAAGAAAATAGACCTTCGGACTATCGATACATTTTTCGAACCTTGGAATCTTCGGACTAACGATACTTCGGATCATTAATTTAATGTAATAATAAATACAGCGATCTCATCTTATAATTTTTCGATGCTTTGCGCATTTATTTTTGAATATTCGGAAATTGTTCACAATATACGTGATTAATTTATCTTGATAATATTTTTTTCACATTTCTACTTTAAAAATTGCAAATTTAGATATGGGTGTCGTCGCGCGATTTTATGATAGATGGATTCACAATTCCAAGATGGCCGCCACCGGAGAACAAAGTCTATGAGAAAATGCATTATTTTTTCTCTATACAAATAATCTTGATTGAACCCAAATTGATATGATCCTATGTTAAAATTAATAAAAATGTTTTTTCGAAAGATAAATCTTGGTGCATGAATAACAGTGTGTGCCCCTAGTGTTTTATGTGGCAGTTTTGCATGACAAAAACTAGAGAGCGTATAATAATAAGGATTGTAATTTTTGTCAACCAGATTCCGGACTATAGTATGTGTTATTTACAGACAGTTGTCAAAAGTATTCTAATTTTCCCCTTTAAATTTCATATAAAACTACAATTAAAAAAAAACCTGCAGACAATTTAGTTCAATTCTAATATCTTCTTTTATCAACAAAGGCAGACACCTTTATATTGTTTGACTTAAACGATCTACACAAAAATATGTTTACAATGTACATTGTATATTGTGTTTTGGGCGAAAACAATGCAGTTTTGTGGTTGATTTGCATATTCTCAAAATTTTTAGTTTATAAAATTGTATTGAAATTATAGAATAAAACTACACCTAATTCTGCTTTTGTTGATAATTTTTTTTTATTAAATCGGATATGAATTGACTTCAGGATTTTATTAATTGTAGCATTATATGAAATATATAATTGTAAGTTTCCGCATACATTTAATGTATATTTTGCATTCTCCGACAAATAAGACAACTAATCTAAAAACAATTAGCAGAAATCCAGAAACAATTACCAGAAATCCAGAAACAATTAGCAGAAATCCAGAAACAATTAGCAGAAATCCAGACACAATTAGCAGAAATCTAGAAACAATTACCAGAAATCCAGAAACAATTAGCAGAAATCCAGAAACAATTAGCAGAAATCCAGAAACAATTAGCAGAAATCCAAAAACAATTAGCAGAAATCCAGAAACAATTAGCAGAAATCCAAAAACAATTAGCAGAAATCCAGAAACAATTAGCAGAAATCCAGACACAATTAGCAGAAATCCAGACACAATTAGCAGAAATCCAGACACAATTACCAGAAATCCAGAAACAATTAGCAGAAATCCAGACACAATTAGCAGAAATCCAGACACAATTAGCAGAAATCCAGACACAATTAGCAGAAATCCAGACACAATTAGCAGAAATCCAGAAACAATTAGCAGAAATCCAGAAACAATTAGCAGAAATCCAGAAACAATTAGCAGAAATCCAGACACAATTAGCAGAAATCTAGAAACAATTACCAGAAATCCAGAAACAATTAGCAGAAATCCAGAAACAATTAGCAGAAATCCAGAAACAATTAGCAGAAATCCAAAAACAATTAGCAGAAATCCAGAAACAATTAGCAGAAATCCAAAAACAATTAGCAGAAATCCAGAAACAATTAGCAGAAATCCAGACACAATTAGCAGAAATCCAGACACAATTAGCAGAAATCCAGACACAATTAGCAGAAATCCAGACACAATTAGCAGAAATCCAAAAACAATTAGCAGAAATCCAGAAACAATTAGCAGAAATCCAGAAACAATTAGCAGAAATCCAGACACAATTAGCAGAAATCCAGAAACAATTAGCAGAAATCCAGACACAATTAGCAGAAATCCAAAAACAATTAGCAGAAATCCAAAAACAATTAGCAGAAATCTAGAAACAATTAGCATAAATCCAGAAACAATTTAGCAGAAATCCAGAAACAATTAGCAGAAATCCAGAAACAATTAGAAACAATTAGCAGAAATCCAGAAACAATTAGCAGATTTATCTTGAGCCGCTTTTTATCTTATAAATAAATTGTCGTGGATGTGCATGCGGACAGATGATCACACAATTCTACTTGACAATAAATAAATCCGTCAGAATTGCTGTTACTTGATGCATTTAAATATAAAAGCCGATTATTATAATTTGAATAAAAACAGCACTAAATTTAGATTTATTTATCCCATTCTGGACACGTGCATGTACGGACCGAATAAGAATCCGTCAGAATTGCTGTTAATTGATGTATTTAAATATAAAAGCCGATTATTATAATTTGAATAAAAACAGCACTAAATTTAGATTTATTTATCCCATTCTGGACACGTGCATGTACGGACCGAATAAGAATCTCAAGGTTGGGAATGCAACATAGAAATAGCGTATGCAAAACAATAAAACAAAACAATCAGTGATCGTCTTTCAATGGAGCCTCCTTTAAGTGCAATGTAGAAAACAAAAACTAGTGAGCTCGTGTTACGAACTTGTGTGTGTATGAGTTACTAACATGTGTTGTCGTGTTACGAACTTGTGCGATCAAGTTACGAACTGCTGCGCTTAAGTTACGAACTTTTTTGTACACATGAGTTTCCATTCAAATTAACAATAAACGACCAACGCTTACAAAAAATCATTCTCTATCCAGAGTTGTCGTTCCCGCTAAGCTTCACCACACCTCTGTCAACGCTTGAAAAATAGTCCCAAAATCATTACCGTTTTCAATCACATGATCAAAACATTGTCGTACTTGTTGACCGCCAATCTCTACCCAGAGTTGACTGTCCTTACAGGACCGACAACTATGGGTAGAGATTGGTTGACGCCATGTTTCACTCTATCCTCCATTGTGTCTATCATGTGATCGTTTCTAATTTTTACCTCCGCAAAATAGTTCTCCAAGAAGTGTGGGGGGGGGGGGGGGGGAAATCATTTTTAAGAGAGAATTGATTTGAAATGAGTGATTTATTTTCATCTTTATTGATATTTACAATAATTAAAACAATTTTAAGTACATTTTTTTACTGTTTCTGAATTTTACAAAAATCTTGTAAAATGAGCGTTGACAGAGGTGTTGGACAATCGTAACTACTCGACCATTCTCGCTACCCTGCTAATAACTCTAAAACATAACTTTATCAAACTTTGATGTAACTGACATGTGAAAAGTAGTGCGATTTATACGCCTAATGCATACGAGGTTATTTGCAGGGTAGCGAGAATGGCCGAGTAGTTACGATTGACTGAGGTGTTGGAGCGTAGCGGGAACGACAACTCTGGATAGAGAATGACAAAAAAATGTGTACTGAAAAAAATGACAAAAGGGCAATAGCTCTTACAGTGATCCTTGTATCAATCTACTGATAAACCATGGGTATCTTCACATCATAATTCAACGTTCAAGAAAACAAAACATGTCAAAAGATGAATAACAAATTGAACAAACAATGATATGTGAAGTAGATTCCGACAACAACAAGACGGACATTCTTCCCTGTATGTAATCCTTGCAGGAATATGTGATGTTTTTCAATCCTAACCTTGTTAAAACAAACATCTACTGTTCTCTTCTGCATCAAGGCTGGGCAGGAAATATCGTAATTCTTGTGATCGAGTCTGTCCGTCCGCATGGCAAGTGCTGTGTCAATTTCATTTCATATCAGATTTTATTCAAATTTAACAAAGACTTTGGACTGATCCCATGTTCTTAAATTTTGAAAATGAATCCTGTTCACATTTTATTTATAGGAGCTATGCTTTAACTCTGAAAAATGGGTAAAATGCTCTATAGATTTTTTCTTAATTCAAATTAAATACATGTGCTTCAACTAATAATATCTCAATCGAGTTCGAAAATGGTCTTGTTTGCACGTTTTCGTATGACTTATGCCCCTTAATAACCCTAAAATTGGGTAAAATTGCATTGTAAGTGCTTCTATGGGTTTCACTTTTTCAATTATCTGATGCGAGTTCATGGAATAATTCTCTTCTTAATTTTATTAATAGAAAAAATGCAATGTCGAGAAATTTAATATTTTCGTAATGTCTTTCCATATAATGTAACTCTAGGTCCTCCACCCCGGAATGGTTGTGTCATAAGACCTCTATAAACCATTGCAGTTTGTCCTTTAATATTAATTAGTTCCGAAAGTTCAGCTGACTATTATTGTGTTTTGTGTTGAAATATTTTGAGTTCTCCGTAATGTCAGAATAACGAATTTGTACAAATAGCATTTTGGGCCCCCCTAAAGTACGCAGCAATTGTGTAGTTATCAACGAGGGAGTGTCGAAGATCACTTTCCGGGGATCTGAAGTGAAAAAAGGGGAGGTAACCGAATTTATTTATGTGCCTGTTGAATGTTTTATCTATATTTTTTTTGTGTGAAAGTGTCCATAATGCTATATTTTTTATTAAAGAAATGGACCTGACAGGCACGTTTTTCCAGGTCACATGGATCATCAACTCCTATAATATTCTATAGACTTAGTAAAATAAGAACATTACTCTCGTAGTAAGATTAATCTGATATGACTGATGATATATTTAATGCGATATTGTGTCATGTTTGTATAATTAAAATGTATTACCTCACGTGAGCTCCTTACACGATGTTCAGAGTCTATTGTTGTTCATCTGAACCTTTCCATCATTTTTAGAACAATATGAAAAAAAGATCAATAAAAAAAATGTTTATAATAATGTGTTATATCAGAGGAGTATATCATTCTACAAAAGAATGTGTGGGTGATTGTGATGATATTTCTCAGCTACGTAGAGCCATGAACACGTTACTTTTTTATGAGATGATGCTGCCCGCGCTGCACTACACCAAAACGCTGAGCATGATGGTGTCCCCTTTGCACTATGCCAAAACGCTGAGCATGATGGTGTCCCCTTTGTACTACACCAAAACGCTGAGCATGATGGTGTCCCCTTTGCACTACACCAACACGCTGAGCATGATGGTGCCCACTTTGTACTAGACCAAAACGCTGAGCATGATGGTGTCCCTTTTGCACTACACCAAAACGCTGAGCATGATGGTGTCCCCTTTGCACTACACCAAGACGCTGAGCATGATGGTGCCCACTTTGTACTAGACCAAAACGCTGAGCATGATGGTGTCCCTTTTGCACTACACCAAAACGCTGAGCATGATGGTGCCCACTTTGTACTAGACCAAAACGCTGAGCATGATGGTGTCCCTTTTGCACTACACCAAGACGCTGAGCATAATGGTGTCCCCTTTGTACTACACCAAGACGCTGAGCATGATGGTGTCCCCTTTGCACTACACCAAAACGCTGAGCATGATGGTGTCCCCTTTGCACTACACCAAGACGCTGAGCATGATGGTGTCCCCTTTGCACTACACCAAGACGCTGAGCATGATGGTGTCCCCTTTGTACTACACCAAGACGCTGAGCATAATGCTGTCCCCTTTGTACTACACCAAAACGCTGAGCATAATGGTGTCCCCTTTGTACTACACCAAGACGCTGAGCATGATGGTGTCCCCTTTGCACTACACCAAAACGCTGAGCATGATGGTGTCCCCTTTGCACTACACCAAGACGCTGAGCATGATGGTGTCCCCTTTGTACTACACCAAGACGCTGAGCATAATTCTGTCCCCTTTGTACTACACCAAAACGCTGAGCTAAGCAGGGTTTCATTACAGTGCCAGTTCATCGAAACAATAGAGGGGACCGTCGTAGCCGTGCTCGTATGGTAGTTGGATTTACAACTACCTATGCAATCAGTGCCTATCACCACTGATGTTGTGAGTTCGAATCTCGATCAGTGCGAGGTGTACAACATTATGTGATAAAGTTTGTCAGTGACTTGCGACAGGTCGGTGGTTTTCACCGGGTCCTCCGGTTTCCCCCACCAATAAAACTGACCGCCACGATATAGCTGAAATATTTTTGAAAGTGGCGTTAAACACCATCAAACAAACAAACAAACAAACAAACAAGCAGAAACAATAGTCCGTAGGTAAAGGTGTTGCTCGGACACATTTTCCTGATTAAGAGTTGTCTGCTCTTGCTCATTTATTCTGCCTCTTAATGGAGTAGGAGCAAATGCCAATTGTGTAGTCTTTGTTTTTATCTATTTTAAGTCATCATCTTTTTTTCCATACACTAGAACTACTCTTATTTTCTATATTGAAACTTATTTTAGAAGTTATTTATTCAAAAAGAAAATATAGTCGACACACCTCATGTCGAGAACCGCATCAGTGGTGTTATGGTTAGCGTGCTCGCCTCGTGTGCGGTAGATCGTGGGTTCGAGCCCCGGTCGGGTCAAACCAAAGACAATACAATTGGTATTTGTTGCTTCTCTGCTAATCACGCAGCATTAAGGACAAAGAGCAAAGACTGGTCGGAATCAGAAACGGTGTCTGAGTGGAGCGACATGTCTACCCGCGGACTGTTGTTTCAGTGAGCTAGCACTATAAATATCCAACTTAGCGTGTTGGTCTAATAAAAAGCGGACCTCATCATCATCTCATTGAAAATTAACTTGTTCTCGCCATGATATAGCGGAAAAATTGCTGAATTGGCGTTAAACAACAATCACTCACTCACTCTTCATGTCGTGTAGTATTTTTTGTTACACTTGCTTTAGAACAGTGTTGTTTTCGTCGAATAATTCCTACATTAAGTTGTTATATTGAACAGTTAGCTATCATGCGACATGTGTGATTTAAACTTTTGGATTTTCGAATGGAGGTAAATAAATACTTCGACTAAATAAATTTACCTTGCTTTACCTTTTAACAATTATACTTAGTTATATTATTATCATGGCGAACATCAGACAGACACACATCAGTCTTGAAGGTAAATAAATAAAAAAAAAATCTCGTGTTTTATTGTCTTGAATTCTCAAGCACACGTCACCATTATGGTCAGTATTGTGGAGTTGAAATACTTTCCCTTTTATGGACATCGAGTCGAACTACGGTCAATTCCGAATTTTTTCTCAGTCCCCTGTGGTTCAAGATAACGAGATTCAAATGTAAATACAATTTACCTTACTGTAGTTGTTAGTCGTCGATGAACAAACTGCTTGTGTCCACTCTCAACATCTGTATTGTTACATTTCCTTGGGATGATGAACAAACTGCTTGTGTCCACTCTCAACATCTGTATTGTTACATTTCCTTGGGATGATGAACAAACTGCTTGTGTCCACTCTCAACATCTGTATTGTTACATTTCCTTGGGATGATGAACAAACTGCTTGTGTCCACTCTCAACATCTGTATTGTTACATTTCCTTGGGATGATGAACAAACTGCTTGTGTCCACTCTCAACATCTGTATTGTTACATTTCCTTGGGATGATGAACAAACTGCTTGTGTCCACTCTCAACATCTGTATTGTTACATTTCCTTGGGATGATGAACAAACTGCTTGTGTCCACTCTCAACATCTGTATTGTTACATTTCCTTGGGATGATGAACAAACTGCTTGTGTCCACTCTCAACATCTGTATTGTTACATTTCCTTGGGATGGTGAACAAACTGCTTGTGTCCACTCTCAACATCTGTATTGTTACATTTCCTTGGGATGATGAACAAACTGCTTGTGTCCACTCTCAACATCTTTATTGTTACATTTCCTTGGGATGATGAACAAACTGCTTGTGTCCACTCTCAACATCTGTATTGTTACATTTCCTTGGGATGATGAACAAACTGCTTGTGTCCACTCTCAACATCTGTATTGTTACATTTCCTTGGGATGATGAACAAACTGCTTGTGTCCACTCTCAACATCTGTATTGTTACATTTCCTTGGGATGATGAACAAACTGCTTGTGTCCACTCTCAACATCTGTATTGTTACATTTCCTTGGGATGGTGAACAAACTGCTTGTGTCCACTCTCAACATCTGTATTGTTACATTTCCTTGGGATGGTGAACAAACTGCTTGTGTCCACTCTCAACATCTGTATTGTTACATTTCCTTGGGATGGTGAACAAACTGCTTGTGTCCACTCTCAACATCTGTATTGTTACATTTCCTTGGAATGATGAACAAACTGCTTGTGTCCACTCTCAACATCTGTATTGTTACATTTCCTTGGGATGATGAACAAACTGCTTGTGTCCACTCTCAACATCTGTATTGTTACATTTCCTTGGGATGATGAACAAACTGCTTGTGTCCACTCTCAACATCTGTATTGTTACATTTCCTTGGGATGATGAACAAACTGCTTGTGTCCACTCTCAACATCTGTATTGTTACATTTCCTTGGGATGATGAACACACTGCTTGTGTCCACTCTCAACATCTGTATTGTTACATTGCCTTGGGATGGTGAACAAACTGCTTGTGTCCACTCTCAACATCTTTATTGTTACATTTCCTTGGGATGATGAACAAACTGCTTGTGTCCACTCTCAACATCTATATTGTTACATTTCCTTGGGATGACAAGTAGCCACCTCAATTTGAACCGGTCAGAGATATATCGAGGAGGGTATCAGATGTGTGTGAAAAGGCATATGAAGGGATACTAGTATTTTTTGCTATCGGACGGACAGTAAAATTGACAATATTATTTTCTGACTGATTAAAAAATACTTATTTACCAATACTAAACATGGCATATCGATCAGACAAAAAGAAAAAAAGAGTGTCATTTACCTGGAATTATAAATGAAGTCAAATCCTATTTCTTGATATTCCAAATGCAATTACGCAACTGAGTACCAAAGCTGATTAAAAGCCACCATTTACAGGTCCTGATAAGTAGCTGGGGTTCATTAATATTAGATTTTTCAATTTATAAGATATTTAGTTTATTCCAATCAGGGACACACTTATCTTGTATTGATTACACATGAGGTAAAACTCCGTTACAACAAAATGACGACAGATGGTTTTTGAAGACAAAGGTCTGTAAACGGCCAAACGATATACATGTATACACTTCCAATTACTGTGGTTTCCAAGCTAATAAGAGGCCGTAGTTGTCGTGATCGTATGGTAGTTGGATTTACAACCATCTATATATGCAATCAGTGCCTATCACCACTAACTTTGTGAGTTCGAATCCCGCTCAGGCGAGGTGTACTCGATACAACATTATGTGATAAAGTTTGTCAGTGACTTGCTGCAGATCGGTGGTTTATACCGGGTACTCCGGTTTCCTCTACCAATAAAACTGAAATCCACGATATAGCTGAAATATTGTTGAAAGTGGCATTAAACACCATAACCCTAACCCTAACCCAAGCTAATAAAGTTGAATAAAAATGATGACCAAAGCAATATGTTTTTTGCATTCAGTTGTATTGTACAGTATATTTGTATGACCAGTGATTTGCATATAGGTTACATGAAAAGGACCCTGTAGGAAAAGTGACCAAGGCCTCCTATAAAATTGGACAAATCAAATAATTAATTGTATGTCATTGTACAGCTGTAGTTCTGAAAGTACAAGAAGGCCAGTGTTGAAATTAGAGACAGAATTACAACACTTAACTTTTTATATTCACGAGGGACTGGAAAAAGGGGGTTGTATACTCTTTATAGGTTATTGTCCAATTTCTTATTATTATTGATATTTTGCTCATTATTTAGCATCCTATATTTTTACAAAAATATAGGCCACAATACTTTTTTATATTTAATTTAAACCCAATTTTCTTTAGTCTTTATTTTAAGATATTTTATATCCACCCTCGCCATTCTATACCCTACTATAACACCCTCATTTTGTACAAAGGGACATAACCGTAAGCTTGAGCATATTCTTTTGCAAGTTTGACAAAGAGATAGGACTTTGTCCCCTTCTCCCCTCACTTTTTTTCGAAAAAAATTAAGAAAAAGCGTAATTTACAGTATTGAACAAATAAAAAACATATTGTCCACTGCCCTGTCCACTCATACGCCGCTGGTAAAGTACATTCAATTTCGGCCAGAATCGAGGATGCTATATTGGATGCAAAGTTATCATGCAATGCTATATATAACCACATACAAAAAGAAAGGATTTCATTTAAATATACCGAGAGCTCACAAATCAAACTAGAGGCTCAGTGGGTTGAGCCTGTGTCGCCGACCTTTCATTCTGCTTTGAAGAAACTTAATACAGAACCTTCCATATAGTACATGTAGATGCTTCCTACCAAGTTTCGGTTCATTTGGCTAGACAGTTTCAGAGGAGAAGATTTTTTTAGATATCGACCAATCAGAAACAAGAATTGCCTGTGGTGGCCATGTTTGTTAACCGATCGGGAGGAAATGAGCAATCTTTATAGAGAACATCCACATATGCTTCCTACCAAGTTTCGGTTAAATTGACCAAGCGGTTTCAGAGGAGGGGATTTTAAAAAATTGGCCAATCAGAAACAAGAATTACCTGTGGTGGCCATGTTTGGTAATGGATCATAACAAAATGTGCACTCTTTAGAGAGAAGCTTCCATAGATGCTTCCTACTAAGTTTCAGTTCATTTGGCTGATGGGTTTCAGAGGAGAAGATTAAAATGTGAAAAGTTAACAGATGACAGACAACAAATGACGGACGCCAAGTGATGCCAAAAGCCCACATTGCCTTTGGCAAGGTGAGCTAAAAAGAATATTAAAATGTGAATACCTACATGTAATGTATAGTATAAACATGTTACACTATATCAGCATTAGTTAATTTCTAAGGGAGATAATGGCAAGAGTTATCTTTCTTTTAACAGTTTATTGGCAAGAGTTATCTCTCTTTTAACAGTTTACTACAATGAAGAGGTTTTTTTTAAGAAATGAACCAATCAGAAACAAGAACTGTCTGTGGCGGCCATGTTTGTTAACGGATCGGGATGAAATGAGCAATATTTATAGAGGACCTTCCATAGATGCTTCCTACCAAGTTTCGGTTCATTTGGCCAAGTGGTTTCGGAGGAGAAGATTAAAATGTGAAAAGCTAACAGACGACAGACGCCAAGTGATGGCAAAAGCTTACATTGCCTTAGGCAAGGTGAGCTAAAAAGAGAAAAACAAAACAGCAAAATTCAAGAAGGGGTCAACTTTAAGAACGAGTAATGATGCTAGGATCATATAGTCAAATTAAGCATGTAGTGTCGCTTTTTTAATTGAGGCGTAGCATTATTTTATCAGTGTTCACTAAAATTATGATGTCTGCCATGTATTTACTACGAAATAGGTGTAGGTATACAATAGCTGATTTCGTGGCAACTGGTGGCTTGAATAAAAGGTGAAATTTTATTGTATCAGTAAGTCTACATAAATCCGATGACTAAATATATACAGTGGGGATTTCTCCGAATGGGAACCCCTTTTTCTTGAAAGTCATAAGGTATAGAGAACATTCCTCCGGAAATATGTAAAAAAAAACACCAAAAACAGATCGTTGAAACACCTCCCCCTTTCTTTTTAAAATCCTGAATACGAGCCTGGATTATACATGATTTTGATGTGAAATAAACACTATTGCCACGTATATCCCCAATAATGTTGCAAAACATAAAAAAAAAATCATCCGTAGATAATCTTTAACCTGAGTGGTAAATTTTGTGTACGAACACTACACATTTTCTTTGGGTTTGGATCAATTTTTCTATGTAAAGCGGGTGGAACAAAAAGAACAGCTATAAAAGATTTGTTCTTTAGGCGGCTGTGATATTTAAATGAGTTCACAAATATTTTTTCCACGATACCTTAAATCTAAATCTTTCTTATTACTTTTTATCTTAGAGATTTTCTTCCGGATAGTGTGAAACTGCTAAATCTGTGCTCCGTTCTTCATGTGTATTCTCAATATTTATACAATCTTGGGTATTTTCATACCTTGCTGCCGAGATCTAGATATCAAGAGGAGAGGGTGGAGATTCCATCAACGGATTTAACCTCGCCACATTTGTGTGCATGTTCCATCGTCGTCTGTCGTTGTCATTTTTGTATTCGGGAGCTTGAGGTCTGCCAGAGGAATGATTCACATCGTTATTGTTGGCCGTATTGTCGGACATCCATCCAGCAGTTCCTCTTTTATGGCAATTTAAAAGTTTCCACCATAAGTATAACTCTATTTCAATGTCACCTTTATCAACATGCTAATTAATTGTTTGTTAACTTGTTCCCGTTATAAACTATTGCTACACTTGACGTTACCAACAATAATCAATCAGTTTTATACATTATACATAGTAGTCGAACAAATGACATCTTTTGTGGATTGTTTCCCTTTGTACGTTAATATTTTCATGAACCAAAAATCACAAATGTCCATTTTTTATTTTATATCTGAGAGTGCAAAATTAACTTCCTATGTTCTTTACCTTTAGTGAAAACCTTACTTCAGCTGAATTGTAAAATGGGATGACATATACAATATTCTACAACCATATCATTGTCAGATAGGACATTCCTGAGAATCAAGCTTGAAAAAAGAAAGATAACTCTATATAATCTTAATTTAAATTTTTATGAATAATAGTCTGAATGCTTGTTTTATTTCAATCATTTAAAATAAAATCAGAAATCCCATCAAAACATATTTATACTAAATGCATAATGTTTTAAATATATGTACATTTATTTTTGTAGTCGGGTTTGGTTGTAAGTTTGGAATTAAGTGATATCTCTTTAGTCATAAATAACCTAAGTCCGGACTGACTGTAGCTTTGGAGCAGTGCCGGATTTAGGACAAATGATGCCCCCTTACTTGGGTCTGCTTTGTGGTACACTCCCATAGACTATCAACTCTATCATTATGTCTGGAATCGCTCCGAAAGAGAACGCCTTGAAATTTAAAATTGCACCACATAAGCAAAAATCCATCGTAAACAAACATTTTTGGCAGGAAGATGACCCCCCTGGCGAAGCACACCTACGCACAATGGTAAATCGGCACTGCTTTGGAGTAAGGGATAGCTCCTTCAGACATAAATAACCTGATAATTGGGTAGTTGTTGATTTGGAGCTAAAGGATATCTCATTCAGACATAAATAACATGAGCCTTCGGTAGTTCAGTGTTGGTTTAGAGCTAAGGGATATCTCCTTAAGATATAAATAACCATAGGATTAGCTAGTTGTTGGCTTAGAGCTAAGGGATATCTCCTTCAGATATAAATAACCATAGCCATAGCTAGTTGTTGGTTTAGAGCTAAGAGATAACTCCTTCAGATATTAATAACCATAGCCATAGCTAGTTGTTGGTTTAGAGCTAAGAGATATCTCCTTCAGATATAAATAACCATAGCCATAGCTAGCTCTTGGCTTAGAACTAAGGGATATCTCCTTCAGATATAAATAACCATAGCCATAGCTAGTTGTTGGTTTAGAGCTAAGGGATATCTCCTTCAGATATAAATAACCATAGCCATAGCTAGTTGTTGGCTTAGAACTAAGGGATATCTCCTTCAGATATAAATAACCATAGCCATAGCTAGTTGTTGGTTTAGAACTAAGGGATATCTCTTTCAGACATAAATAAGCTTGGCCATGGCCAACCGATGGCTTGGAGCTAAGGGATATCTCCTTCAGACATACATAACCTTAGCCATGGCTTGTTGTTGGTTTAGAGCTAAGGGATATCTCCTTCAGACATACATAATCTTAGCCATGGCTTGTTGTTGGTTTAGAGCTAAGGGATATCTCCTTCAGACATACATAACCATAGCCATGGCTAGTTGTTGGTTTGGAGCAAAGTGATATCTCCTTCAGACATACATAACCTTAGCCATGGCTTGTTGTTGGCTTGGAGCTAAGGGATATCTCCTTCAGACATACATAATCTTAGCCATGGCTAGTTGTTGGCTTGGAGCTATAAGGGATATCTCCTTCAGACATACATAACCTTAGCCATGGCTTGTTGTTGGCTTGGAGCTAAGGGATATCTCCTTCAGACATAAATAACCTTAGCCATGGCTAGTTGTTGGCTTAGAGCAAAGTGATATCTCCTTCAGACATACATAACCTTGGCCATGGCTAGTTGTTGGCTTGGAGCTAAGGGATATCTCCTTCAGACATAGATAACCTTAGCAATGGCTAATTGTTGGCGTAGGGCTAAGGGATATCTCCTTCAGACATACATAGCCTTAGCCATGGCTAGTTGTTGGCTTTAGGGCTAAGGTATATCTCCTTCAGACATACATAACCTTAGCCATGGCTTGTTGTTGGCTTGGAGCTAAGGGATATCTCCTTCAGACATACATAATCTTAGCCATGGCTTGTTGTTGGTTTAAAGCTAAGGGATATCTCCTTCAGACATACATAACCTTAGCCATGGCTAGTTGTTGGCTTAGAGCAAAGTGATATCTCCTTCAGACATACATAACCTTAGCCATAGCTTGTTGTTGGCTTGGAGCTAAGGGATATCTCCTTCAGACATACATAATCTTAGCCATGGCTTGTTGTTGGCTTGGAGCTAAGGGATATCTCCTTCAGACATAAATAACCTTTGCCATGGCTAGTTGTTGGCTTGGAGCTAAGGGATATCTCCTTCAGACATAAATAACCTTAGCCATGGCTAGTTGTTGGCTTAGGGCTAAGGGATATCTCCTTCAGACATACATAGCCTTAGCCATGGCTAGTTGTTGGCTTTAGGGCTAATGTATATCTCCTTCAGACATACATAACCTTAGCCATGGCTAGTTGTTGGCTTAGAGCAAAGGGATATCTCCTTCAGACATACATAACCTTAGCCATGGCTTGTTGTTGGCTTGGAGCTAAGGGATATCTCCTTCAGACATACATAATCTTAGCCATGGCTAGTTGTTGGCTTGGAGCTATAAGGGATATCTCCTTCAGACATACATAACCTTTGCCATGGCTTGTTGTTGGCTTGGAGCTAAGGGATATCTCCTTCAGACATACATAGCCTTAGCCATGGCTAGTTGTTGGCTTTAGGGCTAATGTATATCTCCTTCAGACATACATAACCTTAGCCATGGCTAGTTGTTGGCTTAGAGCTAAGGAATATCTCCTTCAGACATACATAGCCTTAGCCATGGCTTGTTGTTGGCTTGGAGCTAAGGGATATCTCCTTCAGACATACATAATCTTAGCCATGGCTAGTTGTTGGCTTGGAGCTATAAGGGATATCTCCTTCAGACATACATAACCTTTGCCATGGCTTGTTGTTGGCTTGGAGCTAAGGGATATCTCCTTCAGACATACATAACCTTAGCCATGGCTTGTTGTTGGCTTGGAGCTAAGGGATATCTCCTTCAGAAATACATAATCTTAGCCATGGCTTGTTGTTGGTTTAGAGCTAAGGGATATCTCCTTCAGACATACATAACCTTAGCCATGGCTAGTTGTTGGCTTAGAGCAAAGTGATATCTCCTTCAGACATACATAACCTTAGCCATGGCTTGTTGTTGGCTTGGAGCTAAGGGATATCTCCTTCAGACATACATAATCTTAGCCATGGCTTGTTGTTGGCTTGGAGCTATAAGGGATATCTCCTTCAGACATACATAACCTTAGCCATGGCTTGTTGTTGGCTTGGAGCTAAGGGATATCTCCTTCAGACATAAATAACCTTTGCCATGGCTAGTTGTTGGCTTGGATCTAAGGGATATCTCCTTCAGACATAAATAACCTTAGCCATGGCTAGTTGTTGGCTTAGGGCTAAGGGATATCTCCTTCAGACATACATAACTTTAGCCATGGCTAGTTGTTGGCTTGGAGCTAAGGGATATCTCCTCCAGACATAGATAACCTTAGCAATGGCTAGTTGTTGGCTTAGGGCTAAGGGATATCTCCTTCAGACATACATAGCCTTAGCCACGGCTAGTTGTTGGCTTTAGGGCTAAGGTATATCTCCTTCAGACATACATAACCTTAGCCATGGCTAGTTGTTGGCTTAGAGCAAAGTGATATCTCCTTCAGACATACATAACCTTAGCCATGGCTTGTTGTTGGCTTGGAGCTAAGGGATATCTCCTTCAGACATACATAATCTTAGCCATGGCTAGTTGTTGGCTTGGAGCTATAAGGGATATCTCCTTCAGACATACATAACCTTAGCCATGGCTTGTTGTTGGCTTGGAGCTAAGGTATATCTCCTTCAGACATACATAACCTTAGCCATGGCTAGTTGTTGGCTTAGAGCAAAGTGATATCTCCTTCAGACATACATAACCTTAGCCATGGCTAGTTGTTGGCTTGGAGCTAAGGGATATCTCCTTCAGACATACATAACCTTAGCCATGGCTTGTTGTTGGCTTGGAACTATAAGGGATATCTCCTTCAGACATACATAACCTTAGACATGGCTTGTTGTTGGTTTGGAACTAAGGGATATCTCCTTCAGACATACATAACCTTAGCCATGGCTTGTTGTTGGCTTGGAGCTAAGGGATATCTCCTTCAGACATAAATAACCTTTGCCATGGCTAGTTGTTGGCTTGGAGCTAAGGTATATCTCCTTCAGACATAAATAACCTTAGCCATGGCTAGTTGTTGGCTTAGGGCTAAGGGATATCTCCTTCAGACATACATAACCTTAGCAATGGCTAGTTGTTGGCTTGGAGCTAAGGGATATCTCCTTCAGAAATAGATAACCTTAGCAATGGCTAGTTGTTGGCTTAGGGCTAAGGGATATCTCCTTCAGACATACATAGCCTTAGCCATGGCTAGTTGTTGGCTTTAGGGCTAATGTATATCTCCTTCAGACATACATAACCTTAGCCATGGCTAGTTGTTGGCTTAGAGCAAAGGTATATCCCCTTCAGACATACATAACCTTAGCCATGGCTTGTTGTTGGCTTGGAGCTAAGGGATATCTCCTTCAGACATACATAATCTTAGCCATGGCTAGTTGTTGGCTTGGAGCTATAAGGGATATCTCCTTCAGACATACATAACCTTTGCCATGGCTTGTTGTTGGCTTGGAGCTAAGGGATATCTTCTTCAGACATAATAACCTTAGCCATGGCTTGTTGTTGGCTTGGAGCTAAGGGATATCTCCTTCAGAAATACATAATCTTAGCCATGGCTTGTTGTTGGTTTAGAGCTAAGGGATATCTCCTTCAGACATACATAACCTTAGCCATGGCTAGTTGTTGGCTTAGAGCAAAGTGATATCTCCTTCAGACATACATAACCTTAGCCATGGCTTGTTGTTGGCTTGGAGCTAAGGGATATCTCCTTCAGACATACATAATCTTAGCCATGGCTTGTTGTTGGCTTGGAGCTATAAGGGATATCTCCTTCAGACATACATAACCTTAGCCATGGCTTGTTGTTGGCTTGGATCTAAGGGATATCTCCTTCAGACATAAATAACCTTAGCCATGGCTAGTTGTTGGCTTAGGGCTAAGGGATATCTCCTTCAGACATACATAACCTTAGCCATGGCTAGTTGTTGGCTTGGAGCTAAGGGATATCTCCTTCAGACATAGATAACCTTAGCAATGCCTAGTTGTTGGCTTAGGGCTAAGGGATATCTCCTTCAGACATACATAGCCTTAGCCATGGCTAGTTGTTGGCTTTAGGGCTAAGGTATATCTCCTTCAGACATACATAACCTTAGCCATGGCTAGTTGTTGGCTTAGAGCAAAGGGATATCTCCTTCAGACATACATAACCTTAGCCATGGCTAGTTGTTGGCTTAGAGCAAAGTGATATCTCCTTCAGACATACATAACCTTAGCCATGGCTTGTTGTTGGCTTGGAGCTAAGGGATATCTCCTTCAGACATAGATAACCTTAGCAATGGCTAATTGTTGGCTTAGGGCTAAGTGATATCTCCTTCAGACATACATAACCTTAGCCATGGCTAGTTGTTGGCTTAGAGCAAAGTGATATCTCCTTCAGACATACATAACCTTAGCCATGGCTTGTTGTTGGCTTGGAGCTAAGGGATATCTCCTTCAGACATACATAATCTTAGCCATGGCTTGTTGTTGGCTTGGAGCTATAAGGGATATCTCCTTCAGACATACATAACCTTAGCCATGGCTTGTTGTTGGCTTGGAGCTAAGGGATATCTCCTTCAGACATAAATAACCTTTGCCATGGCTAGTTGTTGGCTTGGATCTAAGGGATATCTCCTTCAGACATAAATAACCTTAGCCATGGCTAGTTGTTGGCTTAGGGCTAAGGGATATCTCCTTCAGACATACATAACCTTAGCCATGGCTAGTTGTTGGCTTGGAGCTAAGGGATATCTCCTTCAGACATAGATAACCTTAGCAATGGCTAGTTGTTGGCTTAGGGCTAAGGGATATCTCCTTCAGACATACATAGCCTTAGCCATGGCTAGTTGTTGGCTTTAGGGCTAAGGTATATCTCCTTCAGACATACATAACCTTAGCCATGGCTAGTTGTTGGCTTAGAGCAAAGTGATATCTCCTTCAGACATACATAACCTTAGCCATGGCTTGTTGTTGGCTTGGAGCTAAGGGATATCTCCTTCAGACATACATAATCTTAGCCATGGCTAGTTGTTGGCTTGGAGCTATAAGGGATATCTCCTTCAGACATACATAACCTTAGCCATGGCTTGTTGTTGGCTTGGAGCTAAGGTATATCTCCTTCAGACATACATAACCTTAGCCATGGCTAGTTGTTGGCTTAGAGCAAAGTGATATCTCCTTCAGACATACATAACCTTAGCCATGGCTTGTTGTTGGCTTGGAGCTAAGAGATATCTCCTTCAGACATAGATAACCTTAGCAATGGCTAATTGTTGGCTTAGGGCTAAGTGATATCTCCTTCAGACATACATAACCTTAGCCATGGCTTGTTGTTGGCTTTAGGGCTAAGGTATATCTCCTTCAGACATACATAACCTTAGCCATGGCTTGTTGTTGGCTTGGAGCTAAGGGATATCTCCTTCAGACATACATAATCTTAGCCATGGCTTGTTGTTGGTTTAAAGCTAAGGGATATCTCCTTCAGACATACATAACCTTAGCCATGGCTAGTTGTTGGCTTAGAGCAAAGTGATAACTCCTTCAGACATACATAACCTTAGCCATTGCTTGTTGTTGGCTTGGAGCTAAGGGATATCTCCTTCAGACATACATAATCTTAGCCATGGCTTGTTGTTGGCTTGGAGCTAAGGGATATCTCCTTCAGACATAAATAACCTTTGCCATGGCTAGTTGTTGGCTTGGAGCTAAGGGATATCTCCTTCAGACATAAATAACCTTAGCCATGGCTAGTTGTTGGCTTAGGGCTAAGGGATATCTCCTTCAGACATACATAACCTTAGCCATGGCTAGTTGTTGGCTTGGAGCTAAGGGATATCTCCTTCAGACATAGATAACCTTAGCAATGGCTAGTTGTTGGCTTAGGGCTAAGGGATATCTCCTTCAGACATACATAGCCTTAGCCATGGCTAGTTGTTGGCTTTAGGGCTAATGTATATCTCCTTCAGACATACATAACCTTAGCCATGGCTAGTTGTTGGCTTAGAGCAAAGGGATATCTCCTTCAGACATACATAACCTTAGCCATGGCTTGTTGTTGGCTTGGAGCTAAGGGATATCTCCTTCAGACATACATAATCTTAGCCATGGCTAGTTGTTGGCTTGGAGCTATAAGGGATATCTCCTTCAGACATACATAACCTTTGCCATGGCTTGTTGTTGGCTTGGAGCTAAGGGATATCTCCTTCAGACATACATAACCTTAGCCATGGCTTGTTGTTGGCTTGGAGCTAAGGGATATCTCCTTCAGAAATACATAATCTTAGCCATGGCTTGTTGTTGGTTTAGAGCTAAGGGATATCTCCTTCAGACATACATAACCTTAGCCATGGCTAGTTGTTGGCTTAGAGCAAAGTGATATCTCCTTCAGACATACATAACCTTAGCCATGGCTTGTTGTTGGCTTGGAGCTAAGGGATATCTCCTTCAGACATACATAATCTTAGCCATGGCTTGTTGTTGGCTTGGAGCTATAAGGGATATCTCCTTCAGACATACATAACCTTAGCCATGGCTTGTTGTTGGCTTGGAGCTAAGGGATATCTCCTTCAGACATACATAACCTTAGCCATGGCTAGTTGTTGGCTTAGAGCAAAGTGATATCTCCTTCAGACATACATAACCTTAGCCATGGCTTGTTGTTGGCTTGGAGCTAAGGGATATCTCCTTCAGACATACATAATCTTAGCCATGGCTTGTTGTTGGTTTAAAGCTAAGGGATATCTCCTTCAGACATACATAACCTTAGCCATGGCTAGTTGTTGGCTTAGAGCAAAGTGATATCTCCTTCAGACATACATAACCTTAGCCATTGCTTGTTGTTGGCTTGGAGCTAAGGGATATCTCCTTCAGACATACATAATCTTAGCCATGGCTTGTTGTTGGCTTGGAGCTAAGGGATATCTCCTTCAGACATAAATAACCTTTGCCATGGCTAGTTGTTGGCTTGGAGCTAAGGGATATCTCCTTCAGACATAAATAACCTTAGCCATGGCTAGTTGTTGGCTTAGGGCTAAGGGATATCTCCTTCAGACATACATAACCTTAGCCATGGCTAGTTGTTGGCTTGGAGCTAAGGGATATCTCCTTCAGACATAGATAACCTTAGCAATGGCTAGTTGTTGGCTTAGGGCTAAGGGATATCTCCTTCAGACATACATAGCCTTAGCCATGGCTAGTTGTTGGCTTTAGGGCTAATGTATATCTCCTTCAGACATACATAACCTTAGCCATGGCTAGTTGTTGGCTTAGAGCAAAGGGATATCTCCTTCAGACATACATAACCTTAGCAATGGCTTGTTGTTGGCTTGGAGCTAAGGGATATCTCCTTCAGACATACATAATCTTAGCCATGGCTAGTTGTTGGCTTGGAGCTATAAGGGATATCTCCTTCAGACATACATAACCTTTGCCATGGCTTGTTGTTGGCTTGGAGCTAAGGGATATCTCCTTCAGACATACATAACCTTAGCCATGGCTTGTTGTTGGCTTGGAGCTAAGGGATATCTCCTTCAGAAATACATAATCTTAGCCATGGCTTGTTGTTGGTTTAGAGCTAAGGGATATCTCCTTCAGACATACATAACCTTAGCCATGGCTAGTTGTTGGCTTAGAGCAAAGTGATATCTCCTTCAGACATACATAACCTTAGCCATGGCTTGTTGTTGGCTTGGAGCTAAGGGATATCTCCTTCAGACATACATAATCTTAGCCATGGCTTGTTGTTGGCTTGGAGCTATAAGGGATATCTCCTTCAGACATACATAACCTTAGCCATGGCTTGTTGTTGGCTTGGAGCTAAGGGATATCTCCTTCAGACATAAATAACCTTTGCCATGGCTAGTTGTTGGCTTGGATCTAAGGGATATCTCCTTCAGACATAAATAACCTTAGCCATGGCTAGTTGTTGGCATTAGGGCTAAGGTATATCTCCTTCAGACATACATAACCTTAGCCATGGCTAGTTGTTGGCTTAGAGCAAAGTGATATCTCCTTCAGACATACATAACCTTAGCCATGGCTTGTTGTTGGCTTGGAGCTAAGGGATATCTCCTTCAGACATACATAATCTTAGCCATGGCTAGTTGTTGGCTTGGAGCTATAAGGGATATCTCCTTCAGACATACATAACCTTAGCCATGGCTTGTTGTTGGCTTGGAGCTAAGGTATATCTCCTTCAGACATACATAACCTTAGCCATGGCTAGTTGTTGGCTTAGAGCAAAGTGATATCTCCTTCAGACATACATAACCTTAGCCATGGCTTGTTGTTGGCTTGGAGCTAAGGGATATCTCCTTCAGACATACATAACCTTAGCCATGGCTTGTTGTTGGCTTGGAACTATAAGGGATATCTCCTTCAGACATACATAACCTTAGACATGGCTTGTTGTTGGTTTGGAGCTAAGGGATATCTCCTTCAGACATACATAACCTTAGCCATGGCTTGTTGTTGGCTTGGAGCTAAGGGATATCTCCTTCAGACATAGATAACCTTAGCAATGGCTAGTTGTTGGCTTAGGGCTAAGGAATATCTCCTTCAGACATACATTGCCTTAGCCATGGCTAGTTGTTGGCTTTAGGGCTAATGTATATCTCCTTCAGACATACATAACTTTAGCCATGGCTAGTTGTTGGCTTAGAGCAAAGGGATATCTCCTTCAGACATACATAACCTTAGCCATGGCTTGTTGTTGGCTTGGAGCTAAGGGATATCTCCTTCAGACATACATAATCTTAGCCATGGCTAGTTGTTGGCTTGGAGCTAAGGGATATCTCCTTCAGAAATACATAATCTTAGCCATGGCTTGTTGTTGGTTTAGAGCTAAGGGATATCTCCTTCAGACATACATAACCTTAGCCATGGCTAGTTGTTGGCTTAGAGCAAAGTGATATCTCCTTCAGACATACATAACCTTAGCCATGGCTTGTTGTTGGCTTGGAGCTAAGGGATATCTCCTTCAGACATACATAATCTTAGCCATGGCTTGTTGTTGGCTTGGAGCTATAAGGGATATCTCCTTCAGACATACATAACCTTAGCAATGGCTTGTTGTTGGCTTGGAGCTAAGGGATATCTCCTTCAGACATACATAACCTTAGCCATGGCTTGTTGTTGGCTTGGAGCTAAGGGATATCTCCTTCAGACATACATAATCTTAGCCATGGCTAGTTGTTGGCTTGGAGCTATAAGGGATATCTCCTTCAGACATACATAACCTTAGCCATGGCTTGTTGTTGGCTTGGAGCTAAGGGATATCTCCTTCAGACATAAATAACCTTTGCCATGGCTAGTTGTTGGCTTGGATCTAAGGGATATCTCCTTCAGACATAAATAACCTTAGCCATGGCTAGTTGTTGGCTTAGGGCTAAGGGATATCTCCTTTAGACATACATAACCTTAGCCATGGCTAGTTGTTGGCTTGGAGCTAAGGGATATCTCCTCCAGACATAGATAACCTTAGCAATGGCTAGTTGTTGGCTTAGGGCTAAGGGATATCTCCTTCAGACATACATAGCCTTAGCCATGGCTAGTTGTTGGCTTTAGGGCTAAGGTATATCTCCTTCAGACTTACATAACCTTAGCCATGGCTAGTTGTTGGCTTAGAGCAAAGGGATATCTCCTTCAGACATACATAACCTTAGCCATGGCTTGTTGTTGGCTTGGAGCTAAGGGATATCTCCTTCAGACATACATAATCTTAGCCATGGCTAGTTGTTGGCTTGGAACTATAAGGGATATCTCCGTCAGACATACATAACCTTAGCCATAGATTGTTGTTGGCTTGGAGCTAAGGTATATCTCCTTCAGACATACATAACCTTAGCCATGGCTTGTTGTTGGCTTGGAACTATAAGGGATATCTCCTTCAGACATACATAACCTTAGACATGGCTTGTTGTTGGTTTGGAGCTAAGGGATATCTCCTTCAGACATACATAACCTTAGCCATGGCTTGTTGTTGGGTTGGAGCTATAAGGGGTATCTCCTTCAGACATACATAATCTTAGCCATGGCTTGTTGTTGGCTTGGAGCTAAGGGATATCTCCTTCAGACATACATAATCTTAGTCATGGCTTGTTGATGGCTTGGAGCTATAAGGGATATCTCCTTCAGACATACATAATCTTAGCCATGGCTTGTTGTTGGTTTAGAGCTAAGGGATATTTCCTTCAAACATACATAACCTTAGCCATGGCTTGTTGTTGGCTTGGAGCTAAGGGATACCTCCTTCAGACATACATAATCTCAGCCATGGCTTGTTGTTGGCTTGTTGGAGCTATAAGGGATATCTCCTTCAGACATACATAATCTTAGCCATGGCTTGTTGTTGGCTTGGAGCTAAGGGATATCTCCTTCAGACACAAATAACCTTAACCATGGCTAGTTATTGGTTTTGAATTAAATGATATCTCCTTCATACATAAATATCCTTTGCCATGGCTAGCTAATGGTTTTGGTTATAAGGGGTGTCTCCTGCAGATATAAATAACCCAAGCCATGGATAGTTGTTGGTTTTGAGCTAAGGGATATCTCCTTCAGACATAAATACCCTTTGCTGGATTTGGACCGAACGGGCATGTTTGATTGTAGTTTGGGACATTATTACTTTGTTCTCTTTATAATGTTTTGTGGTTTTCCAATTATTTTCAGTCGAGCGCAGCGAAAACATTTAAAGCAGAAATGTCAGTCTAGTGCGCTAGATTTATATATACATGTCTGTGATGTTTATTTAGTCCTTCCATTATCTATTTATATGATAAGCTTCTTCCAAATCCATTAAATTAATAATAAGATTTAGAAATTTCGAATGACCTGCCATATTATCATAATGATTAAGCCAGATTAACACAGGAATAAAAAAATATAATATAGAAAGTTCACTTGGGGTCAATTTAAACGTTTGAATTAATTCGGTTATGGTTATGCTGTTCTAATAAAGTCAGATGCCCATTTTCATTTATGGATTATTAACAAAATTGACACACAAAGATCTCTTAATGTATTGAAATAAAAAATAAAGTCAATAGAATTAAAAACCGTGCATTTAGTTGGGGTCTGATTTTGGAACGTTTTCAGTCTTGTGCATGTTTGATTGAAATTAAGCCTTTTTAAATCCTTGGTAAAAGATTTAGATATGAACAGTAAGTGCATATTTGTCTTATGTGAGATTTATGTGCTGCTACTTTTATCACCTCGTGTACATATTATGTTAAAACATAGATGTAGTGGCTCGAATGCCGATTGATATAGAGTAAATTTGAAGGATGATCCACGTTGTGTATGTGGTCATTTATTTGAGGATGCTATCCATTTTCTTCTTGAGTGTTCACTTTATCAACACGTACACTGTTTAACTGTTTTAATATCATTATCTTCCCATCTCTATAGAATACATACTCTTTGGATGTTACGAAATTAGTGAAGAATACTTTATTGTTCAAATCAGTGCATACATTTATTAGACAAACTTGTAGATTTAATCATTAATTATCCCCAACCGTAATATTATTTCAACATAATTTATGATTTTACACCTCCCCCCTTTTTCCCCTCTATTTTCTTCTGTTGAATATTGTATTGGAAGTAGGATTTTCCCAACAGGAACGTCCGCGAGTTGTGCGAAGTGTATAAATACATAATTCCGCGTATTGGCAGATTCCAGCACTTCGTGTGCGTAAAATAACTGTAGTAAAACGTACAGTTTGTACTAGTATACCAGTATACAGTGTAATTCTCTATAATGTATTCACAGATGGTATAAAACGACAAATGCAAACAAGTTGCGACATAACTATGGTGATGTGTTATTATATATTTGAGTAACTGCATTTAAATTGTCGTCGTTCTTCTCATCATAAGTAAAGTAAATATTGTATAATCTGGTAGACTTTTAAATTGTAATCTAAAGCAGTTGTTTAACAAAATTTCACATTATATGCATGTATTATTTGATGAATTTCAATTTGAAAGTAATTCAATGAGTGTCACGTTTTGACTGTAATTTTATACACACCTATTAATTTTTTGTGTAAATGAGTTTAATAATTTGAAGGTAGAAGGTTATAATCAAAATAAATTCGTTTGTGTAATTTAAAATTCTCATTTGAACGAGTCGGGAAATTTAATGTTTGCGTTACGGTCGATTTTCCTATTGTATAGGAAATGTGTTGTGAGACTGGGAATAATAATATTTAGATTCAGAATGTATTCTATCGACCAAGCTTAGAAAATCATTGATTATTTGAAAGCAAAATTATAAACACAACACCTAAAGTCTAATTTAAATAATTTCAACACAACATATATATAGGTATGTTTAATTGTTCGGCACATTTTTAACAGTCCCGGTTGCCATGCCGGCAGCAGTAAGCGTTTGATGCATTTAAATACTGGAAAAATTCATTATTGACTTTTATTCTCTACAGGTATGGTTTGAAATCATTTCAATGATTCTATTTGCTTCTAGTTCAGTACATTTTCTTATATAATTTTATTTTATTTTGGCGCTTGTTTAGATTCACAATAGAGAAATATTTATTGTCAAAGAAAAATGCGCATTATCTATGTAATCCAAATTCACTACCAGCAATTTACAACGACGATTCTACTGTGAAATTTTATTCATCTACTGTTGTTAAAACATTGCTTTGAAAACTGGTATTTGCTTTGTTGATTTACTTCGGTAAAGTGTTAATTTAGATCTTCAAGTTCTTGTTAAATAGCTAAGGCATATCAAAGAACAAGTCTACAATATTTTCAAATTATTAAGCATGAATAATATTAATTGCTTTAAATAAGTTTTAAATCTCCAATTTATACCTTTCCATTGTACATATTACTCGTTTTACGCTACTTAAACGTAAACAAGGATTATTAAATAAGTTCATAACGGTTATTTTTCTTCCAGGTGCTCAAAACAAGGCCGTGGATTGTTCGTAGAACAACCTGGATACATGTATTTGGATAAATTGATTACTGGTAGTTGTATGTTTCTTAAAAAAGTGACGAGTTTGTCGTTTACCAAATTTTGATTTCTATATATTATATGATAAAGTGACATCAATTTACAAACATGTTAAAACGACTACAAGCGGCGGCTGCTGCTTCACAGGAAGCCGAATTTGAGCGGAAACCAGAGAATATTCGTAGTCCTGTAGTGCCAGATTCTCCTGGGGATCGAAAGAAAAGTGTGGCTTCTTCTCTCATGGGATCCCGGTCAAGCAACGCCGGGCCTTCATTAATAGGACTAATGGCGTCAAAACGATTCGCAAAGAAACTATCAATGAAAGCTCTAGGAACACGTAAATCCTCATCCATAGCAGTGCCGCCACCACCGGAAATGGAACCAACATATAGAATGGAACCGAGGAAAAAGTTCGACAATCAAGCCGTGAAAGACATCATAGATTCGGTTTTACATTCTAGATTAAATGGAATGAGATACAGTGCTAAATTAACACCCAAAATAGGCAAGTCTTTATCTGATGAAATCAAAGACAGAATCAAATCTATGAATATAGATAGATACAAAATCATATGTGTTTTAACTATTGGACAAATGGGCAACCAAGGATTAATGCTCTCCAGTAGATGTACTTGGGACGACAAATCAGATTCCTATGCCACATCGTCATTCCAGAACCAAGATATTTTCTGTTCTGCAACTGTTTATGGGGTGTATAGAGAATAGGATATATACATATATACTCAAATTAACAAGTGTACTCAGTTTTATATTATTTATATGGAATTAATTTAGCAATATGTTATAATGAGATAAGGTAATATTTAATTTCCAGTCCATGTATTTACTCAAATTGATTAAGTAACTAGATCAATATTTTCAAAAAAGGTAACACAACATAACGTTTTCTGCTAATGCAACGTCAAAACACGATCCAAGTCGACTCGAACAACAAGACCCCACTTTAATCGCAATCGGTACTAAGCAAGGATTAAATTTGTTTAGGTCAATTAAAACATGTACCATAACAAAAAGATTAAATTTCTTTTGATAGTAGACATGTAACTCTCTATGTAAACATATGACATACATATTAATAAATATTTTATATAAATATTGTCAGTTTTTCCCCAAGGGGTGTTTGGTCGTTGTATTAGAAACAATACTACAGTATTCTGCCTAAAGTATTGCAACATGTCAAACAATCCTTATATAATCAACCAAAACCATATTGTTTTCAAAAAATTATTGAGAAGTCATTTCTGGATAGATTTTAACAAATTTAACACCAAAACATTCAGAATTGTTTATATTTTGATTGTTCATTTGCTCATTATGTTTATATGAGTGGTTTTCATTTGTACATAATTTAAACATAACAAATAAAAATTGACTTTGATTTTCCTATATATTTCAACTAAAAATAAATCCTAAAAATTAACAATCCTGTTTATATGACTTCACAATATTTTTTTGAAAAAATATGGTTTTGGTTGGTTTTACATGTAGATCATGTTATTTGTATCGCATGGAGCGCCGCCATTATTTTCCCTTTTACAGATTTGTTTACGAGTTCGTATTTCACTATTCGTGAAAACTAACTTGTTCTCGCCATGTCATAGCTGAAAAATTGCTGAATTGTCGTTAAACAACAATCACTCACTCACTATTCGTGCTATTGTAGTGATATTGACAGTACAATAAATCAGTGTGATAGAAACACATCTCAACTCTAAAAATAAGACCGTATGAGTTTCGTTCAGTCTCTGTGTCTGTAACCATGTTCATTTATAAATATACTATTCCTCAATGTCGAGTTAAGTTACGAATTAGTGAGAAAAGTTTGATTTTCAAAACTACTTTCATTCACCTGCATAACACAGTAAGGGTGGGTGTCCCAATCATGTGTGAATAACAAAAATATTTTTTGTGATTGTTACTAGGTTTTATCAATTTATTATGTTGTCTTACTTACAAAAGAAATGTTAATAAAAATTAAAGTTTACAACACTATGTGATGTGTATTCCATTTTGTTATCCAAAATATGTTAAAAAGGAATATTAATTGATAGTTCATCAAGCTTAATTGTCACATTTTCCCAGTACAATAATTAAAGTGCGACAATTGCATTGAATGATTTCTATGTAACGGTAAATAGCATTACTAAATAATTTGGTCATTTGTGTGTCACTTAAATAGCACTGTCGGAATATTTAAATCACGATTTCACTCAAATTGTCATATAGAATATTTACACCATCGAATGTGATATATTTTCGAAATTTGAAGTAGTTCTACATCATTATACATGTCACAAGTAAATATTATTTGAATTAAAGTGACCAATACACATGTGGTTCCTTACAAAATGTGTGATTTTTGTGCAGGTCGGAAATCCAAGATGACAACCAAAGCAGGATAAAATTGTAACATAGAAAAATTTAGGAAAAATAAATATTTATTTCCTCAGAAACTATACACTCGATTAAACACAAACTTCAAAGTTGGTATTTTTAACATGCTGCACTATTGGGAAATATATCAAATATCCATTTCTGGAAACACTGAACCATTAATAAGGAAACTGTCGGAATCCTTAGATGATCCCCAACAAAAGCTATATTAATTGTGCTGATCGGAATTCCCAGATAACCTCCACCGTATATACGTAGTGCTTATTTTAACATAGAACCCTATAGGAAAATCACTAAGCGCGATTTCTCTGAAAAGGCAAGTTGCCTGGAATCTTTCTAGAATGGACTTTTTAAAATATTGATCAGTTATTAAACAATAAACATTCCATCATGAACATGTTTTAAAGAACAATAGAGAAATGTTAAAATAAGTTTTCCAGTAACCCAACACTTGACTGAATCCACTACATACAATGAATAACAATAAAACGATAATTTATAACCGGGTTACAGCGATACAGATTGATGTGGGCCTATAGCTAAACATATTACTAGATAATATCACCACCGTCTTGATGTTTTTTGTTTGTTTGATGGTGTTTAACGCCACTTCCAACAATATTTCAGTTATATCGTGGCAGACAGTTTTATTGGTGGAGGAAACCGGAGGACCCGGAGAAAACCACCGACCTTTCGCAAGTCACTGACAAACTTTATCACCTCGGCCTGATCGAGATTCGAACTCACAACATCAGTGGTGATAGGTACTGATTGCATAGGTAGTTGTAAATCTAACTACCATACGATCACGGCCACGACGGCCCCTACTACCGTCTTGGAAGACTAAATTGGGCATTGATGTGTATGCTATTTCATGTTAATTGGATGGAAATGTTATCGTCATACAAAGTAAGACCATGCATTGGAGGGGTTAGTGTTATGGTGTTTAACACCACTTTTAACAATTTTCAGCTATATCGTGGCGGTCATGTTTTATTGGTGGAGGAAACGGGAGAACCTGGAGAGAACCACCGACCTGTCGTAAGTCATTGACAAACTTTATCACATAATACTATATCGAGTACAAGTCGCCTTAGCCGGATTCGAATTCACAACGTTAGTGGTGATATGTACTGATTACATAGGTAGTTGAAAATCCAACTACCATACCATCAAGACCACGACAGCCCCTCCTTCTCACTAGACAAGTAAACCAGTTGCACATTAATAGCTTTACATTGTTGCTACTACACATAGCTGAAATATGTTACACATAGTCTTAATTATTCTTATCCAGAATATAATTTATGTGTTTCTTGTTAAATATTGCGAATTCAATTAAAAAGAAAATGCATAATTAAAAGCAGACAATAAGAAATGGCTAGCTTTTATATTAATTACTTTTTTGAATTAATCACGATCAATGTGGTTAATGTGTCTATAAATCTGCACTCGTCACAGCTCGACTGATTATGTTCCTCTAGTTAATACTAATATATAGAATGAGAGCAACGGATTCATTCGAAGTTTGCCGATTGTAACTATAATTTACGAAGTCTGTCGTTCCCTCTGTTAAAATTCTCGTTAGTTGTTAAGCCTATTAGCAGTCTGATTTGTCCATACATTTCTTGGTGAATATTTAGTTCTGACATCGAAAGCATGTGAGGTTCCACCGACAGCAACTCAACTTACTCCGGGGAAGATGAATCACTCATTACAATACATGTCTAACATATATGCTTACTGTGGAATTGTAAAACCCTATGTAAAATGTTTATATCACATCAAAAGTCATCAATTTCACAACAGAAAACTAAATAAATTTATAAACCTATCTCTCTATACTTAAAATAAATAATATATTTTCTTGTCAGATAAGTTTAGATTAGTTGGTTGGTTGGTTTTATGGTGTTTAACGCCACTTTCAACAATATTTCAGTTATATCGTCGAATAAATTTAGACCTGTACTTTCTGTGGTGAAGGTTAAGTACAACCAAGCAATTGCTAATTTAATTAAATGTTTTGAACAAATATGAATCGAACTTAAAATTCTTTTCTCATGAATCTATATATTTGTTAAATGTTAGCATGAATAATACATACGAACGTTACATTGAGTGAAAAAATCAATCTCTCTCTACTGACTGATGTCCAAGAACAAACATTCAATAAAGAGCATTTTAAAAGACCAATCAATGATTATAATAGATATATATTTATAAGGTAAACACATTTCAAAAACTATAAAATGATTTAATCAAAACTATTTTAATTGGTACATATTCTGATGACTTTTGTTATATATAGCTTGATATGTTTTCTGAAACATTTCAATCTCTATGTGGAGTTTTCACAGAACAAACAAACTTAAATTAGTAAAAAGAAAATCAAATATGAAACTGTACCAAAAACTAAATACACCAAAAACAATGCTCATTCACAAAAACATGTTGTGATATCCTCTGTGATTTCAGTGTAAAAACGATGTTCTGTTCCTCTTTACTCCCATTTGTTTTGTAGGGTGTTCATATTTTATTGTTTTTTGTATTTATTTACGTATACTGGAGTCCAACACGATTTCTGTATCAGATACCGGTAATGTTCCTGTCGCTTGACCGTAACATGACGGGTATCACTTTAGTGGAGAAGGAACACCTACGCCTTCCTTAGCACCGTAACATGACGGGTATCACTCTAGTGGAGAAGGAACACCTACGCCTTCCTTAGCACCGTAACATGACGGGTATCACTTTAGTGGAGAGGGAACACCTACGCCTTTCTTAGCACCGTAACATGACGGGTATCGCTTTAGTGGAGAAGGAACACCTACGCCTTCCTTAGCACCGTAACATGACGGTTATCACTTTAGTGGAGAAGGAACACCTACGCCTTCCTTTGCACCGTAACATGACGGGTATGACTTTAGGGGAGAAGGAACACATACGCCTTCCTTAGCACCGTAACATGACGGATATCACTTTAGTGGAGAAGGAACACCTACGCCTTCCTTAGCACCGTAACATGACGGGTATCACCTTAGTGGAGCAGGAACACCTACACCTTCCTTAGCACCGTAACATGACGGGTATCACTTTAGTGGAGAAGGAACACCTATGCCTTAGCACCGTAACATGACGGGTATCACTTTAGTGGAGAAGGAACACCTACGCCTTCCTTAGCACCGTAACATGACGGTATCACTTTAGTGGAGCAGGAACACCTACGCCTTCCTTAGCACCGTAGCATGATGGGTATCACTTTAGTGGAGAAGGAACACCTACGCCTTCCTTTGCACCGTAACATGACGGGTATCACTTTAGTGGAGAAGGAACACCTACGCCTTCCTTAGCACCATAACATGAAGGGTATCACTTTAGTGGAGAAGGAACACCTACGCCTTTCTTTGCACCGTAACATGACGGGTATGACTTTAGTGGAGAAGGAACACCTACGCCTTCCTTAGCACCGTAACATGACGGGTATCACTTTAGTGGAGAAGGAACACCTACGCCTTCCTTAGCACCGTAACATGACGGGTATCACTTTAGTGGAGAAGGAACACCTATGCCTTCCTTAGCACCGTAACATGACGGGTATCACTTTAGTGGAGCAGGAACACCTACGCCTTCCTTATCACCGTAACATGACGGGTATGACTTTAGTGGAGAAGGAACACCTACGCCTTCCTTAGCACCGTAACATGACGGGTATCACTTTAGTGGAGAAGGAACACCTACGCCTTCCTTAGCACCGTAACATGACGGGTATCACTTTAGTGGAGAAGGAACACCTACACCTTCCTTAGCACCGTAACATGACGGGTATCACTTTAGTGGAGAAGGAACACCTACGCCTTCCTTAGCACCGTAACATGACGGGTATCACTTTAGTGGAGAAGGAACACCTACACCTTCCTTAGCACCGTAACATGACGGGTATCACTTTAGTGGAGAAGGAACACCTACACCTTCCTTAGCACCGTAACATGACGGGTATCACTTTAGTGGAGAAGGAACACCTACGCCTTCCTTAGCACCGTAACATGACGGGTATCACTTTAGTGGAGAAGGAACACCTACACCTTCCTTAGCACCGTAACATGACGGGTATCACTTTAGTGGAGAAGGAACACCTACGCCTTCCTTAGCACCGTAACATGACGGGTATCACTTTAGTGGAGAAGGAACACCTACACCTTCCTTAGCACCGTAACATGACGGGTATCACTTTAGTGGAGAAGGAACACCTACACCTTCCTTAGCACCGTAACATGACGGGTATCACTTTAGTGGAGAAGGAACACCTACGCCTTCCTTAGCACCGTAACATGACGGGTATCACTTTAGTGGAGAAGGAACACCTACACCTTCCTTAGCACCGTAACATGACGGGTATCACTTTAGTGGAGAAGGAACACCTACGCCTTCCTTAGCACCGTAACATGACGGGTATCACTTTAGTGGAGAAGGAACACCTACGCCTTCCTTAGCACCGTAACATGACGGGTATCACTTTAGTGGAGAAGGAACACCTACACCTTCCTAAGCACCCCCGGTTTGTTGTTACTCAGTCTTTATAGTTTTCTGTCACATTCTGTGTAGTATTTTGTATAGTTTTCTGTCACATTCTGTGTAGTATTTTGTATAGTTTTCTGTCACATTCTGTGTAGTATTTTGCATAGTTTTCTGTCACATTCTGTGTAGTATTTTGTATAGTTTTCTGTCACATTCTGTGTAGTATTTTGCATAGTTTTCTGTCACATTCTGTGTAGTATTTTGTATAGTTTTCTGTCACATTCTGTGTAATATTTTGTATAGTTTTCTGTCACATTCTGTGTAGTATTTTGTATAGTTTTCTGTCACATTCTGTGTAGTATTTTGCATAGTTTTCTGTCACATTCTGTGTAGTATTTTGTATAGTTTTCTGTCACATTCTGTGTAGTATTTTGTATAGTTTTCTGTCACATTCTGTGTAGTATTTTGTATAGTTTTCTGTCACATTCTGTGTAGTATTTTGTATAGTTTTCTGTCACATTCTGTGTAGTATTTTGTATAGTTTTCTGTCACATTCTGTGTAGTATTTTGTATAGTTTTCTGTCACATTCTGTGTAGTATTTTGTATAGTTTTCTGTCACATTCTGTGTAGTATTTTGTAGATCGTTGCCTGTCCTTTTGTCTTTTTTACTTTTGGTCATTATGTTGTCTGTCGTTGCTCGATTGACGGCTTCTGATTACGTCTTTGGTATCTTCAAACATTTCCTTTTTAAGTTAATTGTTTTTGTTCGACTTAACTCCCGTTACAGAATCATTTAGCGTTTTAGGACATCTATAGAGACCGTTGTCAAATATCTGTTTGTCTTTAATACATGAATAAAATTAAGATTGATGAAATGGTATCATAGCGCCAATGCATCACACCAATATTCTGGTATTCTGCTTTGCCGTGATAATACATTAGTAATAAACAAAAATAGCATTCCAGTAGTCACGATTTTAGTATTTTAATCTGAAAGCTTCTATAATTCTTTAGTTAATTGCTTGATATATTCAGAGAAATAAACGCCTATTGCACAACTTGTAGATAATTTCGCTGAAAGGTGTATTAATCAATTGTGAAAATATTGATATTGTTTATGTCGCAAACATTAAAAATATAATAGACAATAAAGACTGGTCATAGCATAACAACACTTGGTCATAATATAAAGAAAAAAGACAGGGAACATATTTTTTGTGTTGTGGTGTTAAATAAAGGCACTACGATAACAATAAAATGTTGTATTTTAACTTCCGTGACCTCCATTTTTAGCAACAACTTTAATATCATATTATTTCCTTATACCAATATTTTTTGAAAGGTAAATTTCACATGTGATTGCAATGCTATCCGGTAATCTTTTCAGCCAAACAGCAGTGAAAAAAATATAAGGAACATGTTTTCCGATTTTTTTTACATCTCAAAATTCATTTTTTCGTGGAATGAGTGATATAATAAGCAACCAAGTCACGCTTTTACACGCCAATAAATCTACAAAAGATTCTATTCAAGTTAGACTTTAAAAATGAACATCAGAAGTTTGTTGGCAGTGAAATCAATAAAGGATATTACATTATCGAAGATAAAACATCTTCTAAATGTAAGGAAGAGTTCGTTGTCCTGATATAAAAGTGTCGGTGATCTCCTTGCCATCAAGTTTTAAAATTTTCGAGGTCAATAGCATTTCAGACTTACACTATTTCTATTTCAATTGACATATTAACGTCGAAAAATCTCAACTGGTACCCCTACTTCAATATCCTGTCAAAATGTTCTCAAACTCACTATTCCTTTAAGTATCTAGCAAACGTACATTTCTGAAAGTTAAACATTATCCATGAAAACTTACATATATTTTATTTTATTTAGAAACATATCTAGCAACTATACTTTTCTTGACCAAGAAAAGGGCAATAGCTGGATTTCAAAATATATATTTTTAAACAAAATTCATAGAGTATATCCAAAGACGCTTCTGCGGAAAAAAGATCATGTTTATTTGGATGCTGTGATGTGTCTCCCGAATTAGATGAAACATGATCTTTGAAGCGAAAGTTAGATGAAGCTAATACTGCACAGCAAATTGTTCCATCAATTTGTTATTACAAACAACAAATAACATGCTTATTCACTGAAGCACAGACGGATACAGGGAGCCGGGGTGAGCTCCCTTTTTGAGCTATACAGTTATTGACTGGTAAAACGCGTTTTAGCAGAATCTTTCCAATTTCGTCCTCAGAGGTCCTTGTCATTTTTTTTTACCATGCTTTGTAATTTTCGTTTTGAATTACGTCTCGGTATCCTTTGATTTTTCGTAAAACAAATTGCATTGAAATATGATTTTTTTTTTATTAACCCCACCCCCTCCCTTTATGGAAATGTCTGGATCCGTCTGTTGCGGAAAAAACGTTGTCGAAGTGTTTGAGATTTTGACAATAATTTTTTGAACGATGGACACACCATTGTTTAGCGGACATTTAGGGGCATTTGACGCACTATCACATTTATTGTTATCCTTACAATAACTACTGTACATAATGTTACAAGTAAAAACTTACCTTCCAGCGGAACAAATGCCCCCACCCGTGTTTCAATAAGAAACTGTATATGTAATTCCAGTTTCTTACAAAATATAGTCAGCTTTAATGTTGGTGATTTTGAACCAACGCTCTCTGATCATTGTCCTATATTTGTAAACATTTTGTCACGGTTTTCTGAGAAACAGTTGCCAAGTTTTTTAAATGATAGCGTGAGAAAAATTAAATGGAATGTTGCTCGAGAAACCGTTTTCAAATCAAACTTACCAAATTTTAACTATGATGCATTATGTGAAGACTTAGAAAATATTATAAAGTCATATGAAAACAAAGATTCAGGTACGTGTAATATGACTGAAAGTATTGTGAATGAAAAAGTTTTAGAATTTTCCTCTTTTTTATTTAATGCTGCAACAAATAGTATTGGCAGTAGAAAAATAACTAAAAACAGATCTGGAGCTAAAAAGACAAAGAATAAAAAGTTATGGTTTGACAATGAATGTGAATTAAAATACAGACATTTAAAAGGTTTGGCAAGGAACTTATGTAATAATCCTTGGGACAAAAATCTAAGAAAAAAAGTTGCAGTCTATAAAAAAAGATTTTAATTTAACTAGAAAGAAACACAGAATATTCAAAAATAATCTTTTGCAGAAAATTTTAGATGCTGAAGACAAAAATCCTAATGAAACTTGGAAATATGTAGATAAACTAAAAGTAAAAGTGAACAATGATCCCAGTTCTAATATATCCCCAAACGAATGGTTAACGTATTTCAAACATTTAATGAATATTGATCTGGTAAATAAATTCACAGATTCAAGTATGAACTTTGCAGAGTTTGTTGAAAATTATGACATGCAACTTTTGAATTCTAATATTACGACTGAGGAGGTATTAAAGGCTGCTAAGAGTCTAAAGAATGGAAAGTCTGGTGGGCCGGATGGTATATTGAATGAGATGTTAAAAATATCTTGTATTTATAACACAACAGCGTATGTAAACCTTTTTAATACCATTTTAAAATCAGGTATCTATCCGGAATTATGGAGGGAACATTATATAAAACCCATTTTCAAAGGTGGATGTTTCAATGACCCCTCTAATTATAGAGGTATAGCATTATCTAGCTGCTTTGGAAAAAAATTCTCAAAAATATTATCAAACAGATTAGATAAACTTCTAATAGAAAATGATATCATATGTAATAATGAACAAATTGGATTCAAGCAGGGTTGTCGTACTAGTGATCACATCTTAACTTTAAAATGTCTTATAGATAGAGCCTTTAAAGTATCAAAATGTCTGTATGTTTGTTTTATAGATTGTAAGAAGGCATTTGATAGTGTGAATAGAGATGCTTTATTATATAAAATGTGTAATTATAAGCTAACTGGTCACTTTTTTGATATCATGAAAAATATGTATAAAGATGTCAAATATGCAATTAAATTTGCTGATGGGGAAACATGCATGTTTTCATCTAAGGTTGGAGTAAAACAAGGATGTATCTTGAGCCTACACTTTTTTCAATATATTTAAATGACATGGTTAAGATATTCGATGTCACTTGTGATCCAACATTGATTGATAACAAAAGAATATCTTGTCTTATGTATGCAGATGATGTGAGGCTGCTAATGGTTTACAAAATTGTTTGAATAAGCTGTCTGATTACTGTTAAACGTGGAATTTGTGTATCAATATAGACAAAACTAAAGTTATGATATTTAATAAATCTGGTAAAGTGATCAGAAAATATATTTTTAGATATAATGATCATGTACTAGAAACTACTAATGAGTATAAGTATTTAGGAATATTATTTAAGCCTTCGGGTAGTTTCACTAAAGCAACTGAGCTCTTGTGTAAAAAGGCAAAAAAAGCTTTATTCTGCATTTATAAAACATTGAATTCAGATAAGTTAAATATTTTACCAAATCTTAAATCTTAAATTGTTTGATTCATGTGTTAAGCCTATATTACTTTACTGTAGTGAAGCTTTGTGTCTAGCGAGACATTGTTGAAAGATAATGCAAATGTTGAGTCGAGACATTTTTTATTTCAACTAGTACTGGTGCAAGTAAAATTTGGTATGATCCCTTACTCATTGGATGCTATTAAACTTACGGTAAGTTTTTGGCATCATGTTGTTAATTCAAAGGGTACAAGTCTGATCAGAAAGGTTTATGATACTATTATAAAAAGTTCTGGATGGTATAGTTCAAAAATCAAATTGTTGTTTGATAAAATAAGATTCGGCCATGTTTGGGAGAATCAAAATACTTTCTCTAAAAATCGATTAACTTTTTCTGTTAGCAAAAAATTGAAAGAGGATTATATCAAATTCTGGAAAGATAAATTATCTTTGGATGGTTCGGAAGAAAAGGGAAATAAATTGAGAACGTATCGTAAATTGAAAGAGAAATATGAAATTGAAAATTTTCTCAAATTAGACATAGTTAGATCAGATGTTTCAAACTTTATCAGAATAAGAATAAATAATAGTACTCTCATGATTGAAAAAGGCAGACATAGAAAGATAAACTTAGCAAATAGAATTGGTCCCTTATGCAGATCTGAAGTAGAAGATGAATTCCATTTCAGTATGATATGGATAAGCTTAAAGAGATACGTGATAAATTCTTTCAGAAATTAACTGATATTGTACCTTTATTTTCAAATTTTTCAGATTTAGACAAATTCTTTTTTATATTTCGAAGTAATGCTAATGACATAAACATGTGCTGTATTAAAGGCATAAGTGAAATGTATAAATACAGAAATTCATTAATGTAATTTGTTTAAGAGCAAGAAAAACTCTAATATTTCTGGTATTCTGTCTCTGTATCAAACCCCCTCAGTCGAAATATTTTTAAAATATTATATTAAATATTATGTTATATATTTTTCATTGTAAATAATCTGAATGTTTATATTTGTGTATGCCTGCATGCTGTAGTTGAATGTATTGTTTGTTGTTTGATGACAATCCAACCTTTGGATTTTAAATCAATAAAATCTGATCTTATCTTAAGAAATCAATTTCTAATATCGCTATATATGCAAACGAGGCATGGAAAACTAAGTATGAAATATAAAAAGTAGATTGAATTTTAATGAACTCTTCTGATATGAAGATTGTTAAGGTTAACACGTGCACTGAGAACATGCGCAATGGAGTTGCTGAAACTGGATTTGAACACTGCATAACTAACTTACTTACTAAGTAATCGCAACTAAGGTAGAACATTTCTTGTCAGGACAAAAACTATTATTTTTAAATTGTGATTGTGAAAACCCTCCTCCATGGCACGAATAAATGACAAGTTGGGTACTGGTATCGTATCCGTTCTCCTCTCTTGCCGTTTTGCCTCTTGGAAGTTGTGCAAGGCTTACTCTTACTTACTAACTTACTAGTAGACTTAGTCTTACCACAGGGGCTTGTTACGATTTTTGTTATCCCTCGACTACTCCTGTTTTTTTTTTTAGAGTAGTCGAGGGATAAAAAAATAATCGTAACAAGCCCCGTGGTTTTACTAAGACAAAGTTTATTCGACCGGGTGGTAACTTCCTCTAATTTCTAAAAAAAAGTTATGTCGATTTTTTCAACTTTGAGATTGGTTCGCAATAGATGAATGAGTTGGAGTTTTTAAGCTAATAGGTCACATTTCTACAAGCCCATGACATTGGCATGGTCATGAACTTGATGAAGCCACAGATACTGGTTTCTATCGATGGGAAGGTTGACTATCCATGTAAATCTTGAAATATAAAATAAGGAGGCTATCCCTCCACTTTAGTTTAGATGCGTTATTTGAATAAAAATATATTGTTATATTTGTTCTGGTGTAGCCTCTAGGGTAAAACATGATGTTCGGACACCATTGCCATTGGCATTAATGGCTTATTAAACAGTACTCAATTTCTTTGTATAAACAAATAAATTATTTCTTCAATTAGTTCAAAATGATATGTTTGCTTTTTCGGTTATGATAGCAGTTTTTTTATACAGTAAACCAAGTGTTTGGAATTTTGTATACAGATGAAGTTTAAATATTGGTGCCACACAACTTTTTTCCATTTTCACCAATCAGAGAAAACATTTCAAAATGGTTAACCGCTAAGGGATTAATGATGGGCTTAAAATATAGACCATATGATTGTTACATTTGCATGTTTACAATTAATAATAGATAAACTGATTTCCATATAAATGGTACATTAGATCTTATCGGGCACCTGTTAACTGTCAATCTCTGATATTTACTATGAACACTGTATCCTGAGAATTCTTAATTAGTGTAGAATAAAATGCTAATCTGTACAGATGTGAGAATTCTTAATTAGTGTAGAATAAAATGCTAATCTGTACAGACGCTTTCTATCACTGCCCCTGTTATAAATACATAACAAATTGGCGACGAGGATCACGCCCTACATGTTTGTACAACCGGCTATCTAGACAACAGATGCTATTGGGAACTCAGATCATATCTACGTCACACGGAATGACAGGTAGGAATTTCTTTGACATTTTTCTTCCATTTTATCTATTTTTTTGATTTTAAATTTATGTCTGATTTGTTGCACTACAAATGAGAAATTTGCATACCAAATATGACAGTATATGTTTTAATATTTAGTAAGTTTTCAATCAATGAAGATAGAATTTGACATTTTCAACAGAGAATTCTTCAGAACATTAACGTTTTCTCTAACATTTCAAAAGAAAGCACAAGTTTCTATCATATACATGAAAAATATAGTGTTTCTTCTACCTTCCTGTACAACAGGAACTCGAAGTGTTATGTAGTAAGAATATTATACGCAATTTCATTCCAGTGGTCAAAATGTTTTGGCTATCGGAGACAGCAGATCGGGCTATCATGAACATCAGATCAGTGGAGTTAAATGGCAATCGGGAACATGAAAAAAATTAAAAGAAATTCCATTGTTAATTAACTTTGTTTCTCTCATTATTGTGCATTATTCATACCGCTCCTCCCTGGCTGCTCCTGACACTTGTAGAAAAATCTACATATGTTTCCCGATTTGACACTAAAAAGTCTTGTGAAATTTCTCACGATATTTTAACCCTTCATTAAAACTTACTTTTTCGTGCATATAAGGTCGTTATTTACTGTTAAACTGTGACAGGTTTAAATTAATTTACCACCTCGAATCCATCCAAACAAAATTAGAATCTATATTTATATTTTACTATATGTGTTACATGTTCAATATATAAAATGTAAAGGTTGTTTGTTTTTTGTTTTTTTTTTGTTCTAATATTTGTCGGATTTGTTTTAGATGTAAATGGAACGGTTTCGATGCTATTATTGTCAGGACCACATAGAAAATGAATTTTCTCTCATTATATCACACCTTACTTAAGGAACATGATACACTTTGTCTTAAGTATAGAGAATCAGAACTACACGAAGAAACAGGGTGCATTGGCAATAGAACAAAATATTAGCACACTATCGAAAAGAATTTGCAAATATTTAGGATGTCATAATGATCGCAGGTTTCTCCATGATGTGTAATGAAGGATTCAGGACCCATATTCATAAAGCAACTTAAGTTAAGAGTTCCATCCGGAGTTCTAATATATCATATTAACAAAAAGCGAATAATCTTTCTGTTCGGAATAAATCTTAACTTAAGTTGTTTTATGAATATGGGCCCTGGATATTTCTGAAGTTCAAATGACATATTCTTTTTAGAGGAAGAAGGAAAAGTCGAAGGACTAACCAAAAATTACATTTCAAGGATAAAGATGAACCTGGGAACATGCACACTAATAAAAAAAAAACAAATAAAAAGGAACTGAGAAACAAAACATGCATATGTCGCCCGGTCGGTCACGACACCTCAAGAGTCAGGGTCCGTATTCATAAAGCAACTTAGGTAAAGAGTTTCATTTGGAGTCCTAATTTATCATTACAAATAGCGTAACATCTTTCTGTTCGAAAAGAATCTTAACTTAAATTGTTCTATGAATACGGGCCCTGATCTCCAGTTATCATATCATGTTGACCTGATCATGAATAATTAATTATATAATATTGAAAATTAAATTCTAGCCTATAACAAGTGGAGAAAAGAAATATTAAAATTTAAAACAGCAATTCTAGAGTTCATCAATCTTTTATTTGATAACTTGGAAACAACAATTAACAAATAAGCTTTCAAAACACTTCCAGTGTAAAGCATTTAAAGTAATAAGTTATTCTTGAGGTATCTTACAAATCACAAATGAAATAAAATAAATATAAAAATACTGCTCTAGCCATCACGAGAACATTTTACAATTACAAGAATGCTTACATGGTAACTCCTTTCCAATTAAAACGACAACTTTCAAACACTTCCAGTGTAAAGCATTTAAAACAATAAGTTATTCTTGAGGTATCTTACAAATTGCAAATAAAATAAAATAAATATAAAAGTACTGCTCTTGCTATCATGAGAACAATTTACAACTACTTTCCACTTAAAATGAAAACATCTACTAATACTTGAATTACAACTTGCTGTTGAAACTCAAATTTATTTACTGGTGCAAAGCAAGAACAAATTAAGCCCTTTCTACTTGTTTTGCAGATATGAACCTCGGTTTGTTATTTACACGAGGAAAAGGGACGCTAAAAATTCATATTAAAACATCCTTGTATCCATTCTAAGGTACAAAAATAAACATTATTTCCTCTTTTAAGTGAATGTTGAATAGAAAGTGTACATTTCTTGAGAATACCAGAATGCTTAAAAGAACACTGCGTAAAACCGGAAGTGTCCGACAATTTGTTTGTACCGTAATACTGAGCAATTATTTGGAACTAATACAATATGAAAATCCGAACAGTACTCTGAAACAGAGTAAAGACACAAACCTCTACAATTGCTCATATAAAAATATATGTGAAAAGTTTATTTGGAGCACAATCAGCAGATACCATAACAGTTTTATTATATTTCTAAGGTCAAATAACAAAATGTGTTGCCTGAAAGATGGTGGTTAGATATTTTATTATTTCACGCTGGAGTATGTATACTACTTAATATTGTAAAGACACCATGATAGTTTAGCTAAATCCTCGGCTTTAATGCTCGAAATTAGGGTACAAACAAATTGTCGAAAACCTCAGTTTATACACTGTGAAAATTATAATTTTAATGGTTGAACAAATTAGTGTTTCAACTTCTTTTTGTGCTTAAAGAGAGAGCTGTAATACTTATACACCTTCCCACAAGAACATCTAAATTCTTTCTTCAAGTGTTGTGATTCTTTGTGCCTTTGAAGTGCTTGTCTGTCAGTAAATGTTGTTTGACATTGGCAGCATATTAGTTTAACGCTTCCGTTACATACTTTTTCGTGTTCGTTTCTTCTATATTGGCTTGTAATCTTTTTGTGGCAGTGCTAACATTCATAAGGCTCTATTCTTGTATGTGTATTTAAATGATCTTGGTACTTTGACTAGCGAAAGAATTTTTTCCTGCATTGTTCAAAGGAGCATACATGAACTTGACTTCCAGCTGCATCTTTACCATCATTTTATTTCGTTTGCTTTTATGTGCTCGTTCATGTTTTGACACTTATTGAAGGTTTTGCCGCAAAATGTACATAAATGTTTATAACTATGTTTGTCAATCTTGTGTTTATTAAGTTTTTCTTCAGAATCAAAATATTGGGTACAGCTTGGACAGAAGAATTTAGTACTATCATGGATTTTTAAATGTCTCTTTAAGTTGTGTTGAGAACTTGAGACTTGAACTTTTTCTGGCAAATGTCACATTGGTAGGAATCATATTTGGTTGTATGAACGGTTTCTTCCAAAGACATATTTAGAAAAGATCCATCCAGTGGATTCTCAGTAGGTAGATCAATAGACTCCATATTATCTGAAATTGATAAAAAATGAAATATTACAAAACTTCTAAATATCCTAATTCAATCAAATCTTTTTAGCTCACCTGGCCATAGGCCATGTGAGCTTTTGTCATGGGTAAGCGTCCGTTGTCCGTCCGTCCGTTAGCTTTTCACATTTAAATCTTCTTCTCTGAAACCGCTGAACAGATTTCAACCAAACTTGCCAGAAATGTTCACTGGATGGTCCTCTACCAGATTTGTGTTTTTGGTGCTGATTTGAAATCCAACATGGCTGCCAGGGTCCATAATGTTTTCTCATTGGCTGAAATTTTAAAAATCTTCTTGTCAGAAACCACTAAGTCAATTGAATTGTGACTTTGCAGGAATGATCATTGGGTGGTCCTGTACTAAAATTGTGAATCGTTTGCCGATCGGAAATTCAAGATGGCCGCCATGACTCGACTTAGTTTAACATTGGACCCTATGGGAATTTCACATTTTCATCTTTTTTTCTGAAACCACAAAACAGATTTGAACCAAACTTGGCAGAAATGTTCATTGGATGGACATATACAAGATTTTTGTTTTTGGCGCTGATCGGAAATCCAACATGGCTGCCACGGCCCATAATGTGTTCTGATTGGTCGAAATTTTAAAAATCTTCTTGTTAAAAACCACTAAACCAATTGAATTGTGACTTTGCAGGAATGATCATTGGGTGGTCCTGTACTAAACTTGTGAATCGTTTGCCAATCGGAAATTCAAGATGGCCACCATGACTCGACTTAGTTTAACATTGGACCCTATGGGAATTTCACATTTTCATCTTTTTTTCTGAAACCACAAAAAGATTTGAACCAAACTTGGCAGAAATGTTCATTGGATGGTCATATACAAGATTTGTGTTTTTGGTGCTGATCGGAAATCCAACATGGCTGCCAGGGCCCATAATGTGTTCTGATTGGTCGAAATTTTAAAAATCTTCTTGTCAGAAACCACTAAGTCAATTGAATTGTGACTTTGCAGGAATGATCATTGGGTAGTCCTGTACTAAAATTATGAATCGTTTGCCGATCGGAAATTCAAGATGGCCACCATGACTTGACTTAGTTTAACATTGGACCCTATGGGAATTTCACATTTTCATCTTTTTTTCTGAAACCACAAAACAGATTTGAACCAAACTTGGCAGAAATGTTCATTGGATGGTCATATACAAGATTTTTGTTTTTGGTGCTGATCGGAAATCCAACATGGCTGCCAGGGCCCATAATGTGTTCTGATTGGTCGAAATTTTAAAAATCTTCTTGTTAAAAACCACTAAACCAATTGAATTGTGACTTTGCAGGAATGATCATTGGGTGGTCCTGTACTAAACTTGTGAATCGTTTGCCAATCGGAAATTCAAGATGGCCACCATGACTCGACTTAGTTTAACATTGGACCCTATGGGAATTTCACATTTTCATCTTTTTTTCTGAAACCACAAAAAGATTTGAACCAAACTTGGCAGAAATGTTCATTGGATGGTCATATACAAGATTTGTGTTTTTGGTGCTGATCGGAAATCCAACATGGCTGCCAGGGCCCATAATGTGTTCTGATTGGTCGAAATTTTAAAAATCTTCTTGTCAGAAACCACTAAGTCAATTGAATTGTGACTTTGCAGGAATGATCATTGGGTAGTCCTGTACTAAAATTATGAATCGTTTGCCGATCGGAAATTCAAGATGGCCACCATGACTTGACTTAGTTTAACATTGGACCCTATGGGAATTTCACATTTTCATCTTTTTTTCTGAAACCACAAAACAGATTTGAACCAAACTTGGCAGAAATGTTCATTGGATGGTCATATACAAGATTTTTGTTTTTGGTGCTGATCGGAAATCCAACATGGCTGCCAGGGCCCATAATGTGTTCTGATTGGTCGAAATTTTAAAAATCTTCTTGTTAGAAACCACTAAGCCAATTGAATTGTGACTTTGCAGGAATGATCATTGGGTGGTCCTGTACTAAACTTGTGAATCGTTTGCCAATCGGAAATTCAAGATGGCCGCCATGACTCGACTTAGTTTAACATTGGACCCTATGGGAATTTCACATTTTCATCTTTTTTTCTGAAACCACAAAAAGATTTGAACCAAACTTGGCAGAAATGTTCATTGGATGGTCATATACAAGATTTGTGTTTTTGGTGCTGATCGGAAATCCAACATGGCTGCCAGGGCCCATAATGTGTTCTGATTGGTCGAAATTTCAAGATGGCCACCATAACTCGACTTAATTTTAACATAGGACCCTATGGAAAAAATGTTTAAAAGTCTTCTCCTCTGAAACCAGTAAGTCAGTTTAAAGCAAACATGGCATGAATGGTCCTTAGGTGGTCAACTTTCAAAATTATGTCCTGTGACCCCGACCTCCATCCAAGATGGCCGCCATCAGCAAACATATTTTTAACAGGACCCTATGGGGAAAATGTTTAAAAAAAAATTCCTCTGAAATCAGTAAGCCAATTTAAAGCAAACATGGCATGAATGGTCCTTAAATGGTCAACTTTCAAATTTATATCCAGTGACCCAAAACTCCATCCAAGATGGCCACCATCAGTGGACATAGTTTTAACATAGGACCCTATGGGAAATATGTTTAAAAATCTTCTTCTCTGAAACCAATAAGCCAATTTAAAGCAAACATGGCTTAGATGTATTCGGCATGCAGACATTCTTAAGAGGACTTATTTATGTCAGGTGAGCGATACAGGCTCACCTGAGCCTCTAGTTAAAAGAAGTAATTTTCAAGTTATTTCTAATTTATCCACATCAAAGACATTTCCAAAGTCAATGACAATGGAAATCAATGCAAGCAAAAGCTAATACTATGGTATTGGACAAGAAACTATTTTTTAATGGGTTTCACAGCCTCGAAAATATATTTTTACTTCGGAACAATCTCAAATGTTTTGAAATTTAAAGGCAACCATTAGCCATGCATTTCAATATTTGAATTATTCTAAACACTAATGGCTCAACTTATTACAGGATAAACCGGAAATAAGAATTTGTGTCACTGTTGTTCCCGATTGCCAACATCTGCTGTCAGTGATAGTCAGTTTCAAAATAATCTGCTGTCTCCGATAGTCAAAACATTTTGACCACTGGAATGAAATTGCGTATAATATTCTTACTACATAACACTTCGAGTTCCCGTTGTACAGGAAGGTAGAAGAAACACTATATTTTTCATGTATATGATAGAAACTTGTGCTTTCTTTTGAAATGTTAGAGAAAACGTTAATGTTCTGAAGAATTCTCTGTTGAAAATGTCAAATTCTATCTTCATTGATTGAAAACTTACTAAATATTAAAACCTATACTGTCATATTTGGTATGCAAATTTCTCATTTGTAGTGCAACAAATCAGACATAAATTTAAAATCCAAAAAGTAGATAAAATGGAAGAAAAACGTCAAAGAAATTCCTACCTGTCATTCCGTGTGACGTAGACATGATCTGAGTTCCCGATAGCATATATCTGTTGTCCAGATAGCCGGTTGTAGGGTGTGAGGATGTAGCAAAATTTATATAAGAATTTTGAAATTTAAATATATATATAAAGTGATAACATGGCTGGATATCATATATAGGAAAAATAGAAACATTTGATGAAAATATTGAAAATTGGACATCCTATACAGAATGTTTGGAACAATATTTTGAAGTAAATGAGATTTCTAATGAGAAACGAGTTCCAGCATTATTAAGCTTGATAGGTGGAAAAACGTATACACTGTTACGAAATTTAACTACACCGGAAAAACAGAAAGACAAAAGCTAAGCAGACATTGTAAAAATCCTGAAAGAACATTTATCACCAGCATCACTAGTCATTGCTGAAAGATTTCATTTTCATAAGAGAGATCAGAAGGAAAGTGAATCAACAAATGAATATGTAGCAAAGATTCGAAAGTTGTCCGAATATTGTAACTTTCCCGACTTAAATGACACATTAAGGGACAGACTAGTCTGTGGATTAAGAGCGGAACAAACTCAAAAGAAATTGTTATCAATGCAAGCATTAACATTGGAAAAAGCCATTCAAATATCAATAGCCATGGAAACTGCAACAAAAGATGCAATGGAGTTACAAGGAAAGCAGCATGAATCAACAGTACATAAAGTAAAAATGAACAGACCAAAGCCAAAAGTCGACAAACCAGCATTTAAGTGTACAATGTTATAGATGTAATCGTTCTGGACATAAACCAAATGATTGTCGATTTAAAGAGGTACAAATGTAACATGTCATAAATGTAAAAAGAAGGGACATATAAAGGTCAGCATGCCATACAAAGGATGTAAATCATAGAAGAAAAATCCAATCAGTACATACAGAGGATAATTCTGATGCATATGATTTGAATTATGTTGGAATATATACATTGTACTTTGTTTTCTGATCAAGAGGACAATAAAAATTCAACTGATGCAGGGATTTACAAAGTAAAATCTGACGATTATAAGGAAATATTCGTCACAGTTGAAATGGATGGACAACCTGTTGAGATCGAAGTGGACACCGGATCCGCAATATCCGTTATTCCAAAGAAGAAATTTGATATTTTTCCAAAAAGAAAGTTGGAATTAACTGATATTATATTGAGAACATTTTCAGGAGAAAAACTCTCACCGATGGGAGTGACTTATGTTCAAGTGAAACATAACAATCAAATGGAAAGATTGCCACTCTATGTTGTTCAAAAAGGGGGAGCGATCTTGTTCGGAAGAGCCTGGTTAAGGAAAATCAGACTAGATTGGACCTCAAATAACAAAATAAGCATGCAGGGTAATATTAAAGAGAAAGTAACACAGGTCAGTGCCTGAAATGGACGGTCGCCCAGTCGCCAAATGCGACTAATATCTTATTCGGGCGACCAAAAGCTGCTCCAAATTAGGTAGTCACTGGCCCAACAAAAAACGTCTGGGCGATTGCCTAAAAGACCGTTAAAAATTATTGTTTTACCGAAACCGGACATAAACTGTAACTTCAACCACAGGTGCTTGTGTAGAGTCAAAAATATGCTCACTATGTACCTAAAATACCACAAGGCCGGACTCACTCCTACTACCCCTGTCACTTCAATCGCTATTTCCCCTGTCAAAATGTCGATAGGATGCAAATCGCTTACTAATTTGCATAGTGAAATGATTTTTCTTCAAGGAAAACCCGTTTTTTATATCTTCCTACCATCTACACCCCCATACTGACAGATAATCCTCAGATTTTGTTGACAATGGACACCTAAGTGGCAGCAAAGCGAAAGTAGGTCACGTGCGACATATTTCCGCCTTTCGGTCGTTCTCGGGTTTTATCATTGCCTTATGAAACATACCTGAGAAGTTCAGAAAGAAAAGTTCGGGAAACGTAATTATATATCAGTATTGTTACTGTATAATTATAATGTTTTTTAAATACAATTATTTCCTATGCCTTATTTTTAGTATTATTTGCATACCAAGAAGCACTGAAGTTTTCATTCATTTTGTCAGTCATATCATTGTATTTTGGCGCCCTGTAATGTTTCTAGTGTTTAGTAATTATATATGATAAAACCCGAGAATGACCGAAAGGCGGAAATATGTCGCACGCGACCTACATGTACTTTCGCTTTGCTGCCACTTAGGTGCCCATTGTCAACAAAATCTGAGGATTATCTGTCAGTATGGGGGTGTAGATGGTAGGAAGATATAAAAAACGGGTTTTCCTTGAAGAAAAATAATTTCACTACGCAAATTAGTAAGCGATTTGCGTCCTATCGACATTTTGACAGGGGAAATAGCGATTGAAGTGACAGGGGTAGTAGGAGTGAGTCCGGCCTTGTGGTATTTTAGGTACATAGTGAGCATATTTTTGACTCTACACAAGCGCCTGTGCTTCAACGGTAGATAACTCTTCTGTTCTAGTCGAAAACGGTTTGTTACGAGCTCAGTGATTGGTCCAAATACATTTTTGTAGCCAATGAATACACAGCTAATGTAATTTACTGTTCTCCCCAATTATTTATTTTTATCGAGCCAATCAATACACGTTTCCTACACATTTTCATGTAATACACAAGTATTCACTAAATATTAGAAAAGAAACGTGTTTTTTTTGTTTCTTCATGATTTAATTATTAAAATTGTTAACTTTCACGGACGAAGTGGAAAGTTGTGAACAATAAAGAGAATTCTGTCAACTTGTAATGTTTGCGATCTGGTATCTTCCACGGTTCGGAAATTTATTCATTCAATCTGCTGCAAAATGTACATGTACGAATTTCATTTTACAGAAATCGGAAACCTTTTTGTGTCAATCCTTAGGTAATCATTGAAAAACTTTTCTCCAACAATGGAGAGAAAATCGTTGACAGTAATGTCAAACTACGGAAAACGATCTGGCCTGTCACTTCTTTTAAACTTTTCATAGTTTATCTCTATACGTACACGGCTACATTTTAATGACAATTGAGAGTGTTTTCTTTTTTGGAACCAGAACTTTTGTTTACAAATTAAAAAATAACAGGAAAAGTTAACAGTTGTTTATTTAACAGAAAATGACAGCACCGTTTGTTATTTCAACAAAGTGAGATACTTGTTTGACATTACCCCGAACTGAGAGGTTATTTTACTTTAAAATCACTTCTTCATAGTGGATTGAAACAAGTGATGTCACTCTTCACTTTGGGGAGTGCAAGAGCGGTCCTTGTAGTGGCATTAGTCTACTCTTTTCCGGATGTCTTTAATGTGATCATGGCATTGATCTCCCCTTACACAAACCAGCCTTTTATTGTCCCCATCCGACGGACTAGCATCGTTTCTTGAGACCACCCTAGCCAATGGCGTCAAGGTTGTCGAAAAGGTTATAACAAGTAAATTCAGGTTTCATTTGATAGCAATATATGCATTGGGGTGTTTTTGCAATTTCAGCTGCACACCCGTTACTGTACCAAAATTACCTTGAAGAGCCCCAACCCCTGTGAGACTAGTGAAAGAATGAATTTTAATGTTATTGATAAAAAAAACAATTAACCTGAAAACTGTTTATATATTGATATCTGATGTCTTTTTTCATAAAAAAAATGTCACAAAATTTATGGGCCACCATTATGCCATTTGGGCCAGTGACTAATATTTTACTGGCCCAAAGAAATTTTTTCGGGCCAGCCAAGGCTGGCCCTCATTTCAGCCACTACAGGTGCTCCAGAATTTCTCAGCAGTATTCCAGGATAATTTAGGTTCAGTAACAGGAATTCAAGCAAACCTTATTTTAAAGGACGACGCCAAACCCGTGTTCACAACAGCGAGACCACTGCTGTATGCTATGAGACCGAAAGTTGAAAAGGAACTAGATCGGTTAGAGCAGGAAGGGGTCATTTTTAAGGTACCAACCAGCGACTGGGAAACACCAATTGTTCCCATTGTAAAGCAATCGGGAGACGTCAGAATCTGCGGAGTTTTTAAAGTTACAAATTGAACAATACCCTCTAGTCTGCCACGTATTGAAGACATATTTGCTTCACTGTCAGGAGGAGAACGGTTCACGAAAATCAACCTAACACAAGCTTATTTACAGCTAGAAGTCGATGAAGAATCCAAAAAGTATTTAACGATCAATACACCCAAAGGATTATACAAATATAATAGGTTATTGTTCAGGATTGCTTCAGCACCTGCAGTTTGGCAACGGACAATTGATCGAATATTACAAGGACTGGAAGGAGTTTATTACTACCCCCCCCCCCCCCCCCCCGCAATGAAGTTGTAGGGGGGTATGCTGGTTTCACCATGTCCGTCCGTCCGTCTGTAGACAAATCCTATGTCGTACGATAACTTGAGTTGTGTTTCTTAGAATCTTTTAAAATTTTAAACATTTACTTCTGGGAATAGACCAACCAATGCAAAATTTTCCATTAACTATCAAAAATCAAAATTATCGTTATTGAATAACAGGTTTAGAAAAGCTGGTTTATGTGCCAGGAAATGGCCAGATTGCATATTTTTGCACCTTTTAATCCAGAGCTTCTGTGTGCCTTGTGACTTGTCAAGCAAAAATTTCAGTAAAAAAACCCTACTATTTGAAGCTGAGATTTATGTGCCAGGATATGCCCACAATGCAGGATTTTGCACCATTTACCCCAGAGGTTCTGGGGGCCTTCAACGACCCTTGGCCGTAAGGACAACTTTGCAGGCTTGATTGGACAACCTAAATTTTGATTTAGGTTGTCCAAATGACTACTTAATATTTTTGGAAATTTCAAACACTGTGCATAGTATTACCAACGAAACTCCTGCGGAGATGTTAATGGGTAGACAGTTAAGAATTCGACTGGATTTGATTAAACCTGATATTACAAGACAGGTACATGACAAATGAAACATGCTATCAAATGAAGCAAAGAAAATATGCAAGAGTTTGAGGAAGGACAGGCCGTAGCTGTGAGAAAGTATCAGGAAAAGATAAATGAACGAGTGGAAAAATAATACAAAGAGAGGGACCATTAAATTACAAAGTTGAAACAACACCAGGAAATATCTGGAAACGACATGCAGACCAGATAAGGAAATCTGACTTTTGTGATACAACACAATCTGTCATCGATCCAGATATTATTATTCCGGAAACAACAATTATCGAGAAACAACCTGATGCAAAATCATCGGATATTGTAATACCAACAACAGAACCTGCACCAAGGAGATATCCGTTAAGAATCAGAAAACCGGTTGTTAAATTAGATTTGTGAAATTGGTTGTAGTGAATGGGTAATCAGGGTTTCAGCTGGATTTTATTATACTAAGGTCAAATGACCTAACTCATTTAAATTCTTCAGGCCTTTTGTCCTGAAAGGCACTTATTCAATAGGTCAATTGTGTCCTAATTTGCCTAAAACTTATAGGTCATTTTGTGATATATATAGGAGTGGTTTGATTCATTAAGATGGCAGCTAGAGCTTAATTTAATATTCATTTGTTTCAAACATGCATACTTATTATGATATTTGGAATTGACAGCCAGGCAGGTTTTCAGAGGTCACCATCTCTTTCCAAAAAAAAGTTAAACTTAAGTGAAAATAAATAGAAATTAAAATCAAATTCCCCAATGGCAATGATGAATGAGTCAAAGACTTAAGAAGACTTAAGAAAAAGCTACCCATTTAGGTTACAAAAAAGTCAAAAGCTGGCTAAAGGCTATTACAGAAATAAATGAATGGGAAGGTTGAAGGCACTTTTATTTAACCTCACCACAAATATTATATTTTGAATGGGTTATTTCATCGATAATGGGTAAAGTGATATCCACTTTTCCTGAAATTTGCGATTCGGAACTGAGGGAGTAGGAACGGGAGGAGATTTCGCCTGATTTGCATCAATACTGACATTAGATGTATCAGGTTCAGAATCAGTCTGACCGGGACTGGGAGGCTGAGACTTTCCAAATCCCATTGATTTAAGCGTCGGCTGGTCTTCGTGCAATCAAAGTTTCTTCTTTGGTGGCATGTTTCGTAAAAATGACCTCGAATGTAATGTATTGGGCTATTTCATTGGTTGAAGTACGGTTAAAGAACCAATCAAACATGATTTAGCGTATCGGGGTAAGGGAAAGATAAATTTTTACTAAAGAATTTTCCGATTGGGTATTGGAGGGGGGGGGGGGGGAATTGACCAATCAAATTAATTGTTACTAATAGACAGCTTGCAATTCTCACTTCGCAACAATGAGTACCAGATTCGGTCGAGGTTTGCCGATCGAGACAGCTTGTCAACAAGAATACTCGATCACGTGTCCGATGCATACGTAGCATGTATCGGTCTTTTTGGCCACTTATTTTGGAACAAACAGTCATTTTGCCAGCAATGTCAAATTATTTCCTGTCATATATGCAAATTATCGGTCCATGGCCGACTCCAAACGGAAACCCTGGTAATAATAACTCCCTATGCAACCAATGTTAGGTCTGGTTGTAGTGCGCGTGAAACTAATAAGTTTCTTTGCAACCACTAGGGTTCTTGTAAATATGTAATTTTTTAGCTCACCTGACCCAAAGGGTCAGGTGAGGTATTGCCATCACTTGGCGTCCGTCGTCCGTCCGTTAACTTTTCATATTTTAATCTACTCCTCTGAAACAACTGGACCAAATGGAACCAAACTTGGCAGAAAGCATCTATATAAGGTCCTCTATAAAGTTTCTTCATTTCGTCCCATTCCGCCAACAAATATGGCCGCCAAGGGCAATTCTTGTTTCTGATTGGCTCATGTTGAAAAAATCTTCTCCTCTGAAACTGCTTGGCCAAATGGAGCCAAACGTGGCAGGAAGCATCTATGTAAGATCCTCTATAAAACTTCTTCATTTAATTCCATTCGGCCAACAAACATGGCCGCTGTTACTAAAAATAGAACATATGGTAAAATTGCACGTTTTTGGTAACAACTCAAAAACCGTTAATAATATCAGAAATCTGACGGGGTAAAAATGATCAGCACAGGAAGATCTAACTACCCTGAAATTTTGAAGAAAATCTGATTACCTATCTCGGAGTTATTGCCCTTTTTTCGTCAAATTTTCAAAATTTAATACTTTTCGGTTTTTTATTTCAAAAACTATAAGAGATAAACGTTAAGTTTAAACAGCAAACATGTGCAGTATGTCAAGATCTACATGCCCTGCAATTTTGAAGTAAATCTGATTTCCCGTCTAGGAGTTATTGCCCTTTTTTATAATTTTTTTTTTTAATTTAAACATTTTTGTCTGATATTTCAAAAACTATTAGAGATAAAGGTTAAGTTTAAATTGCAAACATGTGCAGCATATTAAGATCTACCTACCCTGTAATTTTGAAGTTAATTTGAGTACCCAATTTGGAGTTATTGCCCTTTTTTTCGTCAAATTTTCAAAATGTTAATACCTTTTGTCCTTTATTTCAAAAACTATAAGAGATAGATGTTAAGTTTAAACAGCAAACATGTTCAGCATGTCAAGATCAACCTAGCCTACAATTTTAAAGTAAATCTGATTACCCATCTTGAAGTTATTGCCCTTTTTTCATCAAATTTTCAAAATGTTAATACTTTTCATCCTTTATTTCAAAAACTATAAGAGATAGATGTTGAGTGTAAACTGAAAACATGTTCAGCTTGTCAAGATCTACATGTCCTGCAATTTTGAAGTAAATCTGAGTACCCGTCTAGGAGTTATTCCCCTTTTTTCATCATTTTTTAGCTCACCTGACCGAAAGGGCCATGTGAGGTATTGCCATCACTTAGCGTCCGTCGTCCGTCCGTTAACTTTTTCATATTTTAATCTTCTCCTCTGAAACAACTTGGCCAAATGGAACCAAACTTGGCAGTAAGCATCTATGTAAGGTCCTCTATAAAGTTTCTCCATTTCGTTCCATTTGGCCTATAAACATGGCCGCCAAGAATAATTCTTTTTTCTGATTGGCTAATGTTAAAAAAATCTTCTCCTCTGAAACAGCTTGGCCAAATGGAGCCAAACTTGGCATAGATGGTCCCTGGGTGTGTCCCTTTTAAAATTGTGTCCGACAGCCCCACCCTCCATTCAAGATGGCTGCTGTTTTTTAAGGTAATGATTATCTCCCTTTGAAATTTGCTTCAGTATCATTCTATTGTCAGGTGAGCGATACAGGCTCAGTGGGCTGAGCCTCTAGTTTTGTTAGGTTAGAATTCAATTTCATTCTTAAAACATATGGACTGTAAAGTTTTATTTCACTTATTTTCATATTTACTGACACTGATTCATAAAGGATTAAGTTTAAAAGGGAGGAACTGTTATTTTTACAATAAATAATAGATAAACTGATTTCCATATAATTGGTACATTAGATCTTATCAGGTACCTGTTAACTGTCAATCTCTGATATTTACTATAAACACTGTATCATGAGAATTCTTAATTTATAGTGTAGAATGAAATGCTAATCTGTACAGATTCTTTCTATCACTCACCCCTGTTATAAATACATAACAATGATTAGTTATCATTATACTATGATGTCATCTGGGTGAAATAAAAGCAAATAAAGTGAAGAAAAACAAATCTGTCTGAACACCCCCCCTTGTCCGAACATCCCTGGTTTTACCCTACCTTGTTTTAATTATTATCACTCGGTTGATACATCTGCTTGTGGACTATTAGTCCCATTTGGTATTATCCACCCAGTACTCGGAGATTTGGCACTGATATGTCTATTTTTAGCTCACTTGACCCAAAGTGAGGTATTGCCGTCTCACTAGTCATCCGTTGTCCCGAAAACTTTTACATTTTAATCTTCATCTCTTTAATCACTGGGCCAATTGGAACCAAACTTGGTAGGAATGTTCATGGGATGGTCCCCTACAAAGTTTTATGTTTTTTTTGTTGATCAGAAGTACAGAAAAGAAACATAAAAGCGAAGTCAACCATACCATGGCGACTTCTTCGCCCTGTAGCATGAGCCATGAACATACTCACGTTACACCTCTTTCTAATGTGGGGGTGGACATATGGCTACGTGTAGCTATCTTGTTTAATTCTCATCCAATTTTAATGCAGTATTTTGCAGTGTTCATCTTAATTTGCTATTTTATTTCATAAAGGAGTTTTTTGCTTATTTGAAAGGTATAGAGTTTTTTTAGTTCACCTGGACCAGAGGTCCAGGTGAACTATTGCCATCACTTGGCGCCCGTCGTCTGTCGTCTGTAAACTTTTCACATTTCAAGCTTCTTCTCCGAAACCACTGGGCCGATTGGAACCAAACTTAGCAGGAATGTTCCTTGGACGGTCCTCTACAAAGTTACTGTTTTTCGTTCCAGTCGGATATTCAATATGGCTGCCAAGGCCAATAATATGCTCTGATTGGCTGAAATTTCAAAGATCTTCTTCTCTGAAACTAATGAACTGACTGAACCCAAACTGTACAGGAATGATCATTGGAATGTCCTTTACTAAGTTACTGTTTTTTATGCCGATCGGAAATCCAAGATGGCCGCCATCGCAGGACATAGATTAACATTGGACCCTATGGGAAAATGTTCAAATGCCTTCTTCTCAGAAACTACAAATATGATTAAAGTCAAACTGTACATGAATGTTCATTGGATGGTCCTCTACAATCTTAAGGTTTTTTGTTCCGATATGAAATTCAAAATGGCGGCTACGGCAGGACTTTGTTTAACATTGGACCCAATGGGAAAAATGTTTCAAAATGCTTCTTCTCTGAAACCACTTGGACAGTTGAAACCAAACTGCCCAGGAATGATCATTGGAAGGTCCTCTACAAAGTCTCTGTTTTTTATGCCGATCGGAAATCCAAGATGGCCGCCACCGCAATATATAGATTAACATTGGACCCTATGGGAAAATATTGAAATGCCTTCTTCTCAGAAACTACAAATATGATTAAAGCCAAACTGTACATGAATGTTCATTGGATGGTCCTCTACAATCTTAAGGTTTTTTGTTCGGATATGAAATTCAAAATGGCGGCTACGACAGGACTTAGTTTAACATTGGACCTTATGGGAAAAATGTTTCAAAATGCTTCTTCTCTGAAACCACTTGGACAGTTGAAACCAAACTGCCCAGGAATGATCATTGGAAGGTCCTCTACAAAGTTTCTGTTTTTTATGCCGATCGGAAATCCAAGATGGCCGCCACCGCAGGACATAGATTAACATTGGACCCTATGGGAAAATATTCAAATGCCTTCTTCTCAGAAACTACAAATATGATTAAAGCCAAACTGTACATGAATGTTCATTAGATGGTCCTCTACAAACTTTAGGTTTGTTGTTCCGGTATGAAATTCAAAATGGCGACTACGGCAGGACTTAGTTTAACATTGGACCCTATGGGGAAAATGTTTCAAAATGCTTCTTCTCTGAAACCACTTGGACAGTTGAAACCAAACTGCCCAGGAATGATCATTGGAAGGTCCTCTACAAATTTTATGTTTTTTATGCCGATCGTAAATCCAAGATGGCCGCCACCGCAGGACATAGATTAACATTGGACCCTATGGGAAAATGTTCAAATGCCTTCTTCTCAGAAACTACAAATATGATTAAAGCCAAACTGTACATGAATGTTCATTGGATGGTCCTCTACAAACTTTTCGTTTTTTGTTCTGATATGAAATTCAAAATGGCAGCTACAGCAGGACTTAGTTTAACATTGGACCCTATGGGAAAAATGTTTCAAAACGCTTCTTCTCTGAAACCACTTGGACAGTTGAAACCAAACTGCCCAGGAATGATCATTGGAAGGTCCTCTACAAATTTTGTGTTTTTTATGCCGATTGGAAATCCAAGATGGCTGCCACCGCAATACATAGATTAACATTGGACCCTATGGGAAAATGTTCAAATGCCTTCTTCTCAGAAACTACAAATATTATTAAAGCCAATATGTACATGAATGTTCATTGGATGGTCCTCTACAAACTTTACGTTTTTTGTTCCGATATGAAATTGAAAATGGCGGCTACGGCAGGACTTAGTTTAACATTGGACCCTATGGGAAAAATGTTTCAAAACGCTTCTTCTCTGAAACCACTTGGACAATTGAAACCAAACTGCCCAGGAATGATCATTGGAAGGTCCTCTACAAAGTTTCTGTTTTTTTATGCCGATCGAAAATTCAAGATGGCCGCCACCGCAGGACATAGATCAACATTGGACCCTATGGGAAAATGTTCAAATGCCTTCTTCTCAGAAACTACAAATATGATTAAAGCAAAACTGTACATGAATGTTCATTGAATGGTCCTCTACAAACTTTACGTTTTTTATTCCGATATGAAATTAAAAATGGCGGCTACGACAGGACTTAGTTTAACATTGGACCCTATGGGAAAAATGTTTCAAAATGCTTCTTCTCTGAAACCACTTGGATAATTGAAACCAAACTGCCCAGGAATGATCATTGGAAGGTCCTCTACACGGTGTGTGTTTTTTATGCCGATCGGAAATCCAAGATGGCCACCACCGCAGAACATAGATTAACATTGGACCCTATGGGAAAATGTTCAAATGCCTTCTACTCAGAAACTACAAATATGATTAAAGCCAAACTGTACATGAATGTTCATTGGATGGTCCTCTACAAACTTTACGTTTTTTATTCCGATATGAAATTCCAAATGGCGGCTACGGCAGGACTTAGTTTAACATTGGACCCTATGGGAAAAATGTTTCAAAACGCTTCTTCTCTGAAACCACTTGGATAATTGAAACCAAACTGCCCAGGAATGATCATTGGAAGTTCCTCTACAAAGTGTGTGTTTTTTATGCCGATCGGAAATCCAAGATGGCCACCACCGCAGGACATAGATTAACATTGGACCCTATGGGGAAATGTTCAAGTGCCTTCTTCTCAGAAACTACAAATATGATTAAAGCCAAACTGTACATGAATGTTCATTGGATGGTCCTCTACAAACTTTACGTTTTTTGTTCTGATATGAAATTCAAAATGGCAGCTACAGCAGGACTTAGTTTAACATTGGACCCTATGGGAAAAATGTTTCAAAATGCTTCTTCTCTGAAACCACTTGGACAGTTGAAACCAAACTGCCCAGGAATGATCATTGGAAGGTCCTCTACAAAGTTTCTGTTTGTTATGCCGATCGGAAATCCAAGATGGCTGCCACCACAGGTCATAGTATTAACACAGGACCATATGGGGAAAATACAGAAATATATACTTCTCTGAAGCTATTGCACTGATTGAACCTAAACTGTGCATCAATCATTGGAAGGTCCTTTACAAACTTTGTGTTTTTCATGTTGATCGTAATTTCAAGATGACTACCACTGCAGGACATTGTTTTTACATAGGACCAATTGGTTTTTTTTATAACCAGGTGAACGATACAGGCTCTTGAGAGCCTCTGGTTTAACATTTGTCATCTCTTGGCGTCAGTCTGTTAACTTTCCACATTTGAATCTTCTCCTCTGAAGCCGCTTGGCCTAATGAACCGAAACTTGGTTGGAAGCATCAGTAGAAGGACCTATATTAATATTTTAGCATCGGACGATATCATATGGGAAAGTGAAAAAAATTCTCATATACTAGAAACAGATTGCATCCAAATAGTACATAAATAGTCATTGGGATGTTATTTTCATTTTTTTGTTGATTGGAAATTCAAATTGACTGATTCTATAGGACATTGTCGGAATATGAATACAAAGCTTCTTCAAGTTCTTGAAAACCTCAAACTTGTTTGAACATGAACATGCATGAATAACCAGGCGAGCGATACAGGCATAGATGGGTCTCTTGTATTATTAAAGTTAGGGGTGGAAATTTTGCATCTGTTTATGATAAATGAACATAGTAATTGCTAGTAGTCTTTTTAGGATAGAAATGTATTGCTATTTTGGGATTATTACATGCGTTTGGATAAAAAAAAAAACATTTATGCGAACATGGAACCATCACAACTGTAACCTGTATAAACACAGATATATACTATTTTTATTGCTTGTACTATTTTTATCCCTCCCATTTACGATTTGTGTTTTATTATCATTTTTATGTTCTTGCTTGAGAGAGCTGATTTTTCAGTAATGCAACTTGTGAGGATTAAAATTTAACAAGAACAAAAGAATGGTAAGTATCTTTTCTAAATTCTGCTCTTTTTTTTTAGCTCACCTGGACAAAGGTCATGTGAGCTTTTGCCATCACTTGTAGTCTAGTCAATCTGACACTTGACCTAAAAAAAAATTGCAACAGAATTTATTTTTCTGCAGTCCTTGAGAGAAATGACCAAAATAAAACATAAAAAGTCTATCAAGATCAACCTTGGAAAGATGTCAATTTCAAAATAGATTTTTTTTCTTAAATCAATTTAAACCGTTTTACATGGGCTGCCTTAAATTAATTGATACTCTCTGTACTGTAGAATGTGTGAGATGGTCTGCTGCAGATTTCAGTATAAATCTGGGCCAACAGCCATGACTGGTTTAAGATTTTCCAGTAGTGTATGTTCTCCCTTGATATTAACATTAATACCAGTCATGGTAGAATAAGGTTTGATGCCATTGTTCAGAAAGGTTTTTTTAAGGTTTTTGTTAGTATATATACTGACTGAAATTGTTCATTAATTATTTAAGCTTAAGTTTATTTAGTTACTGTAAAACATATATTCCGGGTTTTTAGTTCACCTGGACAAAGGTCCAGGTGAACTATTACCATCACTTGGCATCCGTCGTCTGTAAATTTTTCACATTTCAAGCTTCTTCTCCGAAACCACAGGGCCAATTGGAACCAAACTTAGCAGGATTGTTCCTTGGATGGTCCTCTGCAAAGATTCTGTTTTTCGTTCCAGTCGGATATTCAACATGGCTGCCAGGGCCAATAATATGCTCTGATTGGCTGAAATTTCAAAGATCTTCTTCTCTGAAACTAATGAACTGACTGAACCCAAACTGTAAGTGAATGATCATTGGAATGTCCTTTACCAAGTTTCTGTTTTTTATGCCGATCGGAAATCCAAGATGGCCACCACCGCAGGACATAGATTAACATTGGACCCTATGGGGAAATGTTCAAGTGCCTTCTTCTCAGAAACTACAAATATGATTAAAGCCAAACTGTACATGAATGTTCATTGGATGGTCCTCTACAAACTTTACGTTTTTTGTTCCGATATGAAATTCAAAATGGCGACTACGGCAGGACTAAGTTTAACTTTGCACCCTATGGGGACAATGTTTCAAAACGCTTCTTCTCTTAAACCACATGGACAATTGAAACCAAACTGCCCAGGAATAATCATTTGATGGTCCTCTAAAAAGTTTGGGTTTTTTATGCCAATGCGAAATTCAAAATGGGTCATAGTATTAACACAGGACCATATGGGGAAAATAGAGAAATATGTTCTTCTCTGAAGCTATTGCACTGATTGAACCTAAACTGCATCAATCATTGGAAGGTCCTTTACAAACTCTGTGCTTTTTATGTTGATAGGAATTCCAAGATGACTACCACTGCAGGACATAGTTTTTACATAGAACCAATTGGTTCTTTTTATAACCAGGTGAACGATACAGGCTCTTGAGAACCTCTGGTTATTTGAAATTTTTCTTTCAAAAATATTATACCAATTATGCAAATTGGGCATATTTGGTATTAAAGTATACATTCAAGTCTTCTCTTGAAACCACTGAACCAACTTAAGCCAAATTTGGCTGGGATGGTCCTTGGGTGTTGCTATTTATTGCTGGTTTTTCTGTGAAATTTTTCTTTCAGTTGATTTATACTAATTATGCTCATTTTGAGAGAAAAATCCACATTAAAATCGTCTGCTCAGAAACTTGAGCTGAAAAGATCTTTGGTTGGCTCACTTTTTAAATTATGTTTGACAACCCACCCTCCATCCAAGATGGTTGTCATTACTATAAGTAGAAATTTCAATAAATGACAAAAAAAAGGAGAAAAGAATAAGCTGATTTTTTTCTATGAAATTTACAAGTGTGGACACAGAAATGTGCTGTCCAAAAGGCAAGTGTGGATGTCAATATTTCATAATATTAACTTTAAAAAAAAAAAAAATCCTGGACACAGGGTCCCGGATTTTTCTTAATAAAAAACTAATCCTGGATTATTATTTTTGCTTAAAATCCGGTCCTGTGTTTTTATTTCAAATTTTCATCATAGCGCCCCTCCCCCTCCCAAGGGATATAAAATTGTATCATTAATAATAAATTAATAAATAATAAATTCAGATTTTCTATTTAAAATAAATTTCATTTACAAAACCACTGATATTTGTTCAATTTTTAACGCTGATTTAAGCTTTAGTCGCAACAAATTTTTATATTTCTCTTTAAACTGTCAAAACATAACATTTATTTAACTATAAAATTCACCCCCCTCCCCCTTTTTAGTTCACCTGGACCAAAGGTCCAGGTGAACTATTGCCATCACTTGGCATCCGTCGTCTGTTGTCTGTCGTCTGTAAACTTTTCACATTTCAAGCTTCTTCTCCGAAACCACTGGGCCGATTTGAACCAAACTTAGCAGGAATGTTCCTTGGATGGTCCTCTACAAAGTTACTGTTTTTCGTTCTAGTCGGATATTCAATATGGCTGCCAGGGCCAATAATGTGCTCCGATTGGCTGAAATTTCAAAGATCTTCTTCTTTGAAACTAATGAACTGACTGAACCCAAACTGTAAATGAATGATCATTGGAATGTCCTTTACCAAGTTACTGTTTTTTATGCCGATCGGAAATCCAAGATGGCCGCCATCGCAGGAGATAGATTAACATTGGACCCTATGGGAAAATGTTCAAATGCCTTCTTCTCAGAAACTACAAATATGATTAAAGCCAAACTGTACATGAATGTTCATTGGATGGTCCTCTACAATCTTAAGGTTTTTTGTTCCGATATGAAATTCCAAATGGCGGCTACGGCAGGACTTAGTTTAACATTGGACCCTATGGGAAAAATGTTTCAAAATGCTTCTTCTCTGAAACCACTTGGACAGTTGAAACCAAACTGCCCAGGAATGATCATTGGAAGGTCCTCTACACGGTGTGTGTTTTTTATGCCGATCGAAAATCCAAGATGGCCGCCACCGCAGGACATAGATTAACATTGGACCCTATGGGAAAATATTGAAATGCCTTCTTCTCAGAAACTACAAATATGATTAAAGCCAAACTGTACATGAATGTTCATTGGATGGTCCTCTACAAACTTTACGTTTTTTGTTCCGATATGAAATTCCAAATGGCGGCTACGGCAGGACTTAGTTTAACATTGGACCCTATGGGAAAAATATTTCAAAACGCTTCTTCTCTGAAACCACTAGTACAGTTGAAACCAAACTGCCCCGGAATGATCATTGGAGGGTCCTCTACAAATTTTTTGTTTTTTATGCCGATCGGAAATCCAAGATGGCCACCACCGCAGGACATAGATTAACATTGGACCCTATGGGAAAATGTTCAAATGCCTTCTTCTCAGAAACTACAAATATGATTAAAGCCAAACTGTACATGAATGTTCATTGGATGGTCCTCTACAAACTTTACGTTTTTTGTTCCGATATGAAATTCAAAATGGCGGCTACGGCAGGACTTAGTTTAACATTGGACCCTATGGGAAAAATGTTTCAAAACGCTTCTTCTCTGAAACCACTTGGACAATTGAAACCAAACTGCCCAGGAATGATCATTGGAAGGTCCTCTACAAAGTGTGTGTTTTTTATGCCGATCGGAAATCCAAGATGGCCACCACCGCAGGACATAGATTAACATTGGACCCTATGGGAAAATGTTCAAATGCCTTCTTCTCAGAAACTACAAATATGATTTAAGCCAAACTGTACATGAATGTTCATTGGATGGTCCTCTACAAATTTTAGGTTTTTTGTTCCGATATGAAATTCCAAATGGCGGCTACGGCAGGACTTAGTTTAACATTGGACCCTATGGGAAAAATGTTTCAAAATGCTTTTTCTCTGAAACCACTAGGATAATTGAAACCAAACTGCCCAGGAATGATCATTGGAAGGTCCTCTACAAAGTGTGTGTTTTTTATGCCGATCGGAAATCCAAGATGGCCACCACCGCAGGACATAGATTAACATTGGACCCTATGGGAAAATATTCAAATGCCTTCTTCTCAGAAACTACAAATATGATTAAAGCCAAACTGTACATGAATGTTCATTGGATGGTCCTCTACAAACTTTACGTTTTTTGTTCTGATATGAAATTCAAAATGGCGGCTACAGCAGGACTTAGTTTAACATTGGACCCTATGGGGGAAATGTTTCAAAACGCTTCTTCTCTGAAACCACTTGGACAGTTGAAACCAAACTGCCCAGGAATGATCATTGGAAGGTCCTCTGTTTTTTTATGCCGATCGAAATCCAAGATGGCTGCCACCACAGGTCACCATTACGATTTTTCCGTAATTGTTACGAATTTCGGGCCAAAATTACGGTGTTACGGTTAACAGTCTACTTGTTACTGATTTCCGATTATTGCCAGCCCGGAACCGTTCCCCATTTAAATATCATTGTGACCATTTAGACGCTTCATTGTATGTTAAAATCGCGTAATGATAAGCGCTTGAGGGATTTCGATTATTTAATCCTTTAGGGATTCTCTGGACTATCTATAGTAGAAAATGATCTATCCATTTCTTGTTCGATCCTGAGTAGTTAATGAACACAGCACGTTTTTGTCAATTTCGCGATGTCTGAGGGAACAAGAGAAGCTTCTGCAGCGAAGAAAAGAAAATTGGGACAACGATAATTCGTCCCGAATATTCTTCTCTTGCCTTATGAAATCGACACAGGAACATTATGCCTATTGCAAATATTGCAAACAAGACTTGTCCATTCAGCACGGTGGTCGGGAAGAACACACATATACAACAAAACAGTTCAAAAGTGCCAAGTCACCAACATATCAGGCACTCCAGAATTAGACATTAATTATTCCATGGGAGGGTGAGGGAGGGCCACTTCAGGAACTTTTCATTTCTATTGACAGTAAGTTGAAACATAGAATACATTTGTAAGTGAACATACATGTATTAAAACTTAACTTTTAATTTCTTTTTGTTGCTCATCAATTTTACATATAGTTGTCACAAATAAAGGAAATCATTTGCTCACCACTTTGTTCCTAGTCTGTAGTACGATTATGGTAAAATTTTATGAAAAATTATGATTACTGAAAAAAATCACAAATTACTGACATCTCAACTTTTTGTTACTGATTGCACCAAAAAGGGGTTGGCATCTATGTAGTATTAACACAGGACCATATGGGGAAAATACAGAAATATATTCTTCTCTGAAGCTATTGCACTGATTGAACCTAAACTGTGCATCAATCATTGGAAGGTCCTTTACAAACTTTGTGTTTTTTATGTTGATCGTAATTCCAAGATGACTACCACTGCAGGACATAGTTTTTACATAGGACCAATTGGTTCTTTTTATAACCAGGTGAACGATACAGGCTCTTGAGAGCCTCTGGTTGCTTGTTTAAATCAATGATCAACAATATTCCAGATTCAAACAAATGAATAAATATAACAGATTTCTTTTACATGCATCTTGTTACCATGCAGAGTCAGTGTGTTTTAAATCGGTCATCCAATCATGACGCTCATTATTCTTGTCCAAGATAAAAAATACATCGCTAAAGTAAATTTACCTGTGGTTTCAGAGTAGAAGATTTTTAGAAATCTAACATAAAATTTCCCCACTTCAACTCGTAAATTTACATAGAAATCGAAGATATTTCGTCATAAAACTTCACACATGGTTTTGTCTATCATATTTCTTGAAGACAAACATAAAATTTTATTGCATTTATCAATATTGTATGAGTATCAACAGTTTTTTCAACACCGTATCTGTTTCTCGATACAGCCGCCCGATTACAGTGACCCGTGACCCAGATTAGCACATCTCAGCAGTTTTTTAGCTCACCTGGCCATAGGCCATGTGAGCTTTTGTCATGGGTAAGCGTCCGTCCGTCCGTTAGCTTTTCACATTTAAATCTTCTTCTCTGAAACCGCTGAACAGAAATCAGCCAAACTTGCCAGAAATGTTCACTGGATGGTCCTCTACCAGATTTGTGTTTTTGGTGCTGATTTGAAATCCAACATGGCTGCCAGGGTCCATAATGTGTTCTCATTGGCTGAAATTTTAAAAATCTTCTTGTCAGAAACCACTAAGTCAATTGAATTGTGACTTTGCAGGAATGATCATTGGGTGGTCCTGTACTAAACTTGTGAATCGTTTGCCAATCGGAAATTCAAGATGGCCACCATGACTCGACTTAGTTTAACATTGGACCCTATGGGAATTTCACATTTTCATCTTTTTTTCTGAAACCACAAAACAGATTTGAACCAAACTTGGCAGAAATGTTCATTGGGTGGTCATATACAAGATTTTTGTTTTTGGCGCTGATCGGAAATCCAACATGGCTGCCAGGGCCCATAATATGTTCTGATTGGTCGAAATTTTAAAAATCTTCTTGTTAGAAACCACTAAGCCAATCGAATTGTGACTTTGCAGGAATGATCATTGGGTGGTCCTGTACTAAACTTGTGAATCGTTTGCTGATCGGAAATTCAAGATGGCCGCCATGACTCAACTTAGTTTAACATAGGACCCTATGGGAATTTCACATTTTCATCTTTTTTTCTGAAACCACATAACAGATTTGAATCAAACTTGGCAGAAATGTTCATTGTTCAAAATTATGTCCTGTGACCCCGACCTCCATCCAAGATGGCCACCATCAGCGAACATAGTTTTAACATAGGACCCTATGGGAAATATATTTAAAAATCTTCTCTGAAATCAGTAAAGCCAATTTAAAGCAAACATGGCATGGATGGTCCTTAAGTGGTCAATTTTCAAAATTGTGTCCAGTGACCCTGACCTCCATCCAAGATGGCCACCTTCAGCAGACATACTGTAGTTTTAACATAGGACCCTATGGGAAAAAATGTTTTAAAATCTTCTCCTCTGAAACCAGTAAGCCAATATAGCAAACATGTCATCGATGGTCCTTAGGTGGTCAACTTCCAAAATTGTGTTCAGTGATCCCGATCTCGGTTCAAAATGGCCGCCGTCAGCAGACATAGTTTTAACATAGGACCCTATGGGAAAATTGTTTAAAAGTCTTCTCTTCTGAAACCAGTCAGCCAATTTAAAGCAAACATGGCATGGATGGTCCTTGGGTAGTATACTTTCAAAATTGTGTCCGGTGACCACGACCTCCATCCAAGATGGCTGCCATGAGCAGACATAGTTTTAACATAGAACCCTATGGCAGTATGGGATTTGAATAGTAACTTAGATGTATTCAGCATGCAGACATTCTTAAGAGGACTTATTTATGTCAGGTGAGCGATACATGCTCACCTGAGCCTCTAGTTTTTAATAAGGTTGTTTAACAAGTGAAATTGAAAACCAGGTGAGCGATTACAGGCCCTATGAGCCTCTGTCTCTAGATTGTAAATGTTCTTTTCAACAAATCTGTACAAGTAATAAAAAAAGAATATTTCTGTGTTTATTCAGTGTTCAAATTTTGTACCTTGGCTTCGTTAATAATGGAGGAAGTCGACTTGTTTGGATCACATTTTTCTCATTTGAACTGTGATATTGTTTGTTTGATCAAAATGTATATAAAAAGTTCATGTCCTTCAAATAGAAAGTATATTAATTTAAAACCTTGTTTTTTTTTAGCTCACCTTGCCAAAGGCAATGTGAGCTTTTGCCATCACTTGGCGTCCGTCATCTGTTAACTTTTCACATTTTAATCTTCTCCTCTGAATCTCCGCAGCCAAATGGCATCTTCTCCTCTGTTAAAAGAAAGATAACTCTTGTTTAAATATAGATATCTGTATTCAAAATGCAGTTATTTCTATACAGATATCTGAATTGAATTACAGATATATGCCTCTGAAACCCCTCAGCCAAATGAACTGAAACTTGGTAGGAAGCATCTATGGAAGGTCCTCTATAAAGAATGCTCATTTTGTCCCAAACCATTAACAAACATGGCCACCACAGACAATTCTTGTTTCTGATTGGCCGATTTTAAAAAATCTTCTCCTCTGAAACCGCTTTGCCAAATGAACCGAAACTTGGTAGGAAGAATCTATGGAAGGTCCTCTGTAAAGATTGCTCATTTCATCCCGGTCCGTTAACAAACATGGCCACCACAGGTGACTCTTGTTTCTGATTGGCTGATTTAAAAAATTCTTCTCCTCTGAAACCGCTTGGCCAAATGAACCGAAACTTGGTAGGAAGCATCTATTGGCGGTCCTCTATAAAGAGTGCTCATTTCGTCCCAATCCATTAACAGACATGGCCACCACAGGCAATTCTTGTTTCTGATTGGTCGATTTCTAAAAATCTCCTCCTCTGAAACTGCTTGGCCAAATGATCCAAAACTTGGTAGGAAGCATCTATGGAAGGTCCTCTATAAAGATTGCTCATTCCGTCCCGATCCGTTAACAAGCGTGGCGATTATTGTTTCTGATTGGCTGATTTTTTAGATTCTTCTCCTTTGAAACCGTTTGGCCAAATGAACCAAAACTTGGTAGAAAGCATTTATGGAAAGTCCTCTGTTGCGATTGCTCATTTCGTCCCGATCCGTTAACAAACATGACCACCACAGACAATTCTTGTTTCTGATTGGTTGATTTCTAAAAAAATCTTCTCCTCTGAAACCGCTTTGCCAAATGAACCGAAACTTGGTAGGTTGCATCTATGGGAGGTCCTCTATAAAGATTGCTAATTTCGTCCCGATCCATTAACATATATTGCTGCCACAGTCAATTCTTGTTTCTAATTGGTCGATTTCCAAAATCATCTCCTCTGAAACCTCTTTGCCAAATGAACCTAAACTTGGTAGGAAGCATCTATGGAAGGTTTTCTATAAAACAAATTGCTCATTTTGTCCCGATCCATTAACAAACATGGCCACCACAGGCAATTCTTGTTTCTGATTGGTCGATTTCTAAAAATCTTCTACTCTGAAACAGCTTGGCCAAATGGACCGAAACGTGGTAGGAAGCATCTATGGAAGGTCCTCTATGGGAATTGCTCATTCCGTTTTGATCCGTTAACAAACATGGCCGTCATAGGCAATTCTTGTTTCTGATTGGCCGATTTAAATAAAAAAAATCTTCTCTTCTCACTTGGCCAAATGATATGAAACTTGGTAAGAAGCATGCGAGTCCTCTATAGAGATTGTTCATATCGTTTTGATCCATTAACAAACATGGCTGCCACAGGCAATTCTTGTTTTAGATTGGGCGATTTCTAAAAATCTTCTTCTCTGAAACTGCTTTGCCAAAATGAACCGAAATTTGGTGGAAAGCACTTATGGAAGGTTCTGTATTAAGTTTCCTCAAAGCAGAATTAAAGGTGAACGACACAGGCTTCTAGTTCTTAATTACATTAAATATTTTTGTTGTTTTGCAGACTATCCACGGTAATGTCATCTATTGAGAGCAGAAAGAAGAAGGGAAATGGGGGAATACGAATTTTTCAACGATCGTTAAAGGAGATGTGTCATGGAGATAAACAGCCAAATGTACAACTATCACATGACAAGTCATTCAGGAATTTGTCAAAAAATGAGATGGAAGAACTTTCTGGCAATAAACATGAGCAAACAGATGTAACACTAAACAAAGAAAAAATTCCACAAGAGAAGATATGTCAAACTAATTTACATACATGTGGTGAGATGGATATGGAGTGCAAAGTCTTTCAACAAAAAACTCCAGAAAGATTTAATCATTTATCCGTAGAATATGATTCAAGGAAAATATCAAACAATTCTTTCGAGAATAATAAATATTATAGCAATTCTTACAAGAGATCTTGTGAGAAAAATTCAGATTGTCCAAAATTTTCACAATCAATTTATAGAATAAAATCCATGTCATCTCATAATCAATCTTATATGGGACCACAAAATCAATCTCATCACAGTCATGATCAGTCTAGTGTTCATTCTCGTGGATCTCATGTTTGTACTTTTAACCATTCTCATGTTACTCACAGCAATTCTGGTAGTGACTCTTGTCTTGTTGATCAGGCCAGAAATGCTCCAGGTGGACATAGGGTATTTCAGCATGATTTTTACAGGAATGTCAAAGGATCTCAAGATTATGATTTCAGGCATCAGAGGCAATACTCTCATAGTCATAAAGGAATGTGTGATAATAAAAATGAAAATCTAAGATATAATGGTGCACCTCACAACTTTCATAACTCACAAATACAGGTTAGAAATAATTATGACTACTCTCAAAACAATTCTAATATGAATCAAAATGCAAACTGTGTTCCTAGACACACCAAATCAGAAGACTGGTCCAGTGAATTGTTGAATATATCTGATTGGAACAACAACAATGTAAGAGAAGAACACATTGAGGAAGTTTTGAAAAAAGAATGGACGGATAATGTAATAAATAAAAAGGAAAGTTTTGTTTCATCCCAGTCTCTTGCAACCCAGAAATTGATAGAGACAAAAGAAAACATTTTGTCAGAGTGTAATAGTTTTGAGGAAAACAAGCAAACTTATGAAAACAAGGCTACTGAAAAAAATAGTGAAGTAAATTTACTGGAAAAATGTAGAAGTGAAAGTGAAACTGCTGTTTTAATACACTGTCAAACAGATATAGTTAATTATGAAATAGAGCAATGGCTGCCAGCAGAGAATTTGGGAGAAAGGGAGATAAATCCAGTTATAGAAAATAAGGATGAAGGCAAGTGTGCAGTGAAGGAGATTTTGAATTGTTCGACAGGTAAAGAGGACATCGAAACAAATGACATTTTAAATTTTAATGAATCTGAAAAAGAAAACATTTGTTTGAGTAAAACAAATAAATGTAGGTCAGAAGAAAACAAGGTTGAATGTGAACAATTGGTAAGCAATATAAAATTAAATGCTGAATCAATGGTCAGAGAAAATAGTGTTTTAAATTTTGAAGATACCGGAATTGGATTGGATCAGTGGACAGACAAAATAAGTTTACCTAATGATAAATACATGTTAAATACGTCAACAGTACAAACTGACCAACATTACTGTGCAGAAAGAACAAACAAATATGATCTTCTTGAAACTGAGCATGAACTCTCTCAAACTGAAAATACAATTGTCTATGCTAAGCATGAACCTGTTGACACAGAAAATGTGGAAACTGAATCTGTAGTTATTGAATGTGAACATGAACTTATTGCAACAGATCATGAAGTTGAGATTGTAGAGAAAGAATGTCAATTAAATGAAACTGAAGGCAGTATTAATAAAACTGAATATGAACTTATAGACACAGATCATGAACATGATGAAACTGAACAAAAATTGTCTAGCAATGTTAATGAAGATACTTCTAAACAAAGGGTTGTTGTAACCAAGGTAATCGGACAAGAAAATAAATGTAAGATTTTTTATGTAGATGGAGAAGCAATTGTTGATCAAATGGAAAGTAATGTAGAGGAGAACAGTTATGAAGGCAGCGTTCATTTAGAGCGTGAGAAAATATTACATGCAGAAGAATGTAAAATGGAAGATGAAAATCAGTCTGACAAATCAAAGTTTGGCGACAGAAATAACACAGATCCAAGCATGCCTGGGGAATGCCATACAGTTTTAAATCAAGAACATTTGAATGAATTGCCAGAAGTTATAGAAGACACTGAATGTAATAAATGTGCCATGGATATACATTTGTCAGTGCAGAGAAAGGATGAATGTGCAGATACTCAAAAAAAGGCTTTGATGCTAGAGAAAAAAGATGGAATTGTTGTGGAGAATCACTGTCCTGTTGAAAGTAATAGCGATTGCATAGTTGAAGCTCAGACAGTGTTAGACGATGACAGTGACATTTCAACACATGGGGTCTTATATGATGACCTTATTAAAGAAAAAATGAAAGACATGGAAAATGAGATCACTTCAAAGTTAGGAAGCAAGACAAATACTAACCAGAAGTCTGATCCTTTATATGATTTTCTGGCGTTCCCGGACTTTGAAAACAGAGGGAGATCCAAAAGTTTGCCTGGAAGTCCACACATGCAAATTGTAGAGCTTATGCAACAATTTAAGCATAACGAAAGGGAAAGGAACATTCTGCTTGAAAAACAAAAGAAATGGCAAAGTCACACATCTAGTGTGGATTTGGAACATACACGCCAGTTTCCTGCTAAAAGTATTCCTGTGATAGGGAGGGGTAAAGTAACTGTTAGTTTATCACCATATGACAAGTCACCAGTGTCCTCCTATTCTCAAAGTGTATCACAGCCTGAAGAGGAAGACTGGGAAACAGATCTTATTCCTCTTGATCAGTATTTTATTTCTGAGAACTTGGATAAAAATTTTACTGATGATAGAGCATATGATGAAATTCTTGATTCCAAGCATGAATGTAAATCAGTTAAAATGCAAACCCATAAAGTACCTGTAAGCTATCCCTATATGAAATTGGAAAATGATCAAGTTCAGCAAACATTGCAATGCAATCAGAAACCTTTCATTTCAAAAGGTAGGGGATGTTTATCTCCAGAATTTAGAACCAATTTAAGCCAGTTTTTGAATGTCTGTGAAAGTGAAATTCCTTTTCATCACAAAAAAGGATTTGCGATTCAAAATTACAATAATCCAAAAATTGTAGAAAAGATCGAAAACATGGATTTGCATGCTAGTAAAAAGCAACAGGAAGTTAGTTATATTTCTCCTGAGAACTGGGAGAACACCTTTAATGACATTGACAGTTTAGAATTGACCTCTCCCGGAAAATGTACTCCAGAATGTCAGGAAGATTTACTAATGAGAGAGGTAAAGGAAGTATTAGATGACAAAGTGCAAGAAAAACAAAATGAAGACATTAAAAGCTCTAACCATGAAGAGCAAGTGATCTTTAAGAAACCACAAACAATTGAAAACGAAAATTTTGAACCTATTGAATGTTATATTAGAAATGATTCATCTTCAATGTCATCTCTACTGCAGTGTGAACTGTTAACTAGTCCTAAATCTCAAAGTACCCTAAGTGGTGTCCCAACAATGTCTGATTATGAAAATAGTGATATTGATACTGGTCCATTAGATATAGAAAAGAATGATTTTCAAGATGACATTTTTAACCAGAATTGTTTGGAAAGCTTGAAAATAAATTCATCGGAGGAAAAACGATATGAAAACAAATATTCAAAACGAAATCACAACACAGGTCAGTTTCTGGTAAATGAAACTGTTTATGATACATCTGAAAAGAACAAACCCTTAATGGAACATGGACATGAAAGTGAATTGGGAAATGATTTCACCAAGGATGACATTGATCATCATTTCATGAGCTACTACTATCCAGATCTATCTTCTTGTCGCTGTCATTCGTCAGTACAGCAGTATTGGGTGTGGCATACCTGTATGTGTCAGGTGCCTCGTCTTTGTGAAATCAGGACTTGCCAAGATTACTGGCTACAGAACCCTTTTGGAGGTAATTACTTCCTCTTATATGCCATGGGATACTTTATTGAACAACTTCTGCATTGTATATAGATACAAATAGGGAATCACAAAGAATGTAACTCATATATATCTACAACAGTGCTCCAGATAAGCTTTAGTGTTTAAGTAATTGGGTGATTTACTCACTTGTTTAGAAATCAGTTAAGTATCCAGCATGCCTTTTTTTTTTTGATTTGTTGAAAATCAATATTTGTATATATAATTTTTAGTTTTAATTTGGTATTTTATTAATTTATATGGAGTAAAATTGATATCTATGTGATGGAGAAGAATACAGGCAAAACATATATTGATTAAGATTGGCCTGTGAAACAGCAATCAATCACTTACGATGTTACACAATTTTTAATACATGTTCCTTAAAGTTTAAAAGGATTAGGAGCCAGACAATATTATTGACTATTTTATATCATATGTATACATTGTATATGAAAAACAAGTTTAAACACCAATATCAACAAAAACAAAGAGTCAGCTCTCACTTCAAATTATTTTAACATAAAAAAAAACTTGACATATGATGTTTGAAATTTAGGTCCTGGCTGGGGACAGACACAAACATGTGGTGAGGTTAAATCAGTTAATGGGATCCCAAACCCTTCCCCTCTTACTAAACAGTAATACAGACTTGAAAAACAATTAAAAAAAATCCACAGATTCGCTTCCACTCATAATGACCACACACTATCACAAATATGAATGACAACATAAACATGGACAGTACAATAGCAGGGTTAATGAATGACAACATAAACATGGACAGTACAATAGCAGGGTTAATGAATGACAACATAAACATGGACAGTACAATAGCAGGGTTAATGAATGACAACATAAACATGGACAGTACAATAGCAGGGTTAATGAATGACAACATAAACATGGACAGTACAATAGCAGGGTTAATGAATGACAACATAAACATGGACAGTACAATAGCAGGGTTAATGAATGACAACATAAACATGGACATTACAATAGCAGGGTTAACTGACTACTAGTTAGGAAGGTAGAATCTGTTTTTTAAAGACTGTTACTCTTAAGACCACAAAAAAAGTTTAAACAGTGATGGTCACAAGAGCAGATGGTACATGTGTACATGTGCAAATGTATATTTTTAATGGCATTTCTTTTCTGTCTGACCATGAATAATGATGTATGTATTGTATATATATTTTATTTCATTTAAATAAATCGAGTTGGACAAGAGCAAATCCCTGTGATTCATAAAACAATTCTCTCACCGTGCAGAGGTTGTAGTAGATATATTTTACCGGCATAAAAGGTCAACCGCAAGGGATCAACAAGTGTCAAATTCCTAAATTTTAACTATCTTATCTTTCACCCAATTTTAAAATGCCATTATTTGCAAATTAATTATCTTCTTGGGTTATTGATGACTAAAATACAGTGTGCCAAGCAAATTGCTATGTCTAGCAATTTAATTTGTAAAGCAATATACTGTGTCCACACTTGCTTTTAATATACACTTGTTCAACTTTCCTTTGTCGATATGCTGCTGTCATGTCATTCTGCTCTTGGCGTAGCCCTTTATTTTCTTTGAATTGATTGTTTAATTGTTTTCAATTATATTCCTTATAACCTTGCCTGTGTATGTTTTTCAATCAGATTTGACCTAGACATGGGCCAGTGCTTATGGTTTCAAAGATTAGAGGGAACCAATACTTTAAATAGTAAAATGAGACAAATGCCCAAATAACTGTGTCCAACACAATTATTGTGTCAAGCAACAAAAAACTATGTGGCACTTGCTTTTAATATACACTTGTTTAAGTTTCCCTTAGGTGTCCACATGGTTGTACATGTATCATGCTTTGCTAGGCATAGCCATTTATATTAAAATCTAATTTTGATGGATTAAAGTTTAACATAGGTGAGCAATACAGGCTCACATAGGTTGTCAATACAGGCTCATGTAAGCTTTTAGTTAGAAACTTGTTCTATAGAACATAATAATTCTGACAATTTCTTTAAAAATTACAGGCTCCATATTAAATCTGGTTGTAACATTCTTTCAGATATGGATGGTATCTACCAAACAATGCCCATTCCAGATGTAAACAATAACAGAAAAAGAGAACCAGTCAATAAGAAATCATGGAGCCCCAATGATGGACCAGTACAGAACAAGCAAGGTTTGAAAGTATTTATGTTCTGCTTTAAACCAAATACTGAAATAGGAATCAATCATTGATTTTTAGGAGCTCGTCAATCTAGTTAAAATTAGGTGTTTGTTGCATCTTTTTTTTTTTCCTTATTATTTTTGGCAGTACACTAATATCTAAAGACATCCTGTGTGGGGTCACATCGGGGTTCATATTTTCTAACGAACAATCAGTGATGCTGGGTACTTGGCAAATGTTCCCATAGCCCAAAACCACAGAGCTGTTCAGTGGATCCCTGGATGCCGAATGGGGGGAGGGGGGGTATCAGTTTATAATATGGAAAGCATGACTGTGGAGTGTAGTGGGTAATGTATTTGGAGAGTGTGACACTCCATGCACGATAAAGACCTCTTTTGTAGATTTCAAGAAAGGGAAGGCCCATTGTAGTTTCCACAAAAGACTAAATTTTAATCCCTACACAACTGTCCATACCTTTACAATGGCAGTCAAAAGTCATTGACCTAGTTGACCCATTCCTATTTAGTTTTTAGCTCACCTGAGCTTTTGTGATGTAAAAGTATCTGGTGTCCATCTGTCTGTCTGGCTGTTATTTTGTCTGTATGTCATAAATTTTTCACATTTTCAGTTTCTTCTTCAGAACCACTGGATGCCAAATCACCAAGATGTAATCCAAGATGGCCATTCTGGCTTGATTGGACTAGACATTTTTTATTTCTTTTCCAGAAAAAAATGTACCAGACTTTGCAGAAGTGTTCCTCTGGGGAACCTTAATTAGTATTGTCAACCTAGAAACGCAATTTCCAATTTATATTTTATATATTTGAGCTGAAAATTTAACATAACAATGGAGAAACATTTTAGATATCTTTGACATATGCAGGTTCAAACTTGCTCAAATGAAGACTAAAGGATCTATTTGATCTGAGCCCTGGACTTTGGAGGTCCAAAGTCTAACATCATCTTAAGAACCACTATTTGGCATGAAGTAGCATTATGTTATGGAGATTCAATTTAGTACTAATGCATAAACCATAGTTTGGGGATAAACATTTAACATAATATGCTACATAAGCCCATAAGGCAATAATTAAAAAAAAACTTTATTACCATGAATTGAACCTGTTTTTTCCTAAAATTTCAGATTGGTCAAGCAGGAGAGGTTTTACACCCCCGGGTTTTCCATGTCGACCTCCAGTGCAAGTAATTCCACCACCAATGCCTTTTTCTAATGGAATGATTCCACCTCCAAATCCTCATCAAAGTTGGGAAAGAATGTTCCAACGTGGACCAGCAGGGTCACAATGTAGAATGAATTACCGTGGACCAAAACCTAAAGAAAAGGACATCCCTGTACATCTTGTTCATCATAATAGTCAACAGTCATGTAAAACTGTAGTTTCACCATTTGTATGTGCTAAAGGATTTTATTGGAATATGTCCCCTGGTAATATAGTGATAAACACAGTAAATAAAGATAAAAATAGATACCAGTCAGAGACAGACAATGTAGAACAGAATGACAGTGGTGTAGTTGTAGAAGGGTCGCCTAGATTCATTGGCCCCATCATGCCACAAAATGTATCAAGGTCTTCAAAGAAGTCAGTTTCTCCTATGTCGGCTATCAGAGAACTTTTAAATGAAGGAAAATCTAATCCAGTGAAAAAACTTGTTGATTATCCATACAGTGAAACAGATGAATCAGAAGATGATAGGTCAAGATCTTCTGTGGCTGAAAAGAGACAAAGAGAAGAAACAGAAAGTATGAATGTTACAGATGACTCAAACTCAGAGAGTGAAAGTTCAAAAAGACCAAGGTCAAATGTTTTAGGTGAAGTAGATATCAAACACTTTAAAGACATGAAAAAACTGCAGTTTAATGAAATTGATTATCTTAGAAAATTTAATATTCCTAATGAAATGGAAAAAAAAGATAGTGAAATTTCGGACAGTGACGAATCGGAAAATGGATCATCTAGGTTTTATGATTGTTCCTCAACTCTGAGCAATTATCAAATGCTACAAACTGTTCTAAATAAGAAGTTTCCAAAAAAACAAAGTAGAACCTCAAGTAAGGTAGATGTTGAAAATGATATGTTGGATCTAACAGATGATGGATCTGAAATTATCAGTGTTGCTTCTCAGGAAAGTTCTAATCAAAAGGTGAAACCTACTTCAGAAAACAAGAACAATGGATATCCACCCTTTTGGGCAAGCTCAAATTCTGGTAATGATTCTCCTGGTTGTGGATATCCAGCTATGTTTCCACCATACATGTATCCTGGTTGGGTTAGTCCAAAAATGATATCTGCCAAATATGGATCTCCTAGTCCTGAAACAGAAGTGCTAGGATATCAAAGGAGAAGGTCTACTCCACTGGATGTCCCATCAAGGAGAAGTTCTACTTCACTTGATGTTTCACCAAGGAAAATGACTATTAACCCAGATCAACCGTGCATTTCTCCATCAGGAAACAAAACTGTGGCATCTCAAAGTGAAGATAGCATAGAAGAAAGATTTAAACGTGGAAATCTATCAATACGTGGAATGGATGCTAGGCTTCGATTTCATAGAAATTCAAAACTGTTAGAAAATCAAACAACTTTTCAAACAAGGATTGCCATGTTACAAAACTCCAAGCAAACAGAAACTGATTCTGATAGCCAGTCGTCATTGACTTTTAGTTGGAAAGTAAGATTCCTTAACAAATGTAGAAGTTACAAAGGAAGCTATATTGATTCACACTGTCATTTAGACTTCCTGTTCAATAGAAGTGGTTTTGGTGGAACATGGACCAAGTTCAAGAAGAACAATGCAGATACAATGCCTTATAACTTTGAAGGCTGTGTTGCTGTATTTTGTCATCCAAGTAGTTTTAGACAAGATGGTAAGTTTTATTAGGAAGCTTGAGTTAAGCATCTTGACTTCCTATGGTGTCTATGTTAACTAGTGTCCATAGCCTAGGGCACTGGAATGCTATCTATAAATATACATGGTAAATTTTAGATCAATGAAAATTGAAATGAAACAAGAGGACAGAAAACAAAAATAAAAGAATTGTTGATATACATGTATGTACACTAGAACACTTTAGTGTACATCTAAGCTAATTAGTGGCTCACTGAAGTTGTGAGTTCAAATCCCGCTCATGTCGAGGTTTAGATGACCAAATCAAAAGAAACTTGTGAAGCAAAAGGAAGAGGAATGAAAATAGGAATGTATCATTTGGAAACACATAGCTTGATATACTGTCAAATTAAATGTTTCTTAGATTGATTTACTGTCAAATTAAATGTTTCTTTCAACTATTTTAGGACTTTGGAGTGAAATAGCTGAGGAAGAGGATGTCTGGCTTACTTTTGGATGCCATCCCAAAAATGCCACAGAATATACAGAAAGGACAGAAATAAACTTGAAAATGTGCCTTTTGAATTCTAAAGTTGTGGCCCTTGGTGAAATTGGCTTAGATTATTCTGGAATGTAAGTTTACTTGTATTCTTGTATTAAAACAACATTTGTCCCTAGAATCTTAGTATATTGTATGTTTCATTATTACACTAGTGACATTTAATTTATAAATCATGCAGTCATCATTGTAGTGCTTTATAAAAAAAACAATAAATATTGTGCTTGATTCAGCATTTACTGGTAATTGCACTAACAGTCAGTTGGAATAATCTAATGCTCTGCCAATGAAATAATTGAGTTGCCATCAGGATTTGACAAATAATGAGGTAAACTGACTACTTCATACTTAAAGCAATCCTAAGATTATAAGTCCAATGGCCAAAGTTTAACACCACTTTCTGTTATATTGTGGGCTCACACACAGGAATTCCACCCTCGATCTGATGAAAGTGTTGTCACCCGGCATTTTGTTAACACGTTTAAAGATGTAAAAACAGTGTGAAAATGTTCTTCTCTTCCTTCTTCAGAATATTGATCTTGACAATTTAAATTGTGAATTACAGATTTGTGAAGCATAAAGAAGTACAGCAGATTGTATTTAGGAAACAGATCCAGATAGCGTTAGATATGAACAAACCCTTAGTGATACATTGTAGAGAGGCAGAAGAAGATGCTCTCACCATATTGGATGAGGTTGGTTTTTATGTAATGCTAATAAATAGCAATGTTGACTCTGACATAATTAGTAGTTCACCTGGCCAAAGGCTATGTGAACCACACGAGTGGTGTAATTGTTAACGTGCTGTAGATCATGGGTTTGAGCCCCGGTTGGGTTAAGCCAAAGACTAGAAAATTGGCTAATGGAAAAAAAAATGAAATAACTAAAAATCAATGACTTTATATGGAAGCTTAATTGTGAATTCAACAGATGCATTTTCAGAACACTATTGCCAAACAAGAGAATCTCTACCCCCATAAATATTAATGGCAATATTTCCTATGAATGCATTTTGAAACATAGTACATTTAGAAGATGTGTTTCTCTTCTGTCGTTTTTAGCTCACCTGACCCAAAGGGTCATGTGAGCTATTGCCATCACTTGGCGTCCGTCGTCGTCGTACGTCGTAAACTTTTTCAAAAATCTTCTCCTCTGAAAGTACTAGACCAATGGAAACCAAACTTGGTCTGAATCATTACTAGGGTGTCTAGTTTCTAAATTGTGTCCGGTGATGCCGTGCACCAACCAACATGGCCGCTGTTACTAAAAATAGAACATATGGTAAAATTGCAGGTTTTTGGTAATAACTCAAAAACCGTTAATAATATCAAAAATCTGACTTGGTGACAAAATGATCAGCACATCAAGATCTACCTACCCTGCAATTTTGAAGTAAATCTGATTACCCATCTTGGAGTTATTGCCCTTTTTCATCAAATTTGTAAAATTTTAATACTTTTCACCTTATATTTCAAAAACTATAAGAGATAAAGGTTAACTTTAAATTGCAAAAATGTGCGGCATATCAAGATCTACCTACCCTGCAATTTTGAAGTAAATCCCATTGCTCATTTTGGAGTTATTTCCCTTTTTTCATCAAATTTTCAAAATTTTAATACTTTTCGTCCTTTATTTCAAAAACTATAAGAGACAGATGGTAAGTTGAAACTGCAAACAAGTTCAGCATGTCAAGATCTACCTACCCTGCAATTTTGAAGTAAATTTGATTACCCATCTTGGAGTTATTGCCCTTTTTTCATCATTTTTTTTTTTCATTTTAATACTTTTCGTCTTATATTTCAGAAACTATTTAGAGATAGATGTTAAGTTTATTGCAAAAATGTGCAGCATGTCAAGATCTACCTACCCTGCAATTTGGAAGTAAATCCCATTACCCATTTTGACCGATTATGCAAATTAGAAAAAAGGGGGGATGAAATTTAAAAAAAATCTTCTCTGAAACTACTGAGCAAATCTCAACCAAACTTTGCTGAAATGATCCTTAGGTGGTCCCCTTTCAAAATTGTGTCCGTCAGCACCGTCCTGTATCCAAGATGGCCACCATTACTAAAAATAGAAATTTCTTCAAATGGACAAAACTGCTCTATTTTAAGCCAGAAAGTGCCCAAATTTGAAGTGTATAAGCATAATGATGAACTTTTTAACATATATTACGGGAATATTTATGAATGTTGAACTTTTACCGATTTTGACCGATTATGCAAATTAGAAAAAAGGGGGGATGAAATTAAAAAAAAATCTTCTCCTCTGAAACTATTAGGCCAATCTCAACCAAACTTTGCTGAAATGATCCTTAGGTGGTCCCCTTTAAAAATTGTGTCCGTCAGCGCCGTCCTGTATCCAAGATGGCCGCCATTACTAAAAATAGAAATTTCTTCAAATGGCCAAAACTGCTCTATTTTAAGCCAGAAAGTGCCCAAATTTGAACTGTATAAGCATAATGATGAGCTTTTTAGCATATATTACGGGATTTTTTTATGAACTTTGAACTTTTACCGATTTTGACCGATTATGCAAATTAGAAAAAAGGGGGATGAAATTAAAAAAAAATCTTTTCCTCTGAAACTACTGAGCCAATCTCAACCAAATTTTGCTGAAATGATCCTTAGGTGGTCCCCTTTCAAAATTGTGTCCGTCAGCGCCGTCCTGTATCCAAGATGGCTGCCATTACTAAAATTAGAAATTTCTTCAAATGGCCAAAACTGCTCTATTTTAAGCCAGAAAGTGCCCAAATTTGAACTGTATAAGCATAATGATGAGCTTTTTAACAAATATTACGGGATTTTTTATGAACTTTGAAATTTTGCCGATTTTGACCGATTATGCAAATTAGAAAAATGGGGGGATGAAATTTAAAAAAATCTTCTCCTCTGAAACTACTTAGCCAATCTCAACCAAACTTTGCTGAAATGATCCTTAGGTGGTCCCCTTTCAAAATTGTGTCTGTCAGCACCGTCCTGTATTCAAGATGGCCGCCATTACTAAAAATAGAAATTTCTTCAAATGGCCAAAACTGCTCTATTTTAAGCCAGAAAGTGCCCAAATTTGAACTGTATAAGCATAATGATGAGCTTTTTAGCATATATTACGGGATTTTTTATGAACTTTGAACTTTTACCGATTTTGACCGATTATGCAAATTAGAAAAAAGGGGGGATGAAATTTTAAAAAATCTTCTCCTCTGAAACTACTGAGCCAATCTCAACCAAACTTTGCTGAAATGATTCTTGAGTGGTCCTCTTCCAAAATTGTGTCCGGCATTTCAGAACACCGACCAAGATGGCCGTCACAGCCGAACTTAATTTAACATAGGACCCTATGTGAAATTCCCATAAAAATCTTTTTGTCTGAAACCATTTGCTCAATAAGAACAAAATTTTGATGAAATAGTCATTGGATGGTTCTCTTCCAAAAATGTGTCTGGCGGTTCGACCCTTCTATCCATTTTTTTTTTTACCTGCAATTTTGAAGTAAATCTGATTACCCATCTTGGAGTTCTCGCCCTTTTTTCATCAAATTTATGAAAAAAAAATAATACTTTTCGTCTTATATTTCAAAAACTATAAGAGATAAAGGTTAAGTTTAAATTTCAAAAATTTGCAGCATGTCAAGATCTTCCTACCCTGTAATTTTGAAGTAAATCCAATTACCCATTTTGGAGTTATTGCCCTTTTTTCATCAAAATGTTCTCAATTTTAATACTATCATCTTATATCTCAAAAACTATTAGAGATAGAGGGAAAGTTTAAACTGCAAAAATGTTCAGCATGTCAAGATCTACAAAAAAATTTCCCACAGTTAAAAATGTGCGACAGCTGTGAAGAGTTATTCCTCTTGAAATGCATTTTTTGTCGACTCACTGCTTTTGGTTACTCAAATAATCAAAGGGAAGCAACTCTATTACAAAATGTGAAGTAGGAAAAGCTAAATTTTGAGAATCATTGACATATATGTTTTTTTACAGCAATTTTGATAACTTACATTAAAGGGGGAACCCCTGCCCACATTTTTTTGTAGAAGGGGTCTGCAATGACGAAGGCTACATTTGTTAATTTTTTTTACCGAAGTTATCAAGTTTTATTGACTGATGTTGTTATTATACCCAGGTGAGCTATACAGGCTCCTGGGAACCTCTAGTTTAATTTACCGTGAATCATGACAAGGACATTGCCTGTATATCGTTTTCGTTCAAAGTCACTTTGTGTTCTCCGTGATAATCGTCTATCATCATGATGTTTTTTATGATTTTTAGCTCACCTGACCCAAAGGGTCATGTGAGGTATTGCCATCACTTGGCGTCCGTCGTCCGTCCGTTAACTTTTCATATTTTAATCTACTCCTCTGAAACAACTGGACCAAATGGAACCAAACTTGGCAGAAAGCATCTATATAAGGTCCTCTATAAAGTTTCTTCATTTCGTCCCATTCCGCCAAAAAATATGGCCGCCAAGGGCAATTCTTGTTTCTGATTGGCTAATGTTAAAAAAATCTTCTCCTCTGAAACTGTTTGGCCAAATGGAACCAAACTTGACAGGAAGCATCTATGTAAGATCCTCTATAAAACTTCTTCATTTAGTTCCATTAGGCCAACAAACTGTTACTAAAAATAGAACATGTGGTAAAATTACACGTTTTTGGTAATAACTCAAAAATCGTTAATAATATCAGAAATCTGACGAGGTAAAAATGATCAGCACAAGCAAGATCTAACTACCCTGAAATTTTGAAGAAAATCAGATTACCTATCTTGGAGTTATTGCCCTTTTTTTCATCTAATTTTCAAAATTTTAATACTTTTCGTTTTTTATTTCAAAAACTATAAGAGATAGATGTTAAGTTTAAACAGCAAACATGTGCAGCATGTCAAGATCTACATGCCCTGCAATTTTGAAGTAAATCTTAATACCCGTCTAGGAGTAATTGCCCTTTTTTATTTTATTTTTTTTAATTTAAACATTTTTGTCTGATATTTCAAAACTATTAGAGATAAAGGTTAAGTTTAAATTGCACAAATGTGCAGCATATTAAGATCTACCTACCCTGCAATTTTGAAGTTAATCTGAGTACCTAATTTGGAGTTATTGCCCTTTTTTGGGGGTCAAATTTTCAAAATGTTAATACCTTTTGTCCTTTATTTCAAAAACTATAAGAGATAGATGTTAAGTTTAAACAGCAAACATGTGCAGCATGTCAAGATCTACATGTCCTGCAATTTTGAAGTAAATCTTATTACCCGTCTAGGAGTTATTGCCCTTTTTTATTTTATTATTTTTAATTTAAACATTTTTGTCTGATATTTCAAAAACTATTAGAGATAAAGGTTAAGTTTAAATTGCAAACATGTGCAGCATATTAAGATCTACCTACCCTGTAATTTTGAAGTTAATTTGAGTACCTAATTTGGAGTTATTGCCCTTTTTTGGGGGTCAAATTTTCAAAATGTTAATACCTTTTGTCCTTTATTTCAAAAACTATAAGAGATAAATGTTAAGTTTAAACAGCAAACATGTTCAGCATGTCAATATCTACCTAGCCTGCAATTTTAAAGTAAATCTAATTACCCATCTTGAAGTTATTGCCCTTTTTTCATCAAATTTTAAAAATGTTAATACTTTTCATCCTTTATTTCAAAAACTATAAGAGATAGATGTTGAGTATAAACTGAAAACATGTTCACCTTGTCAAGATCTACATGCCCTGCAATTTTGAAGTAAATCTGATTACCCGTCTAGGAGTTATTGCCCTTTTTTCATCATTTTTTAGCTCACCTGACCCAAAGGGCCATGTGAGGTATTGCCATCACTTGGCGTCCGTCGTCTGTCCGTTAACTTTTTCATATTTTAATCTTCTCCTCTGAAACAACTTGGCCAAATGGAACCAAACTTGGCAGTAAGGTCCTCTATAAAGTTTCTCCATTTCGTTCCGTTCCACCAACAAATATGGCCGCCAAGGGCAATTCTTGTTTCTGATTGGCTACTGAGTACTGTTTAAAAAAATCTTCTCCTCTGAAGCTGCTTGGCCAAATGGAGTCAAACTTGGCAGGAAGCATCTATGTAAGATCCTCTATAAAGCTTCTTCATTTGGTTCCATTCGGCTTACAAACATGGCTGCCAAGATGAATTCTTTTTTCTGATTGGCTAATGTTAAAAAAATCTTCTCCTCTGAAACAGCTTGGCCAAATGGAGCCAAACTTGGCATAGATGGTCCCTGGGTGTGTCCCTTTCAAAATTGTGTCCGACAGCCCCACCCTCCATTCAAGATGGCTGCTGTTTTTTAAGGTAATGATTATCTCACTTTGAAATTTGCTTCAGTATCATTCTATTGTCAGGTGAGTGATACAGGCTCAGTGGGCTGAGCCTCTAGTTTTTAATGTGGTCTTCTTCACAGCATGTTTTTTCCTCTCAACTTGATTTGTCAATAGTACAGGCATCCTTGCTGGTCACCTCCACTGATTCTCATGGACACAATTAGTAGGGATGTATCAAGAGTAAAGCATACTTTTAACAATTTACGTTGGGTGTCATTTTTTTCAAGAAGAGTGATCAGCAGAATTTGCTTCCCATGAACTGTGATTAGTAAAAAGTATTTTTCGTGAACTGTGATGAGACCTCTATCCCCCTTTTATCTTTGTGTGTTAGTTAATGTTTGTAAACAGACGACACACTGGAAATAACGGAATTAATTTGCTGGAGATGCACTGTTTTATTTGGATTATTTGTACGAGACACCCCTGCTATTATGGCTAGTTTACTTCTGCTTCGTTACATATGCAAAAACTATCATATTAATGCTAAGTATATGATAAACATTATTAAGTATGTCTTTGCCTTAGAAAATGTTTTATATAGAATAATATATGAAATACAAATGAAAAAAGTGCAAATTTCATTTACATTGCCTTATTATTTTCAGATGGTACCCAAAAACTATAAAATCCATTGCCACTGTTTCACAGGGACATATGAATCAGCAAAGAAATGGATGGATATGTTTCCAAATCTGTTTATTGGATTAACTCCCTTGGTTACATACAGAACAGCGACCTCCACTCATGAAGTAGCCAGATTTATACCATTAGAACGATTATTGCTTGAAACAGATGCACCTTATTTTGTCCCAAGAAAGGTATGGTGTAACAATATAAACGTTGAAGGGGTCAGTCATTTTACTTGAAGAATTTAAGTTAGATATCTGAGATTTTTCACTAAATATATAGTATCAAAACAATGCAGGAATGGTCTACGGGTAACTGTCCCAAAAAAGATTCATCTTTTCTTTCCGATTCGATAAGGATATCCAATATGGCCATCATGTTATAACCTGGAAACATCAGAATAAATACATAAAACTGCCAATTTGATGAAAATCAGGGATGTCATATATTTATGGATTGATTGATTGATTTTGTTTAATGCCACTTTCAGCAATATTTCAGCTATATCATGGCGACCAGTTTTAGTGGTGGAAGAATCCGAAGTACCCGGAGAGAACCACCGACCATGGGCAAGCAACTGGTAAACTTTATCACTTGTGGCTGTGAGTCGAGTGCACTCTTTTTTGTAATTTGCAAAGCTGGGTGCAAACCCACGCCGTATTGATGATAGCCTTGTATGAGTTGTTAGGTAATCCAACTACCTAACCCATTGAGCCACCCAGGCCGTTATATCTATGGAAAAAAGAAATCAGTTGTATTAATTGAAAACATATTGTGTCCAGTTGTGTGGTTGTCATGTTAAATTCTTATTGTTCTGTCTTGGTTTGATATTTTCTAGTGATTAGTGTCGTCTGCAATAATGAAGAAAGAGTTACTTGTATATATTTATAAAACATGTTTCTTTCATTCATCATTTTAAATTGATGTTTGTGTTGAAGCTTTCTTTACCAGTAATATACATATTGTTAATTTCAGTGTCCACGGCCAGAGGTTCAGCATTCTCATCCAGGTTTGGCCATAACAGTAGCTGAAGAAGTGGCATGGTTAAAGAAATGTCCGATTCAAGAAGTGTTATACAGCTGTCGACAAAACACACGTTTGATGTATGGAATTTGAGGGAATTAGGAAAATGACTAGAGAAAGCATTTTTGAATTTTAGGTCATAGATTAGATGCTAAAAAAATGGAAGAGATGTTTACCAAATGTAATAGATTGTTATTTCAATTTTTGTAAGAATACTGAAGTTACTGAACTTGTTTTTTTAAAGGTTATTTTCCTTGAAATTAATAGATGTCTGTTTGATACTAAACAAGAGTTTGTAAAATAAAAAATAAGTTATAGATTTGATCTGTAAATCATCTGATTTTTGTTGGCATTAGATTTTCTGAAATAATATCTGTGTAATGTTTTGAGTTGTCCAAATATAAAAAATGGGTGACTTCTGTTGCATTTTGCACTTTAAGAAAGATGTGTAAGATAGAAATAGCTTTTTATCTCACCTGACCAAAATGGCATACGAGATATTGTCATCACTTTGCATCAGTCATCTGCAAACTACAGGATCAGTTGAGACCAATCTAATAATAAATGTTGCTTGATGGTCCTCAACATTTTACATAATTTTAGTTTCATTAGGAAATTCAACATGGCTGCTAGGACAAAATTATGCTTTCTGATTGGCTTAAATTTTAAAATCTCTGAAACTGCATGATGGTGGAATCGATCCTTGGTTCCTTATATGATACTCTAAAAAGTTCCCAAAAAAAATTCTTGACCAAAAATCCAAGATGGCACTACCCCAAGAAAAGTTTTAACATGGAACCCTATGGTAAAATGAAATTTTTTTTTTTTGAGGGAAACCAGAATTTCAAATTCTCCCAAACTCCAACTGTACATGAATAATCATTGGGTGATTGATCCCTCACAAAATTGTTATTTTTTATGTCAATCAAAAATTGAAGATGGCCATTACAGGACAAATTTAACATCAATTGGATTAAAATCAGCTGTTATAATACATTACGTCGTCCCCCCCCCCCCCCCCCCCCCCCCCCCCCCCCCCAAACATCTGACAAACCCAATAAGATGTTATGTCCAGACAAAGTCATGGTCAGACAAATGAATGGTGCGGTTAATAAAATCCTAATTGTGCCTTTTTACAAAGGCAAAGCTTTCTGATTGGTTGATTTTTTTTAAATATTCATATACGAAAGTTCATCTGTATGTGACAGGTGTTAGTGGGAGCCTAATGTATTAACAGTTGATTTTAATCAAGTTTACATGTTACATGGGACACCATGGCAAAATATTTTAAAATTATTTTGATCTGAAATCATTATACCATTTGACAGCGAACTTGGCTGGTCCTTTGCAAAATATATCTTTTTTTTTTTAATGTTGATCGGAAATCCTAGATGGCCACCATCACAAGACAAAAGTTTTAACATAGTTTTTCTTGGATTCAATGCATTTGATTGAACCCAAAATGTACTGGAAAAATCATTGGTTGGACCCTTACAAAATTACATTTTTTGTGTTGATCGAAAATCCAAAATGGTTGCCACCACAGAACAAATTTAACATGGGATCCTAATGAGAAATGGTTTTAAAATTATCCTTATCTGAAACCACTGAACAATTTCACAGCAAACTTCTTTGATGGTCATATATGAAATGTGTCTCTTTGTGTCGATTGGAAATCCAAGATGGCTACCACTGCATGGAAGCATTTTAACATACGACCCTATAGGAAAATGAAAAAAGCATTTTTGAGAAACCAGAAATAGATTGAACCCAAGCTGTCCATATATAATCAATTATCATGAGATAGTATCATACAAAATTATAATTTTTTGTGTCAATCGGAAATCCAAGTTGGCTGCCACCATAGGGCAAATTGAAAACTTGACCCTATACGAAAAATATTTTAAAATTATTCATACACATGTATGTGAAACCATTGAACAATTTGATAGCAAACTCATCCCATTATTTATTTATAAAATAATGTTTTCCTTGGTTTTAGGGCATTTTCTTAAATATCTTGTATCTGATTTTATTATGAAAAAAAATCTGATTACATTTAGATAGATAAAATACAGATTAACTGTGATCTAAGTAATAACTGTATTGTATTTTAAGAGTTGCCGCCAACAATTGGGGATTTGACGGTTGAAAATACAGTTTTACATGGGGCGTGTAGCAAAGCCAGTTAAATGGATATTTGTGACCATCATTAGAACAAAGAAAGATAACTCTGACTGATATATTTGAATATTTACTGTAGAAAAAATTCAGTGTCTCCTGACTTTTCATTGCTGAAAATAAAGCCAGAAATCACTATAAAATTATATGTATAATAATTCATGTTGTTTCAAATATATGTAAATTAATTTTATATCGCCACTATAAATGAAGTCATTCTGTAATCTTAAAAAAAATAGATATATTTATTTAAAATAAAAAAAAGCAGAAAAAAAAGACATCTAATATGTTAAAACAACAAAGTCATAATTAGCCAAAATTATATGAAAACATCCTTTTATTGTTTTTAATGAAAGCTAGCCTGGTCAGATTGTACAAAAGAAAATATTATTTTTGGCACAACAAATGAGGTCGCACAACATTAATTTAACTTGTGTGTAAACTTCCAGATATACATTTGTACATTAAATTTTATTTAAATGAATACAACCTATTCAAGAGCAGGACTATTAAGTGTTTAAAAACATTGATCAGACATTTCAATAAAGATTTTCAAATTTGTTTAATTAAAGAAAAGATCCAAAATGTAGGACTTGATATATATATAATATCTGTTCAAATTTTGTGCTAAGAATGCACAGTGTTGAGTATATTTCTCAGTTGAGCATAGTAGCCCACAAGCTCTTGTTTTTAAAGTCCTGTTGTAATGGTTTGCAGTTTAACATAGGATGCTATGTGAAAATTTTTACCGGTGTAATAAATTTTCTCAAAATCAAGAATTCATTGAACATCGAACCACAATCTTTGTATGAAAAATCAAGTGAGCGATACAGGCTTAGGTGAGTTTCTAGTTTGAAGATGGCAAAGGATAAATAAATAGTTAAAACACTGAAATGTCGTTTTGTATATTATGTAAAGATCTAGTGCTCTATGTTATATTACTGTTAATTAATTGTTATTCTGCTCAACATCATCATTGTTCCATTTGTTCAGTTAGAACATCAAATAAAATTATTTGTTCATAGCATAGCAGTTTTGTTTTATTGTCGCAACCTTAAAACTAATAATACTGGTGTGTTAAATTGAAATGAAAAATCCATGTATTAGTGGTTTGGTTTAGGTGGTTTGTGGTGTTTAACGCCACTTTCAACAATATTTCAGTTATATCGTGGCGGTCAGTTTTATTGACAAACTATCACATAATGTTGTATCGAGTACATCCTCGCCATGAATGGGGTTCAAACTCACAACTTTGGTGGTGATAGGTACAAGTAGTTGTAAATCAACAATCACAACCATGACGGTCCCTCAAGGCCTGGGAGATTACGGAGATTTAATAAGTGGAAAGATGTATATGGCTCAAATTCAAGGGCATTTCAATATCCTAAAGAAACATTCTGAAATGTCAGTTTTTCAGGAAAATAAGTAAAAAAATGTGTTGACAAATCAGAGGCAAAGGTGGCCATCTTAGATTTCGAATCACTTCTAAGAACTAACATTTTTTTAGAATCCTAGAGGCACATTTATGGCAAGTTTGGTGACATCAAATGAAGTAGTTTTGGAAAAAAAAATGTCTCTGCCAATCAGAGGCAGCGGTTACCATTTTGAATTTCAAATCAATCTGAAAAACAACACTTCTTGAGGACCTCTAGAGGAACATTTAAAGACTGGACTTGGGGTATAAATAGCAACCAATGAGAAAAAAATGCAGTTTTTCAACTTTTCTAGCAACTTTCAAATCTGAGATATATTTTTTAAATACTGTGTCCATAATTTTTATCAAAATTTTAAATTCAGGCCTTTTGAAGGAACAGTATCATGAAACAATTTGACAAATTATTGTAAAAAATAATCCTTTAATTCAAAATTATCAATGGTAGAAAGACTGAAGTGGTAACCTTTTCAAATTTGAATTTCCCAGACTGACAGATGTGGGTGGAGTTTTCTTTGTTTTTGTTTACACAGGAAGTAGTTCATACACATGCATTCCTCCATGCCATGCTGATAAATAACTTTATCCTTACCTTTCACTTCTAGATTTAATTGATAAGTCTGCTACCATCAAAATATATATATCATTCCCACATGTGACCCATGTACTCCTTATCTTGTAAATTTGGATACCAATTTCTTGCAAGTTCAATCACACACTTGGGCATTAAATCCCTTCTGTGATAAATATATTTTTTCCTCCTAAAATCTCTACGAAGAGCCTCACGCTTTTGTTCTAAATATCTAGGATCTTTCCATGAAACAAAGGAATAGGTATAATAAGGGCAGAAATTGGCCTAAAAAATAGACAAATTATAAATGAAACGTATAGCCTTCGTTGTTTCTTGATTTTATAAGACTTTTACCCCAACTACTATTTTGGTAACAATTTTCCATATTTGCACGTGCGATGACGTCACACTAGTCAATGAAAAGTCTATCGTTTCGTGAAAATATATGAAATCTAACCAAAAATGTGTATTTAATGTCAATTTTCAGTATATCCACAAGCAGGTACCAACGGCATATTTTAGTATGATGTTTAATATACATAAACACATATCTCATTTACTTTTCTTGTGTTGGTACCCGAGTGTGGAGAGTATGAAATCTGCAATCAAAAAATAATTCTAAGGTCGATTTCTCGTCAGCGGCCATTTTTTATTGACCGTTTTCATCCGTAATAGACAATAATATTTTATTCTTACTTATTTCAATAAAGTATGGAAAAACAAACAATATATTTGAAAATTCATAATTCATCTAAGACAGTACATATAACGATATAACGTGCATGTTTTAACATAGTATACGGATGTCAGGTTTGATTTACATATTCGGTGTTTTGTTTATAATGGTCCTTTTGTTATCCTTACTAAGAATTTCATTGATATAATCTATCGTTTATGAGTCAGTGCTAAATGTGTAGTATTACTTGGAATTTTAGTGGTATGATTTTACTTTAATGGGCCATTACCGATAATACAGTATTACCAAGCATTCTATTTATATAATTTTAGTGGTATTATTTTACTTTAATGGGCCATGACCGATAATACAGTATTACCAAGCATTCTATTTATATAATCTATCACGTTTTACTTTTCTCAACAAAAAAAGTTTGAAGATACCGTAAATATAAATTACCGTCTTCCAATCAAAGTATACTACCGTATTTGTACTCTTAGACATATCAGAATCGAAATAAATCATGGAAGCCAGAATGTGTTTTGAGTTTTAACATGGATTGGCGGATATTAGTAAATGTTATCCCTCGCTTCTGGCTCGGGATAAAATACTATTCTCTGATGTTCTCGTGGCAAGTAGAATTTTGATTGGCTTAAAAGGTACTTTGTTTTTGTTTACACAGGAAGTAGTTCATACACATGCATTCCTCCATGCCATGCTGATAAATAACTTTATCCTTACCTTTCACTTTTAGATTTAATTGATAAGTCTACTACCATCAAAATATGTATATCATTCCCACATGTGACCCATGTACTCCTTATCTTGTAAATTTGGATACCAATTTCTTGCAAGTTCAATCACACACTTGGGCATTAAATCCCTTCTGTGATAAATATATTTTTCCTCCTAAAATCTCTACGAAGAGCCTCACGCTTTTGTTCTAAATATCTAGGATCTTTCCATGAAACAAAGGAATAGGTATAATAAGGGCAGAAATTGGCCTAAAAAATAGACAAATTATAAATGAAACGTATAGCCTTCGTTGTTTCTTGATTTTATAAGACTTTTACCCCAACTACTATTTTGGTAACAATTTTCCATATTTGCACGTGCGATGACGTCACACTAGTCAATGAAAAGTCTATCGTTTCGTGAAAATATATGAAATCTAACCAAAAATGTGTATTTAATGTCAATTTTCAGTATATCCACAAGCAGGTACCAACGGCATATTTTAGTATGATGTTTAATATACATAAACACATATCTCATTTACTTTTCTTGTGTTGGTACCCGAGTGTGGAGAGTATGAAATCTGCAATCAAAAAATAATTTTAAGGTCGATTTCTCGTCAGCGGCCATTTTTTATTGACCGTTTTCATCCGTAATAGACAAAAATATTTTATTCTTACTTATTTCAATAAAGTATGGAAAAACAAACAATATATTTGAAAATTCATAATTCATCTAATACAGTACATATAACGATATAACGTGCATGTTTTAACATAGTATACGGATGTCAGGTTTGATTTACATATTCGGTGTTTTGTTTATAATGGTCCTTTTGTTATCCTTACTAAGAATTTCATTGATATAATCTATCGTTTATGAGTCAGTGCTAAATGTGTAGTATTACTTGGAATTTTAGTGGTATGATTTTACTTTAATGGGCCATTACCGATAATGCAGTATTACCAAGCATTCTATTTATATAATTTTAGTGGTATTATTTTACTTTAATGGGCCATGACCGAAAATACAGTATTACCAAGCATTCTATTTATATAATCTATCACGTTTTACTTTTCTCAACAAAAAAAGTTTGAAGATACCGTAAATATAAATTACCGTCTTCCAATCAAAGTATACTACCGTATTTGTACTCTTAGACATATCAGAATCGAAATAAATCATGGAAGCCAGAATGTGTTTTGGGTTTTAACATGGATTGGCGGATATTAGTAAATGTTATCCCTCGCTTCTGGCTCGGGATAAAATACTATTCTCTGATGTTCTCGTGGCAAGTAGAATTTTGATTGGCTTAAAAGGTACTTTGTTTTTGTTTACACAGGAAGTAGTTCATACACATGCATTCCTCCATGCCATGCTGATAAATAACTTTATCCTTACCTTTCACTTCTAGATTTAATTGATAAGTCTACTACCATCAAAATATATATATCATTCCCACATGTGACCCATGTACTCCTTATCTTGTAAATTTGGATACCAATTTCTTGCAAGTTCAATCACACACTTGGGCATTAAATCCCTTCTGTGATAAATATATATTTTCCTCCTAAAATCTCTACGAAGAGCCTCACGCTTTTGTTCTAAATATCTAGGATCTTTCCATGAAACAAAGGAGTAGGTATAATAAGGGCAGAAATTGGCCTAAAAAATAGACAAATTATAAATGAAACGTATAGCCTTCGTTGTTTCTTGATTTTATAAGACTTTTACCCCAACTACTAATTTGGTAACAATTTTCCATATTTGCACATGCGATGACGTCACACTAGTCAATGAAAAGTCTATCGTTTCGTGAAAATATATGAAATCTAACCAAAAATGTGTATTTAATGTCAATTTTCAGTATATCCACAAGCAGGTACCAACGGCATATTTTAGTATGATGTTTAATATACATAAACACATATCTCATTTACTTTTTTTGTGTTGGCACCCGAGTGTGGAGAGTATGAAATCTGCAATCAAAAAATAATTTTAAGGTCGATTTCTCGTCAGCGGCCATTTTTTATTGACCGTTTTCATCCGTAATAGACAAAAATATTTTATTCTTACTTATTTCAATAAAGTATGGAAAAACAAACAATATATTTGAAAATTCATAATTCATCTAAGACAGTACATATAACGATATAACGTGCATGTTTTAACATAGTATACGGATGTCAGGTTTGATTTACATATTCGGTGTTTTGTTTATAATGGTCCTTTTGTTATCCTTACTAAGAATTTCATTGATATAATCTATCGTTTATGAGTCAGTGCTAAATGTGTAGTATTACTTGGAATTTTAGTGGTATGATTTTACTTTAATGGGCCATTACCGATAATACAGTATTACCAAGCATTCTATTTATATAATTTTAGTGGTATTATTTTACTTTAATGGGCCATGACCGATAATACAGTATTACCAAGCATTCTATTTATATAATCTATCACGTTTTACTTTTCTCAACAAAAAAAGTTTGAAGATACCGTAAATATAAATTACCGTCTTCCAATCAAAGTATACTACCGTATTTGTACTCTTAGACATATCAGAATCGAAATAAATCATGGAAGCCAGAATGTGTTTTGAGTTTTAACATGGATTGGCGGATATTAGTAAATGTTATCCCTCGCTTCTGGCTCGGGATAAAATACTATTCTCTGATGTTCTCGTGGCAAGTAGAATTTTGATTGGCTAAAAGGGTACTTTGTTTTTGTTTACACAGGAAGTAGTTCATACACATGCATTCCTCCATGCCATGCTGATCAATAACTTTATCCTTACCTTTCACTTCTAGATTTAATTGATAAGTCTACTACCATCAAAATATATATATCATTCCCACATGTGACCCATGTACTCCTTATCTTGTAAATTTGGATACCAATTTCTTGAAAGTTCAATCACACACTTGGGCATTAAATCCCTTCTGTGATAAATATATATTTTCCTCCTAAAATCTCTACGAAGAGCCTCACGCTTTTGTTCTAAATATCTAGGATCTTTCCATGAAACAAAGGAGTAGGTATAATAAGGGCAGAAATTGGCCTAAAAAATAGACAAATTATAAATGAAACGTATAGCCTTCGTTGTTTCTTGATTTTATAAGACTTTTACCCGAACTACTAATTTGGTAACAATTTTCCATATTTGCACGTGCGATGACGTCACACTAGTCAATGAAAAGTCTATCGTTTCGTGAAAATATATGAAATCTAACCAAAAATGTGTATTTAATGTCAATATTCAGTATATCCACAAGCAGGTACCAACGGCATATTTTAGTATGATGTTTAATATACATAAACACATATCTCATTTACTTTTTTTGTGTTGGCACCCGAGTGTGGAGAGTATGAAATCTGCAATCAAAAAATAATTTTAAGGTCGATTTCTCGTCAGCGGCCATTTTTTATTGACCGTTTTCATCCGTAATAGACAAAAATATTTTATTCTTACTTATTTCAATAAAGTATGGAAAAACAAACAATATATTTGAAAATTCATAATTCATCTAAGACAGTACATATAACGATATAACGTGCATGTTTTAACATAGTATACGGATGTCAGGTTTGATTTACATATTCGGTGTTTTGTTTATAATGGTCCTTTTGTTATCCTTACTAAGAATTTCATTGATATAATCTATCGTTTATGAGTCAGTGCTAAATGTGTAGTATTACTTGGAATTTTAGTGGTATGATTTTACTTTAATGGGCCATTACCGATAATACAGTATTACCAAGCATTCTATTTATATAATTTTAGTGGTATTATTTTACTTTAATGGGCCATGACCGATTATACAGTATTACCAAGCATTCTATTTATATAATCTATCACGTTTTACTTTTCTCAACAAAAAAAGTTTGAAGATACCGTAAATATAAATTACCGTCTTCCAATCAAAGTATACTACTGTATTTGTACTCTTAGACATATCAGAATCGAAATAAATCATGGAAGCCAGAATGTGTTTTGAGTTTTAACATGGATTGGCGGATATTAGTAAATTTTATCCCTCGCTTCTGGCTCGGGATAAAATACTATTCTCTGATGTTCTCGTGGCAAGTAGAATTTTGATTGGCTAAAAAGGTACTTTGTTTTTGTTTACACAGGAAGTAGTTCATACACATGCATTCCTCCATGCCATGCTGATAAATAACTGTATCCTTACCTTTCACTTCTAGATTTAATTGATAAGTCTACTACCATCAAAATATATATATCATTCCCACATGTGACCCATGTACTCCTTATCTTGTAAATTTGGATACCAATTTCTTGCAAGTTCAATCACACACTTGGGCATTAAATCCCTTCTGTGATAAATATATATTTTCCTCCTAAAATCTCTACGAAGAGCCTCACGCTTTTGTTCTAAATATCTAGGATCTTTCCATGAAACAAAGGAGTAGGTATAATAAGGGCAGAAATTGGCCTAAAAAATAGACAAATTATAAATGAAACGTATAGCCTTCGTTGTTTCTTGATTTTATAAGACTTTTACCCCAACTACTAATTTGGTAACAATTTTCCATATTTGCACATGCGATGACGTCACACTAGTCAATGAAAAGTCTATCGTTTCGTGAAAATATATGAAATCTAACCAAAAATGTGTATTTAATGTCAATTTTCAGTATATCCACAAGCAGGTACCAACGGCATATTTTAGTATGATGTTTAATATACATAAACACATATCTCATTTACTTTTTTTGTGTTGGCACCCGAGTGTGGAGAGTATGAAATCTGCAATCAAAAAATAATTTTAAGGTCGATTTCTCGTCAGCGGCCATTTTTTATTGACCGTTTTCATCCGTAATAGACAAAAATATTTTATTCTTACTTATTTCAATAAAGTATGGAAAAACAAACAATATATTTGAAAATTCATAATTCATCTAAGACAGTACATATAACGATATAACGTGCATGTTTTAACATAGTATACGGATGTCAGGTTTGATTTACATATTCGGTGTTTTGTTTATAATGGTCCTTTTGTTATCCTTACTAAGAATTTCATTGATATAATCTATCGTTTATGAGTCAGTGCTAAATGTGTAGTATTACTTGGAATTTTAGTGGTATGATTTTACTTTAATGGGCCATTACCGATAATACAGTATTACCAAGCATTCTATTTATATAATTTTAGTGGTATTATTTTACTTTAATGGGCCATGACCGATAATACAGTATTACCAAGCATTCTATTTATATAATCTATCACGTTTTACTTTTCTCAACAAAAAAAGTTTGAAGATACCGTAAATATAAATTACCGTCTTCCAATCAAAGTATACTACCGTATTTGTACTCTTAGACATATCAGAATCGAAATAAATCATGGAAGCCAGAATGTGTTTTGAGTTTTAACATGGATTGGCGGATATTAGTAAATGTTATCCCTCGCTTCTGGCTCGGGATAAAATACTATTCTCTGATGTTCTCGTGGCAAGTAGAATTTTGATTGGCTAAAAGGGTACTTTGTTTTTGTTTACACAGGAAGTAGTTCATACACATGCATTCCTCCATGCCATGCTGATCAATAACTTTATCCTTACCTTTCACTTCTAGATTTAATTGATAAGTCTACTACCATCAAAATATATATATCATTCCCACATGTGACCCATGTACTCCTTATCTTGTAAATTTGGATACCAATTTCTTGAAAGTTCAATCACACACTTGGGCATTAAATCCCTTCTGTGATAAATATATATTTTCCTCCTAAAATCTCTACGAAGAGCCTCACGCTTTTGTTCTAAATATCTAGGATCTTTCCATGAAACAAAGGAGTAGGTATAATAAGGGCAGAAATTGGCCTAAAAAATAGACAAATTATAAATGAAACGTATAGCCTTCGTTGTTTCTTGATTTTATAAGACTTTTACCCCAACTACTAATTTGGTAACAATTTTCCATATTTGCACGTGCGATGACGTCACACTAGTCAATGAAAAGTCTATCGTTTCGTGAAAATATATGAAATCTAACCAAAAATGTGTATTTAATGTCAATATTCAGTATATCCACAAGCAGGTACCAACGGCATATTTTAGTATGATGTTTAATATACATAAACACATATCTCATTTACTTTTTTTGTGTTGGCACCCGAGTGTGGAGAGTATGAAATCTGCAATCAAAAAATAATTTTAAGGTCGATTTCTCGTCAGCGGCCATTTTTTATTGACCGTTTTCATCCGTAATAGACAAAAATATTTTATTCTTACTTATTTCAATAAAGTATGGAAAAACAAACAATATATTTGAAAATTCATAATTCATCTAAGACAGTACATATAACGATATAACGTGCATGTTTTAACATAGTATACGGATGTCAGGTTTGATTTACATATTCGGTGTTTTGTTTATAATGGTCCTTTTGTTATCCTTACTAAGAATTTCATTGATATAATCTATCGTTTATGAGTCAGTGCTAAATGTGTAGTATTACTTGGAATTTTAGTGGTATGATTTTACTTTAATGGGCCATTACCGATAATACAGTATTACCAAGCATTCTATTTATATAATTTTAGTGGTATTATTTTACTTTAATGGGCCATGACCGATTATACAGTATTACCAAGCATTCTATTTATATAATCTATCACGTTTTACTTTTCTCAACAAAAAAAGTTTGAAGATACCGTAAATATAAATTACCGTCTTCCAATCAAAGTATACTACTGTATTTGTACTCTTAGACATATCAGAATCGAAATAAATCATGGAAGCCAGAATGTGTTTTGAGTTTTAACATGGATTGGCGGATATTAGTAAATTTTATCCCTCGCTTCTGGCTCGGGATAAAATACTATTCTCTGATGTTCTCGTGGCAAGTAGAATTTTGATTGGCTAAAAAGGTACTTTGTTTTTGTTTACACAGGAAGTAGTTCATACACATGCATTCCTCCATGCCATGCTGATAAATAACTTTATCCTTACCTTTCACTTCTAGATTTAATTGATAAGTCTACTACCATCAAAATATATATATCATTCCCACATGTGACCCATGTACTCCTTATCTTGTAAATTTGGATACCAATTTCTTGCAAGTTCAATCACACACTTGGGCATTAAATCCCTTCTGTGATAAATATATTTTTTCCTCCTAAAATCTCTACGAAGAGCCTCACGCTTTTGTTCTAAATATCTAGGATCTTTCCATGAAACAAAGGAGTAGGTATAATAAGGGCAGAAATTGGCCTAAAAAATAGACAAATTATAAATGAAACGTATAGCCTTCGTTGTTTCTTGATTTTATAAGACTTTTACCCCAACTACTAATTTGGTAACAATTTTCCATATTTGCACATGCGATGACGTCACACTAGTCAATGAAAAGTCTATCGTTTCGTGAAAATATATGAAATCTAACCAAAAATGTGTATTTAATGTCAATTTTCAGTATATCCACAAGCAGGTACCAACGGCATATTTTAGTATGATGTTTAATATACATAAACACATATCTCATTTACTTTTTTTGTGTTGGCACCCGAGTGTGGAGAGTATGAAATCTGCAATCAAAAAATAATTTTAAGGTCGATTTCTCGTCAGCGGCCATTTTTTATTGACCGTTTTCATCCGTAATAGACAAAAATATTTTATTCTTACTTATTTCAATAAAGTATGGAAAAACAAACAATATATTTGAAAATTCATAATTCATCTAAGACAGTACATATAACGATATAACGTGCATGTTTTAACATAGTATACGGATGTCAGGTTTGATTTACATATTCGGTGTTTTGTTTATAATGGTCCTTTTGTTATCCTTACTAAGAATTTCATTGATATAATCTATCGTTTATGAGTCAGTGCTAAATGTGTAGTATTACTTGGAATTTTAGTGGTATGATTTTACTTTAATGGGCCATTACCGATAATACAGTATTACCAAGCATTCTATTTATATAATTTTAGTGGTATTATTTTACTTTAATGGGCCATGACCGATAATACAGTATTACCAAGCATTCTATTTATATAATCTATCACGTTTTACTTTTCTCAACAAAAAAAGTTTGAAGATACCGTAAATATAAATTACCGTCTTCCAATCAAAGTATACTACCGTATTTGTACTCTTAGACATATCAGAATCGAAATAAATCATGGAAGCCAGAATGTGTTTTGAGTTTTAACATGGATTGGCGGATATTAGTAAATGTTATCCCTCGCTTCTGGCTCGGGATAAAATACTATTCTCTGATGTTCTTGTGGCAAGTAGAATTTTGATTGGCTAAAAAGGTACTTTGTTTTTGTTTACACAGGAAGTAGTTCATACACATGCATTCCTCCATGCCATGCTGATCAATAACTTTATCCTTACCTTTCACTTCTAGATTTAATTGATAAGTCTACTACCATCAAAATATATATATCATTCCCACATGTGACCCATGTACTCCTTATCTTGTAAATTTGGATACCAATTTCTTGAAAGTTCAATCACACACTTGGGCATTAAATCCCTTCTGTGATAAATATATATTTTCCTCCTAAAATCTCTACGAAGAGCCTCACGCTTTTGTTCTAAATATCTAGGATCTTTCCATGAAACAAAGGAGTAGGTATGATAAGGGCAGAAATTGGCCTAAAAAATAGACAAATTATAAATGAAACGTATAGCCTTCGTTGTTTCTTGATTTTATAAGACTTTTACCCCAACTACTAATTTGGTAACAATTTTCCATATTTGCACATGCGATGACGTGACACTAGTCAATGAAAAGTCTATCGTTTCGTGAAAATATATGAAATCTAACCAAAAATGTGTATTTAATGTCAATTTTCAGTATATCCACAAGCAGGTACCAACGGCATATTTTAGTATGATGTTTAATATACATAAACACATATCTCATTTACTTTTTTTGTGTTGGCACCCGAGTGTGGAGAGTATGAAATCTGCAATCAAAAAATAATTTTAAGGTCGATTTCTCGTCAGCGGCCATTTTTTATTGACCGTTTTCATCCGTAATAGACAAAAATATTTTATTCTTACTTATTTCAATAAAGTATGGAAAAACAAACAATATATTTGAAAATTCATAATTCATCTAAGACAGTACATATAACGATATAACGTGCATGTTTTAACATAGTATACGGATGTCAGGCTTGATTTACATATTCGGTGTTTTGTTTATAATGGTCCTTTTGTTATCCTTACTAAGAATTTCATTGATATAATCTATCGTTTATGAGTCAGTGCTAAATGTGTAGTATTACTTGGAATTTTAGTGGTATGATTTTACTTTAATGGGCCATTACCGATAATACAGTATTACCAAGCATTCTATTTATATAATTTTAGTGGTATTATTTTACTTTAATGGGCCATGACCGATTATACAGTATTACCAAGCATTCTATTTATATAATCTATCACGTTTTACTTTTCTCAACAAAAAAAGTTTGAAGATACCGTAAATATAAATTACCGTCTTCCAATCAAAGTATACTACAGTATTTGTACTCTTAGACATATCAGAATCGAAATAAATCATGGAAGCCAGAATGTGTTTTGAGTTTTAACATGGATTGGCGGATATTAGTAAATGTTATCCCTCGCTTCTGGCTCGGGATAAAATACTATTCTCTGATGTTCTCGTGGCAAGTAGAATTTTGATTGGCTAAAAAGGTACTTTGTTTTTGTTTACACAGGAAGTAGTTCATACACATGCATTCCTCCATGCCATGCTGATAAATAACTTTATCCTTACCTTTCACTTCTAGATTTAATTGATAAGTCTACTACCATCAAAATATATATATCATTCCCACATGTGACCCATGTACTCCTTATCTTGTAAATTTGGATACCAATTTCTTGCAAGTTCAATCACACACTTGGGCATTAAATCCCTTCTGTGATAAATATATTTTTTCCTCCTAAAATCTCTACGAAGAGCCTCACGCTTTTGTTCTAAATATCTAGGATCTTTCCATGAAACAAAGGAGTAGGTATAATAAGGGCAGAAATTGGCCTAAAAAATAGACAAATTATAAATGAAACGTATAGCCTTCGTTGTTTCTTGATTTTATAAGACTTTTACCCCAACTACTATTTTGGTAACAATTTTCCATATTTGCACGTGCGATGACGTCACACTAGTCAATGAAAAGTCTATCGTTTCGTGAAAATATATGAAATCTAACCAAAAATGTGTATTTAATGTCAATTTTCAGTATATCCACCAGCATGTACCAACGACATATTTTAGTATGATGTTTAATATACATAAACACATATCTCATTTACTTTTTTTGTGTTGGTACCCGAGTGTGGAGAGTATGAAATCTGCAATCAAAAAATAATTTTAAGGTCGATTTCTCGTCAGCGGCCATTTTTTATTGACCGTTTTCATCCGTAATAGACAAATAGAAATTGACCTTTTAATCTCAGCCAAAATAAAGTTGGTTATCATAGTTGTTTTGCTACGGGAGTAAAACTTGAACAATTTTTATGAAACAGTTTTGACGTTAAATAAATTTTGGAGGTGATTTACTGCCGACCTGATTGCATTGAGTCCGACATGTTTTTTTTCTAACCCTCAGTGGAATTTCATGTGTTACTATACTAAAGTATACTTTAATATTATCCCCACAATTCATAAAAAGTACAGAAAACAAAACAAGCAACCAAAAAGAAAAGTAGTGCGTCAGATTATCTTAGAAATTAATTCATTGGACGTATAAGCACATCGGAACTTTCTATTTTTAGTAGTCCCTTTACTTTTTATTACTTTTTTTTTCTTTAACAAATATATTTTATTTAGCTCTTTCGCAAAGTGAATTCCCGATGAATAATTGTATTAACGTAAATTTGATTTATATATAGCTTAATATTAACGTTGCGGTGGCGTAATGGTTTAGCACACATGACTGCCGATAACAACATCGTGAGATCAATATTTTATTCTTACTTATTTCAATAAAGTATGGAAAAACAAACAATATATTTGAAAATTCATAATTCATCTAATACAGTACATATAACGATATAACGTGCATGTTTTAACATAGTATACGGATGTCAGGTTTGATTTACATATTCGGTGTTTTGTTTATAATGGTCCTTTTGTTATCCTTACTAAGAATTTCATTGATATAATCTATCGTTTATGAGTCAGTGCTAAATGTGTAGTATTACTTGGAATTTTAGTGGTATGATTATACTTTAATGGGCCATTACCGATAATACAGTATTACCAAGCATTCTATTTATATAATTTTAGTGGTATTATTTTACTTTAATGGGCCATGACCGATAATACAGTATTACCAAGCATTCTTTTTATATAATCTATCACGTTTTACTTTTCTCAACAAAAAAAATTTGAAGATACCGTAAATATAAATTACCGTCTTCCAATCAAAGTATACTACCGTATTTGTACTCTTAGACATATCAGAATCGAAATAAATCATGGAAGCCAGAATGTGTTTTGAGTTTTAACATGGATTGGCGGATATTAGTAAATGTTATCCCTCGCTTCTGGCTCGGGATAAAATACTATTCTCTGATGTTCTCGTGGCAAGTAGAATTTTGATTGGCTAAAAAGGTACTTTTAAAACTTCAGGGAAGCCGTGCGGTGACAGAAAATCAATAATCGCTCTCACCTAAGTGCTGTCCATTTACATTGTGCACAGCAGACGACACACATTTCACAAGATGACAGAAAATCAATAATCGCTTTCTGTGATCTTTGTCCAAAGATACACGTATTTATGTTTCTCCTATAATAAAGACATACTTATTAATGTTGGAACATTCAGATAAAAATGTTATCAGTCTCTAGATGCTATATATCCCGTTTTAAAGGGCAGTGGTTTTGTTAAAAGGTTCGGCTTCAGCCTCAGCCGAACCTTTTAGCAAAACCACTGCCCTTCAAAACGGGATATATAAACATCTCGAGACTAATAACGTATACTATCCGCCAATCCATGTTAAAACTCCCAACACATTCTGGCTTCCATGATTTATTTCTTAATTATTCAACATGGATTGTATCCTCTCCTGCCCTTTTGCTGCCGCTGTAGCGCTGCTTTACCATATTATGCAGTTGCCTTGGTTCCTTTGACATTCTAATTACTGAGAATAATTTCCTCTCATGATTTAAAAAATAAAAAGATCAGCATTCGGTTATAAAAAGATTTAAAAAAATCAATTTACAGAGCTCAGCATTGACGAGTTTCTGCTTTTACTAGGGGCATTGTAAGGTTTAAGGAATTCTTATAATATATACTGGTTAGTAAATGATAAGATGTCTCTAGATCTGCTAAGGTGCTGTTGTAGAATTTTTTTTCTTGATTAAATAAAAGGTTCACGAGATCTACAGGAAAATACTGTGCATAGGGAAGCCTGTTGCTATGGACGGGCATAACTATGAATAAAAATATCAAAATGTATTTTTGAAATATGAAATGACATTTGTAGTGTGTATAGTTTGACAAAAATGTACCGCTTAATCAAATATCAAGTCAAAAGATCGTAGATGTCAACATTCAACCATTAATTGCAATAATATAGGCTAATTTAATGTTTACAAAACCGTTGCTAGGGTGACAAAACTACACAAAAATACTATATGCTACCATAGAGAATTGGAATATTATTTTTAGAGTGTAAATACACAGAATATAACATTTTGTCGAAAAGACTATGCAAGATATGTAAAATAAAACCACCATATTAGAATTTCCAATGATTAATTGGACCCTCCTCCATTTACGTTGCTAAGCAACAAAGGACAAAGTGAAATCATAAAAAAAATAAAAATTCTTACCTTTCAATGATTGTGTTTAATATTATATCTATATAAACAGTTTCTGAGATTGGGCCAAAATCTATCCTTATCATACTCACTCCTTTGTCCAAAATCGTTTGTACTTTTCCTTTCTTAATTGAGGATTCCTCTCGTGCTCTATTTGATTATCTGTCTCCCACCGAAGCAGTCTATTTCTTTCATTTGTAATGCATGGTCGACAGAAACAATACAGAAATTCATCAAATTTATCATCCTGCACAATAAAATAATCTGCATCACCTGAATCATCCCTGCTTTGATCATTATTTGGAGGAATTTGAACTTCTTTAAATTCCCAATCATTGTGAGCAAAAAAGTGATAAATTGCCTCTTTTTGTTCCTGTGTTACCTCCAAAGATATAGGATAGATGAAGTTTCATTTGTTTTACTTGGCTCAATTTTTCTTATGATACATTTTATGAATTTTGTAACCTAGATATTATGAGCAAGTTTGCAAGGTCTTCCAGCAAGTGACAACCATACAATATCTGTCCCACTGGATCTCAAAGTTACTAAGCCATCGAGGGAAGAACAAAAATTATATATTATATACATGTACGTCTGAAAATTAAACCAAACAGTGTTAGAATTAGATTTTAGAGCTGTCAAATTTTTGTTCTTCCCTCGACGGGATTTGAACCCACGCCATTGATACACTGCAGCACCATTCGCTTAGCCTTACGTCCAGCGCCCTAGACCACTCGACCACACCCACTCCCTTAAAAAGGAGCTTCAATAGTCGTAGTGTTACCTTGTCTCGTAAGGAAAATCTAGGGATAGACGTAAGACATGTGTATAAGCGTGTGTAGATGATACATATTATAATTTGACAGCAATCTAACTCAGCAATTTTTAATATATTGTATAGGATAATGAAGAATTCATTATACAGTCACAGGAAATAAAGTATATTATACAAACGTCTAGAAGCAAGTGACAACCATACAATATATCTGTCCCACTGGATCTCAAATTTACTTTTAAAGGATACTAGGTTAATACTAAATATTATATACGTCTGAAAATTAAACCAAACAGTGTTAGAATTAGATTTTAGAGCTGTCAATTTTTTGTTCTTCCCTCGACGGGATTTGAACCCACACCATTGATACACTGCAGCACCATTCGCTTAGCCTTACGTCCAGCGCCCTAGACCACTCGACCACATCCACTATATATATATATATTTCTCTCTCCTTTCAATTTACCTATGACAAACTAAAAATATTTTGTACCCATTTTACTGTCATTAAATATTCAAAATTTTCATCTTTGTTGAACATTGTTGACCACTATAAGAATATTCATACCAGTTGCCATGAAAGTTCTCGATGCAGAAAAGACAAAAACTATGAACCATCCCGAATTGTTATAACCGAGCCGTTAGCAGAAAAAACTCCTGGTGAATGCAATTTTATCATCAAACATTTATAAACATCCAGAGGATTATGTCTATGGAAGAGATACATTTTATGTTGAAAGTTTTAACAATGTGATAAATGTCTACCAAAATAAGAGAATAGCATTTGGTGATGAACAATATAATACAAGAAATAACTTGGCCGTTTGTCACTGGAACGAAAATGTAGACCGTGAGCATACTTCAGTCTCCAATCCACAAAATGCTAGAAGACCCCGAAGTAAAAGAGGAAAAAAGAACTAAGAACATTTCATTCAAATTTAGAGATAATATTTGGAAACGTTTTGTCAATAGTGTGGTTAGAAAAAGAAACAAAAGAAGGAACAATTAAATTATTTTATTTAATTATGAAAGCAGATAAATATTTCCATTCAGAATTTTACAATATTCATTGATATATCTTTTAAAATGCTAAGGACATTAACCTTCTGGAATTGTGTGTTATAGATAAGGTTAGTAAACTGTTGTATTTCACCACATGTTTTTATTATCAGCACATGCAGCGATCGGTGAAACAAAGTTATCAATTTGGGGGTGTTGGTCTCTTTACGCCACCTTTTATCTTGGCAACAGTAAGAGCTAGGTCAAATGCTTGAAAAAAGGAATCTACTGAAAAAAAACATAAGTATCTAATATTCTAAATTTTCATTGTCTGCCACCTTTGGTCCCTTCATATCTTTAAAATGATAACAAATCTGTGGGTATACTGACAGGAATTTTTCAAATGAATTCAGTGGAAAAAACTGCATACAAATTGGACATAAAATAAAGTTGTCATTTTGGGTGTTGAGTGTCTTTTGGTCCCCTTTAACACTTATCTTGGAAACCACAATAGCTAGGTAAAATCTGTTTCACAAATGCAGATAGGAAATTTCATCAGAAATCTAAAAACAAAAAAGAAGCACATCTAAATCAGACTGCAAATAAAAATAGAAATTTTGATCCCCTGGTATCTTGGTAATGATAAGAGCCACACAAATACTTCATAAAGAGTATTTCATAAGAAACATCAAGAAAAAACTACAGGAGCCTGTAATTGTTCACCTGGTTTTCAACTTGACTTTGATAATAGAAAATGGGTGTCTCACACATAATTTTGAAAGTGGGCACACCAAGACTCGTTTCTGAGCAGAACATTATAATGTGATTTTTTTTGCAAAGTATGCATAATCGGCATATATCAGTTGAAAGAAAAAATTCACAGAAAATAGAAATGTTGAACTATTTAATATCAGCCACAGTTTAAATTTGAGCTCATTTTTAGTAACAGCTGCCATCAAGAATAGACGGCAGGGCTGTAAAACACAACTTTGTGATAGAACCACCCAAGAAGCATCCCTGGCAGAATTAGTTTAATTTGGTTCAGAGGAGAAGACCTAAATATGATCTTTTATCAAAATATGCCCTATTTGCATAATCAGCAAAAATTGGCTGGAAGAAAAATTTCACAGAAAAACCTGTAAAATATGTTAAACAACTCACTGTCATATAGCTGCAGTAAAATAAAACTAGTTATTGCACGAAAGATGAATCAGTAAACTGAAAGTAAGGTTATTGCACGGAAGAAGAATGAGTAAATAAAGGTAATAACAAAATTACCGAACTCCGAACAATCTTACAAAGGGAAAGTCAAAACTCATAATTATATAAACAGACAAAATCAGTCATCAACCGGAAAACTGTGAAAACCGTAATGACCCTGACTTGGTACAGGCATTTCTAAAGAAATGGTGGGTTGAATCAGATTTTAAGGCGCCAAACCTCCCGCTCTCATTACGGTTCAAAGGTTCCGGCTGTCACTGTAACAGTATTTAAATACAGGAACAAAATAGGTAAAATAGTTGTCAAAGCAGTACCATATTCGGTGACGTAAATGTCAAAAATACTTTTACGTCACACATTGACAAAAAAAATTCTTGACATATTTGACTCTTTATCTTTATACATTTTCACTATATGAAAATGCATCGCTTATAATTTTTTCTGCAGAGACGGAATATATTTCGACAAGATATTGGTATCGGAATATAAACTTTTTAAGAGATCGAATAAGGCGAATCTTTTTATAGCCCTGGTCCAGTAGCCTGTTTCTCAGATGAAGATGACGTTTCAGGAAATCAGAATAATTGCTACTGCCCCTTGCATAGCGAATCAATTGCGAGATGTAAACACCATATGCAGGAGAAGCTGGTATATTGCTGCACATATTTGGAAAATTTATGATTTTAAAATTGAAGTCGTCCCGCTTATCATAAATTTTAGTACTGAGTTGACCACTGTCGTCAAATTCGAGGTATAAGACTAAAGTTATTACACTGAAATCATGTTGTCTACAGATGAATGATGATGTGAGACCCATAACACAAATTGAGGCTGTATAAAAATGAAGCCATAGGCTCCTAGGACCCTTGTGTCACTTACCTGGTGTGCAATTTTTTTTTATGGCTGTTTAATTTTACACAACAGGAAACTGCTTTTCATTAATATAATTGATTTCTCCTTTCCATAGATATATGACAACCCTGATTTTGTTCAAGTTCATAGATGCCTTCCTTTTTGCAATTTTTTGGCTTCTATTTGGAGATAAAACTCTTAAAACTCAAACTTTGTTGAATTCCAGCATATTAACTTGTAATAAAATTAGAAGAGTCCAGGGAAATTGAGTATTGAAATCTGGAAGCCATCATTTTACATTTTGGCCTCTTTTTTTCATGAATTTATGGGGTTAAAAATCTTAAAATAAAACTTTGATTTCATTTTGTCCAAAATAGGCCAAAAAAAAAAACAACACCAAAAAAAACAAGCAAGTGTTGCGTTTCCCTTTAACAGATAGCAGTTTCTATGGAGAAGATTTTTTCAATCAATCAGAAATTGCTTTGTTCCCCAACGGCCATATTGGATGTTGAATTGGAAATGAGAATTTTTTTTGGGGGACTACTAGTAGACCATTACTGCAAAGTTTCAGTGGTTATTGAGGAAAAGATTGAAATTTGATATATATAGGTTACTGAAAACAAACACAAATTGATGGAAAAACACAAATAACAACTACAGAATCAACTTTGATATTTATTAGCAAATGTCATCATTAAATATTCAGTACATCCACATATATATATAATTGTAACTGAAATTTTGAATCTTTTTTTTTTCATAGAAAATTATTAAAAATATTTTTTTTTAAATGGTTTTGTTACTATTTCAATCAAACATGATTTACATTGCACAAACACCTTGACAAGACATTTTTTTCATAATGTATAAAGGGGCTGTTGTGGTCGGGATCGTATGGTAGTTGGATTTATAACTACCTATGCCAACAGTGTCTATCACTACTTATCGTTGCGAGTTCAAATCCTGATCAGGCGAGGTGTACTCGGAAACAACATTATGTGATAAAGTTTGTCAGTAACTTGCAACAGATAGGTGTTTTCCCTGGGCACTCCGGTTTCCTCCACCAATAAAACTGACCGCCACGATATAACTGAAATATTGTTGAAAGTGGCATTAAACAGCAAAATCCCTAACCCTAACCCATAATGAATAAACATTAAGAGGTAATTTTACATGCTTATTAAAAGTTGCAATTAGGAAAAACTGCCTAATTTAGCAGCCATGTTTTATTGTCACATTGTATGAAAATAAAGATTTTTTTATAGAAGACTTTCCAAACACCATTCCCACAAAGTTTGGTTCCAACTGGCACAGTACTTTGAGAGGAGAATACTTTTTTTGTATATTAGACAATCAGAAACAAGAATGCCTGTATCCGCCATGTTTTTTGACCTTCTAAGCATCACTCCTGTAAAGTTTGATTCCAAGTATTTTAGAGGACAAGATTGAAATGTGAAAAGTTTACAGACGATAAACAACGAATGCTAAGTGATGGCAAAAGCTCACATTAAAAAATCTACATTTTCATACTTATTTTTCATATAAAATTTTACCCTTGAAAGTAGAGTTTTCATATTTATTAGGATCTGAACATCAACATATATACTTTTTTATCTGTTAATATTTCAACAAAAACAATTGACACGAATATTGATGTAAATATAATTAGCTTTTTAAACAATATCACAATTTAGATTAAGTATTCAAATACATGTATTAAAACACAATTCTATTATAAACAACTAAAGACCATTGTACCAACAAACATACATAAAATAGAATATAAATTTGTATATATTGCAAAAATTAGATTATTTTTCAGACACACGCTATAACTTAAATATAATTTCAGTAGTTAGTATGATTAATAGTTTCATAAAAACATATATATACAGAACATGGACTTTTTGGTGAGTGTTAGTATTATGATGTTTGACGCCAATTTCAACAATATTTCATTTATATTGTGGCAGTCAGTTTTATTGGTTGAGGAAACTGGAGTACCCGGAGAAAACCACTGAGTTATGAAAGGAAATGTAAGTATATATGAAAATGAGGGACTTTCCAACTTGACATATAGACACACATGTATATATATAGTCTATATCCATGATTTCAAATATCAATGGTAAATATAATCTTCATATTCACAGAAATCTATTTAATATCATATTTTGTGTTCTAAATTGACACATGTTCAGATTGCACAAGTTATAAATACAAACATTTCAGGTACTTGGACTAAATCTAACATTCAGTTTACACAGATTTTTGTTGTTTCAGGGTTTCATTTAGACATGTTTCACTATAATTAGAAAACACCCATTAAACACACATAAAATGACAGAAACATAATATTATTTCATCAAATCTAAATTCATTAAATCAATGCACTAATAATTAATTGTTGGTAAAAAATTTGTACAAAGAGCTTGAAAATCTTTGTTTATGTGATGTTGATTATAAATTCAAGTTTAATTGCTGAGATTATATCTCCTAGTCATATCTTGTACAAAATCTAAGTGCGTCTTCATCAAACTGGAACATTGTGTACTGATATCACCATATCCAGTGACCATGATCATAAGTACCAGTGACCATGAACATAAGTACCAGTGACCATGAGCATATTAACCAGTGACCATGAGTATAAGTACCAGTGACCATGAGCATAAGTATCAGTGACCATGAGCATATTAACCAGTGACCATGAACATAAGTACCAGTGACCATGAGCATAAGTACCAGTGACCATGAGCATATTAACCAGTGACCATGAGTATAAGTACCAGTGACCATGAACATAAGTACCAGTGACCATGAACATAAGTACCAGTGACCATGAGCATAATTACCAGTGACCATGAGCATATTAACCAGTGACCATGAGTATAAGTACCAGTGACCATGAGCATAAGTACCAGTGACCATGAGCATATTAACCAGTGACCATGAGTATAAGTACCAGTGACCATGAGCATAAGTACCAGTGACCATGAGCATATTAACCAGTGACCATGAGTATAAGTACCAGTGACCATGAACATAAGTACCAGTGACCATGAGCATATTAACCAGTGACCATGAACATAAGTACCAGTGACCATGAGCATAAGTACCAGTGACCATGAGCATATTAACCAGTGACCATGGGTATAAGTACCAGTGACCATGAACATAAGTACCAGTGACCATGAACATAAGTACCAGTGACCATGAGTATAAGTATCAGTGACCATGAGCATATTAACCAGTGACCATGAACATAAGTACCAGTGACCATGAGCATAAGTACCAGTGACCATCAGCATATTAACCAGTGACCATGAACATAAGTACCAGTGACCATGAGCATAAGTACCAGTGACCATGAGCATATTAACCAGTGACCATGAGTATAAGTACCAGTGACCATGAACATAAGTACCAGTGACCATGAACATAAGTACCAGTGACCATGAGTATAAGTACCAGTGACCATGAGCATATTAACCAGTGACCATGAACATAAGTACCAGTGACCATGAGCATAAGTACCAGTGACCATGAGCATATTAACCAGTGACCATGAACATAAGTACCAGTGACCATGAGCATAAGTACCTGTGACCATGAACATAAGTACCAGTGACCATGAGTATAAGTACCAGTGACCATGAGCATATTAACCAGTGACCATGAACATAAGTACCAGTGACCATGAGCATATTAACCAGTGACCATGAGTATAAGTACCAGTGACCATGAACATAAGTACCAGTGACCATGAACATAAGTACCAGTGACCATGAGCATAATTACCAGTGACCATGAGCATATTAACCAGTGACCATGAGTATAAGTACCAGTGACCATGAGCATAAGTACCAGTGACCATGAGCATATTAACCAGTGACCATGAGTATAAGTACCAGTGACCATGAGCATAAGTACCAGTGACCATGAGCATATTAACCAGTGACCATGAGTATAAGTACCAGTGACCATGAACATAAGTACCAGTGACCATGAGCATATTAACCAGTGACCATGAACATAAGTACCAGTGACCATGAGCATAAGTACCAGTGACCATGAGCATATTAACCAGTGACCATGGGTATAAGTACCAGTGACCATGAACATAAGTACCAGTGACCATGAACATAAGTACCAGTGACCATGAGTATAAGTATCAGTGACCATGAGCATATTAACCAGTGACCATGAACATAAGTACCAGTGACCATGAGCATAAGTACCAGTGACCATCAGCATATTAACCAGTGACCATGAACATAAGTACCAGTGACCATGAGCATAAGTACCAGTGACCATGAGCATATTAACCAGTGACCATGAGTATAAGTACCAGTGACCATGAACATAAGTACCAGTGACCATGAACATAAGTACCAGTGACCATGAGTATAAGTACCAGTGACCATGAGCATATTAACCAGTGACCATGAACATAAGTACCAGTGACCATGAGCATAAGTACCAGTGACCATGAGCATATTAACCAGTGACCATGAACATAAGTACCAGTGACCATGAGCATAAGTACCAGTGACCATCAGCATATTAACCAGTGACCATGAACATAAGTACCAGTGACCATGAGCATAAGTACCAGTGACCATGAGCATATTAACCAGTGACCATGAGTATAAGTACCAGTGACCATGAACATAAGTACCAGTGACCATGAACATAAGTACCAGTGACCATGAGCATATTAACCAGTGACCATGAGTATAAGTACCAGTGACCATGAACATAAGTACCAGTGACCATGAACATAAGTACCAGTGACCATGAGCATATTAACCAGTGACCATGAACATAAGTACCAGTGACCATGAGCATAAGTACCAGTGACCATGAGCATATTAACCAGTTACCATGAGTATAAGTACCAGTGACCATGAACATAAGTACCAGTGACCATGATCATAAGTACCAGTGACCATGAGCATATTAACCAGTGACCATGAGTATAAGTACCAGTGACCATGAACATAAGTACCAGTGACCATGAACATAAGTACCAGTGACCATGAGCATATTAACCAGTGACCATGAACATAAGTACCAGTGACCATGAGCATAAGTACCAGTGACCATGAACATAAGTACCAGTGTCCATGAACATAAGTACCAGTGACCATGAGCATAAGTACCAGTGACCATGAGCATATTAACCAGTGACCATGAACATAAGTACCAGTGACCATGAGCATAAGTACCAGTGACCATCAGCATATTAACCAGTGACCATGAACATAAGTACCAGTGACCATGAGCATAAGTACCAGTGACCATGAGCATATTAACCAGTGACCATGAGTATAAGTACCAGTGACCATGAACATAAGTACCAGTGACCATGAACATAAGTACCAGTGACCATGAGCATATTAACCAGTGACCATGAGTATAAGTACCAGTGACCATGAACATAAGTACCAGTGACCATGAACATAAGTACCAGTGACCATGAGCATATTAACCAGTGACCATGAACATAAGTACCAGTGACCATGAGCATAAGTACCAGTGACCATGAGCATATTAACCAGTTACCATGAGTATAAGTACCAGTGACCATGAACATAAGTACCAGTGACCATGATCATAAGTACCAGTGACCATGAGCATATTAACCAGTGACCATGAGTATAAGTACCAGTGACCATGAACATAAGTACCAGTGACCATGAGCATATTAACCAGTGACCATGAACATAAGTACCAGTGACCATGAGCATAAGTACCAGTGACCATGAACATAAGTACCAGTGTCCATGAACATAAGTACCAGTGACCATGAGCATATTAACCAGTGACCATGAGTATAAGTACCAGTGACCATGAACATAAGTACCAGTGACCATGAGCATAAGTACCAGTGACCATGAGCATATTAACCAGTGACCATGAGTATAAGTACCAGTGACCATGAACATAAGTACCAGTGACCATGAACATAAGTACCAGTGACCATGAGCATATTAACCAGTGACCCATGAACATAAGTACCAGTGACCATGAACCAAGTACCAAGGCAATTTTCTAAATTACAAACAGTTTTGACTATTTCTTTCCATCTAACCAATTTTGTAAAGGTTCTATCAGATCCTTCCTATTCATATCTGGATGATTTAAATAGTCTATTAATTCATGAACTGTTAGTCTCTGTGTCTGGTCCTGGTCCAGTAGTAGTGACTTTGCTGGATCCTTTTGTGTCTCATATATAGCTATTTCTTGTATTGATAGTCCCATTAATCCTGCAATACATCAACATGTAATAATTTTATACAAAATATAGTTATGGTACATGTACTGTTTGTTTACTACAATAAGTTGTGTATAATACATGAACTCACTTAATTTTTAATCTGAAATTTTATTTGATCAACCTAGGTGAGTATTGTACATAAGAAATCATAATGGTTGCAATACTTCTATTACAATCTGTTATTGACAGGATTATAGAGTGAGTGAGTGATTGTTGTTTAATGCCAACTCAGCAATTTTTCAGCTATATCATGGCGAGAACAAGATAATTTTCGATGCGATGATGATGAGGTCCACTTTGTACTACACTAACATGCTTAGTTGATTTTTTTTATAGTGCTTAGCCCACTGAAACAACAGTCCGCGGATAGACATGTCGCCACACTCTGACACATTATCCTGTTTCCAAGCCAACATCTCTTTGCTCTTTCTTCGTTAATGCTGCATGCTTAGTAGAGAAGCAACAAATACCAATTTTATAGTCTTTGGTTTGACCCGATCGGGGCTCGAAGCCATGATCTACTGCACTCAAGGCAAGCATGCCAACCATTACATCACAGATGCAGTTGACAGGACCATAGATGTGGTGTGTATTGTACACAGATGTGTACTGTACAGGACCACTGATGTGGTGTGTCAGGGCTCTACAATGCGACCAAAACACTCTTTTGTAAAATGCGAGTACAAATTCTGTATTGAGAGCCAGAAGGTGTGTTTATATATCCGGAAAATTTTCGTTCCCTCACCGATCGTATTTTTCAATTTAAATTCTGACTTTGATTATCCGGTCTTTTAAACTGCACAATAGACTCAGACATAAAAGTTTTAAATCACACACTTTTAACACTTGCAAGTGACCACGATGAGCAAAAAACAAAACCTTCTTACATACATAACTGATATAGCTGAAATATTGCTGAAAGTGGCATTAAACACAATAAATCAATCAATCAAACCACTCATGTGGTGTGTATTGTACATCAATGTGTACTGCACTGGACAAATAGATGTGGTGTGTATTGTACACCAATGTGTGGTGTACAGGATCATTGATGTGGTGTGTATTGTACATAAATGTGTAGTGAACAGGACAAATAGATGTGGTGTGTATTGTACACCAATGTGTAGTACACAGCACCATTGATGTGGTATGTATTGTACACCAATGTGTTGTGTACAGGACTACTGATGTGGTGTGTATTGTACACCAATGTGTAGTGTACAGGACTACCGATGTGGTGTGCATTGTACAGGACTACTGATGTGGTGTATATTGTACACAAATCTGTAGTGTACAAGACTACTGATGTGGTGTGTATTGTACACAAATGTGTAGTGTACAGGACTACTGATGTGGTGTGTATTGTACACAAATGTGTAGTGTACAGGACTACCGATGTGGTGTGTATTGTACACACGTGTAGTGTACAGGACTACTGATGTGGTGTGTATTGTACACCAATGTGTAGTGTACAGGACTACTGATGTGGTGTGTATTGTACACCAATGTGTAGTGTACAGGACTACCGATGTGGTGTGTATTGTACACATATGTGTAGTGTACAGGACTACTGATGTGGTGTGTATTGTACACCAATGTGTAGTGTACAGGACTACTGATGTGGTGTGTATTGTACACCAATGTGTAGTGTACAGGACTACTGATGTGGTGTGTATTGTACACCAATGTGTAGTGTACAGGACTACTGATGTGGTGTGTATTGTACACAAATGTGTAGTGTACAGGAGTACTGATGTGGTGTGTATTGTACACCAATGTGTAGTGTACAGGACTACTGATGTGGTGTGTATTGTACACACATGTGTAGTGTACAGGACTACCGATGTGGTGTGTATTGTACACCAATGTGTAGTGTACAGGACTACCGATGTGGTGTGTATTGTACACACGTGTAGTGTACATGACTACTGATGTGGTGTGTATTGTACACAAATGTGTAGTATAGAGGACTACTGATGTGGTGTGTATTGTACACAAATGTGTAGAACACAGGACCATTGATGTGGTGTGTATTGTACACCAATGTGTATTGTACAGGACTACCGATGTGGTGTGTATTGTACACCAATGTGTAGTGTACAGGACTACTGCTGTGGTGTGTATTGTACACCAATGTGTAGTGTACAGGACTACCGATGTGGTGTGTATTGTACACAAATGTGTAGTGTACAGGACTACTGATGTGGTGTGTATTGTACACCAATGTGTAGTACACAGCACCATTGATGTGGTGTGTATTGTAGACAAATGTGTAGTGTACATGACTACTGATATGGTGTGTATTGTACACAAATGTGTAGTGTACAGGACTACTGATGTGGTGTGTATTGTACACAAATGTGTAGTGTACAGGACTACTGATGTGGTGTGTATTGTACACAAATGTGTAGAGTACAGGACTACTGATGTGGTGTGTATTGTACACCAATGTGTAGAGTACAGGACTACTGATGTGGTGTGTATTGTACACCAATGTGTAGTGTACAGGACTACCGATGTGGTGTGTATTGTACACACGTGTAGTGTACAGGACTACTGATGTGGTGTGTATTGTACACAAATGTGTAGTGTAGAGGACTACTGATGTGGTGTGTATTGTACACAAATGTGTAGTGTACAGGACTACTGATGTGGTGTGTATTGTACACCAATGTGTAGTGTACAGGACTACTGCTGTGGTGTGTATTGTACACCAATGTGTAGTGTACAGGACTACTGATGTGGTGTGTATTGTACACCACTGTGTAGTGTACAGGACTACCGATGTGGTGTGTATTGTACAGGACTACTGATGTGGTGTGTATTGTACACACATGTGTAGTGTAGAGGACTACTGATGCAGTGTGTATTGTACACAAATGTGTAGAGTACAGGACTACTGATGTGGTGTGTATTGTATACCAATGTGTAGAACACAGCACCATTGATGTGGTGTGTATTGTACACCAATGTGTAGTGTACAGGACTATCGATGTGGTGTGCATTGTACACACATGTGTAGTGTACAGGACTACTGATGTGGTGTGTATTGTACACAAATGTGTAGTGTACAGGGCTACTGATATGGTGTGTATTGTACACAAATGTGTAGTGTACAAGACTACTGATGTGGTGTGTATTGTACACAAATGTGTAGTGTGCAGGACTACTGATGTGGTGTGTATTGTACACACATGTGTAGTGTACAGGACTACCGATGTGGTGTGTATTGTACACATGTGTAGTGTACAGGACTACTGATGTGGTGTGTATTGTACACAAATGTGTAGTGTACAGGACTACTGATGTGGTGTGTATTGTACACCAATGTGTAGTGTACAGGACTACCGATGTGGTGTGTATTGTACACCAATGTGTAGTGTACAGGACTACTGATGTGGTGTGTATTGTACACAAATGTGTAGTGTACAGGACTACTGATGTGGTGTGTATTGTACACTAATGTGTAGTGTACAGGACTACCGATGTGGTGTGTATTGTACACACATGTGTAGTGTACAGGACTACTGATGTGGTGTGTATTGTACACCAATGTGTAGTGTACAGGACTACTGATGTGGTGTGTATTGTACACACATGTGTAGTGTACAGGACTACTGATGTGGTGTGTATTGTACACCAATGTGTAGTGTATTGTACACAAATGTATAGTGTACAGGACTACTGATGTGGTGTGTATTGTACACCAATGTGTAGTGTACAGGACTACTGATGTGGTGTGTATTGTACACCAATGTGTAGTGTACAGGACTACTGATGTGGTGTGTATTGTACATCAATGTGTAGTGTACATGACTACCGATGTGGTGTGTATTGTAAACACGTGTGGTGTACAGGACTACTGATGTGGTGTGTATTGTACACAAATGTGTAGAGTACAGGACTACTGATCTGGTGTGTATTGTACACCAATGTGTAGTGTACAGGACTACTGATGTGGTGTGTATTGTACACCAATGTGTAGTGTACAGGACTACCGATGTGGTGTGTATTGTACACCAATGTGTAGTGTACAGGACTACCGATGTGGTGTGTATTGTACACACGTGTAGTGTACAGGACTACTGATGTGGTGTGTATTGTACACAAAAGTGTAGTGTAGAGGACTACTGATGTGGTGTGTATTATACACAAATGTGTAGTGTACAGGACTACTGATGTGGTGTGTATTGTACACCAATGTGTAGTGTACAGGACTACTGATGTGGTGTGTATTGTACACAAATATGTAGTGTACAGGACTACCGATGTGGTGTGTATTGTACACACATGTGTAGTGTACAGGACTACTGATGTGGTGTGTATTGTACACCAATGTTTAGTGTACAGGACTACTGATGTGGTGTGTATTGTACACCAATGTGTAGTGTACATGACTACTGATGTGGTGTGTATTGTACACCAATGTGTAGAGTACAAGACTACTAATATGTTGTGTATTGTACACCAATGTGTAGTGTACAGGACTACTAATATGTTGTGTATTGTACACCAATGTGTAGTGTACAGGACTACCAATGTGGTGTGCATTGTACACCAATGTGTAGTGTACACAGCCAATCCCTGTATATTTATTCACTAATGTGGCAACAAACAATCATCAAAAATATACTGCATTACAAAAAAAATCACTAAAAATTAATTCCCACTAGAATTTATGAATTAATAGATTGTTCCATCTTTTTGTGATGGTTTGGTTGGTTTATGGTGTTTAATGCCACTTTCAACAATATTTCAGTTATATCATGGAGGTCAGTTTTATTGGTGGGGGAAAACGGAGTACTCGGAGGAAACCTGTTGCAAGTCACTGACAAACTTTATCACATAATGTTATATCAAGTACACCTCACCATGAACGGGGTTCGAACTCACAACATTAGTGATGATAGGCACTGATTGCATAGGTAGTTATAAATTTGTGATGTACTTGTTTATGAATTAATGGAATTATTCCATCTTTTTGTGATGTATTTGTTTATGAGTAAAAAGGAGTGTTCCATCGTTTGTGATACATTTTTTATGAGTTAATGGATTGTTCCATTATTTGTGATGTATTTTTTTGGCCGCATTACATTGGGGCGGAATATGGCTTCATTAGAGGCATACAATGGGGCGGAGAAAATACATACAATGGGGCGAAATTTACCTGTAAAATTTAATGAATTACCTGTAAACATAATGATACCTTGTTAATTAAGCAGTGTGTATGTGAACACTTTTTACATGGTTCGTAACCTTCTGAACACATTTATTTCAAATAACTATTTGTCTTCATACAAGATGGACTTGCAAATTGTGAAAACCTAAACTAATATGGGAAAAGAGTGCTTGATCGTAGATGGGTATACATTTCGTAGGGATAGTATACTAAAGTCTGGGGAAATATCTTGGCGCTGTTCCTTAAACAGACAGAAATGTAAGGCTAAAATAAGAACAGATGCTGATTCTACCAGAATTTTGTCCGGAACACTAGACCACAACCACCCAGCAAGTGATCGCTCTTTGGAAAGAAAACTGGTAAGAAACCGGGTGAAACGGAAAGCTACGGAAGATATTTCGTCCAGACCAGCAAAAATAATTAAAAATGAACTGTTTGCTTCCAATGGAGAAAACCTTAAGCCTAGTGACATCACAAGTTTACACCAGGCACTGTACAGAGAAAGGCGGAACAAATTTCCTAAACTACCTTCCTCTATTGAGGAATGTATATAGAATCTTATATACGTCCTTGCCGTAGCTTAATATTAATTATAGTAATTAAAACCCCCCCTTTTTTACATTTTCTCAACCGCCCCAATGTATACATTTTCACCGCCCCATTGTATTGTTTTTTGTCGCCCCATTTTATACAAATCCACCCTAACGTTGAACGCCGATTTTTTTAATGAGTTAATGGATTGTTCCATTATTTGTGATGTATTTTTTTTAATGAGTTAATGGATTGTTCCATTATTTGTGACGTTTTTGTATATGAGTTAAAGGATTATTCCATGATTTGTGATGTGGTTTTTTATGAGTTAAAGAATTGTTCCATTATTTGTGCTACATTTTTTGAGAATTTAAAATTTGGATAAGTTATAATACCATTATATTCATCAATTCATCAGTTTTTTTAAATTTTATTTCATTTTTAAATTAACTTAAGTATATAGCAGTCACCATAAAAATTAAGTCCCATACCTCCAAGACTTCTCCAATCCTGGCCCAATGTCGTAGCTAATTGTAGATAAGTAAACAGTTTATGGAAAATACTGTATGGCAAATCTTTGATATAAACTTTGGATTTCTGTTCACAAGATTCTGCACCCTGCAAAAAAAATTGCAAAGTACCAGTCAATATGAAATCTTTTAAAGCATTCATTAAAGGGAGAAGAAACCAAACATAATAATTGTGTTTATTTCATACAATAGTTTAAATAACCAATAGTATAATCACACAGGTGGCTTACAATTTACAGTTTAGATTGTTATGGGTGTTGCCATTTTGAGGAACTCTTTGGTATTGAAGAGCACAAGACTTCCATTATTCTATATCACTTCCGGTTTCCTTGCACCTATATCAAATAAAATTCACTAACGACACAGATTCTAATATAGCCGAAGATAAGCAAATCTTTAACCATAAAATTCTTCATGCTTATTTTTTTTAAAGAAAATTGAAACAATATTTTAGTTGCATTGTTAACATTCTGAAAAATGATTGAAATCGCACAAACTACAGCCGCACTTGATTATGTATTATTCACCTTGTTATATATTCATAGTTTGTGTTCAAACAAGTCTAGTTTTTAAGAAAAAATTATTCTATTCATTTTCGCATAGTTTAAGTTTACTTCAAACTATTAAAAATCAGACTTAAAACAAGATGAACTGTGAGCTAATGCTCACTTATGATACCCCCGCTCTTCGGCAAACAGGAAGTAGGAATCTGACGGGTCAAAAAATGCTTCCCACAATATGGGGTACCTATATAAAGCTTGTGACCAAATATCAGATTTCTGCCATCAATAGTTGCTGAGAAAAATGTGACTAAAAATGGGCATATACAAAATGTATGTTTAATGTGTATAAAAATCAACAAAGTCGGCAAACAGGAAGTAGGAATCTGATGGGACCAAAAACACTTCCCACGATATGGGGTACCATATGAAGCTTGTGACCAAATATCAGATCTCTGCCACCAATAGTTGCTGAAAAAAATGTGACAAAAAATGCATATATGTTCAATGTGTATAAAAACCAACTAAGTCGGCAAACAGGAAGTAGGAATCTGACGGGTCCAAAAACGCTTCCCACAATATGGCATACCTATATGAAGCTTGTGACCAAATATCAGATTCCTGTCATCAATAGTTACTTAGAAAAATGCGACGAAAAATGTGCATATACAAATGTATGTTAAATGTGTATAAAAATCAACAAAATCGGCAAACAGAAAGTATGAATCTGATGGGTCCAAAAACGCTTCCCACGATATGGGGTACCTATATGAAGGTTGTGACCAAATATCAGATTCCTGTCATCAATAGTTGCTTAGAAAAATGCGACGAAAAATATGCATATACAAATGTGTGTTAAATGTGTATAAAAATCAAAAAAATCGGCAAACAGGAGGTATGAATCTGATGGGTCCAAAAACGCTTCCCACGATATGGGGTACCTATATGAAGGTTGTGACCAAATATCAGATTTCTGCCATCAATAGTTGCTGAGAAAAATGTGACGAAAAATGTGCATATATGTTCAATGTGTATAAAAACCAACTAAGTCGGCAAACAGGAAGTAGGAATCTGACGGGTCCAAAAACGCTACCCACAATATGGTATAACTATATGATGCTTGTGACCAAATATCAGATTTCTGCCATCAACAGTTACTGAGAAAAATGCGACGAAAAATATCTTGGATGGACGGACGGACAGATGGACAGAGGTAAAACATATACCCCCCTCCCCCTTCGGGGAGCAGGGATATAATAAAAAAATATATATAAAGGGTTATGCCTAGCACAGCATGATACGGTTGCAGGATGTTGACAAAGGAAAGTAGAGTGTATATTAAAAGAAAGTGTGGACACAGTATTTTTCTTGAGAGAGTAAATTGCTAGACACAATGTAGTGTTGGACAGATAGTTGTATGTTGTGTTTAAGTGTTTAAATGTTGACAACTGCTAATTTCCTACACTAACTTTTTTTTGTGTAATTGATTTATTTTAAAAATAGAAGTGTTCTATATATACAAATGAATTTGAATCCATACGAATACACAAAATAATATATATATAAATGATATTTTGTTTTCATACAAGCAATTTAAAATACAAGAACAAAGACAATAATATATGTATCCAAAGATAATCAGCCATTCATTGCTGCATCAACATTAAGCCATTTTTTTTGCTCATCATTCTGCTTTGAGGAAACTTAATACAGAACCTTCCATAGGTGCTTCCTACCAAGTTTCGGTTCATTTGGCAAAGTGGTTTCAGAGGAGAAGATTTTTAGAAATCAACCAATCAGAAACAAGAATTGCCTGTGGCAGCCATATCTGTTAACGGATGAGGACGAAATGAGCAATCGTTATAGAGGACCTTCCATAGATACTTCCTACAAAAGTTTCAGTTCATTTGCCAGAGGGGTTTCAGAGGAGAAGAATAAAATGTGAAAAGTTAACGGACGACAGACGACGGACGCCAAGTGATGGCAAAAGCTCACTTTGCCTTTGGCAAGGTGAGCTAAAACGTGGAATTTTTCTCTATTTTGATATAATATTTTAGGTATTGAAGACCTCCATGTAAGTGTAGGATTTCCCCCTTACATCTACACCTATATATAGAACATTTTAATATTAACAAGATATTATTTACTGTATGTTGATTCTCAATGTAACTCTCAAATATTCCAAGAGTTATCTCCCTTGCAGTTAATGGAAGTGCAATACCACAAAACATTAAAATGTTTTTAACAGCAAACCAAACATTTAGAACTAAATTATATTACAATTCCAAAATAAATGTAACAAATTGTCCTTAGTTTCCATACAAAAAGTACATAATTCTGTTTCTTAAATCCCACATTTATATAGGAATTAATTGACAGGTAAAATTCTATGCAATAGTTTAAACTGAAAGTTTTGTAGTTTTGTATCTTTAGTTATACAAAATGACAGTGAATAAATACCATGCCAATCTTCTATAGATGTTTCTAAATCGTTTTCCCATTTTTTTGTGACAATTTATAGCTTCTTGCTGAATTCTCTGAATAAATAATTTATAGAAATATTTACAAGGTTTGTTTTCTGCTTTTATTTTATCAACTATTTCATTGCATATTCTGTCAAGTTTTATATTTTCATCTAGAATAATTTGTTTCCAATTGTTTGGAATTGTGCTAATAATACCATAGTATTCTACAAAATTAATATTAACATTACAAGTATCCACAAATTCATTAAATGTGTAGTTTTTTTTAATTATCTGGTGATATTAAATCATTAATAAAAAAAAATACCATTTTCACTTAGTTGACTATGAAAGCACATATTCCCATTTATCTTTATAAATGGGTTGAACCATATGGATTGATTCAATACATCATTTTTATCACAAATATCAATATCCATTGATTTGAGTTCTGAAAAATTACAAAATACATTATTCCAGAATGGATTTAACTTCCCTGCCAGTACATCCAAACCCTTTTATTTAAATATAGAATATTATCTCCTCCCCATCGTTGTATTGAACTAAGAAGTAAAGTCTTCCAAGGTGAGAAATTCAGTGGGTCTAATAGTTTATTGATCCAAGACATTTTCAATGCACAGCAAAAAGATTTAATATGGGGCATTTTTAATCCTCCTATTTCATATCCATTAATCATAACTGTGCATTTAATTTATCATTCTTCCTATTCCACAGAAAATTATAAAAAATGTCCTGTATTTCTTTTATTACCTATTCATGAGGATTGGGAAGTACTGTAAGGATTTGAATTAAAATTGGGAGTGCCAGTTGCCAGTGTCTTTATAACAGTTATCCTTCCAATATAAGTAAGTTCTCTATAGCACCATGTGTTCAAGTTAGCCCTTTATACTTTTGATTTTCTCTGTAAAATTTATAAGAGTTTTATCTTTTTGCAACAAGTCAAAATGAATACCTAGCAATTAAGCAAATTTTCCCGAAAAGTTCCAGGATAAATTTAATTCTGGCAATAATTTATCTAAACATCCTTTTCTTGAGCCAATCCATATAGCTTCTGTTTTGTCAATATTAATTCTTAATTCAGCACACTCTGTACACTAACTTGATAAACATACAATTTCTTGATTGGCTGATAATCTGTATTGTGTTGCTCTCTGATGCTTGAATTAAATGGAAAAGAAGGAGTGACATCACTACCTTTGCCAGTATGGCAGCCATCTTGCTGGCCACAAATTAATAATAATTGAGGTAAATATTAATAGCTTTCTGCAATTCTTTTAACCAGAAGATGTCGTTTATTACTATCTTAATAAGTAATTATGTTTTATACAATAACGTTGTGAGTTCTAAACCTGCCCAGGGGTGGTGTACTCGATACATCGTTATGTGATAACGTTTGTCAGTGACTTGCGACAGGTCAATGGTTTCCTCCTGGTACTCTGGTTTCCTCCACTAATAAAACTGACTGCCATGATATAACTGAAATATTGTTGAAAGTGGTGCTACATACCATAACCATGTTTTTATAACACTACATTATGATTGGCTTTCCTTCCCCTTTAATTTCCTGTCAATATAACAAAAAAAGTATTTCAACATCAATACTTAAAAAAAAATGTATTGAAAAACACTATAAGTACTGGTAAATGTGTGTAAGTAAATCCTGTGTTTCTGCTATAGTAAGGGAATCATCAAAATAATATCTGGCTTTCTACACCACAACATGGATGTCATGATATAGTTTAATAGTGTGCATTAAAGGTGGACACCATTTATCATTTTATGACCTTGTTATCTGTATGGAAGTGCTAATCTTTCTAAGAATCAGGAGGTCCTTATACTAACTGTAAAACAATGATACAAACTAGAGGCTCACTTGATTCTGTATTACTCACTTTATGTACAGTCTGTGTTCAAACTTTAACACGTCTAGTTTTTCAGAAAAAAATGTTCTATTCATTTTCACATAGCCTAGGGTCCTATGTTTACTTCAAACCATTAAAAATCAGACTTTAATTAAAAATATATAAAGGGTTATGCCTAGCGCAGCATGATACTGCCGCAGCATTTCGACAAAGGAAATTGGAACAAGTGTATATTAAAAGAAAGTGTGGACAGAGTATTTTGCTTGAGAGAGTAATTTGCTGGACACAATGTATTAATATTTTAAACGTTAAAAATATAAAGTTAAAGTTTTGAATTTGACAGTTGTTGGTGCCTTTCAGTTGATTTTATCTCAGAAAGTATAAGCAATATAGGAAATCCCTTAACACTCTACCTGAAGCTCTCATCTCAATAAATCCCTTAACACTCTACCTGAAGCTCTCATCTCAATAAATCCCTTAACACTCTACCTGAAGCTCTCATCTCAATAAATCCCTTAACACTCTACCTGAAGCTCTCATCTCAATAAATTCAAAGAAAAAACCTCAAAATTGGATGAAAAATAAAAATTCTATATGCCTTCCAAATAGGTGAAATTTCGGGCCCTTTATTTTAGATCCCTTTTCTAAAAATTAAAAATGTCTCAGCCAATCAGAAAGTCGTCCTGGTGCATTTCGAATCGCTTTGAAAGGAAACAACATTTCTTGACTAGAGGCATATTTTTGGCTGGTCTGGTGACTTCATATACAATAGTTCAGCAGAAGAAGACTCTGAAATATAAGAGGGCAGAGCAGTTATCTTGGCTTTTTAATCCCTACATAAAGATAAAACCCTTCTTCAGTTCCCTAGATGAGCATTTGTGGTAAGCTTAGTGAGCTTGGTAAGTTTACAACATACGTACAGACGAACGACGAACACTTTCCCATCAGTAAAGCTCAACTGAGTTATAAAAAACTAACCTGATCCTGTAACCATCTTTTAACATCTTTATGATTGTCTATTCTTGTTGTCTTGCAAAAGATTGACGATCCACTAGAAAATTCAACCACATGCATATTATTAATAGACTCCTTCACCTCACAGGCATCATGCAGAGGACATTGTGGGCCCAAGATATACTGGATTTCTGGTGCTAAAGCTGAATTACAAATGTCTGTAAACCACTGGTAAATACAGAACAATTTTCTGTTTCTCTCACTCCTAAAATAAAGTTAGAAATAACAATCAGTGTGATATTCATGTTAATCTGGTTTCTGGGATTCCTACACTTGTGTGGACATTTTTTGCATAATTCATATTGACATGATATTCATAACATATTCATGACACCTTTCAGACTCTTGTTTTGTTTTGTTTCTTTTTGGTGTAATTCCGATCGACAAATGAAAAAATGTAAATTTTTAGAGGACCAATCCAATGAACATTCCTACCAAGTTTGGTTCTTATTGGCCCTCTGGTTTGAGAGAAGATTTCCAACAGAAAATCCCCATTTGACACCTTTGGGCCTCTTGTTTCTTATGTGGTCTTCCGATCAACCAACAAAGCATGAAGTTTTCAGAGGACCATCTAATAAACATTCTTACCAAGTTTGGTTCCAATTGGCCTTGTGGATTCAAAGAAGATTAAAATTTAAAAGTTTTCAGATGACGATGAGGAGCTAAAAATATTGATATTGTTAATGCATATAAATAAGGGGTATAACAATGGAATGATATAAATAAGGGGTATAACAATGGAATGATATAAGTCAGGGGTATAACAATGGAATGATATAAGTCAGGGGTATAACAATGGAATGATATAAGTCAGGGGTATAACAATGGAATGATATAAGTCAGGGGTATAACAATGGAATGATATAAGTCAGGGGTATAACAATGGAATGATATAAGTCAGGGGTATAACAATGGAATGATATAAGTCAGGGGTATAACAATGGAATGATATAAGTCAGGGGTATAACAATGGAATGATATAAGTCAGGGGTATAACAATGGAATGATATAAGTCAGGGGTATAACAATGGAATGATATAAGTCAGATACCTAAAAAACAACAACAGTTGAAACAGTATTTTAACCATGTAAATATAATTGTAGACAACTCGTAGATGAGACTCTTAAAATAATGCTCTATAACCAAGAAACATTATTCTAGGCATTATTAATGGGCATAACAGTGGAACGATAAAAGTCATCAACCTCAAAATCAACAATGACCTGTAGTTTATCAATCTAAATGTAATTTAAAAACATTAGTTCAATCAGATATCAGAAACGAATCATAATGATGGAAAACCAAAAAGCATAATCAGCCATGACCGCTGCCACCTTGGATAATTGACAGGGTCAATAGATACAATTTTGAAAGGACTATCTGGACCAAATATGGTTTCATTCCATACAGTGGTTCTGAAGAAGAAGATTTTTGATGATTTCTAATTTTTCAACTAATCAGAAGCCATGGCAGCCATCTTGGATGTAGGGTTAAGGTCACTGAACACATTTTCTGAAGACGACCATCCAAGGAGTATAACAGAAGTTTCCTTGGAGCAGTTACTTACTTGCTGACAATTATCTGCATTCTGTCCTCAAATTTGTGATGTATTAAGTTAATTTCATGTCCCAGGTGATGTAGGGTGCATGAAACTGCACTTGTCAATGATATTTTCTTGCTATCCGAGTTATTATTTAAACTGAATGCAAGTTGGTAAAACTGCATACTAGACATATGAGTTTGATCTAGTAACTGTAAATACAAACAAGCATCACCACTTTCTATTCTTTGAGATTCTAATGTTCCCTGGTCTGATAAAAAGTACGGGAAAAAAAATTGTTCAACACCATCTTGGTCAACAAAATGCTGGAAAATCAAACCAAAAGCTAACAGTAATTTCAAGATCCTTTCAGCATTGATTGATTGAGAACCAATTATAAATAAAATATCTTCTTTGGATATATTGCCTGTTGTGATGAGTTTAAACCAGATCTGTTTAACAACATCACTATTGAATGAATATCTTTGTGGTATACAGATCAACCCTTGGATATGCTGTACTATGATTTCAGGATCTATAAATAGCAATTTTTCCATATGTTGGTTGTTTGGTAAATTTAAAGGTGCTGCCTCTGAAAAGACAAAAAGACAAAAATCATGTATCAACTGTGAAAATTGAAAATTTATTTTATTCGTTTGTAAATTAACACCCGATTTTAATTTCACATCAAACCATTTCTACCTATTTAGATCTATGTGTCATAGTTCCCATTTTCAGTCTTCACGCTAACCCACTTGCTCGAATTTTTATAGTTCTAGCTCACTGTCACAACAGTCTGTAGGCTAATATGTGGCTCCACTCGGACACATTATTGTCACTATCCTGATTCCGAGTCAACCAGTCAATCCTCTTACTCCTTAATGCTGCATGTTTGGTGGAGAAGCAACAAATACCAATTTTATAGTCTTTGGTTTTACCAGATCGGCACTGGAACCCATGATCTACAAATGTACTGCATTTGAGGTGAGCATGCTAACCATTACACTTGCAATGCATTTGTTTTTATCTATAGCATCATAAGAATGGCATTGCTCCAAATATATTTGGCAGATTTTTTGTGTGAAGTATGGAACTTTGCAGATTTTTGTCAGTTGCATGTATGCAAATAAAATGCATGGTAAGTTTACTTTCTATTCAGAGGTCTATGAAGATGAGAGTTTTAAGACAAAAAGTAATGAATGCAAAATGTTGACAATAACTCAAATAGTCCATTGCACAAAGTGTTATATAAAAATAATTCAATAAGCCCTTTTGTACATAGCGTTAGCTAAAACAAACTGTTTAAATATCTAAGACTTGAATCAGAGAATATTCAGGCATTACAAATGGTCAACTCGCTACACAGGAAACATCACACATTTGTATTAATACGGACTGTCACCATAGTAGACTTACTTAGGGAGAGTATTTCACCAAATTCCTTCAAATGAGTCCAAACAACATGTTGTAAACTGGGCTCTCCATTAGGAATAGCCATCTTGAACAGCTTAGAGAATTCTTCCTCTGTAATCACTTGTTTTCCATCTTGTCGTAAGTCTTCAAGCTGTCGCATCATTACAACAGAAAGAATTGACACATGTTGCTTTTGCATTGTTTCACTAACAGCTTTCCATACATTTTGTTTCAATTTTTTAGAAGATGACAGATTTAAACTTTCTTCCAGCGATGGTAAAATTAAGTCAGGAATTGTCACATTGTATTTTTGAATCTGCTGCCCATATGATGTATAAAATAAAGTTTTAACCTCATCTTTGAATGATGATCCTAATTCTGCCTGCTCTTTACCCAGAAGTCCATACGTTAATATACTACAATCATATCCAACACAACATCGAATGCTATGAATCATATTTTGCAAACGTAAGATTTCGCCTGCAGCAGAATTCAATACTTTGGCACCACTAAACGTCAACAAAAATAAACTAGTCCGTGTAAACAGATACTGGCAACAGTGCTGAAAGAATTTTTCATCAGGTACAATGAATATTTCGGTATTTACAACACCTCTATGTAAATAACTGTCTTCTTCTCTTTGATAAACCATTTCCCCATTTGATAAGGAATCATTGCTAGCATGTAGTCTGAAATAATAAAGAATATGGAAACTTTTAACAATAGCAAACTACTATAGCTAATAAATGCTGTTTGTTGAAGCATGTCATTGAATATGGTCCATTCTAACAACTACAGTCATGGCTGTAATTGTATGGTAATTGGATGTATATCTAGTCCTATGTAATTGTATGGTAATTGGATGTACATCTAGTCCTATGTAATTGTATGGTAATTGGATGTACATCTAGTCCTATGTAATTGTATGGTAATTGGATGTACATCTAGTCCTATGTAATTGTATGGTAATTGGATGTACATCTAGTCCTATGTAATTGTATGGTAATTGGATGTACATCTAGTCCTATGTAATTGTATGGTAATTAGATGTACATCTAGTCCTATGTAATTGTATGGTAATTAGATGTACATCTAGTCCTATGTAATTGTATGGTAATTAGATGTACATCTAGTCCTATGTAATTGTATGGTAATTGGATGTACATCTAGTCCTATGTAATTGTATGGTAATTGGATGTACATCTAGTCCTATGTAATTGTATGGTAATTAGATGTACATCTAGTCCTATGTAATTGTATGGTAATTGGATGTACATCTAGCCCTATGTAATTGTATGGTAATTAGATGTACATCTAGTCCTATGTAATTGTATGGTAATTGGATGTACATCTAGTCCTATGTAATTGTATGGTAATTAGATGTACATCTAGTCCTATGTAATTGTATGGTAATTGGATGTACATCTAGTCCTATGTAATTGTATGGTAATTGGATGTACATCTAGTCCTATGTAATTGTATGGTAATTAGATGTACATCTAGTCCTATGTAATTGTATGGTAATTGGATGTACATCTAGTCCTATGTAATTGTATGGTAATTGGATGTACATCTAGTCCTATGTAATTGTATGGTAATTAGATGTACATCTAGTCCTATGTAATTGTATGGTAATTGGCTGTACATCTAGCCCTATGTAATTGTATGGTAATTAGATGTACATCTAGTCCTATGTAATTGTATGGTAATTGGATGTACATCTAGTCCTATGTAATTGTATGGTAATTAGATGTACATCTAGTCCTATGTAATTGTATGGTAATTAGATGTACATCTAGTCCTATGTAATTGTATGGTAATTAGATGTACATCTAGTCCTATGTAATTGTATGGTAATTGGATGTACATCTAGTCCTATGTAATTGTATGGTAATTGGATGTACATCTAGTCCTATGTAATTGTATGGTAATTGGATGTACATCTAGTCCTATGTAATTGTATGGTAATTGGATGTACATCTAGCCCTATGTAATTGTATGGTAATTAGATGTACATCTAGTCCTATGTAATTGTATGGTAATTGGATGTACATCTAGTCCTATGTAATTGTATGGTAATTAGATGTACATCTAGTCCTATGTAATTGTATGGTAATTGGATGTACATCTAGTCCTATGTAATTGTATGGTAATTGGATGTACATCTAGTCCTATGTAATTGTATGGTAATTAGATGTACATCTAGTCCTATGTAATTGTATGGTAATTGGATGTACATCTAGTCCTATGTAATTGTATGGTAATTGGATGTACATCTAGTCCTATGTAATTGTATGGTAATTAGATGTACATCTAGTCCTATGTAATTGTATGGTAATTGGATGTACATCTAGCCCTATGTAATTGTATGGTAATTAGATGTACATCTAGTCCTATTTAATTGTATGGTAATTGGATGTACATCTAGTCCTATGTAATTGTATGGTAATTAGATGTACATCTAGTCCTATGTAATTGTATGGTAATTGGATGTACATCTAGTCCTATGTAATTGTATGGTAATTGGATGTACATCTAGTCCTATGTAATTGTATGGTAATTAGATGTACATCTAGTCCTATGTAATTGTATGGTAATTAGATGTACATCTAGTCCTATGTAATTGTATGGTAATTGGATGTACATCTAGTCCTATGTAAGTGTATGGTAATTAGATGTACATCTAGTCCTATGTAATTGTATGGTAATTGGATGTACATCTAGTCCTATGTAATTGTATGGTAATTAGATGTACATCTAGTCCTATGTAATTGTATGGTAATTGGATGTACATCTAGTCCTATGTAATTGTATGGTAATTGGATGTACATCTAGTCCTATGTAATTGTATGGTAATTAGATGTACATCTAGTCCTATGTAATTGTATGGTAATTAGATGTACATCTAGTCCTATGTAATTGTATGGTAATTAGATGTACATCTAGTCCTATGTAATTGTATGGTAATTAGATGTACATCTAGTCCTATGTAATTGTATGGTAATTGGATGTACATCTAGTCCTATGTAATTGTATGGTAATTGGATGTACATCTAGTCCTATGTAATTGTATGGTAATTGGATGTACATCTAGTCCTATGTAATTGTATGGTAATTGGATGTACATCTAGTCCTATGTAATTGTATGGTAATTAGATGTACATCTAGTCCTATGTAATTGTATGGTAATTGGATGTACATCTAGTCCTATGTAACTGTATGGTAATTAGATGTACATCTAGTCCTATGTAATTGTATGGTAATTAGATGTACATCTAGTCCTATGTAATTGTATGGTAATTGGATGTACATCTAGTCCTATGTAATTGTATGGTAATTGGATGTACATCTAGTCCTATGTAATTGTATGGTAATTAGATGTACATCTAGTCCTATGTAATTGTATGGTAATTGGATGTACATCTAGCCCTATGTAATTGTATGGTAATTAGATGTACATCTAGTCCTATGTAATTGTATGGTAATTGGATGTACATCTAGTCCTATGTAATTGTATGGTAATTAGATGTACATCTAGTCCTATGTAATTGTATGGTAATTGGATGTACATCTAGTCCTATGTAATTGTATGGTAATTGGATGTACATCTAGTCCTATGTAATTGTATGGTAATTAGATGTACATCTAGTCCTATGTAATTGTATGGTAATTGGATGTACATCTAGTCCTATGTAATTGTATGGTAATTGGATGTACATCTAGTCCTATGTAATTGTATGGTAATTAGATGTACATCTAGTCCTATGTAATTGTATGGTAATTGGATGTACATCTAGCCCTATGTAATTGTATGGTAATTAGATGTACATCTAGTCCTATTTAATTGTATGGTAATTGGATGTACATCTAGTCCTATGTAATTGTATGGTAATTAGATGTACATCTAGTCCTATGTAATTGTATGGTAATTGGATGTACATCTAGTCCTATGTAATTGTATGGTAATTGGATGTACATCTAGTCCTATGTAATTGTATGGTAATTAGATGTACATCTAGTCCTATGTAATTGTATGGTAATTAGATGTACATCTAGTCCTATGTAATTGTATGGTAATTGGATGTACATCTAGTCCTATGTAAGTGTATGGTAATTGGATGTACATCTAGTCCTATGTAATTGTATGGTAATTGGATGTACATCTAGTCCTATGTAATTGTATGGTAATTAGATGTACATCTAGTCCTATGTAATTGTATGGTAATTGGATGTACATCTAGTCCTATGTAATTGTATGGTAATTGGATGTACATCTAGTCCTATGTAATTGTATGGTAATTAGATGTACATCTAGTCCTATGTAATTGTATGGTAATTAGATGTACATCTAGTCCTATGTAATTGTATGGTAATTGGATGTACATCTAGTCCTATGTAATTGTATGGTAATTGGATGTACATCTAGTCCTATGTAATTGTATGGTAATTAGATGTACATCTAGTCTTATGTAATTGTATGGTAATTGGATGTACATCTAGTCCTATGTAATTGTATGGTAATTAGATGTACATCTAGTCCTATGTAATTGTATGGTAATTGGATGTACATCTAGTCCTATGTAATTGTATGGTAATTAGATGTACATCTAGTCCTATGTAATTGTATGGTAATTAGATGTACATCTAGTCCTATGTAATTGTATGGCAATTAGATGTACATCTAGTCCTATGTAATTGTATGGTAATTGGATGTACATCTAGTCCTATGTAATTGTATGGTAATTAGATGTACATCTAGTCCTATGTAATTGTATGGTAATTAGATGTACATCTAGTCCTATGTAATTGTATGGTAATTGGATGTACATCTAGTCCTATGTAATTGTATGGTAATTGGATGTACATCTAGTCCTATGTAATTGTATGGTAATTAGATGTACATCTAGTCCTATGTAATTGTATGGTAATTGGATGTACATCTAGTCCTATGTAATTGTATGGTAATTGGATGTACATCTAGTCCTATGTAATTGTATGGTAATTAGATGTACATCTAGTCCTATGTAATTGTATGGTAATTGGATGTACATCTAGTCCTATGTAATTGTATGGTAATTGGATGTACATCTAGTCCTATGTAATTGTATGGTAATTGGATGTACATCTAGTCCTATGTAATTGTATGGTAATTAAATGTACATCTAGTCCTATGTAATTGTATGGTAATTGGATGTACATCTAGTCCTATGTAATTGTATGGTAATTGGATGTACATCTAGTCCTATGTAATTGTATGGTAATTGGATGTACATCTAGTCCTATGTAATTGTATGGTAATTGGATGTACATCTAGTCCTATGTAATTGTTTGGTAATTGGATGTACATCTAGTCCTATGTAATTGTATGGTAATTGGATGTACATCTAGTCCTATGTAATTGTATGGTAATTAGATGTACATCTAGTCCTATGTAATTGTATGGTAATTGGATGTACATCTAGTCCTATGTAATTGTATGGTAATTAGATGTACATCTAGTCCTATGTAATTGTTTGGTAATTGGATGTACATCTAGTCCTATGTAATTGTATGGTAATTAGATGTACATCTAGTCCTATGTAATTGTATGGTAATTGGATGTACATCTAGTCCTATGTAATTGTATGGTAATTAGATGTACATCTAGTCCTATGTAATTGTATGGTAATTGGATGTACATCTAGTCCTATGTAATTGTATGGTAATTAGATGTACATCTAGTCCTATGTAATTGTATGGTAATTAGATGTACATCTAGTCCTATGTAATTGTATGGTAATTGGATGTACATCTAGTCCTATGTAATTGTATGGTAATTGGATGTACATCTAGTCCTATGTAATTGTATGGTAATTGGATGTACATCTAGTCCTATGTAATTGTATGGTAATTGGATGTACATCTAGTCCTATGTAATTGTATGGTAATTGGATGTACATCTAGTCCTATGTAATTGTATGGTAATTAGATGTACATCTAGTCCTATGTAATTGTATGGTAATTAGATGTACATCTAGTCCTATGTAATTGTATGGTAATTGGATGTACATCTAGTCCTATGTAATTGTATGGTAATTGGATGTACATCTAGTCCTATGTAATTGTATGGTAATTGGATGTACATCTAGTCCTATGTAATTGTATGGTAATTGGATGTACATCTAGTCCTATGTAATTGTATGGTAATTGGATGTACATCTAGTCCTATGTAATTGTATGGTAATTGGATGTACATCTAGTCCTATGTAATTGTATGGTAATTAGATGTACATCTAGTCCTATGTAATTGTATGGTAATTAGATGTACATCTAGTCCTATGTAATTGTATGGTAATTGGATGTACATCTAGTCCTATGTAATTGTATGGTAATTGGATGTACATCTAGTCCTATGTAATTGTATGGTAATTGGATGTACATCTAGTCCTATGTAATTGTATGGTAATTGGATGTACATCTAGTCCTATGTAATTGTATGGTAATTGGATGTACATCTAGTCCTATGTAATTGTATGGTAATTGGATGTACATCTAGTCCTATGTAATTGTATGGTAATTAGATGTACATCTAGTCCTATGTAATTGTATGGTAATTAGATGTACATCTAGTCCTATGTAATTGTATGGTAATTAGATGTACATCTAGTCCTATGTAATTGTATGGTAATTAGATGTACATCTAGTCCTATGTAATTGCATGGTAATTAGATGTACATCTAGTCCTATGTAATTGTATGGTAATTGGATGTACATCTAGTCCTATGTAATTGTATGGTAATTAGATGTACATCTAGTCCTATGTAATTGTATGGTAATTAGATGTACATCTAGTCCTATGTAATTGTATGGTAATTAGATGTACATCTAGTCCTATGCAATCAGTGCCTATCAAAACCTTGTCATTTACTTGATTTTCTCCACATACTCTGACCTCCTCCACCAATAAAACTGACAGTACGAGATAACTGAAATACTGTTTAACATGGCCTTAAATACATATAAACCATTACATGATAAGTTAATTAAACCTCAATAAAGTACAAATGTATGGCAAAACAGTGAATATCAAAATCTGTATGTACTGGTAAGCGTCATCGTAAATTCAACTAAGTACATGCATGTAGGGGTTGTGAAATTTCCTTCATCTTCAGTATTTTTACAAGACAAACGTAATCATACACAAAAGATAAAGAATCTAGCTAGTGTATTGGATACTGATGTGATAGAGCTAGATCACTGAAATAGATTACAAACCTTGTTGTTTCCTCTGACTGAAGAAGATTATCATACGCTGACCACGACATGAAACTAACATCTCCTGCTTTACTCATGTCCATCGTACATTTCACACATTCATACAAATTATGTCCACTGTTACTATCTGTCTTCATAAAAGATATTGGGATTAACAACTTGGCTAAAGTCCGAGCTTCGTTGCCACAAATGAAAATTCTAATTTTCGGAAGCTTAACAGTTCGATTTGTTTGTAGTTCAGATAACACTTGATTATTGTTGTTCAAAATTGGAGGTTCTGGCACAATTAAATGGACCTCCGAGTTATCAACAAGTTTTTGATCTGTATGGAGATTCATGTGTGATTCGTTTGAGTTTGAGCAACTTGATCCTGGTCGTACAACATTAAACAACCCAGAAACCAATGTATTATTATCGGGTTGTCTGGTTTTTGATAAGGTTTTCCCTGTTTCTGGTTTTGAAGGATGGATTGCACTCTGTTCTGTTGGGAATAGTTTCCCAGAACCAGTAGATGTTGAACTATTTTGTCTTTTTGGTTTTCTGTCGACTGGCTCACAAACAGTGGAACTTCCTGTTGGGACTTTAGTAGCATAGGGTTCTTTCGATTGGGTAATTTTTCCTTTGAAGTTTGGAATAAGGCCTTCTGGTCTCTGTAATACTATCCTTACAGAAGTCGAATGTTCTAAACTTTCCATCATTCTGAAAGCCTGAAACGATAGTAAGTTATATTTCTTTAAACAATTTACTTTTTAAAACAGGCAACCATCTAATCCAGGGAAATAACTGGAGATAGAAATAAAGGGCTACGCTGAGCAGAGCATGATACAAGCTCAGATTGTTGACAAGGGAAAGATAAACAAGTGTATATGAAAAGCAAATTTGGACACAGTATTTTGCTTGACATATTAAATTGCTAGATATGTGCTGGACCCACTGTATATAAGACATTTGTCTAGTTTTACTATTTAAAGTGTTGTACATTTTAGCCTATTTTAATCTTGGAAACCATAAGTAAGTGTGTCGAACTGAAAAGTGAAGCATCATAGACAATGGGTCCACAAAGAATTATATTAGCATGGTGCAAGTTAGCAGCTGTGGGTCTGGGGTAAATGGTGCAAAATTCTGCATTCTGGGCATCTCTTGAAGCTTCAAAAGTACCCATTTTTTTATTGAAATATTGGTTGGGATATAAAATTCTTAGGATTCATAAACAAATAAATACTACACCACGTGAAAGACAAGCTACATGTAGGTGTCATGTCAAACACGTCAACATGCATGTTCTTTACATGATGATTTTGGCATAAACATCAGGTTTACTTCAACAAAGATTAAGGTAGACGGTCTGGAAATCTTATAGACAATGTCTATCGGTCTACCGTTAATTTTGCACACTGCATAAAAATAGCTAAGTCAAATCTGATGAAAAAAAATAGGCATGGAATGTTATGAGTAATAAAATTTAAAATAATTAAACAATCAATTCAATGAAAAAATGCTTAGAAGTGTTAGAAGGCATGAACATTAAGGTGCACAAAAGTTATTACATCGTAGGTAGATCAACTTCATATTACATCTACAATATTTTTTTTATCATTGCACAGAAAATTTTCTGAATTTTAATGCAGATTGCAAATAATATGCAATGAATTTTATGATTTGCTACAGACTACGTACACAGATAGAGGATAAATTACTAATTTCTCATTCTCAGCAGATATACAGTGTACATTACTTTTCATACATATAGTACTTTAATGCAATGTGTAGCTTGCTTTAGCAAATTTTGCATTAAAATCAGTTATATTTGCTATATAAATTGATAAATATTTGAACAAGACTTTATCAATGTATAAATTGTCGAAAATGCTACATGTAATAAATAATAATCTTTATTCTGACATAAAAGTTACAAAATTGATTTTCTTTGTAATGAATATAACCACAGTCACTTGAATTTCTATCAATATAAATGAAAAAACAGTCTAAAATCAAAAATATATATACCTTTGTAGGCATAGGTTTATTTTATTTTTTTTATTTTGGACTGTTTTTTTCCGTTTATTCAAATCAACATATTTTTCTCTAGATGTATATTAATGTATGATATATATATGAACTCTGACAATTAATCTCAAAATTTTTGGTTCATTATTAAAAAAGTTACCCATTAGGTCTCTATGTTAATTATATTTTCTGAAGTGTAAAAATCTGGATGGATTCTATCATCTAGAAAAACACTGTTGATTGGAAAACTGGATTTTTAAGAATTTTTTTCTGAAGATTTATAGAAGTCAAACGGACTAACTAATTGTCTGATCCTCCAAGAGTAAAATTGGCTATACTTGATAACCTTGGTTGGTTTTGTGACGTTTCACCAACAACAAATTCAAATAGTTCCATTAAACAATCACAATTAAAATTGAGGAATCATTAAATTTTGTTGTAAAAATTAAATTATAAGGAATATTTGAAATTTTTTAACAGGTTATTAACCTATGTTTGGTACAGCTAATGCTTTTTATAAAATGCTTCACGATTTATTAAGCGCATTGAAACTGCCCCAAAACAGGTTATATCGTATAACCTGTTCAAAAATTGAACATATTCCTTAAATAACTGAACATTTTTGATAATCAGGAAAACAACATTCTGACCGCTTTCAAAATTATTCAACATATTTTGGTTGCATATGAAACAATTATTAGCTACTTAGAACATATGATAAAGCATCATATTTTATTCACATTTGCTTGATCATACATATATATGCTGCAGTGTAACAATGGTGTGGGTTCAAATCCCGTATATATATATACGTCTGAAAATTAAACCAAACAGTGTTAAAATTAGATTTTAGAGCTGTCAAAGTTTTTGTTCTTTCCTCGACGGGATTTGAACTCACACCATTGATACACTACAGCACCATTCGCTTAGCCTTACGTCCAGCGCCCTAGACCACTCGACCACATCCACTCCCTATATACCAATGGTGTGAGTTCAAATCCCGTCGAGGGAAGAACAAAAATTTGACAGCTCTAAAATCTAATTCTAACACTGTTTGGTTTAATTTTCAGACGTATATATATATATATATAATCAGATTACAGACGCTGATGAAGCTTGTCGGTCAAGCGAAATATCCATCGATTTAATTATAATTATAGTCTTTTTGTAGACTTATATTTTTTTTTGTTACATTTTAACACCTTTTTTTGATATCGTTGTGCTAACATTTTAGACGTTTATTTATCATTTTTGTTTGTTTGCACAGTATCGTTAACACTTGTTTCCGATCCGACATCTCGTAGGTTCATACTATGGCTACTTTTTCAGACGTTTATGTATATATATATATATATATATATTTACTTTTTTTAATAGGGATTTTTCAAATAATACAAACACAATAGACTTGTCAATATGCAAATTACAGTATATATTTATCCTATGATAATACAATTATTGCAATATAATTCTTATATGATTTACATAATTAGAAATCCTATACTCTGATTGGGTATAAGTGCTTATGGAGGCAGGGTTTTGTCAGTTTATTTTCCGATAGACGATGTTCACCGGACTACTTTTTTCGTAATGTAAACAAAATGGCGGCTTGGATTCCCGAAAATAAAAAAAGATAAAAGAAACAATGTTTATTGTTAATAATCGACAATTATTGTTAGATATGAAATAAAAAAAATAAATGCCAATGAAAAAAAAAGCTTGTATTGTTGACATAAAAATTTTTTTTCGAAAAAAATACTTAAGACAACCATCTATCGACTTTGACTTTTGTAATATATCGTCATCCTGTGACGTTGTTTACAAGGGACTCTGATTGACACAAGCTGGTTACTGATTTATTTTACGATTTTGTGGGCATTTTACTTGTTTGAGTAGTTAAATGCAAAATGCCATCAAATTGGAAAATATCAGTAACTTAATTACATCACCGTCTAGTTATCAATGTAGGAAAACAAAGTTAGTTCATTTTGTTATTCATGGCCGACACACATCAATGGAATGTATGTGTGCGTACTGGGGATCCCCAAAGGTAAATTTTCAAAGCAAATGAAAAAAAAAAGCTTGGTTACAGAATTATAAGGATTAAACATATTTTTTCCGGAGTTTATTTATGTACATTGTATAACCTGGACCAATTCACTCACAAACAAATAAAAGTCCGAAGTGTATTTGGGTATGACTCCCTCTGGTACAACTGTAGTATTGTTATCATTTTTTATTTTCCTTGTACATGTATTTCCTTGTTTTATTATTTTGTTTGTTCTAGTCATTTGTGCATTCTTTCATACATGCATGTTCCTTATGGAGCTTTCTTTATTCACATGAAACTGTCATGGTATATGATATATAAATTTTATGCAAAAGTTCAGCCTAAACACAATAACCTTAACTCTAACCCTTATACCTCTTGTGGTGTTGCCAATGCCTGTCCATTAATAGATCTGATGTAATCACCAATCATTAGTGTGCCTTCAGCAGGAATATCTTTAACTTCAACAACAAGTGTATACCAGTCATCTTGTCTCTAAATAAAAAGCATATCTCTTATGTTATTAATTAGCAATCATGATATTCTGAAAGAGACTGTTCAAATACATTATTAAAATGTGTACACAAGATATATTTCAACAATAAAAGTGAGTGAGTGATTGTTGTTTAATGCCAACTTAGCAATTTTTCAGCTACATGTATATCATGGCGAGAACAAGTTAATTACAATGAGATGATGATGAGATCCGCTTTGTACTAGACCAACATGCTTATTTTTAGTTGGATTTTAATAGTGCTAGCTCACTGAAACAACGGAGTCCGACCTATAATCCGACAGTCCGACAGTTTGATAGTCCGATAGTCCGATAGTCCGACAAATGCTTTATTTCTTTGAAAGTTAACACTATAACATGTGTAATATGGGGCCAGAAACCGAATCGTTTACTCACCAAAGAAAGGTCCAGAACATCGGAAACACGATATCATAGACGGACAAACAATTGGCAGGGACACACAAGAACTAAAAAAAAACACATATATGAACAACACGGACTCCATAAAAACCTGGATCCAGTCGTGATGAACCGGTAGTGTAAGTATCCCGTATATTTTTTAGTAGCGACTATTTCAGGCTTTATTCAAGTAGCGTGTAGCCGAGTCCAGCCAAGAAAAGTCACTATTGAAAAGAAAGATAAAATAAATGAATACAAAAAACAGGAAAAGACAAAAAGAAGAGCGTACCAGTGTCCCCCGCCCTTTATCATGGAATATTTATGTTAAAAAGCAATGTCGACACATCAATAGAGCTGGATACAATAATGTGTGCGAATTGATTGATTGATTGATTGCTTAAGGTCCAGCAAGCAATATTTCAGTCATATTCAGGATGAGAAAAGTTTGTAAACAAAAAATAAGAAAGAGGGGACTCTGGGATGGGTCAACATGGGCAACGACTTAACACAAGAATATGTTTTTCTGTCTCTTCCGACGACAAGTTGGTCCTATTTTTATTCCTCTGGATTCCGACGGGTGACCCTGCTATAGTCGCCTTCTACGACAAGCGTATATATAAAAAGTTATGATTGAAGGAATTGTCACTAAGTGACCCCTTATATCACGGAAAGAAACAGCATCGGAATATGACAAAATAAACAACTGTGCCATGATACGTCCCTCCCCCCCTCTTTGTGACAATTGAAGGTCAGTTGCTCAGCGTGAGAACAGTAATTAATATGCTGCATTTTTTAAACCAATTAATTGTATATACCATAAGAAAACTGGCGTTTTCCAAACTGACTAAAATCACACCTCTCACTTGCTCCCCCTTTTATCAATACAATGTATGTCACAACGTGACCTATCAGTAAAAGGGGGAACAAGTGAGAGATGTTATCGTACGAGGCGTGGATGGACGGACGAACAGCGGTATGCCATAATAAGCCCGTATTTTGACGGGCGTATAAAAATGAATGGCCCATATCCTGAAATTACGAATATATCATCTTTGGCCAAATTATTTTTCAAAACTTTCATCAGTTTAAAGCATTTGTCGGACTATCGGACCGTCGGACTATCGGACTGTCGGATTATAGCTACGACCCCAAAACAACAGTCCGCAGATAGACATGTCGCCCCACTCAGACACATCATCCTGATTCCAAACCAACCAGTCTTTGCTCTTTATCCTTAATGCTGCATGCTTAGCAGAGAAGCAACAAATACCAATTTCATAGTCTTTAGTTTGACCCAATCGGTGGCTCGAACTCACGATATACCTCACTCGAGGCGAGCTCGCTAACCATTACACAACCGATGCAGTTTCAACAATATGTACTAAGTTGATCTTCATATAATATCTCTTAGTTAATCATTGTTTTAACTCAAGTGAGAAATTCTTAACAATTCCAAGATTTAAACTTTCTCATTTTTCTTCCAATTTTTATGCAGTTTTTTGGCAAAATGATCATCTTTATGGGTTACTGATGGACCCCAAAAAAAATTGCAAGTTTATTTCAAAAGGGGTCTTAATTTGCCTCAAGTATAAACATCAATGTACATTTATGGATTTTAAATACATATTCGGTTTTCAAAGGTTAATACATAAATATGTTGCATAATCGTGGCACATAACATCAATCCTGCAAACCTGAATCAGTTGTAATACCCTGGTATACTCTCACAAACAGACCTTGAATTCATCCGAGAATGTTTACAAAAACAACCATGTGCTTTTACCGCTTAACATATTTTTAGCACAGAATGACATTTTGACATTAAAGAGGCTAGAAAAATATACGGTAGTTCCACATTTTCGTCCCCTTGAAATGTTCCCGGTCACATGTTCTCTTTATTTGATATTCTGCTTGGAAAATATTTTTATTGCCATAATCGGGAAAATTTTATTTTTATTGTAAACCAAGCCGTTTGTGACATAAGAAATCTCACCATGCAAGCTTCCAAAAATTCATAATAAAATGCATCATAAAGATAGATCTACAATGTAGGTTATACCAATATGATTACTAGTAATATGATGATATTATCACAAGTTATACATTGATTCCAAAATTTAATTAATCTAGTTTAGTTGCAATTTAAAGATAAGAATGTTATAATATAGGGGATTTAGGTTGGGGAATATTGTCCAATAAATAGAATTTTACTAAAGGATATTGAGAAAATAAATCAAGTTATTTGTAAATATACTCCAATAATACAATTATCTTTGATCATAAACAGGTTTTCATTCTATGATCATCAAGTTCTGTCAGGAAAGAATACCTTCAATTTTAAATTTCTAGCCTACATGTATATGTACATGTAATTTACATTTCAATAGCCCATCAAAATGCATTTTTGTCTTATTAATTTTCATTGTGTATAAATAATGCTGGTCCAAAAAATCTACAAAATGGAAGATTATAACTACTGGAAATTACGGTCCTACTTTGATGGGAGTGTCAGGGCTCAAACTAACATCATGGTCCCTTTTAGATGCCTTTTTTTAAATAAAATTACAATTCTTTTTAAGATCCATCGATAACCCATTAAGGTGATCATTTTGCAAAAAACTGCATTAAAATTGGATGAAAAATATAAAAGTTAAACATTTGAAATTTCCTCATTTTAGGCACCTTTTTTATGTAAAAAAATAATAGTTACATAATAATGCTATGTATTTTCCAACTAGAGGCTCAGTGGGCTGAGCCTGTGTCGCTCATCTTTCATTCTGCTTTGAGGAAACTTAATACAGAACCTTCCATACATGTAGATGCTTCCTACCAAGTTTCGGTTCATATGGCTAAGCAGTTTTAAAGGAGAAGATTTTTTTAGAAATCAACCAATCAGAAACAAGAATTGCATGTGGTGGCCATGTTTGCTAACCGATCGGGACGAAAAGAGCAATCTTCATACAGGACATTCCATAGATGCTTCCTACTAAGTTTCGGTGGTAGCCATGTTTGCTAACCGATCGGGAAGAAATAAGCAATCTTCATAGAGGACATTCCATAGATGATTCCTACCAAGTTTTGGTGGTAGCCATGTTTGTTAACCGATCGGGACAAAATGAGCAATCTTTATAGAGAACCTTCCATAGATGCCTCCTACCAAGTTTCGGTTCATTTGGCCAAGCGGTTTCAGAGGAGAAGATTCTAAAAAATCGGCCAATCAGAAACAAGATGTGCCTGTGGTGGCCATGTTTGTTAATGGATCGGGACAAAATGTTCAATCTTTAGAGAGGACCTTCTATAGATGCTTCCTACCAAGTTTCAGTTCATTTGGCTGAGGGGTTTCAGAGGAGAAGATTGAAATGTGAAAAGTTAACGGACGACAGACGACGGACGCCAAGTGATGGCAAAAGCTCACGTTGCCTTTGGCAAGGTGAGCTAAAAAGGATTTTTCAATAGAATTCATTAAAAAACCCATAAAAATCAGATGAAAAATAAGCTCTATCTCTCTGTACAAATAAGAGAAACATAAATTTTTGCACCTTATTGCCTCTTATTTGGAAATGGGTAAGGTTACAATGCCCCAAATCAAAATCAACCTTTATTCAGTACCAAGGATCATTGTGTTCAAAATTTGGAAGGATATGTTATCTAAAACAAATCTATTGGACAGAAGCCATTATATCTACAGACGGATGATGACTAGAATGATAATGGCATAATATAATATGACTGCAAAATTTTTGTGGTCATATAAAAATGTAAATATCCCCCTATCTTTTCCATTGCTCTAAAAAGTAACCATGTTAGCATAATTTACTTCATACATACATAAACACATTTCTTGATCTTGAATTTAAATCCAAAATTAGGTTTATTTCCTCTGTTCAGTGTAATTGTTTTCGTTGGAGACCATTTGACACAGTGAGGATATTTCACGTAAGTCTCTACAGTACCAGGTGATAATTTACTGGTTTCTGTACTACGCTTAGCCTTTCGTGGTAACTCCATTGATGGGAAATGTTCACTACTGGTAATTATTTCATTAGGTGAATTTAGAACTGGAACAGAAATGTTTCTTTCTTCTTCTACAAACTGTCGTGGAAAGTGTGAATCTGGTATTGAAATTCCTGATTCGGGACAAAGCAATTGTTCTGATTCACATCCTCTATCAACACTTACAGGCTTGACTGGTTTAAACTTCATTAATGGTGGTCTACCAGACATTTCACTAGTATCTGAACCGTTCGATTCACGGCCACGTTTCAAATCAATGCGACAAACTTTCAGTTCTATGACAGCATCATTTGCTTGTAAAAGTCGTAAAACACAGTCTTCAGCATAATTCCTAATATCTATATCATTGATTGATATAATTCTCTCATATTCTGTCAAAATGTGTCCTCGTAACAGATAGCATTCCTCTTTTACTTTAGTAACAATAGTGTAAGTTTCCCATGATGATTGACCCTGAAAAGAAAACCATATACAGTCAAACATGTCCATGCATTCACCTCTATTAAGCAGTCACCTGTATTAAAAGGTCACTCTTTTCTAGTCCTGTCAAAGTAAATTTCATATGAATTAAACCATTTTAATAGGTCACTTGTCTTATAAGGTCACTTTTTCTATGTTCCAAATGTGATCTCTTAATAAAAGTTTGACTGTAAATAATATAACAAAATACAAACACTATATTAAACATAAAATAGACTTTTAATAACACACCAACACTTTACAATAGGGAAGTGCTATTTTGCAGGTTGCGGGTTGCAGGTTGCAGGTCACAAATATAAAATGTCGCCTGTGGCCATGCACACTTTAAAATTAATAGTAGTTTATTATTCTTAAACATTGATAAAAATGAAAATTTGGCAATTTCACTTTGTACAATTCTGTATTGTATACATCTAAAAATAAGCTTTATACATCTTACAAGAACATTCATGGAACAATTATAGCATTGGGGATATCATTTTTACTGTCGAATTAATATTTAACCATTCATTGTCGATTTGGTGTGTAGTTCTTTTGGTATCTTTTGTTTTTGCCTCTAAGTTTACAAATAATTTCTAATATAACACTGTAGTGTATAGGTATTTTGTCAGTAGTTAGTTTTGTCTGTCGTCAGTTAATCAGTTCTTTAATCTTCAAATTCAATAATCAGAATTTCAATATATTGCAAAATTATTCTGAAAAGTCATGATAGTGAAGTCAAAGTAATAAAAACTTCAAATTGACCTAGGTTAAACAGGTTCTAAGGAGGTTGACCTAGTGTAAGAATCTGATAAGTTTTCTGGACACATAAATCTGTCATTATCCAGTTGCATAAACAATTAAATTCCTCAGGGTGGACTTTCAATATCTTTGAGGCAAATATAAAGAAAGTATCTGCTTTAAATTGTTTTATGCCTTTTCTTGAAGGTACAAAATTTGGTGCCAGAAATAAAATAATAATGGTTCCCAAGTCAAGCTTTTGGGGGAAATTGAAAAGTTTTATGTATGACACCCAGAGTAAAAAGGGTAAGTATTCTTTTTTTCCTTTTTATCTTTTTTTTCTTAATTTAAATTAAGTACACGTGTATTCCATTTATCATTTGCAAAAAAAACCATATTTATTATTATTTATGTGAGTGGTTCATACGAAATGATGGGAAAATATCAAATGCATATTACCATGCAAACATTCAGTGTGTAAAAAAAATTCACACAAGTTTCTGTCCAAGTTCAGTTACTGTTCCAGTAACAGTAAACCTCACTGAATCTCACATAAACAAATTACATTCTGCAGGATTTTCTCATGTTTAGAAAAACAACTGTAAAGACCATTCCAAATCAATTAGTTGTTCTTTAGACTTGCTTGTATCTAAATTAGTTAGATGAATATAAATGAATAAAAAAGTTTACTACCACATTACACCTCTGACTCCAGATTCTTATAGTAAAACAGAGATGTGGGGAAAATGCCCATGAGACAACGACCCCAATTGCTAAATTCTGATCAAAATACAGAATTTAATGAAAAATGACTTTTAAAACAGAAGTGTGTTCAGTTGCTAAAACAAGCAAAATTTCCCTTCCACATCACATTTCCCTCACTAAAAATGGTTTGTTAAAAAGACAAGAAACAAGATTTAGTTTTCTTGTTCCTAAAGGAAAAGACAGACGACAGACCCATACCATACTTGAATTTCAAATTTGTGGTCCTTTAAGGTCCAACACAAGGTATTTGAATAATTTCCCTATTTTTTAATGTGACAAAAGAAAATGTCTTGCATCACAATTTTAAGGCGATTGATCCTAAATGTCATTAGGAAAATCTAAAGTCCCAAATATGCAATTCCTATATTATATGATCACAATCATGTGTGCACTTAAACTTCAACCTGTAAATTAGACATTTTCTTTACAATATATAGTTATACAATAGTGTAATCAACTGAATCCTGAATAAAGCAAATCCAAATTCTTGTAAACTGACAATTAAATTTAAATGACATAATAGACTAACAACACATTTGGTACCAGGAAGTGCTTTGCGTGTATATTTTCAAGACTTGGAATTTAAATTTTTTACCTGGAATTTCATCAATACAAATTTAGAAGTACATGCCATAATTCTTTTCAAATTAAAAATTCTTTATTGCTTAAATACAGCTTTTTTTCTCTCATTCTTATGTATTTTCACATGGTTAGGGTTACGGTTATGGTGTTTAACGCCACTTTTAACAATATTTCAGTTATATCGTGGCGGAGGAAACCAGAGTACCCAGAGAAAACCACTGACAAACTTTATCACATAATGTTGTATCAAGAACACCTCACCATGAGTGGGATTCGAACTCACAAAGTTAGTGGCGATAGGCACTGATTGCATAGGTAGTTGTAAATCCAACTACCATACGATCATGACCATGACAGCCCCTGTTACCATGGTTACTGTAGCAACTTTGACTGTGGTATCCATAAATTAATGATTTACAATATACAATATGTCATTACAAAATAAGATAAAAATGTGTTAGAAATTTGGAGATAGCAGTGCATATTTACATGAAAGTTTGATAAGGTTATATTTTAAATAATTTTCTACAATTCAATATTTTGCATTGATTAAGATTAAAGTCTTAATTAGTTTTGCATGATTAGATTTTACTTAGTAGTTCTAGACAAACAGGTGGTGGTCAGTTAGATTTATTTGTTGTTTATTTCTCATTAGGGATGTCAGGCATTTGATGATAAATTTGTTCAGTCTGTTAAATGGTCTGCAGTAGTAATTAAAAAGGTCGAAAGTTTAAGTCAAGAGAAATTAAAAGAAATGTTATGTTTTAATGTGTATTGGTCAGTTGAGAAAGTTAGTTCAATGTGTAAACATCTATTTGAAACATTTGAATATGTAACATTCTACAAATTGTGAAGTAAGTGGTTGCAAAGTGTGGGAAGTGTATGCCAAGTTGTATTTGCGAAATAAATAATGAATACTGAATTGGAGTGCATTATTAAATACACCTCAAAAGTTCCCTCTTATAATAGAACAAATTTGTCAACACTACCGTAAGCACTGAGCACATAATCAATTCAAAGAAACAAACCATCTCAAAATTGGATGTACCATCCAAATAAGGAAAATATTGTAACAGATTTCATAGTTCAATAATGCACTGGCTTACCTTTCGTAACAACAGATCTTTATCATTTTAATGTTTGTAATATTGGTTTCAATATACGTTGTATCATGAGTTATTGGTTTTAATAAAGGAATAAATCACAACACATTTCTTATATAGCTTGATCAACAAATAGTTTATCATGATGATTTTATCTATGTTTGTATACAGTGAAACCTGTCTAAAAAATTGAAACTTAAAAATAGCCGAAGCTATTAATTTTTTTCAATATGCGAGTGTTGTTTATATGTTTAAGATTGTGAACAAATTACAAATACTCTGCAATTTCTTCACAGTTTAATTATTGAAACTAGTTTTTGGTATGCCCGACATGATTAATCAATCAAATCGATCATCGATCACTAATTGATCAGTTTTCGAACACTAATCGATTGATGAGTTTGACTAATCGAACACTTATCGATCAAATTCTCTCTGGATTATTTTGATTAGATTTATCTGATCGATACATGATCGATTATGATCAATTTTGATGGATATTGAATTTGTACATGATATAAGTAATTTAAAAAGCTTAAATTTATTTTGCATAGTATGATAACCTATCTGAGGAACAAAATTCACAAATATTCAAATCAGTGCAGTAAATACAAATCAAACGTTTTACCCCACAGTGATCACACTTCATATATTGAATTTAGCAATTTCTTTTCGTGTTAATCTCTCTTATTCCATATCTATACATAACTGCTGCACTGTTATGTATAGATATATAGAACTCAATATAATATATAATTTCAAAAATCCTTTATTTTTTTCTCATTGTTTGTTATAAAATGTATTTATTATTCTACATTATTACTTGTTGGTGCATGGAATATGTACATGTATATAATTGTATGTAAATATATGGAGAGGACCTTTGTAAGTTGGCATATTTTGTGTCTGATCCAAATGTTATATAGTTAACAATAAAATAAGTTTAATCTAATCTAAAGGGATGCTACATAATTGTGATTAAGATAAGTTTCTTTATTCTCATAAACCAATGCATTACAATGGTACAAAAAACACTTTCAAATCACAGGACATTAATATGAGTGTACCTTGTGTTTGGAGAAAAACCTCCTGTGTGAAAAAGAAAACTTGCTACATGATGCCTAATAAGCAATAGCTTGTAATTGTTAGAAGTCTTTGTTGGCTTGTTGCATGGCAAAAATTGCCACCAGTATCCATAATACCCCTGTTATACTTGTAACAATCAAAACATCTGTGTTGGCACTTTAACCTACATACTGAACTCACCTCTGACCTACATAATTGAAATATTTGTATAAAACATTCTTGTAATATATATACATTATGTAGCTGAATTGCTGCTCACTCTCTGGATAATTTTAATTCTTGTAAATGCAATAGACCATAAGACCTTCATTAGTACAAAATTGATTTTAATTACTTCATAATACTGATTCATGCCCAACACAACTTTACATGTATTTCCTTTCTTGGTTCTTACAGACACTTTAAGAAGAAAAATTACCAATTACATGTACACTGTACATTTTTGTACAGCTTAATATTTTAATCTTTGTGTTTGGACTACAAGGGCTAGTTACCTTTGGGTCAAGGAGTAAGTGACCTTATAAGACAGGCAACCTCTTAAAAGAGGTTCAATTCATTTGAAATTTTCTATGACAGGACAAGAAAAAGGTGACCTTTTAATACAGGTGACTTCTTAATAGAGGTGATTGCATGGGCAGGTTTGACTGTACATGTACACTATGGCCAAACTTGAATCATGTTTTAATCTTTGGACTACAAGGGCTTGAACTCTTGAACCCCATTATACATGTACACAATGGCCAAACTTGAATCGGCATGGATACATACTGTACATAAACATTTGGATCCCAAGGGTACAGACCTCATCCCAGGGCTTTCATTTGTGAAACTTGAATCGGTATATCAAAATGATAAAATTTCTATTATTGGATCCTAAGATTTAAAACTTTGGACCCAGGGCTTGAGAGTCATAGACCCAGAGACCTTGGTTTGTACAAATCTAAATCTACATACATGTATCCTGATGATGCTGAACAACAAATATTTCAGCATTTCTACTGCTGGTTCTTGTGAGAAATATATTTTTTTTAAGATTTATTTAATTTCCTTTTTTTATTCCCTCTACTACTACTAGTCCCTCCCAATGGAGCATAAACTTCTTTTACACAAATCTGAACCTCCTATTCCTAAGGATTATTCTTGCCAAGTTTTGAACATTTGGTTGAGCAGGTTTGCAAGTAGAGAAGAATATATAATGTAAACAAAAATTAAACAACAGATGCTAATTGATAAAAAAAAACAAACAAACTCAGGTGACCTTTGGACAGGTGAACTAAAAATGCCTCAATATCATATAGAATTATTAATGTCAATAATTTATTAACTAAACGTTCTCAATCAATTTGTGTCAAATATTTCTGAAATGACATTGCCATGTGAATATTTACTATGTGCTGTAACTTCCTGGTTGTGAGAGGAATTTACAATCGTTTATTAAAAATAATGAAAAATATTTAAAGGGATCCTTTATTTATTTTAATTACAGTAATACATAGATGAGACAATTAATCCAATGTACAAATAGAGGTCTATTCTTTAGATATCAAAGTTCCTTATCTTTCTCTTTAATATAAAATAATATTTCAATAAAGCTCCAAATAGATTGTTTTGTAATTCTATATTCTTATTTTGCGATGCATACAAAAACCTAGTGTATCAAAATGACACAAGATTTAGATAAATTGTGACAGTATTATATGTTGAGTAGATATATATACATGTAATCAAGTTCAAGTATGTCATATTTAAGGGGTAATAAAATGAAACATAAATTTTCTTACACTATCGGAACAATTCCAAAATCAAATATCAAAAACACAGAAAGAGGCAAAATCGATAACCCTGGGGGTCACTATGACTGAAATTGTAAGGTTGTAGGATAACATCTAACTACCCAGGACAAATGTTAGCAGTACTTCGTTTCATCTAAATTAATACTAGTTACATGCTAAATTGTTAGCGTTATTAGCAGTCCGCTAAAATCCTGCTCATTAAATTAAAAACTAGAGGCTCAGTGGGCTGAGCCTGTGTCGCTCACCTTTCATTATGCTTTGTAGAAACTTAATACAGAACCTTCCATACATGTAGATGCTTCCTACCAAGTTTCGGTTCATATGGCTAAGCAGTTTCAAAGGAGAAGATTTTTTTTAGAAATCGACCAATCAGAAACAAGAATTGCATGTGGTGGCCATGTTTGCTAACCGATCGTGACGAAATGAGCAATCTTCATAGAGGACATTCCATAGATGCTTCCTACTAAGTTTCGGTGGTAGTCATGTTTGCTAACCGATCGGGAAGAAATGAGCAATCTTCAATGAGGACATTCCACAGATGCTTCCTACCAAGTTTCGGTTCATTTGGCCATGCGGTTTCAGAGGAGAAGATTTTAAAAAATTGGCCAATCAGAAACAAGAATTGCCTGTGGTGGCCATGTTTGGTAATGGAACATAACAAAATGTGTACTTTAGAGAGGACCTTCCATAGATGCTTCCTACCAAGTTTCAGTTCATTTGGCTGAGGGTTTTCAGAGGAGAGGATTAAAATGTGAAAAGTAAACGGATGACAGACGATGGACACCAAGTGATGGCAAAACCTCATATTGCCTTTGGCAAGGTTTGCTAAAAAGAATATTAAAATGTGAATACCTATTTGTAATGTATAGAATAAACATGTTACACTATATCAGCATTAGTTAATTTCTAAGGGAGATAATGGCAAGAGTTATCTTTCTTTTAACAGCTTAGGCAAGAGTTATCTTTCTTTTAAAAGCTTAGGCAAGAGTTATCTTTCTTTTAACAGAGGAGAAGATTTTTAGAAATCAACCAATCAGAAACAAGAATTGCCTGTGGTGGCCATGTTTGTAAACCGATCGGAACAAAATGAGCAATCTTTATAGAGGACCTTCCATAGATGCTTCCTACCAAGTTTCGGTTCATTTGGCCAAGCAGTTTCAGAGGAGAAGATTTAAAAAAATCATCCAATCAGAAACAAGAATTGCCTGTGGTGGCCATGTTTGTTAATGGATCTGGACACAATGTGCAATCTTTAGAAAGGACCTTCTATAGATGATTCCTACCAAGTTTCAGTTCATTTGGCTGAGGGGTTTCAGAGGAGAAGATTAAAATGTGAAAAGTTAACGGATGACAGATGACGGATGCCAAGTGATGGCAAAAGCTCACTTTGCCTTTGGCAAGGTGAGCTAAAAATGCTATTATTAAAGTAGAAGCTTTTAAACAGTCTGCTAAAATCTTGTTAAAAATGCTAAATAACCACTAAAAAAATTAACAGCTTAACAGCAATCAACTAAAATCCTGATAAATTAATTTTGTTTAAAATAAAATCAACTAAAACCACACTATATTAATTTTTTGAGAAATGAAAAGTCCACTTTTAATCTTAACTACTTTTACTTTGTTATTAATGAGAATAGAAATGTCTGCTAACTCTCTACTATGTATTTATACTTTAAAAGAATAGACTGCAGTCAGTACCTTGTCAGAGGCATATGAGTGGATCGGAAAATTAGTGTGTGTGGTGAGGGGGAGCTTTATGAGGGAACCTGAAAGTGGGGTGAGGGTTGAAATTTATCACATTTTACCATTTCAAGCATTGGTTTCCTTTAATTTCAACTTGTCACTGTTGTCCTCATATTGTTTTATTAATTGGTCCAATAATTTGTGTGCGATCGCCAATAATGTACAATTTGGAGATAATTAATCCTTGATCAGTATGTGTGTCTTTTCTATTCACAAACTTCAGGCATCAATGAAAATGCTATAAATTATGGATGCATAAAGTATATAGATATTATTATCTTACATTTTGTATATTTTTTTTTTTTGGATTACCAGATCGTCGGTGGTGACAGAAAATAGTTCTGACCTATAACTACAAATGTACATGTAAATATCATAATACTGATAATAGCACAGGACATGCATGGAAAAAAATAAACACATGTTAAAACTCTATTTTCATAATTCTTGATCAAATTATCAAATATTTATATGTACATGTATATATCAAAATAATACCTGAAAAACTTTTACTTTAATGCCCAATTTTCCTGTAACTCCTTTAAGAACACACACTTTACGAGACGATGTCCATGAAATATCTTCCGGATCTTCTGTCAAAAGTTGTTGTATACTCTTAAAAGTATTGAGGGGTACAGAACCCATCCTGGATTTAAACGATCACATTTTTACTGGCCATGAACCTAAAAAATCAATAACATGAAAATAATCATATCTTTTTAAAGCATAAACTTCTATTTGTTGTAAAAATTAAGTTGTGAAAATACTTACACAAAAAAAGTTTTTAACAATTCGTTGCCAGTGCCATTTTTTATAAACCATCATGAATTAGGACGATTTTCATTCCAGCATTGTAGGTACAATTTCCTTCCTACATGTATTTAAAGTTCCACTAATAAAACTAAGTACATACATGAAAGTGTATGATAAGCTGTCAACATTTATTCTCCTTTGAAGTCTAACCATCACATGTTCGATTAAGGGAAGTAAAATGACATTGAAACCTTGAAACCACGAGATAGTAGATCTCACATTTATCTTTAAAATCTGAAGGTTAAGGTCACTTTTTAGCATCTTATTTTACTGCTGCAGTTTAGAATTTTTTTCAAGTGGTTTGCTGAGATTAGATACATGTAGATCCTGTTCCAGGTAAATAATCTACTTATATCATTGTCTAATTTTACATGGTACCATTTGTATACAAAATTATTCTGCAATGCATATGACAATTTCAACCTTCGTTTTTTCAACAAAGTCCAAAATTCAGGAACAAAAATTAATACAGGAGACTGTTAAACAATCTAATTGAAATTGGATATTTTCATTTATTATTGGATGATTCACTAACATTAACATCTAGTATGTGGTTACTACAAAGAGGTTATTCTGTACGACATGATACAAGATGTTGTTACATGTAGATACATGTGTCAGTGGATTAAAGACTAATTAAATAAAGGGCTATGCCAGGAAAATCATGATGCGACTGCAATATGTGGACAAGGGAAGTGTTGAACAAGTGCATATATTAAAAACAAGTATGGACACTGTAATTTGTTTGACCTACTTTGTAATTTGTTTGACCTACTTTGTAATTTGGGCATTTGTTTCATTTTACAATTTCAAGCACTTTTTATTGAAGTGCCTGTACATAGCCAGGAAAGTGAGCGGTCATGTATTTGTGTGTAGGGGGTATCGATTTTGCGATTTTGATATTTGATTTTGGAATTGTTCTTACAGTGTGGTATTTTTTTATCTTCATTTTTTGACTATTTCAAGCATTGGTTCCTTTAGCCCCCTTTGATTTTGGTCCATAAACACTAGCTAGGTCAAATGTCATTAAAACTTTAGCCCCCTTTGATCTTGGTCCATAAACACTAGCTAGGTCAAATGTCATTAAAACTTTAGCCCCCTTTGATCTTGGTCCATAAACACTAGCTAGGTCAAATGTCATTAAAACTTTAGCCCCCTTTGATCTTGGTCCATAAACACTAGCTAGGTCAAATGTCATTAAAACTTTAGCCCCCTTTGATCTTGGTCCATAAACACTAGCTAGGTCAAATGTCATTAAAACTTTAGCCCCCTTTAATCTTGGTCCATAAACACTAGCTAGGTCAAATGTCATTAAAACTTTAGCCCCCTTTGATCTTTGGTAACCATAAACATGTCAAATGTCATTAAAACTTTAGCCCCCTTTGATATTGGTCCATAAACACTAGCTAGGTCAAATGTCATTAAACCTTTAGCCCCCTTTGATCTTTGGTAACCATAAACACTAGCTAGGTCAAATGTCATTAAAACTTTAGCCCCCTTTGATCTTGGTCCATAAACACTAGCTATGTCAAATGTCATTAAAACTTTAGCCCCCTTTGATCTTTGGTAACCATAAACACTAGCTAGGTCAAATGTCATTAAAACTTTAGCCCCCTTTGATCTTTGGTAACCATAAACACTAGCTAGGTCAAATGTCATTAAAACTTTAGCCCCCTTTGATCTTTGGTAACCATAAACACTAGCTAGGTCAAATGTCATTAAAACTTTAGCCCCCTTTGATCTTTGGTAACCATAAACACTAGCTAGGTCAAATGTCATTAAAACCATAAACACTAGATAGGTCAAATGCCATTAAAACCATAAACACTAGATAGGTCAAATGTCATTAAAACCATAAACACTAGCTAGGTCAAATGTCATTAAAACCATAAACACTAGCTAGGTCAAATGTCATTAAAACCATAAACACTAGCTAGGTCAAATGTCATTAAAACCATAAACACTAGCTAGGTCAAATGTCATTAAAACCATAAACACTAGCTAGGTCAAATGTCATTAAAACCATAAACACTAGCTTGGTCAAATGTCATTAAAACTTTAGCCCCCTTTGATCTTTGGTAACCATAAACACTAGCTAGGTCAAATGTCATTAAAACTTTAGCCCCCTTTGATCTTTGGTAACCATAAACACTAGCTAGGTCAAATGTCATTAAAACCATAAACACTAGATAGGTCAAATGTCATTAAAACCATAAACACTAGATAGGTCAAATGTCATTAAAACCATAAACACTAGCTAGGTCAAATGTCATTAAAACCATAAACACTAGCTAGGTCAAATGTCATTAAAACCATAAACACTAGCTAGGTCAAATGTCATTAAAACTTTAGCCCCCTTTGATCTTTGGTAACCATAAACACTAGCTAGGTCAAATGTCATTAAAACCATAAACACTAGCTAGGTCAAATGTCATTAAAACCATAAACACTAGATAGGTCAAATGTCATTAAAACCATAAACACTAGCTAGGTCAAATGTCATTAAAACCATAAACACTAGCTAGGTCAAATGTCATTAAAACTTTAGCCCTCTTTGATCTTGGTAACCATAAACACTAGCTAGGTCAAATGTCATTAAAACCATAAACACTAGCTAGGTCAAATGTCATTAAAACCATAAACACTAGATAGGTCAAATGTCATTAAAACCATAAACACTAGCTAGGTCAAATGTCATTAAAACCATAAACACTAGCTAGGTCAAATGTCATTAAAACCATAAACACTAGCTAGGTCAAATGTCATTAAAACCATAAACACTAGCTAGGTCAAATGTCATTAAAACCATAAACACTAGTTAGGTCAAATGTCATTAAAACCATAAACACTAGCTAGGTCAAATGTCATTAAAACCATAAACACTAGCTAGGTCAAATGTCATTAAAACCATAAACACTAGCTAGGTCAAATGTCATTAAAACCATAAACACTAGATAGGTCAAATGTCATTAAAACCATAAACACTAGCTAGGTCAAATGTCATTAAAACTTTAGCCCTCTTTGATCTTGGTAACCATAAACACTAGCTAGGTCAAATGTCATTAAAAAACATAGGCAGTCAGTGTTGCATATGCATTACGTATAAGGAATATAACTGAAAATAATTTAATAATCAATTAAAAGAAAACAAATGCATCAAACAAGTCAAAATAAGATGAAAAATATAAATTGTGTACATCTTCTGACCATAATTGTAAAACTATAAATAGTGTACATCTTCTGACCATAATTGTAAAACTATAAATAGTGTACATCTTCTGACCATAATTGTAAAACTATAAATAGTGTACATCTTCTGACCATAATTGTAAAACTATAAATAGTGTACATCTTCTGACCATAATTGTAAAACTATAAATAGTGTACATCTTCTGACCATAATTGTAAAACTATAAAATAGTGTACATCTTCCGACCATAATTGTAAAACTATAAATAGTGTACATCTTCTGACCATAATTGTAAAACTATAAATAGTGTACATCTTCTGACCATAATTGTAAAACTATAAATAGTGTACATCTTCTGACCATAATTGTAAAACTATAAATAGTGTACATCTTCTGACCATAATTGTAAAACTATAAATAGTGTACATCTTCTGACCATAATTGTAAAACTATAAATAGTGTACATCTTCTGACCATAATTGTAAAACTATAAATAGTGTACATCTTCTGACCATAATTGTAAAACTATAAATAGTGTACATCTTCTGACCATAATTGTAAAACTATAAATAGTGTACATCTTCTGACCATAATTGTAAAACTATAAATAGTGTACATCTTCTGACCATAATTGTAAAACTATAAATAGTGTACATCTTCTGACCATAATTGTAAAACTATAAATAGTGTACATCTTCCGACCATAATTGTAAAACTATAAATAGTGTACATCTTCCGACCATAATTGTAAAACTATAAATAGTGTACATCTTCCGACCATAATTGTAAAACTATAAATAGTGTACATCTTCCGACCATAATTGTAAAACTATAAATAGTGTACATCTTCCGACCATAATTGTAAAACTATAAATAGTGTACATCTTCCGACCATAATTGTAAAACTATAAATAGTGTACATCTTCTGACCATAATTGTAAAACTATAAATAGTGTACATCTTCTGACCATAATAGTAAAACTATAAATAGTGTACATCTTCTGACCATAATTGTAAAACTATAAATAGTGTACATCTTCTGACCATAATTGTAAAACTATAAATAGTGTACATCTTCTGACCATAATTGTAAAACTATAAATAGTGTACATCTTCTGACCATAATTGTAAAACTATAAATAGTGTACATCTTCTGACCATAATTGTAAAACTATAAATAGTGTACATCTTCTGACCATAATTGTAAAACTATAAATAGTGTACATCTTCCGACCATAATTGTAAAACTATAAATAGTGTACATCTTCCGACCATAATTGTAAAACTATAAATAGTGTACATCTTCCGACCATAATTGTAAAACTATAAATAGTGTACATCTTCCGACCATAATTGTAAAACTATAAATAGTGTACATCTTCTGACCATAATTGTAAAACTATAAATAGTGTACATCTTCTGACCATAATTGTAAAACTATAAATAGTGTACATCTTCTGACCATAATTGTAAAAATATAAATAGTGTACATCTTCTGACCATAATTGTAAAACTATAAATAGTGTACATCTTCTGACCATAATTGTAAAAATATAAATAGTGTACATCTTCCGACCATAATTGCAAAATTTCAGAATTTGGGCCCTATTTAGCCTCTTTTCATACAAAATATCTCATTTTCTGTAATGACTTTAAGATAAACCAGAAAGATGAGTATTAATTTTTTTTAAATGCATTAAAATTGGATGACAAATGTGAACGTTAAATTTTGGATAAAGTTTTTGTTTTGTTGGTCCCTTTCGGTTGAGTTTATCTCCAAGACTGAAAATGATAGAAGAAATCTGTTGACACTGTACTGAAAGCTCTCAACATAATCAAATCTCCTTAACCTTATTATGAATTCATTCAGTTTCAAGTTACAGGATATACATAGTGTTGACATGCATATCTTTTTTCAAATATTGTGCATACAGGAAATTATAAGTATAGATGCCTCATTATTTGTATTCTTGTTTTCGTAATAATTACATATATGATAAAGTAATAAATGTCTGTCCTAAAACAGGTCATGATCAACAGGATGTCACTACATTGTCTTTATTGTATATTGACAGGACTGGTTTGTGTTGTTGTCATTATTTATATGTTTATCTTTAGTGGGTTTTTTTGACAAGACTGACTTGTGTTGATATCATTGTCTATATGTTTATTGTAGTGTTTTTTGACAAGACTGGTTTGTGTTATTCTCATTGTTTATATGTTTATTGTTAGTGTTTTTACAGGAGAATTTTGTGTTGTTATTATTTATATGTTTACTGAAGTGTTTTTGAAAGGACTGGTTTGTGTTGTCATTAAATTTTTATCTTTAGTGTTTTTTGACATGAATGGTTTGTGTTGTCATTGTTTATATGTTTACTGAAGAGTTTTTGACAGCACTGGTTTGTGTTGTTGTCATTCTTCATATGTTTATCATGTTTATCATAGTGTTGTATAGGACTGGTTGTGCTGTTGTTATTGTACATGTTTATCTTTATTCTTAATTAACAGGAATGGTTTGTGTTGTCATTGTTTATATGTTTACTGTAGTGTTTTATACAGGAATGGTTTGTGTTGTCATTATTAACGTTTATCAGTGTTTTATACAGGAATGGTTTGTGTTGTCATTATTAACGTTTATCATAGTGTTTTATACAGGAATGGTTTGTGTTGTCATTATTAACATTTATCATAGTGTTTTATACAGGAATGGTTTGTGTTGTCATTATTAACGTTTATCATAGTGTTTTATACAGGAATGGTTTGTGCTGTCATTATTAACGTTTATCATAGTGTTTTATACAGGAATGGTTTGTGTTGTCATTATTAAAGTTTATCATAGTGTTTTATACAGGAATGGTTTGTGTTGTCATTATTAACGTTTATCAGTGTTTTATACAGGAATGGTTTGTGTTGTCATTATTAACGTTTATCATAGTGTTTTATACAGGAATGGTTTGTGTTGTCATTATTAACGTTTATCAGTGTTTTATACAGGAATGGTTTGTGTTGTCATTATTAACGTTTATCATAGTGTTTTATACAGGAATGGTTTGTGTTGTCATTAACGTTTATCAGTGTTTTATACAGGAATGGTTTGTGTTGTCATTATTAACGTTTATCATAGTGTTTTTGACAGGACTGGTTTATGTTGTCATTATTAACGTTTATCATAGTGTTTTATACAGGAATGGTTTGTGTTGTCATTATTAACGTTTATCAGTGTTTTATACAGGAATGGCTTGTGTTGTCATTATTAACGTTTATCAGTTTTTATACAGGAATGGTTTGTGTTGTCATTATTAACGTTTATCATAGTGTTTTGTACAGGAATGGTTTGTGTTGTCATTAATAACATTTATCAGTGTTTTATACAGGAATGGCTTGTGTTGTCATTATTAACGTTTATCATAGTGTTTTATACAGGAATGGTTTGTGTTGTCATTATTAACGTTTATCATAGTGTTTTATACAGGAATGGTTTGTGTTGTCATTATTAACGTTTATCAGTGTTTTATACAGGAATGGTTTGTGTTGTCATTATTAACGTTTATCATAGTGTTTTATACAGGAATGGTTTGTGTTGTCATTATTAACGTTTATCAGTGTTTTATACAGGAATGGTTTGTGTTGTCATTATTAACGTTTATCAGTGTTTTATACAGGAATGGCTTGTGTTGTCATTATTAACGTTTATCATAGTTTTTATACAGGAATGGTTTGTGTTGTCATTATTAACGTTTATCATAGTGTTTTGTACAGGAATGGTTTGTGTTGTCATTATTAACATTTATCAGTGTTTTATACAGGAATGGCTTGTGTTGTCATTATTAACGTTAATCATAGTGTTTTATACAGGAACGGTTTGTGTTGTCATTATTAACGTTTATCAGTGTTTTATACAGGAATGGCTTGTGTTGTCATTATTAACGTTTATCATAGTTTTTATACAGGAATGGTTTGTGTTGTCATTATTAACGTTTATCATAGTGTTTTGTACAGGAATGGTTTGTGTTGTCATTATTAACATTTATCAGTGTTTTATACAGGAATGGCGTGTGTTGTCATTATTAACGTTAATCATAGTGTTTTATACAGGAACGGTTTGTGTTGTCATTATTAACGTTTATCATAGTGTTTTATACAGGAACAGTTTGTGTTGTCATTATTAACGTTTATCAGTGTTTTATACAGGAATGGTTTGTGTTGTCATTATTAACGTTTATCATAGTGTTTTATACAGGAATGGTTTGTGTTGTCATTATTAACGTTTATCAGTGTTTTATACAGGAATGGTTTGTGTTGTCATTATTAACGTTTATCATAGTGTTTTATACAGGAATGGTTTGTGTTGTCATTATTAACATTTTTATCAAGTGTTTTATACAGGAATGGTTTGTGTTGTCATTATTAACGTTTATCATAGTGTTTTATACAGGAATGGTTTGTGTTGTCATTATTAACGTTTATCATAGTGTTTTATACAGGAATGGTTTGTGTTGTCATTATTAACGTTTATCATAGTGTTTTATACAGGAATGGCTTGTGTTGTCATTATTAACGTTTATCATAGTTTTTATACAGGAATGGTTTGTGTTGTCATTATTAACGTTTATCATAGTGTTTTGTACAGGAATGGTTTGTGTTGTCATTATTAACATTTATCAGTGTTTTATACAGGAATGGGTTGTGTTGTCATTATTAACGTTTATCATAGTGTTTTATACAGGAATGGCTTGTGTTGTCATTATTAACGTTTTTATCAGTGTTTTATACAGGAATGGCTTGTGTTGTCATTATTAACGTTTATCAGTGTTTTATACAGGAATGGTTTGTGTTGTCATTATTAACATTTATCAGTGTTTTATACAGGAATGGTTTGTGTTGTCATTATTAACATTTATCAGTGTTTTATACAGGAATGGGTTGTGTTGTCATTATTAACGTTTATCATAGTGTTTTATACAGGAATGGTTTGTGTTGTCATTATTAACGTTTATCAGTGTTTTATACAGGAATGGTTTGTGTTGTCACTATTAACGTTTATCATAGTGTTTTATACAGGAACGGTTTGTGTTGTCATTATTAACGTTTATCATAGTGTTTTATACAGGAATGGTTTGTGTTGTCATTATTAACATTTATCAGTGTTTTATACAGGAATGGTTTGTGTTGTCATTATTAACGTTTATCATAGTGTTTTGTACAGGAATGGTTTGTGTTGTCATTATTAACGTTTATCATAGTGTTTTATACAGGAATGGTTTGTGTTGTCATTATTAACGTTTATCATAGTGTTTTATACAGGAATGGTTTGTGTTGTCATTATTAATGTTTATCATAGTGTTTTGTACAGGAATGGTTTGTGTTGTTCTCATTGTTTATATGTTTACCTTTAGTGTTTTGTACAGAACTGGTTTGTGTTGTTGTCATTGTTTAACTTGTTGTTTTCAATCTATTTTGGGATTTTCATGCTTATCTTGAACTTTTGCTTCATAATTTCATAGTCTACAGTCTTCGTGCTAACCCACTTGCCCGAATCCCGTGACAAGTAAAACTGAATTCGGACAAGAAAAAATTATGAAAGAATTTGTTTGAACAAATAGAATTTTTTTCTTCTAAATCTGGCTTTCTGGCAAGTAGGTGAAAAAAATTAAGGCAAAGACTGAATCTACAAAAATTTGAATATTTCATTTTAAATAGTGTTTAGTACACAAGATTAATGTACTGAACGTTATTTAACTAATTTAGTGCCTGATAATTTTCTCCAAATGATGAACTGAGTTCTTTTGAACGATCTCGACCGACCAGAGAATGGTCGTCAGTTAACTTCCGATCAGCAAGGAAAGAACATAAAAATAAATACGGGAAAAAGAACTGAAGAAGAGAAAATATGATAAAAGAATGTTAAGAGAAAAAGTTGTCTAATTGTGTATAGATTTGAGTCCTGAACCAATCGTTTCAAGCATCAGGCACAACAGAGCTTGCGGCCTAGATCCTTTGACATGACCAAGATAGTTCAGTTTAATAAATAAAGCACTGAACACTTCCAAAAGTTTGATAAATGATATAGGAATGAGCACAAAATTCTATTTCAAGATATTAAAATATATGCAGTTTCATATTTGCATTCCACAAATGTAGAATACAGAATTCAGCAACAATCGCTGCATTCAATGTACATGTATCTGCAAACACAGCCTGATTTTTTCCAGTTTTATCTCCACTGACTCAAATCTTTATCAGCACAAGATGCATTCATTTAATAATATGAGTCAATGGCTACATTGAATAAAACATCAACCACAAGAGGTTCTAAAATTTGACAACTCCGAGGTTTGTTAACAGATTTGTCAGATTATCAGACTGTCAGACTTGGGCACTGTCATACTATCTAGTGTCAGATTATAGACCGGATCCCAAGAAAAACAACTTATACAAATGATAAACACTGAATTTCATGTTAACGCAGCCTCTTTCTGCTATGGCAAATTGTACCTTGTGCTTTGAATTCAGAATAAAAGATGCAAATAACTTAAAATTTCTTCCACTTCCACCAAGGCAGCAAGTATTTGAGTGTAATCATTTAAATTTATTTCATATTTGTAAAATATCCTGTATACATTTTTAAGGTACATTGTACATTATCATTTTAATATATTTGGTATCTTCCAATGTGATGATACGCGAGTTCAAATTACGAGTCAAAATAATTATTTCATTTATTAACACACTTCAGTCCTCACGATAAGCACCAGTCCTCCGGCCTAAGACCAGTAAAAATTTGTTCAAACCAGTAAATTTTTCAGTTTTTATTTAGAACTATCGAGTATCGTGTCATGACATCTGCTCGGCCATGCAATAAAGTCGATTACTTGTTTTGATTTACATTTCTCGCGCAGCACGAGACCGATGGAACTTTACACATGTGAGCAAGAATAAATGAGGAACATACATGTAATTAAAAAGAAAAAATGATTACTTTTCAAACATGAAAAAAATAATCAAAACATTATCCAATGACTGGCCGACTTATTGACACACAGGGATATATAAAAATAAATTGAAGAATTTGATTTGGACCAGTAAAAATCATCAATATATTTTTTGGGGACGGAGCGACTTGGTTCTGGATTTACACTGTGTCCAAATGGGTTGTGGTTGGAACGACTTGCTACCAAAAATTACAAAATCAGGTTCAATGACTGCAGAATGCTGAAACTAGTGAAAGTGAAAGTTACAAATTATGTAACTTGACAAGCTCAAAAGAATCCAGCGAAATGGCGCCTGTTTCATAACAGGGGACTATAAAAGCAGACACGAAGGAGCAGTTACCAACATGCTTAAAGATTTTGATCTACCAACATTACAAGACAGAAGAACAAATGCCAAATTGGTGTTCCTGTACAAAGTGGTCAAGGGATTGGTCCCAGCAATAGATCCTGATACGTTTATTAAACCGAATAGACCAAAACGTCAAATAAGATCCGTCAAATTTACAGACTGTGTAGTACAAAACATTATCAACCGTCAGGTGACAAACAATACTAGATCATTCACGGTCCTAGTTTCGAAAACCAACCAATATAGGAATTCATTCTTTCAGTCTTTGTTGACACTATTGTGAGCTGGAACAAACTACCGGACTACACAGCACGCACAAAGACAGTTGGTCTAGCTGCAATAATGTAGCTCCTGTGACAAACTTGTGTCTCGGCGTGAGCGAGCATTTAGGGTTTTATTATTAGAACTAGTGTCGTGATGGTCCTGCATCGTATTTATTCAGATTCAGATGTATCGCAGAAATTGACAGTTGACACTGTAAGTAACAATGGAAGAAAAAGAAGATGATCGTTTACCTTACAAGTTGTTTCGGCCTTATGACAGATTCGGCCGTAGTTGATTCGGCCTTAGTTGATACGGCCTTATGCAAATCCGGCCTTATATCAAAGGGATGTTCCGGCCTTATCATATATCTATGCGGCCTACGGCAAATCCGGCCTTATATCAAATGGAAAAGAATAATTAAAAAATTAAAAGTTCTATTTAAATTTAAAATATTATTTAAATATTCATGGATATGATGAATAAAATATTGGAACTTGTAGTGTTTTCACAAGATTTACTCGTAACTCAATATGAAAAGCCATAATAAATCGTTATTATTTTAACAATTTTTTAATTAGTAATTTTTGGTAATAATGACGGAAATCATTTCCATTGAAGTTGATGATTAGAAAAACAATTCAGGTTGATATACCAAGCTGTCAACAAGCGAAATTCCTTAGATATTCTCTTGCAATTAATTATCATTTGTTTAATAGTCATATAATTGCACTGGCAGTATGATTATAAGGGCTACCAAAAAGTAAAAGGAAGCCATACTATAAATTACTCAAAAAGTACTCCAATTCTTTTGATGAAACCGCACTAATATATGCACATTTTGGTGATGGTCCTACTATTTTCAAAACTATCAGCTATGTCGTTTCCTTGTATTGTGTGTGAGCAGAACGTCCGTCCAAAGCAGCATGCTTTAGAGTGTGAGTTGTTTCCAGTGGCAACACAGACTATGTAATAGTAGGACCATCACTTAATTATTTACTCAAATCATCACAATGTGTCGTTTTATTCATATATATCCATAGATACACATCATTCTTAACTGAGGCCGCATTAATTAACCAAGGCCGTATCAACTAAGGCCGCATTTGTTTAAGGCCGGATTTTCATAAGGCCGAATAGTTTTCAGGCCGGATCAACTCGAAAGCATCGTTTACATATTTAAATATGTACTTGAACAATTGAATTTATCTCCTTTTGTTTATAATATTGACATTGTTTTGACAACAAAACATTGTCAATGACCTCCTAAATTAATATCAGTAAAAAAAACTTCAGAAAAGGAACACAAATAATTATTTGACGAATAAGTTGATTACTAGACATACCAGAATTCTACTCTCAACGATCCATTCCACAAATAAAGTGTTTTGTTTATCAAATTTATATGAACAAATCCACCAACGAGAGTGTTGTTTCTAAAAATAACCACATCATGCTGAACATTTCTGAATTTTTCCTATATAGCCCATAGGGATATCATAATTAAAGGGGAAAGAAACGGAAATATTGATGATAGGAAATGGCGGACTATATTAAAAACGTTTACTGATTTCAAGCCTTGAAATCAAGGTCGGTAAAATGTGTAACCCGAACCGGAAATCTTTTATTGTTGATATCTTCTTTAATTTTACGATGTTTTGCAAAAACTTTTTCATTTATTGTGTATTTTTATATACTTGAAACACATAGATTATAATAAGATGTCGAAATATATTCAAAAAGTTGAAAAATGCAGTTTTCTGATTTCAAGGTCGGTAAAATGTGTAACCCGAACCACAAAGGTAGATAACTCTGTTCTTACCGAACCGGAAATCTTTTCTTTTTTATTGGAAAACCGTGTATTTTTACACTTAAAACGTATAAATCATAATAATTTCTATTAATACATTTTTTTTTACCTTACTGGAATTTAATCAATATATATTGTAATTCAATGCACTATCATGACAGTCAACAGGTCAATTAATCTTGACAATTGAATGTATTCATCTTGTGTATTGATAGCATGATAAAAAGTTTCAAAAATGATAATTGACAAGCTATGTGTTTATTATTTCATTATTTCTTTCCTTTTTTTTTGCTGAAAAGGGGTGTATATTAATTTTTATTCCGAAATACAGAGGAAGATAACTCTGTTCTTCCCGAACCGGAAATTTTCATTAAGTACAATTATTAAATTGATAAGTTCACTGTGCAAATAAATTGTAATAAACAAGTAATAGTTCATTTCAAATATATTCATCTGCAGAATTTAAGTGTGTTTTATTGTTGATATCATATTTGTTGTAGTTTATTAGAAAATTATAATAAATATTTAAAAAAAAATTATTTTAATTTCGGGAAAATTTTGAATTTATCCTTTTTTTTTTGTCAATTTACATCATGTATATCTTATTTTTATTTGAGATATTCATCTGCAGAATTACTTGTATTTTATTAGAAAATTATAATAAAATATTTAGTTTTATTTTGATTTCAGGAACATTTTTTTATTTATCTGTTTTGGTCAATTTACAAAACTGATAACTTACTTTTTATTAAAGATATTTATCTGGTGCACCTATTTATCTGTAGAATTTTTATGGTGTTAGATTCATACTTGTTGTATTATAAGTAAATTGTAATAGAATTTTCAAATAATTTCAATTTAATATCAGGAAAATTGTTTATTCTGTTTTTTTTGTTTTCTCTCTCTTCTCTTTTTAAATTTACAAAATGTACATCTTATCTATGGTAAGGTCATCACATGTTCAGTAAAAATGTAGCTCTTTATTTAATTGAAATTCTGATCAAAATCTAAAGAAAATTATCATGGCTGAACTAATTGTCTGACTTTAAATATTTTATTATTTCAACTATATAGAATAAGAATAAGAATATTTATTATTCCAATCAATGGGCCCACAATAGGGGCAAACAAATTGCATACATTGATTATTGTCATTGGAGGCAATTATACATATATATATAAATACAATGTTTCTTGTCGGGTTCAGAGCCTTAAAAAATAATTAATAATATAAACAGAAAGAGAAAAAATATTTCAGTATCATAAACCCTGTTTTAGTTTTCTTGTCTCAAGGCACTCTATACAGTTTCCAAAAATATTGATTATTGAAAGATCTTCTTTGGTAAATAAATAATAGAATTTTGTTTTATGACATATTATTGAAATTAGAACATAATTCTGAAATTTTCTGATAACAAATCTTTCTACTATTATTATATATGGGGCAATCAATTAAAAAATGATATTCATCCTCAATTTTTAGTGTTATGCACAGTTTACATAATCGTTCTTCGGTTTCCAAGTTTTTATATCTACCAATTTCAATCATAAGAGGATGTGCACTAATTCTGATTTTACAAATTGCCTGTCTTACTTTGAAATCATTAAGAAATGTATATTTTTCTCTAATAAAATGTTCCTTGAATGTAAAATATGTACGGACTTTTCCCTTTTTGTCTTCATTTATACATTTTTTTTAAATTATACCAATAACTAAGAAAACTATCACATACTTTTTTTTCGCATTGTTACATAGAGTGCCTACTTAGACATTAACATTTGATATATTCATCTTATTTAATATTAGTAATATACTAGAATACCATATATTTGTTTGACATGAATTCAATTCCTTATTGTATACATGAGCTTATGTTTTATACTAATGTCTATGCATGCATGGTTTTTTTTTGGTTTTTTTTTTGCTTTGTGATGTCATGTAATATGTGCTTGTAAAGTTATTTTATACTTGTATGTGCTTTTTATGTAATAGTCGATTCGAAAGCTCAATAGAGCTTATGTTATGTGCTATAGATATTTCGACTTTAAATCAAACTTATTTGATTTGATATTTGATATTTGATTACAAATAAAAGCATCATAAAGTATATGAGTTATTTCACCATTTTCTATCCATTGCAAGTTCATTTACATTTATTAAATTCCAATAAGGTAAACAAAAATATGCAGTAATATGCGAGCTTAAGCGAGCTCTTTATGGTATAGAATGTGTACTTAGGATTTTTTAACAAACATGGTTGAACATATTGTCGAAGAAAAATAAATTCTACGTTTTGTAAACACCGGTTTCCGGGTAACACACTAACACACTCAACTAAATGTATTAAAACGTATAGGTAAACATTTAACAAAATTAGGTAGATTAACTATATATTTTTCTTTTATAATGAGTAATTTTAATTATTGTCCAATTGTTTGGCATTTCTGTGGTGAGACCAATACCAGAAAAATTGAAAAAATTCAAGAAAGGGCCCTCAGATTTATTTATGAAGATTATAGTAGTTCATATGAAGACCTGTTGAATAAATCAAGATTACCAACATTAAAGATCAGACGCCTTAGAACAATGGCAATTGAAGTTTACAAAATTTTGAATTAAAAAAGTCCAATGTATTTAAATGATTTATTTGTGTATAAAGAAAGTCGCTATTCTTTTAGGAAAACAAATACAGTAGAAGTACCCCAGGTGAGAACAACATATCATGGTTTACATTCTTTTAGATTTGCAGGTGCCACACTCTGGAATGAGCTACCCAATGAATTGCGGAATGTTTCTAGTCTCAGTCAGTTCAAAAGTTTAATTAATTCATGGAGATTTCGTAAGGAACGATAACTCGAATAAAGGAACGACAGCTCGATTGAATGAGACTAGATTCGCCCTAAAAAAAGTCGTCCCTAATATATCTCGGCCCAAAAAATCTCGACACTTTTTGATGAAATTGTCAGATAATTTTCAGATGAGCGAGCATTCATGGCCGTGCCGATTTCATATTATGCGAGCTTAAGCGAGCTCTTTATGGTATAAAATGTGTACTTAGGATTTTTTAACAAACATGGCTGAACATATTGTCAAAGAAAAAAAAATTCTACGTTTTGTAAAACCGGTTTCCGGGTAACACACTAACACACTCAACTAATGAAGATCTTCTTAACATAAAGCGCAAAGGTGATCCTGAAGTCTCGTGCCCTCTCTCGTACGTCTGATACCACTGAAACTCGGAACCCGTGTGTAATAAAAGTAATTTTGTTAGCTTGTTCTACTTATATTGATATTTTAAAATTTATTAAATCTCTTCTGACATACTGACAAAAATTTTTGTTTCTACGCGGAAGCTAACTTTTGAGATTTCGTAAGGAACGATAACTCGAATAAAGGAACGACAGCTCGATTGAATGAGACTAGATTCGGCCCTAAAAAAAAGTCGTCCCCAATATATCTCGGCCCAAAAAATCTCGACACTTTTTGATGAAATTGCCAGATAATTTTCAGATGCGCGAGCATTCAAGGCCGTGCCGGTTTCATATTATGCGAGCTTAAGCGAGCTCTTTATGGTATAGAATGTGTACTTAGGATTTTTTAACAAACATGGTTGAACATATTGTCGAAGAAAAAAAAATTCTACGTTTTGTAAACACCGGTTTCCGGGTAACACACTAACACACTCAACTAATGAAGATCTTCTTAACATAAAGCGTAAATGTGATCCTGAAGTCTCGTACCCTCTCTCGTACGTTCGATACCACTGAAACCTGGAACCCGTGTGTAATAAAAGTCATTTTGCCAGCTTGTTTTACTTATATTGATATTTTTTAATATATTAAATCTCTTCTGACATACTGACAAGAATTTTTGTTTCTACGCGGAAGTTATCTTTTGAGATTTCGTAAGGAACGATAACTCGAATAAAGGAACGGCAGCTCGATTGAATGAGACTAGATTCGGCCCTAAAAAAAGTCGTCCCTAATATATCTCGGCCCAAAAAATCTCGACACTTTTTGATGAAATTGTCAAGATAATTTTCAGATGAGCGAGCATTCATGGCCGTGCCGATTTCATATTATAAATTATTATGATTTATACGTTTTAAGTGTAAAAATACACGGTTTTCCAATAAAAATCTCGTAATAAAAGAAAAGATTTCCGGTTCGGGAAGAACAGAGTTATCTACCTTTGTGGTTCGGGTTACACATTTTACCGACCTTGAAATCAGAAAACTGCATTTTTCAACTTTTTTAATATATTTCGACATCTTATTATAATCCATGTGTTTCAAGTATATAAAAATACACAATAAATGAAAAAGTTTTTGCAAAACATCGTAAAATTAAAGAAGATATCAACAATAAAAGATTTCCGGTTCGGGACATTTCGTCAATTTCCGGTTCGGGTTCGGGTTACACTTTTTACCGACCACCGTCCAATCTCCCATACAGAGTTGTCGGTCCTTGCAAGGCTCTCTATCTCTGTAAGCGTCTCGATTTTACAAGATTCTTGTAAAATAATATGAAACCGGCACGGCCATGAATGCTCGCGCATCTGAAAATTATCTGGCAATTTCACGCTCATCCAGTGCATCAAAAAGTGTCGAGATTTTTTGGGCCGAGATATATTGGGGACGACTTATTTTTAGGGCCGAATCTAGTCTCATTCAATCGCAATCGTAACTACTCGGCCATTCTCGCTACCCTGCAAATAACCTCGTATGCATTAGGCGTATAAATCGCACTACTTTTCACATGTCAGTTACATGAAAGTTTGATAAAGTTATATTTTAAACAATTTTCTATATTTCAATTAAAGTTTTAATTAGTTTTGCATGATTAGATTTTACTTAGTATGTCTTCCATATTGGATTTTCGTGGACTATATTTTTGTGCGGCTTAACTTAACTTAACTTCCGGCAAACAATTTAAGAAGAAATTCTACTATGTACGTACGAGGTTATTTGCAGGGTAGCGAGAATGGCCGAGTAGTTACGATTGATTCAATCGAGCTGTCGTTCCTTTATTGGAGTTATCGTTCCTTACGAAATCTCAAAAGTTAACTTCCGCGTAGAAACAAAAATTCTTGTCAGTATGTCAGAAGAGATTAAATAAATTAAAAAAAAAAAGACTTTTATTACACACGGGTTCCGGGTTTCAGTGGTATCGGACGTACGAGAGAGGGTACGAGACTTCAGGATCACCTTTGCGCTTTATGTTAAGAATATCTTCATTAATTGAGTGTGTTAGTGTGTTACACGGAAACCGGTGTCGTAAAATTTTTAGCTACCCATGAAAATTAGCTACCTCCAACTTCTGGTAGCTAATTTTCATACGGCGGGGCATAATAATTAGCTACCTATGAAAATTAGCTACTTGTAGCATAAACTTATAGGATTTTCTCCCTTAATATGGATTAGGCACAGCCTACAGGCGAGCATCGCATCTATGCATAGACATGTACATGTATTTTTCTAGTCTATGATTATGAGTCCACAGTCTCTTGAAGTAAGAAAAATATTTTTTTCTTATTTTTATTTTTATTTTTATTTTTATTTTTATTTTTGAAACTTCAATTGACTGTGAAGAGTCAACGTCTATCATTTAAAAAAAAGTATCCTTTTCATCCGGGGGTCGTGCACAGGCCCGTGGGTCGTGTTGCTCGTATGTGTTTATGTACATGTTTTGTAAAATAAATGATGAAAGTTCATAACGTTAAATTTTTTCATGATTATTTGTAAAAATGTGGTTCATAGTCCACCGAAATGTCAATGATATAAGAAAACAAATAATAGCTTTCATAAAGAAACATATAATCATCCTTTTCACGCACAAATAAATTCATAACTCCGACAGAAAAGGCATAACATATCGAATGTCTTACCCTCGCTGATCCACTTCTCTTGTTGTAAACAAACAATTTTGATCGGACCAATCGGCAGTTGATCAAAATGAAACAAGTAAGAGAAACCATCTACCTCAGGATCCTACGACCAACCCTGGAATACCGTGCGCAGCAATGGTTTGTGATCCCACCACCTAAACCCTGATACAGACATTAGAAAATGTACAAAGAAGAGCTGCCCGCTTTGTCATAAATGATTACACCAGCAGAACACAAGGATGCGTGACAAGCATGTTAACATCACTTGAGTGGCAGACTTTAGAACAACGGAGGAGGATAAGCAGACTCGTTATGATGTATAAGACCCAGCATCAACTCGTGGACATCGACCGAGACTCATACCTCAGACCTGGTTACAGCAGAACCAGAGGTCATCATAGGTTCTTCCAGGAGAGGTTCAATTATGACACTTAGAAACTCCTTCCAAAGAACAGCACGAGAATGGAACCACCTACCAGACACCACAGTTGGGGCTAGCTCCATAGAGGAGTTCAGGGCTAACCTCCAACAACAGGTTAGCCACGCCAACCAATGTAAATAGTTTTAACTGTATCATAGTGAAGTGTTTAGTTGTACATAGTCTTGGGGACATCATCTGTGTGTGCCTGGAATGCCTAGTCCCGCAGAACTTAAAACAGTCGGCGACGACTCCTGTTCTACACTGGAAGAAGAAGAAGATACAATGCCGTTGTACGTGTGTGTATGAGTTATTGATTGCGTTTTCAAAATTTCTTACAGAAAGACATGTACATATTAGACAACAGTCTGAGTCAGTGGGTCTTTCATGTCCTAACCTCAACCTGTCCATCCTACATATATTTAAGAGCATGCTTTAATGTAGCTGCGGAACCATAGCTCTTTAGGTCTTTGTGAAATTTTCTGATAAAAACCAAAAAGGACCTAAATATCTACGGTTCTGCAGCTAGATTTAACGTAGCTGAGGGTCCGTAGCTCCTATAAGTCCGGCTTTGGATATTTTTTTTTGTGGACAAAACAAAGGACCATGATAAAGAGCTACGGTTCTGCAGCTAGTTTAACGTTAGGTTTGGTAACCCACGCTCAACATTTTATTAACTTCAGTATTATTAGGAATATCAGTAATTCTGGTGTCACATACCAGATTTTAGGGGCATTTGGGAGCCCCTGTTAATATATTTCAAACTTTGAAGTCATGTTATGTCTGAAATATGTTCTTTTTTGGTAAAAAAAATATGAAAAGGCTGGTAATCGCTCTGATCATTTTTGTCCATGTTCTACTCGTTTACTGCCTATAAAATATAAGTTAACTTAAACCGTTTGTAATACTCCATAAATGGCCATATATTGTCGATTTGTAGGCCTATAACTGCAAACTAGGCATATCGCAGAAAAATGCAACGTTTGTTGCACGGAAGGGCGCTTGATAGGTAGATTTAGAATTAAAGAGAAAATCGCAGATATGCAATTACCTTTAACGCTTTCACTGATTTAAAGCAGTTTTCTTTTATATTTTTTTTCCCGCTCTTTTCGTCATTGTGTCTTGTAACGCTAGATCATAGCAAACGATATTTTTGCATCACACAAACGACAAGACTTTGAATGTTTTTTTCTGTCTGATGTGTACAAAAATGTATTAAAACGGGTTGCATGGCAACTGAATTAATATTGTTTTAAAAAAAATCATCTTTATATTCCTTTTTTTTTCTTTGTTTTGAAACCATGAGCGACATGGTCAACGAAATCGTGTGACGACAGCTTTAGGGGCGAAACAAGGTCTAACGATTGTCCATTTTTTAAATAAATTAATCGTTTCTTGTAAAGAAGCTGTACGGTTTCCTTTCTATTTCTTTCTTTTTTTTGGGGAGGGGTGGGGGGTTATTTTTAAACTGGATAGTTATTTTGTATTCAAATTAAAAGGCTGTTTCCTGTACTTCACTCTGTAATGATCATTTATCTAACCTTAAGTATGTATTCTATAGAAATACATCTATTTTGCTAATAGATACAACCTATGTGATACAAGATGTACTTTAGTCGGAACTAAGATTTATCTTACTAATTTTGAATATTAAAGACATTCTTTTCACATTGCTGGGAACTGCACCGTTCAATACATAAACAATTATTCGGCAACCAACTGTAAATCGCCACCAACTTGAGAAACGCACTGAGGGCAATGATTGTTTACTCTAACAGTGACAGCGATCATGAATGAATGACGTGACGTAACAATACTTGTGTGACGTAAACTATAGAAATCGTGTGACGACAGCTTTTTTAGGGGCGAAACAAGAAGGTCTAGCGATTGTCAATTTTTTAAATAAATTAATCGTTTCATGTAAAGAAGCTGTACGGATTCCTATTTTTTTTGGTTATTTTTAAACTGGATAGTTATTTTTTATTCTAATTAATAGGCTATTTCCGGTGATTCACTCCGATTGTACATTCTATGCTGAAACTTAAAAACCACTTCCGGTTGGTATTGTTCGTATATATTCATCTCCTTACACACATGTTGCTGTTTAGCTCGCATCTTGCGATGCTCTCTATTACGTTTACCAACATACAGATTGTGTATTTCCAATGGAGAGACAAAATGAAAAACTGCATGTACATAAACAGGAAAAGAGTTACTGATTGACAAAGAGAGACATATAGATCTCAGGGGCGGATAAAATATTATTTTTTTGGCGTAAAATCGTGATTTTTCACACGAAATACCCCAAAAATGTTCGTGCCTCCCTCCGCTCGGCGCAATTTTTACAGCTATTAAAAAATAGATTGGTGGACTATTTATGGTAGAATTTAATATTTATGTGATGTTCAAACTATGCAAATTATTCTTTAACTTAATAAGATCATATATGATAATTATTAATCACACTTTTATTATTGCTAACCGTGTTACCCTCTTGAAATAAAGAAATTAACTCATTTACTTACTTATTGACACTATCTTCTGAATTCAAGAAATAAATAAAATTATGTTCCATATATATTTAATAATGAAAGTTGGGAACTTTATTTATTACAATATTAAAGAACTGGTAGCTATTAGATTAATTTCAATTCGAAACTGAAACTATTTGCACACTCTTGATGACAATTTCTTATTTGGATTTTGTAAAAATAGAACCCTAATTTCCAACAGAATGTGGAAGATGGCAAAATATGTGTACAGAACATGGTTTGACCCGATCGGGACTCGAACCCACGATCTACCGCACTCGAGGCGAGCACGCTAACGATTACACTACCGATGAGAGTCTTTGGTGAGCATTTCTGGTCTGTTTCTCAGCGAATACATATATTGTCCAGGGGCGGATCCAGGATTTCAAGCTAGGGGGGGGGGGGGGGGAGAACTTAAAAAAATCGCGCCGAGCGCAGGGAGGCGCGAAACATTTTGGGGTATTTCGTGTGAAAAATCACGATTTTACGCCAAAAAAAATCATATTTTTTCAAATTTTAGGGGGGGGGGGGGGGGCGCCGGATGCGCGCCCCCCTGGATCCGCCCCTGTTGTCTACATAAATGACAATAGATAACGTAACAATACAAAATACATTGTGCAACGCACGGTCAACTTTTCGCGCTTTCACAATCCTTCGGCAGAAGACATATTTAAAGCGACTTTTTGAGTACATGTATATAAACAAATTCATATTTCAAACCAAAGATTATCAACTGGTATTTGTTGCTTATAATGCAAAGCACGCAGAATTAAGGAGAAAGAGCAAAGACTGGTTGCTTCGGAATCAGGATAATGTGTCAGAGTGGAGCGACATGTATATCCGCGGACTGTTGTTTCCGTTAGCTAACACTATACAAAAAAACTAAGCGTGTTGGTCTAGAAAAAAGCGGACCTCATCATCATCTCATTAACTTGGTCTCGCCATGATATAGCTATAAAATTGCTGAGTTGGCGTTAAACAACAATCGCTCACTCACCAAAGCTGTTACGTACAGTTTTTATATTTCCCTGACAATGTACGTATATTGTGTTTATTCTGCAATGTCTTATAGTTAAAAAAAGCAGCTGGCAAATTGTCTAAAAAGAGCAGAAACAGACATCGTTCTAAGCGTTTTAGACGTCCGCGCTTATAGTGTAAGTTTCTCGGCGTCGCTCGACATGAATCAGTTACCAGAAAAACTATATCTTGGTCAAAATCTTAAGCAATATGTGATGAAAGATGCTGTTATATATAAAATCCTTAGGTACAGACAAAACAGATGTCACACCAATGAGGAGCGATGGACAGATCATAGCGGACACAAAGCAAAAATCCAACATCCCCAACAGTGTCAGTCCGTATTCACCGTAGAATCACAAGACAACATCCCCGACTGCACCAAAACCCACATCATAAAAACAGCACTCCCAATATCTCTACCAGGTGTAAAAGAAACTCCTACATAACATCAATACCCATAGATTTTGTGCTCCCAAAACTATTAAATTATTTGGCTTTCCAATCTTTTGATCTTGAGCTACCTGATGAAGGTTATTCCAGAAACGTTCATGTACACTAAATTTGATATCTACGTTTTTATTACCTCTTTTTAGCAATGTAGCTATCTGAATGTTTTCTTTGAAAACAAGATACACTCATTGTTTAATATGATAGATACAAAATGTATGTAAAATTTCCAGGTAAATTAGTTACCTGTATCTCTTATGAAAATTATGTGTACAGAACTAAGTCAGATAAAAGGTGCATTCATGTTGGGTTTTTTTCTTTCTTTTTGATATTTTTGATTGGTTTGTTTTGTTTTGTATTTGTTTGTTTTTGATAACAGATTAATATCTAATTTTATTTCTGTTTTTTTCTGTTTTGAGGATATAACTTCAGAATGGCCTACAAATTTATACATCTTGGAATAACAGTAGTACTTTAGGGTACCTGCATCCTAATTTCTTATGTACATGTATCTCTATTCTTTATCAATAAATGTTTAGAGGTTTGCGTTTGTATTGAATCTGGGCTTTGATGGGAGAGAGGTTTAAAGAGCTGCCTACACCTCATTTATCTTTCACTGCACTGTTCATCACTTAGATGATGTACTCAACCTTTAGAAAGTAGATTGCCAGACGCTGGTACAATATATGAAAATGTCTGTAATGTCATTTAATATAGCTCAAATAAATATTTTGCATCATGCTGGTATGTTTTGTAAGTACAGATACTTGTATCACACATACTTGTCAATTTAATAATTAAATAACAGCCATATATACATGATAATATCTCACACACAAAGTATCTTAACACAAGTTATTTCTTAAAGATTTTATTGAAAAACTCAGACAGGCATGGTGGAACATTAGCATACATATAATACAATACAATATATAGACTAGAGGCTCAGTAGGTTGAGAATATTTTTTAGAAATCAACCAATCAGCAACAAGAATTGCCTGTGGTGGACATGTTTGTTAACGGATCGGGACGTAATGAGCAATCTTTATAGAGGGCCTTCCATAGCTGCTACCTATCAAGTTTCGGTTGATTTGGCCAAGCGGTTTCAGAGGAGAAGATTTTTTATGAATCGACCAATCAGCAACACGAATTGCCTGTGCTGGCCATGTTTGTTAACAGATCCAAAATGAGCAATCTTTATAAAGGGCCTTCCATAGATGCTACCTACCACGTTTCGGTTCATTTGGCCAAGCGGTTTCGGAGTAGAAGATTCTTAGGGTATCTACAAATCAGCAACACGAATTGCATGTGCTGGCCATGTTTGTTAACGGATCCCAAATGAGCAATCTTTATAGAGGGCCTTCCATAGATGCTACCTACCACGTTTCGGTTCATTTGGCCAAACAGTTTCAGAGTAGAAGATGTTTTAGGAATCGACCAATCAGCAACAAGAATTGCCTGTGCTGACCCTGTTTGCTAAGGGATCAGGACTAAATGAGCAATCTTTATAGAGAGCCTGCCATATATGCTTCCTACCAAGTTAGGTTCATTTGGCCAAGCGGTTTCAGAGGAGACTGGATTTTTTTAGGAATCGACCAATCACTAAAAAGAAATTATGGATCTGTATTCCTTACTCAGAACTATGAACTACAATTTAGTTTTAATGTGATCATTACAATAACATACAGCACATTGTAAATTATAAACAGCAATTCTCTATTTTCCTTTTTTTTTCATAAAATATGTTGTGTCATACAACTATGACCAATATTCAATCCATCATGATCTTATACTATTAGTAAATATTATAACGAGGGGCGGATCCAGGGGGGAGGGGGCGCACCCGGCGCGCGCCCCCCCCCCCCCTAAAATTGGAAAAAATAAGATTTTTTGGCGTAAAATCGTGATTTTTCACACGAAATACCCCAACATTTTTCGCGCCTCCCTCCGCTCGACGCACATTTTTTATGTGCGCCCCCCCTAACTTGAAATCCTGGATCCGCCCCTGATAACATACATTTGCACATTTTAATAATATATATATCAAATAATTTCAAACATCCTGTCAAAGTCTATTGTGGATATATAATAAACTAGCAGTTAATATAACCTGTGTCACAGATAAAATGTGTAATTAAGGTCTTATGACACCAAATTATGTAACAATCGCCATTGCTAAATTTCACACACAAAAAAATCCAAAATTTTACAAATATTACAACATGCAATTTGTCAGTTAATTTGTAATATGTATGATTGAAAATATTTTGTTATTCTAGTACCAGCATCATACGTAAATGTTTCTGAAAATTATAATTTACGTTTTGCTTTTTATATAATATCTTTATTGAAATTTATATCTCTTTTAAACTTGTATAAGAAATCTTCATGACGTACCTATGTTTTTGTTTATATAAAATATTTCTTTATCTTATGGGAATCATGAGGACATTGTGAGTCTTTCATAGAAGCAGTTTCATATATGAAATCTTGAAAGTTATGTCAGATCATTTATAAATTTTAGAGCTTGTTTTGCTTTACACAAGCAGACAAACTGTTTTCACTGAAATTTTGAAACCCAAAAGAAATTACAATTGAGATATTATTTGTTTGTTGTCTTTGAAGCCATAAATAATATTTAATACTTTTTTGGTAGCTGTGATTGTTTTGATTGCAATTAAACATAGAATAATATTTTTTGATCATGTAGTGAATGCCACTTTATTTTAATATATTTTTGGGGAGTTTTTAACAATTGAATTTCAGGTGTCTTCTATCTAATCCCACTTTTTAAAACTACCTATTCCCACTTACAAATAACTTGAAATTTTAGATTTTTTAAAGAATTTTTAAAAAGTGGGATTAGGTGGAATGAACGGAATTTCATTATATATTTTTTTATTCAGATGTCAATAAACTAAATATTTTTCTAGTAAACTTGTTTAATAAATTTCATGAAGAAAATTCATTTACATAAATCAAACATTAAATATCTAAGGAGATATATGTTTCAGCTAATACAAAATAAGTCAAAATGATGAAAAGTAATCTAAATGTAATCAGAAAGTAATCACGATTACAGGGTCAAAATGAATGTAATCGATTACATTACGATTACATGTAATATAAAAAAAAATGGCCGATTACAGATTACATCCGATTACATGATAAAATGCAATCGATTACAACTGATTACGATTACAAATTACGATGACCCAATGTCTGCCAATCAGCATCAAGAACTGCCTGTGGCGGCCATGTTTGTTAAGGGATCGGGACTAAATGAGCAATCTTTACAGCTTATTTTTATGGAAAACGTCATGACTCTTATCCCATACAATGAAGGAATGCGAGGTAGCTAATTTTCATGGGCAAGCGTCTGATACTTATGCTTATGTTTGAACGGTGCAAGGTAGTTTATTTTCATGGACAACACTTTGACGCCTGTGTCAGACATTGAACAGATGTAAGGTAGCTTATTTTTATGGAAAACGTCATGACTCCTATCCCAAGCAATGAAGGAATGCGAGGTAGCTAATTTTCATGGGCAAGCGTCTGATACTTATGCTTATGTTTGAACGGTGCAAGGTAGTTTATTTTCATGGACAACACTTTGACGCCTGTGTCAGACATTGAACAGATGTAAGGTAGCTTATTTTTATGGAAAACGTCATGACTCCTATCCCAAGCAATGAAGGAATGCGAGGTAGCTAATTTTCATGGGCAAGCGTCTGATACTTATGCTTATGTTTGAACGGTGCAAGGTAGTTTATTTTCATGGATAACACTTTGACACCTGTGTCATACATTGAACAGATGCAAGGTAGTTTATTTTTATGGAAAACGTCATGACTCCTATCCAATGCAACGAAGGAATGCGAGGTAGCTAATTTTCATGGGCAAGTTTCTAATGCTTATGCTTGTGTTTGAATGGTGCCAGGTAGTTTATTTTCATAGATAACACTTTGACACCTGTGTCATACATTGAACAGGTGTCAGGTAGCTTATCTTCATGGAAAACGTCACGACTCCTATTCCATGCAATGAAGAAAGGTCAGGTAGCTAATTTTCATGGACCATGCAACGAAGGAATGCGAGGTAGCTAATTTTCATGGGCAAGCGACTGATACTTATGCTTATATTTGAACGGTGCAAGGTAGTTTATTTTCATGGATAACACTTTGACACCTGTGTCATACATTGAACAGATGCAAGGTAGTTTATTTTTATGGAAAACGTCATGACTCCTATCTAATGCAACGAAGGAATGCGAGGTAGCTAATTTTCATGGGCAAGTTTCTGATGCTTATGCTTATGCTTGAATGGTGCCAGGTAGTTTATTTTCATAGATAACACTTTGACACATGTGTCATACATTGAACATGTGTCATACATTGAACAGGTGTCAGGTAGCTTATCTTCATGGAAAACGTCATGACTCCTATTCTATGCAATGAAGGAAGGTCAGGTAGCTAATTTTCATGGACCATGCAATGAAGGAATGCGAGGTAGCTAATTTTCATGGGCAAGTGTCTGATACTTATGGTTATATTTGAACGGTGCAAGGTAGTTTATTTTCATGGATAACACTTTGACACCTGTGTCATACATTGAACAGATGCAAGGTAGTTTATTTTTATGGAAAACGTCATGACTCCTATTCAATGCAACGAAGGAATGCGAGGTAGCTAATTTTCATGGGCAAGTTTCTGATGCTTATGCTTATGTTTGAATGGTGCCAGGTAGTTTATTTTCATAGATAACACTTTGACACCTGTGTCATACATTGAACAGGTGTCAGGTAGCTTATCTTCATGGAAAACGTCATGACTCCTATTCCATGCAATGAAGAAAGGTCAGGTAGCTAATTTTCATGGACCATGCAACGAAGGAATGCGAGGTAGCTAATTTTCATGGGCAAGCGTCTGATATTTATGCTTATGTTTGAATGGTGCAAGGTAGTTTATTTTCATGGATAACACTTTGACGCCTGTGTCAGACATTGAACAGATGTAAGGTAGCTTACTTTTATGGAAAACGTCACGACTCCTATTCCATGCAACGAAAGCATGCGAGGTAGCTAATTTTCATGGTGCAAGGTAGTTTATTTTCATGGATAACACTTTGAAACCTGTGTCATACATTGAACAGATGTAAGGTAGCTTATTTTCATGGAAAAGGTCAAGACTTCAGACGAGACGTAAATAAAACCGAGGTCCCGTGTTGAGAGATTGTCACCCTCTTCGCACGTTAAATAACCCAGTGTAACAGCTCAGTGGTCCATAGGAGACCTGTTGCACTGGCTAAATTATCCGTCCATACCCATCACCTTTCCTTGTTTCTCGAGTCCCGTGGCGTTTAAATTTTTAAATGTTCTCGTCCTGAATATAGCTGTAAAATTGCTCGCTGGACGTTAAACACCAATCAATCAATCAATCAATCAATCAATCAATAAATAAATAAATCAATCAATCAATCGATCAATCAATCAATCATATATTTTATATCGAAATAACTTATTTTCATCCAGATTTTGCTCCATGTAAACAAGGATTTATATATATATATATATATCCTTGATGTAAATGAATGAATAGGAGTTTGCTATCCATTTCTGGGATAAATCTATCTAATTAAATAGATTTCCTCGCCTACATCCACCCCCCTTTTTTCGTTCAAAAATACTAATTACCAAGAATCTATCAAAACATGGTAAAAGGGGAATAACTGGAATAGTATTTTTAATGTATTATTAAGGTAGCTAATTTTCATGGCTATCATTTGGAACACCTTTGTGGTTTACGAAAATCTAGTTCCGAACGTCAAAAAGTAGCTAATAATTATGGTAGCTAATAATTATAGGACACCGGTGTTTACAAAGCATCGAAATTTTTTTTCTTCGATAGTATGTTCAGCCATGTTTGTTAAAAAATCCTAAGTACACATTTTATACCATAAAGAGCTCGCTTAAGCTCGCATATTAATATACTCTAGATTTTGCTTCTAAGACGCTATTCCTCTTTTTTGCATATATCTTTAGTTTTGACGTGAAATATGATTTTATTTGAGGCGAAATACCATTTAAGAAAAGCTATATTTAGAGGGACTATATTTTTGTGAAACGTTTTCCTATTCTGAGTAATTTGGTTTACTTATTCATCCGATAAAATGTCAACATTAGATACAATTGTTAAAGATTATGACAAGAACATCGTGTTGAGGGACTGTCAAAGGCAAGCTTTTGAATATTTACATAAAAAATTGTCACATGATCGTTCGTTACATGATCACGTGTTTTGGGACTACTTTTGAGACGTTTACAGAGATAGAGAGCCTGCAAGGACCGACAACTCTGTATAGGAGATTGTCCGCGGTCGCGTACGTAGTCGATATCTATTTTTGTTAGTATCTTTTTTTGTTGCGATACAATATCAGGGGCGGATCCAGGGGGGGGGGGGCACCCGGCGCGCCCCCTCCCCCCCCTAAAATAGGAAAAAAATCTGATTTTTTTGGCGTAAAATCGTGATTTTTCACACGAAATACCCCAATTTTTTTAAGTGCGGCCCCCCCCCCCCCCCTAACTTGAAATCCTGGATCCGCCCCTGAATATCGCCAACAACAACAAAAAAAGATACAGCAAACATAATTTCAGGGGTGTTACTGAAAGGCGGAAACGGAATGAAAAGAAATGTTCAGATTGCCTGAATTTTCACGAATCTTAAGAATCTATCACCAGAGTTAACACCATTCCCGACATTAATTTTCCAAAAAACAATCGATGAAGGAGAAGTACCAAGTGATTGGAAATATGCCAATGTTACAGCTTTATTTAAGAAGGGCGACAGATTTGGGGGGTGGGGGGTTATGTTTTTTTTTTTATATTTTTTGTTTCGTTCAGAATTTTTTTTTCGGACAACACGAGAGTTAGAATAAAAAATTTTGTCGCGCTGAGCGCGAAATTTTTGTCCAGCATTTAACGTTAGGTTATATGACAAAAACTCTGAATCAGATTATTTTTTTTTCCTCCACCAAAATCAGAATATTTTTTTCAGCAACATTGGGAATCAGATTATTTTTTTAGAAAACAAACCATAACCCCCTCCCCTGGAAGTTAAATGGTCCGTCCCTTACAAGAACATTTAGTGATTTACTCACCACCAACATATAGACCTTTTTTATTCTTAAAAACATGGGCGCGGCCATTATCGATTTCCGAGTGTGTCCGCCATTAGTAAAGTGCCAAAATATTATGTTCTCGGGGTTTATCGATACGCTAATGTATGGTTTCTCTAGTACAGGTGTCACAATATACTGTTATTTCGGCTTGAAATTCAATGATAACACCTGCTGTGAAGTGATTTATAAACGGAGATATAATAACAATGTTATAATGACAACAAATAAAATACCTGGTATGTATTTTTTTTTAATTACCGTTATATTCCCCATACAAAATCAGTATAAATCCTACTTGATAAAAAACTGCATGCACTTTTTTTCCTTTTTTGTTTTTTTTGTTGCTTTTCAAGCATAAGAAAAAAGGGGTAATCAAATTAATAATTTGTATGAAATTAAAAAATAAATATATAAATTATAATATACGCTTTTTGAAATTATTACTATACGATTTAAAGTGAAGTAATAATGATAAAAAGTGTGCCTAACTTATAAGAAATAACTTAACTTTGAATGTGACATCTTAAGGTGCATTTTTCAATTCTGTTTTATTTTTATTTATTTTTTGTTTGTTAAATTGTAAAACAAATTAAAACTTTTTGTCGGTCAATTTATGTAGTGAAGATGAAAAGGAATTTAAGTTTTATCAAATTAAAACATCTGAATAGGAGTGTTTGCCGTGATGTCATAAGCTTGAGAATTTACCTGTCTGGTTGGCAAGAAATGGAAAATTTCCATTGTCTTTCATTGAAGACTCAACTTTAAATTGTCATTCTTTTTTTGTTATTTACGATAATTCAATAATTCTTTCAGAAGTGAAAATTATATAGAAATAACTAATTCACAATGAAGGTTTGATAAAAATATCCAGAATAAAAGGATTGGAAATTCAATCTTGTTTTATTTAGTTTTGAAGTGTAAAAATGCATTATTTCATATTAGAATTATGAATTTATCATATCAAAATTAAAAAATGTAAACTGACAGAAAAAATATGAATTCTCTAAAACAATTTAACAGAACCAAAATTGGTTTGGATATAAAAAAGTTATAAAAGTTTAAAAATTTGTTATTTTCCTGTCAATTACTTTATTGTTTTATTGCCAACCAACTATTTGTTTATTGTCATGCAAATTAGTGAATATGACATCACTAATGAGATCGGCGAACACTCCTATATCTGAATTTCTTTATCTGAAAAAAAAGTTTCACGAGGAACCTAATATAACTATTTGCTCCCAGGTTTCAGATACGTGAACCGGACGGGAATTTTTCACCCCATTTGTCTTCTTTTTTAAATTTCTTTGCTAGGATTTCATAGTTTTATATTGATTTATTCTTTAATTTTATATGTTTTTGAAGATTAATTAAAATTTAATATTGACGTGTTAAGGAAGTGGTAGCGCTTTCTAGACTTGTAGTCTGCTGAAGGTCGACCGTGTCAACAGCGATGCGATGCTTCCCGGGTTTGGCACTTAGGGGAATAGACAGTCGTGTCATTTTGCAACAAAGGTGTTAAATTCATATTGTAGAAAGATAACTATCATTATAACTGATAGTTAACTGTGTATTGCATAACAAGTTATGCAAAATCATCACTAAAACACAAAAATTTAATTTATGTATTGGGTTGATTCATAAATGTATTTGATTTGCAATATGACAGTTAAACTCTACCCCCTTCCCACAAAGGGTTAAAAATGATAAAAATATATATAACTGAATTATGACAAAAAAATAAAAGAAAAAAAATCACCGAATTTTGTTGCAGAACATCATGTCGTTCATTTTTACTTCTTACAGAATCAAGATTTATTTCAAGATTTATCTACAGAAATGCGATACCTCTTTGTAAATTGTTAATTATTTTATGCGGCTTCTACATGAAAAACAATAATTCCTACACTGCTCACTTTGTTCCCGCCGTTTCCTTTGTTTATAGTATTTAAACTTTCATTTAAGACAACATTTAACTCATTTTTCTTTATTTCTATGTTATCCTCTACCGCATACGGAAGGAACATTATTCCTCCACATATTTGCTACTCTATCATTGTGCAAATGATTGATTTTTTGGTCAATTGCATAAGTGCTCCCTACATCATAAAAATATGCGACTTTGTGAAGTGAAGACAATAAATGTCAATATTCGAATGGAACTTAGTTCTTTTGTACAAAATATATACCGTTAGTAAAAAATGTGTGTCAAGGGTTTCCATACCGACCGGTTTTTTGTTTTTGCGTACCCTGCTTTGTATTGAAATTCTGCCACATAAGCAAGGTTAAAATCTGAATAGCTACAGATCGATTTGTTAGCCCCCATCTGGCAAAATGGCTAATTCTTTAATTTTTATAATATTGATGACCGTATAGATTTGTCCGACCTGGTGCTGAACTTTGTGATTCTGAACAATTTAAACAATAACCGTTTAAGTTCGATTCAATAATCCATATTTCGAAATATTCGGCCAAAATCACGGGAATAAGCCATAAAATATCAACTAAAGCGTGTTTATCTAATCCAATTATGAATACTGATTAATCGTAACTAGTGTAAACAACCGATTGTTGCACTTTATTAATGGCGGACGATAGTAACGCCACCTAGCGACCACGAACGATAACTAGGTAATCACCGATTTCTGAAAACGTCTATTAAAGCATCTAGAAAAATACAACATTCTTACTGACTGTCAACATGGGTACCTTGCCAGGAGAAGTTGTGAGACCCAACTTCTAACACTAACACACCATCTAGCATCATCTTTAGATAGCGGCATACAACAGGATCTAGTAATAATATGAAACCGGCACGGCCATGAATGCTCGGGCATCTGAAAATTATCTGGCAATTTCATCAAAAAGTGTCGAGATTTTTTAGGCCGAGATATATTGGGGACGACTTTTTTTTAGGGCCGAATCTAGTCTCAGCTGTCGTTCCTTTATTCGAGTTATCGTTCCTTACGAAATCTCAAAAGTTAGCTTCCGCGTAGAAACAAAAATTCTTGTCAGTATGTCAGAAGAGATTTAATAAATTTTAAAATATCAATATAAGTAGAACAAGCTAACAAAATTACTTTTATTACATACGGGTTCCGAGTTTCAGTGGTATCAGACGTACGAGAGAGGGTACGAGACTTCAGGATCACCTTTGCGCTTTATGTTAAGAAGATCTTCATTAGTTGAGTGTGTTAGTGTGTTACCCGGAAACCGGTGTTTACAAAACGTAGAATTTTTTTTTCTTTGACAATATGTTCAGCCATGTTTGTTAAAAAATCCTAAGTACACATTTTATACCATAAAGAGCTCGCTTAAGCTCGCATATTAGATTTCTCAAAAGCTTTTGATAAAGTCCCACACCAACGGTTATTAAAGAAACTAGCTCATTATGGCATACAAGGTACAACATACACATGGATAGAAGCTTTCCTTAGCAACAGGACACAACAGGTATTAGTAGATGGAGCATCATCGGATAGAGCTAATGTAGTGAGTGGTGTACCCCAAGTAACAGTACTGGATCCACTATTATTTTTAATATTCATAAATGACCTACCTGAATGCGTAACATCTAACATTCGACTCTTTGCTGACGATGCCATCGTGTATTAAGAAATCAAAAGCCAAATAAAGGTAATAACAAAATTACCGAACTCCGAACAATCTTACAAAGGGAAAGTCAAAACTCATAAGTATATAAACAGACAAAATCAGTCAACAAATCAACAAAAAGATCTAATTGCATTAGAAGAATAGGAGACTGGAAAACATGGGGTATGTCTTTCCATCCAGACAAATGTAAGATCATGCGAGTAACAAGATCCAAGAACCCGATATTATTCAACTACCATCTGAAAGGACACCAACTAGTAGCAGCAGACACTACAAAATATTTAGGCGTTGATCTAAGTCATGATCTATCTTGGAGCCATCACATTGACAGAACAACAAAGAAAGCTAACAGCATGCTTGGATTCCTGAAAAGAAACCTAAGAATCACCAACCAGGAGACAAAATCTGCTGCATACTTCAGTCTGGTACGCCCAAACTATGAATACTGTGCATCAATATGGAACCCCCACCACAAACAATCTATACAGAAATTAGAAATAACACAACGAAGAGCTGCAAGATACATCACAAACAATTATACCACAACCAGTAGTGTCAATGAGATGTTGCAACAACTAAAGTGGGAAACTCTAGAATCTAGAAGAACCAAGATTCAACCAACTATGTTCTACAAAATTGTCAATAACTTGATAGATATTCCAGCTGATCATTATCTTACACCATCTAAGACCAGGACTAGAACCACACACTCAAAGAAGATGTTACAATATCACACTCTGAAATTCAGTTTCTTCCCCCAGAACTATACCTACCTGGAATATGCTACCAGCAACCGTTGCTGAGACCCCCGACTTGGTATCCTTCAAGCGGGGGTTGGCTTCTCTTCAGTTCTAAATCTCACAGGGCTCAAATTGTTAGTAAGTTCTAATGAAGATTAGAGCTGTGCCGGTTGAGTGTATGCCCAGGAACCACTACGGTAGCTGGATTGGTCTAATCAGAAGAACAGAAATCAATTTGGGATCTTTTGATTCTTTATTTCTTTTTAATCTTTTTCCTGCCGTTGATTGGATTATATATTCTCTTCACAGTTCATTCTTTAACTCTTTTCCGCCACCGCAGCGCAATAGTTTTTTCCGGAACGTAACGGTCTGCAAAGACAGAGTTCTGTACCTAGTAGATGTAGATGTTCTACTAACTTTTGTTTCTAGGTTCAGCTGCCGTTTTACTAGGTTTAACGGCAGCTGGACATAGAAACAAAAGTTAGTAGAACGAGAGAGTTGTAACACGAAATGTTGTAAAATATGGATAAATGGTTCAAAGATATACTTACAGACAACGATCCATAATATAATCGCGGGAGGGACCAAATGAGGAAAAAGGGGGTCCGGAATTCGAGTGCCTGTGAGTTTTGGTGTTTTTTTTTTTAAATATTTAAAATGTTCGTTTTTATCTGACCCGAATATTCCCCGGCGGCGTTATTACACTTCATCCTAATACAAGACATTATGTTCCACACTTATACAATGTCATTTTGACTACGCGTGCTCATGGTGGTATGAAGGTTTAACTAAACAAATGAAAAATAAACTTCAGATAGTTCAGAATAAGGTAGTAAGATTTATTCCAGGATTACATCACAGAAAAAGTATTACTTATATAGAATTTGAAAAACTTGGATTCTTAAATATTAGTAATAGAATCAAACAACTAAGACTTAATCATGTATATAATATTTTAAATATAATAAATGTCCAGATTATATGCATAGAAATTTTACCAAAAAATGATCATCTCGTAGTACAAGATCTAGTAGTATGAATTTTAACATACCCTCTATAAAAGTGTGCGAGTCCGCCACATTTTATTATATTGGAATTAAAAATTGGAACTCGTTACCAGAGTCAGTCAAAAACTGTAATAATAAAAACAGATTCAAAACTAATGTTAAAAAATACATGGAAAAACTAAAAAACAGTTACCAAAGTGAGTTTATTTTCTATTAAATTAAATTATAAGTCTTATTTCATATCTGTGATATAAAGAAATGAATATTGATATTTCTTATTTTTATTATTATTGTTTTTATTATTTCTCAATCATGGACTAGTGAAGTGTAATAAGGGTAAGGACCCCACTGGAAATAAGCTTTATTTTAAGCTTTTGTGGGTTATCCTTGGGTGCTAGGCATTTCCGGTTCGCTTGTCTCAATATTTTCCACATTTTTTTTTTACCAATGTAATACTCTATTACAGTCATGTCATTGTCTGTCTCTGAAATACTTGAATTTATTTAAATACTGTATGTAATGTATTGTGTCAAATTACACTGAATTATTATTATTATTAATGTTGATAGAGGGCGTTGAATTATTAGAGTTAATTTTTATCCAACTTCATGAACTTTTCGTGTTAGAATTATTTAAATAGGGTAAACATGGGGAAATGAATATGGGGAATTTCGGACGTTATTTTTCAATCGCGATTTAAATTATTCTTTCTGAAGAACTGTGGCAATGCACGACCACAGTTGCTAATTGTTGACCAACACGTATCGCATGAAGCTATTGATTTGTTAGAGGAGGCGTGTAAAGAAGATATTCACCTATTTGCCTTACCACCACACACTACACATGCGCTATACCCCTTAGACAAAGCCGATTTTGGACCCCTGAAAAAGCACTACCGGTATAATGCGGCATGTTCTGAGTTTATGTCAGTCTCTCCCGGGAATATTGTAATGAAATGGACATGGCCTAATCTATTCAGTAAATCTTATGCATCTGCACTTACACCAAACAACATAAAACAAGGATTTAAGGCATGTGGAATATTCTCGTTTGATCCGACCATTATTCCACATCAGGTTACATTGCCTTCAAACTCATCAGACAATGGAAGCAATGCTGCCACTTGTACACCCGATGACAACGACATCCGGACTACCCGTGACAAACCCACACTGCTACTTGTCCCTCCGCAAATGACCATACCGAGAGCGAACAAAACACCACTGAAAATGCAAAATCAGATAGCGCAGTTATAGTGATGCCAGCATATGACGGAGTAAATCCTGACATCAATCTTGAATTGTTATCCCAAATAGCATTGGACGGCAGGTAAACTGAACTAGAGGAAAAGTCAGATAGCGAGGAAATTCTCTCCTTTTTGATTGATCGAAATGACGTTCCTGAGGTTGTTGATTTGCCACTTGTGCTTCCTTCCTGTCGACAACGCAGGTGATGGTAAGCCAAAGGTACTGTGTGAACGCCCTCTTAACGACAATATAAATACAAATTCCACTGTAGAAGATCCTCTCTGGTCTTCCACAATGTTGTCGTCACCAACATCCAAAACAGTAGGCTGGAATTCTCAAATTAATGACATTTTCGCGTTGACTCCACCAAAACAGAAAACCGGCAAAAAGAAATGTACATCTCATCGTCTGCTTACATCGGAAAGCTTCATAGCAGAAAAACGACTTAAAAAGCAAGAAAAGGAAGAACAACTTTAAAAAAACCCCAACAAAATGCAGAAGAGAGGAAATTAAAGGTCGTAGATGCGTTTCTAAAGAAAATGAAATGAATGTATTATTTATGAAATGAAATGTAATGTCTCACAAAACTGAAAGCTTTATTTATTTTGAAATCTTTTTGCAAATCCTATTGAAGAGAACCATGCCCAAGCACTGTTCTTGCCAATATTAGTTCCATTTACTCATTCAAATCAGAGAAGATTTGTTTGTCATATTTTCTGTTTTAATAATGGTGGTCATCTTCAGTGTTTTGTCGTTCATCGCACAGTTAAAAAAAAAGAACACACAAGAACCCAAACTGCATTATTTGGTTTCAAATAATTTTAGTTAGCCCAGTGGTTTTACAAAGAAAATTGGAATGCAATGTTTACAGGAAATGAGATTTTAATAAAAATGCAGCAGATCATATATTCACCCAAACCAATCTGTGTACAAGTTATTTTAGTAATTGCAATATCATACGAAAAATATGGTATCACACATATTCCGTTCAACATAATTATGTTTGTTTGCTTGCGTAAGTGTGGAATAACTGGATTTCAGTGATAAGCATGGTAGCAACAAGTACGCAAGCAAGCTAGAATCTAGCAATTAAAATAATTATGCTGAGCAGGATCGATATGTTGGATACGTTGTTTTCCATGTGATATTGCAATTATACATTGTACTATGAACATACAAGATTTGTTTGAAACTCTGATTAATTGTGGTATTTTCTGCTATTCATCAGATGTACATGTAAAACAAAATGTCATAACTGATCTGCGTTCGTAAAATAAAAAAAAGGGTAAAACAGAGTCAAAGGTCAAAAGAGTAATTAGAATTCAACATACAAGCAAATACGTTGCATGTGACTCTAGAAGGAATGAAACCAGGTGTCGAAAAGGTAAGTGAAATCCTGCTATCCATGCATCACCTGGCATCCAATCGGCTAAATAACAATATTTTATGAAAATTCTGTGACCGGATTTCCAAACAAAAAATGCGGTCAATGGATGGAATAGTCAATTGTTGTAGCGGCTCCAGCTCGTTTCGGTTCAATAACTTGAGTATCCTGTAACTAAATCAAATTCGATTTTGCCGGGATTTATTTTATTTCCTCACCAGTTCTTTTATTATTTCTACAAAAAAATACGGAAAATCTGGTTTGCTACCTATTTGACAGCTTTTCACTTGTAGAATGAAATCATATGAAACGCTATTGATATGGTACTTTAAAAATTAATTGCACGTGGTGTACAAATCATAGGTGCTTTCAAATAACATATCCTTAAAGCTGCTTCATTTATTAGATATAAGTATTATGCTCTGAGAATTGACTTTATTTTTTGGTCACATATAAAAAGACGACTTGAGGATTATTTATACTTCATGTCGCTGAGCGACGATTGTTTTGACAAAAATCAAAAAAAAATTATCCAGATTTGTAAAGAAATATCTGATAATCCGTGAAAGCGATTGTCGCGCGACGATCGCGCGATTTTCGCATCGCTCAGCGACGTGAAGTATAAATTAGCCCTATATTGAAAACGTGTCCGATATTCCCCATGTGTGTCAAGTTGAGTTTGAGGACGATAACTTTCCGCGTCAACACCATTCTCTATACAGAGTTGTCGTTCCCGCTAAGCTCTCTTATCTCCCTTTGATTGTGTATTATCTTATGTGATCTGTTTTCATGTATTTATGTTTGTTATTTGTATATTTGTAGGGTTACTGTTATATTCCAATAAAAGCATTGAACCCAAGCTGGACTTGTTATCACTGACACATTTAAGCCCTGCTACAAGCGGGAACGACAACTCTGGATAGAGAATGCGTTCAATCGTAACTACTCGGCCATTCTCGCTACCCTGCAAATTATTTGAGAATGCGTCAACACAATGCTTACTTCTGGATCTATAAAACGTTTTGATGATGAGCAATGACAAAACGTCCGAATTTCCCCATGTTTACCCTAAAACACAAAAAGATAGCTTTAAATTGGCATTCATCCTCTAATTAAATTTTACTTTATATTTAATTTCAACCAGGGAAATTAAATCGGGTTTTTGCTTACAAGTATACAACCTATTCATTGTTTATTTTTATGCACAAGAGTATATGCAGGAAAATTACACAGACAAATAAATAAAATTCCATTAAAAAATATTCCTACACCTAATCTGCAAGAACTACCAAGGATCACAGGCACTTGGGTCCAGGATTATTTTTCTTTAAATTTTATCAATAAAATGTGCATCTACAACGTATATGAACCCGTTTGACATGCTTCGTTGTGAAATAAACGCCTTTATGAACTATGCCCCATTTTCCTAATACAACTTGTATCTACTCTATTGTATACAGCCCGTATGCAGATGATACATCTAGATGTATTCCCGGTAGATTACAAATTATTTATAAATCATGATGTAAATGAACTTGGTATTTGGTCTGTATGTTACTATGAAACAATTAAAATAGTTCGGAACTAAAAACTAACCAATTATTTTATAATATTTGTCTTTTTTTTTAAATATAGAAGTTTATTGGTAAACTTACTGAAAAACAGAGTCTCTTGTACAGTCTGTATGTGAACAAAGAGTAGCAACTACATGAACCAAAATAGCATTCACTAATTTACGAGGGAGAGCCGTGATCGTGGTCGTATGGTAGTTGGATTTACAACTACCTATGCTATCAGTGCCCGTCACCACTAACGTTGTTAATTTTAATCCCGCTCATGTCGAGGTGTACTCGATACATTATGTGATAAAGTTTGTCATCGACTTGCGACAGGTCAGTGGTTTTCTCTGCTTTCCTCCACCAATAAAACTGCCGTCCACGATATAACTAAAATATTGTTGAAAGTGCCTTTAAACTCCATAACCCTAACCCTAATTTTTGACAGAAACCAATTTCCACATCAGTTCCGGCATATGCCTTTTCATTTTGTTTAATTTTTCACTCAAAACAACGTTTTATTATCGGAATTTGCATGATTATGACTAATATACATCTAAATAACGATGCCATGTAAAAATGGTTTACCAATGTTGTATTTTCTATTCTTTACAATCATCCGTATTTTGAGGTTATATTCGTGAAAAGCTGCACGAGCTAATAATTGAACAATAATAAGCCTATATGTGAATTGGTACGGTGCACTCTTTAGATATACAGTAGCTCACATCAATTGGCCATAATTTTTGCAATTCTTCTTATAATTGTACTGTATTCGATGTTGTCCTGCAAAGCAAAAATATACTACACCTAAAAAAAGGTGACAAAAATATCGCGGTTACAGCAAGTCAGCAACCAACCATTTTTACGATTCACACCTTTTCCATGGTGGGTACACTTTCTTGAATATTCGTAAAACGTAGGACAATTATTGCTTAAAATAAAACTTACAAATTATTCTTTAAGAACGTGACTTTTCCGAGTAAAGAATATATGTATTCAAAGGGACATATACGTCCAATGGGACTCGGCCGGTGATGAACACATATATGGTTCCTTGGGACTAAGGTGGCTAAAGCATAAAAAAACCAATATACAAAAAATGTAAATATATTTCAACTACCGAAATGAGTAAATATTTCAGATACATAAAATGTGTGCTCCCTTTATTATTTATGACTTCATCAGTAAGGGCCAACCTTTTTGACAATGCACAGTAACAAGAAGTCAGAACTGTGAAGAATCCTAACATTCAACCAACTATAAATATAGCACAACCAGAGTCTCTTGGGAGCATGTATTGCTCACTTTGGTTATATGGGAAATGAACAAAATGATAATTCACCAAGACAGTGCAATATTCCAGAGCACCCGAGTTCATTCCCACTGTTTGTTGTGGTCTTCTGTACTGAATTTTGTGGATAATTGTTCGTCTTTTTTGGCCAGTATTGTGATTTGCATTTTCTGATTACTCTCTTGCTATCATCAAACCTTTCTTATGCCAGTTCAAGACAAAATGAGGATTTTTTGTAGAGGACTTCACATAATTATTTGTAGGAACTAACAAATCATTTGAATTTGTAGTTTCAGAGGAGAAGATAATTATTTGTCCTTTTTCTTTTGGCCATTGAATTGTCCCTCCTTCTTCGAATTTATGACTTCTGGTTACCCCTTTGGTATCTTTCAACTTTCCTATAAAGTTTCAACCAATCAGAAAAAAGAATTGCCAATGGTGGCCATGATTTTTGTTGGATTAAACAGAAATGAGCAATTTATTGAAGAAGAACTCGCATACATTTATTTGATATTGTGGTTTCAGAGGAGAAGATTTGTCAAGTTTCAGCCAAACAGAAACCAGAATTGGACATGGCAGGCATGTTTTTGTTGGACCAAGATGCAATGAAGATTTTGTTGTAAGGAACCTCATAAAGATCATTTCTGCAAATTTGGTTAAAACTTGTTCAGTAGTTTCTGAAGAGATGTTCAAAATGTGAAAGTTTATTGACAGACTGATAAGACAACAGACACCAAGTGAAGGCAAAAGCTCACATGACCCTCTGAGTCAGGTTAACAAACAAAACAAAAAACTGCAGGAATTCCATCAAGTAATTCAAACAACATAATGATTAAACATTTTTAAACAACCAGTTGTAAAATGTGTAAATTCATGAAAAATAGGAAGAGGCCATCATGATAGTATGGTAGTTGGATTTAAAACTACCTATGTAATAAAAGCCTATCACCACTAAAGTTATGAGTTTGATTCCCAGTCATGGTGATGTGTACTTGATACAACATAATGTGATAAAGTTTGTCAGTGACTTGCAGCAGGTCAGTGGTTTTCACCCGGTACTCTGGTTTTTCCACCAATGAAACGAACCGTCACAATATAACTGAAAGATTGTTGAAAGTGGCATTAAACACCATAACCGTACCCCCATGATTAACAGGAGAACACCTGTCATATGGATCAGACATGTTTTTATTGGTTTAAACCAAAATGCAACAATAAACTACAAATTGTTAAAAAATTTAATTTTAATAAATAATTATTTAACTTTAACAAACAATTGGTAAGTTGTCATGGTACAGGTATATTTATTTGTTTCTACAAATGTATTTCTGAAAACAAATGAGTATATCACTTATTAGGGGATTTGATCTTGTCAATAGCCAATGAAAAATGTATACTGAAATAATGTTAAACTACAAATGTCAATTAAATGTCCAATACCAAAATGGTTTGAAAATATATTTTGGTAGACTATACAATGATTTTTACAATTTAACCTATGATGTAATGTTAACAAATCCATTTTAAACAAAGGTAAATAACGTGGAGATATAAATATAGAATAAAACAGCAGCTTAGAAGGTGGAGACGGACATTATTACTAGTATGACAGCGAAGCTGATAGGATGAGCTACAATACTAGTAATAATGTATGTCAATACTAGTAATAATGTATGTCAAGACTTCATGACCATTTTTTTTATCTGTCATGTTCTGTTTGATGTCACACTGACTGATTATTTTCAGTCAGTTTCTTGATGCTGACAATATCACTCGATGAGATCAAATGAAAAATGTCCAAATTACCAATAAATTGAGAATCTAGGGGAATATTCATTACTACATTTATTACAAGTATGGCGATTTCACTTTAATTTCATTGGCTAAGGATTTAGCAACTGCTCTTGACAAACTTTTCTGAGCATTTCCCATATCTGGCATAGAGCCAAAATATATACAGCTCAGGGCCTGGTTGTTCAACATACTGAATAAGGTCATCCACTGGACAGCTAACCAGTGGATAACTTTATCCATTCTTTTGAGCAAAGGGGCCCAGGGGAATATAGATTCCAACACCTGGCCAAAAAATATATATAGGTTAGGTTAATATAACATTCCAACACCTGGCACAGAACCAAAATCTTTAAAGTGTCTGTTTAATATAAGATTCCCACACCCGACACATGAAAAACTGACATTACAAAATTTGGAAAATAAAACATGTAATAAAAAAAACCTTACATTTTGTATCTTAGAATCATATTATAAAACAATTAATGACTTAATTTCAGTTGATATAAGGATTTATAAACCCAAGTAACGTAATAATCACCTTGACTTCGTCTCGGTGAATATCAGTTTCTTGGGTTTATTAATATAGAACAACGGCAGTTATTAAGGTCGAGACTGAAATTATCACTAGTATCACCTCGAGTCCAATCAGACAAGCTCTGTGATACTTATAGTGATTGTATGATGAGACATTTAAAACTGACATTATTGTTTTTATCAGGACTTCATAAAATGATAGATGTTGCACTGACCTATAATTTTCACTATCATGGTTCGTCCGTTGATACCTGTACTTTAAATATCCCTCAGTGAGATCAAAAGGAAAATATATAAATTACCAATAAATCCTTTTATTCTGCACTGGTTCTAATTGAGCAGTCAAATTGCATTGACTGGATAAATTTTTCTAATGCATGGTAACTGCTCAAGATATAGTTTTTTTCTGAAACCCGATTCATATTGAGCAACGATAAGAAACGGTAACATTATAAGCATGGACCTCACAGCGGATACCATATAAAAACCTGATTAGAACGCTTGTTTATTCTCTTTTTAGACGATTTGACAGTTGTTTTGGGTTTTTTAACATTGCAGGATAAACACAATATATATACATTGTTCGAAAATATAAAATTCATTTGCACTCGCTGGAAAACAGGACAGGAAAGCTTGCCAAAGGATAGCTTTTCTACCTATTTCTAAAGCTCGTACAAATAAATTATATGTTTTTTGACAATGTACATATATCATCTATATATCAACCTCATCAAAAGTCATTTATTGTGTAATATCATTAATATTACATGTACATGTATCTCAATCCTGTACCACAAAAATAAAATAATATAAGAGGGTTTATTGCAGAAGGAAATGTATGTGTGTCCTCTGCTCTTGTTGCCTTGAACAAATCTGAAGAGAGAGAGAGTAACTCTGATTACCTATTTAATGATCAAAAACTTTGATGTGGATCTCTCCACATTATGATAATTAACTATATAAATAATGGAAGTGACACCATTAATGGTAAAAGTTGGTAAAAGATATTAATATGTCTGCCACACATTGAAAATAACATAATCATACTCCCAGTAAAATACAATCCAATTTACACCTGTACTTCAAGCTTGTGCTCCCCTACTTATGGAGCTTTTGGTAAAATTTTGGCAACCATTGGTTCATGGTTAATTCTGACAGAAATACAAACATTAAATTTTTTTATCATCAAATATAGCAGTTTATTTTTAAATTCTTTACTTAAAAAATAACTTCCATTAAACATTCACAAATCAATAAAATATGTAACTACACATGTATGTAAAGATATCTGGGTACACACAGTAAGGGGTGGTATAACAAAAAAAAACCAAAATATGTGACATCATCAACTGATGTTAATTTGAACAAGAGTTGACAAATTTTGGACAGTTTTTTTTTAACACAAACGATAGTTTATTAGATAATTTCTCAGTTCAGTGTATTAATAAAATATATATTTTATATAAATTTAATTAGTTCTCCTTTGTGCTTGGTCCAATTAAGAAATTTCTGACAAAATAATTTAAATTCCGAATCAAGAACTTTAAAAAAGAAAAAAGAAAAAAAAGGGAAAACCTTGCATTTAGCATATTTTTTTTCAAAAAGAATATTAAGAAATTTCAGATATCCACATTTCAAGATTATTGTCAAATAATATAAATTACATATATTTTGTAATCAAATAATGCATATATTTCTTCACTATTCTTTCTTCAAATTTATCTTTCATACACTTCCAAATATAAATTTTCAATTTATGATTTTCTAAACTACTCTCATATTCTGGCTCAACAGTATAATCATTTTAATAAATTTCTCTATTTTTTAGCATTCTTAAGTTAGTACACATGATAATTTGTTACAATTTTCTATTAAGAAGTTATGTTGAATATGAAATTTAATAGATGTTTTTCTATTCATTAGTCTTGATCACAATTTCTAGGTATTTAGTACTACATAAATTTATTTCCTATATACATGTACACCATGTATACATTTAACCCATGATTTGATCCTTTACAACCTTTCCATAAAATTTGTTATACATTTCAATTACTATGTACTAAAACCTATGTCTTGAGGCATTGAAAGGAATCGATCAATTAAAGAGGGTAGAAAGATATTTTGTTAAAAAAATGATAATAAAGTTTGGGCTACACCTTATTAAAAATAGATAAAGATATATTTATCTAAAACATCTGTAAAACAGTTGTATTATATGCAAAATTTCAAAACTATATTTAATAATAGAAATCAAGGCTAGGTAATATTAGGTCAGATCATTGAGGAGGAATTTTGAAAATTTTAATTCATATTTTGTTAATTTGGTGGTATATATTGAGCATAGTGACAGCATAAATCTCAAACTTCCCCTGGAAGTCTGCAACTAAAAACAGAAATGCCCATTTTTGCTCTTTTTTGTGTGCACATTTGAGCCTCTTGTTTAGAAATGGGTAGGGTTACCATACTACAAGTCAATAACAACTTTTATTCAGTGCCAAGGATATTTGTGTTAAAGCTTCAGAAGCATCAATGAACTATAACTTTAGTTATCACACAGAAACCATTTTGTCTACGGAGATATGACAACGACAGATCTATCCATAACATACCCGTTAATATGACAGCAAAATCATTATACAAATTTTATATACCTTTGAAATATGTGAAATTTCAGTATTTGGGCTCCTTTAACACCCATTTCAAAATAAAATAACATATAAAGATGACCATTTTACCCCAAAAAAAACTGCCTTATAATTAGAATAAAAATAAAAAAAGTTCAGATTTTAGAATTCTGCTGACCCCTTTTGATTGTTTATCTTGAAAAAATGAGGAAATCCATAACATACTACTGGAAGTCCTCAGCACAATCAATTCAAAGAAACAAACCACATCAAAATTGGATGGAAAAAAAACAACCAAATATGATGAATTTGGGAATCTTTTAGACACCTTTTCACAATAAAATAGCAAAATAAATTTTATGGCATATAAAGATGATAATTTTGCAGAAAACTGCATTAAAATTGGAAGAAAAATAAAAATTTGAAATTTTGAAATTTTGAAATTCCACCTTTAATATCAAAAACGTTAATGGCTACATAATAACACTTTGTATTTATCTGGAAGGGATTTTTCAACGGTATTCCTTTAATTCATTAAAAAAAAATCCTCATAAATATCAAATGAACAATAAATTCTCCAAGTACAATAAACAGAAACATCTATTTCTGTACCTTAATGCCTCTTGTTTAATGACAGGTAGGGCTACAACACATCAATACCAACCATCATTTTGTGACTAGGATTTTGGTGTGAAAAATTCAAAAGAATCTGTCGATTAGGAATGAAGTGACCATGCAGAAACCATTTTGTCTACAAATGGACAAAGACGACAAACCCGTAACATAACATGACTTAAAAAAACCAGTTTGAGCTTTCATTCTCCAACGTCTGCATCTTTGTCACCGATCAAGAATAACAAATGAAAGGCAATGGCTAGGAAGGCAGTGCCAAGTAAATCTCCAATGGCTGTAAGGTATGGTATTGCTACATTGTCTGGGTCATCACCAAGTCTCCATATTAGATGCACCATCCAGTTAGCTAAATACAGAAGTATGATCACCTGAAATAATAGAATTAAACTGTTAACATCAAGACTGTACTTATACTTACAAACAGAACACAACATTTTATAATGTTGTACAAAAACAGTTAAAGCAGATAATAATCTGAGTATATAAATGGACCAACATGCATTTCTTGTCATGCATTATTGCTTTTTTTGGCATTAGCCATGAAATAAACAATATATTAGATATAAGAAAAACAATTATCAGGTTTTTTTTTTATATTAGACAACTATTGTTTTATATGACAGAGTCAAACTCATAGACCCTTGTGCTCACATTTAAGATGGAATCGCATTTACGAAAAGGATATTTCATAACAAATACAAATATTTTTTCATTCTTTCTTTAGCGAGGTGAGCTATAAATAACATCCACTACCCATACATAACTCCACATGCAACATGCAATGACAGTAGTGCTTTTGCGAAATTTAGGTGCGTGGTCATGCTCCAATAAGACTGGCCACTATGGAAATATAAAACTTTAAGAAAGATGCTGTTTTAACTGTTCAAATTTAATTGAAGATGAAACCCATGTTATTTTACATTGTCCTTGTTTATTCTAAATTTAGAAACAATTTCTTTACTGAAGTTTTAAAGGTCTCTTTTAAAGACTTTGTCAGATTGTCAGAAAATGGTATTTTTATTTTCGAATCTAGTTTTTAGAATATTTGCCAAAACCTGCAATATCATTTTAAAAAAAATGTAAAGAAGTTTTATATTGTTAATAATATATTTAATTTGTGTATTAATATTTACATTGCCTGTACATGTATGTACATTTTTGTACTTGTTTATACAAATGTATATGATTCCTTATCGTCTCTCATATTAAATCTGTATTGATTAACATGTACATATTTAACTTTATTATTTGTTAATTTATGTAAGTATGTATAAGGTTAGAAGCTAATGAATTATTGAACTGAATTGAATTAAATTGCAACTCTTCATAGAATGATTCATAACAATCAAATAACATGGTAAATTAAAAATTTCTTTGAACAAAAAATACAAAATTATGAAAGAAGTTATCTCCCTTTCTGAAAACCCAATATATTTTGAAGATTAATTTAGGGGTTAGTGTTAGGATTATGGTGTTTAATGCCACTTTCAACAATATTTAAGTTATATTGTGTCGGTTAGTTTTATTGGTGGAGGAAAGCACCAACTAGCCACAAGTCATTGACAAACATAATGTTGTATCATCGAGTACACCTCGCCTGAGTGGGGATTCAAACTCACGTTAGTGGTGATAGGCACTGATAGCATAGGTAGTTATAAATCCAACTACCATACGATCATGACCACGACAGTCCAATAAGATTAATTTATTAGAAAGCACAGTGACCCATATTTTTTTATAATCTAGTTTTCAAGAACTTCACTAAATACTTTTAACTAATAAATATTTCAGAAATTTTACTAATTCTTGAGTTAAAAATATTGGAACCCAATATTTTTTGTATTGGTATTTTTCAAGTAGATACATAAAAAAAACTTTTCCAAATGAAAAATGAAGAAATTCTATAATAAATAATTTAAATCCCTCATCTACCTTAAATATTTTATATTCTATGAACACAAGATCTGAATAAATCTCTTCTCCATTGTGTTTATAACGGTAAAACATTATGTTCAGACAGCATAAGTGATTTTTATTTAAATTATGAAGTATACTTTAGTTGATTATCCAAATTATCAGTATTGTTCAGGTTAGAAGAATATGCAACAGTATATAACAGAGGCATCAATTAATGTCAAAACACAGTTGCATTTAAACTTACATCTTTCCTTTTTTAATTTTGCTAAATTTTAATTATCTTTTATCTAAACAAGAGGTCCACCTGAGCCTGTATTGCTTATCTGGTTTCATATTTTTAATGTTCAAGTTCAAGCAAGCTTTGGTCCAGCAGGTGTAATAATAATGGCTGTTAGAAAAAAAAAGTAAGTATAGAGACCACATACCCCCCTCCCCCCCACCATTAATGTGAAATACTTTTAGGGGGAAATCGATATAGTGAGGCTTAATTTTGACAGTAGGATTATATACAATTATAGTCTTTTGTTGAGGTCAATACGAGTTTTTATGGACCTTAAAAACGATATTCACCGAAGCTTTAGGCTGAGGTGAATATTGATATCTAAGGTCCATAAAAACTTGCATTGACCGATACAAAAGACTGTAATTGTTTTATTACATTAAAATGAAAAGTGAAAGTGAAAGTGAAACCAAGTCAATACGAGTTTTAATCAAACAATATCAAATTTTACGGAATGTCAGGTGACAGCATGATAGCCAATAAATTTGTTTAAATAAAATCATTATGTAATAATTATTATTATTAAGGTCTTTCCACTTTCCAGGGAAGACCTTACTATTATTTTCCCAATAATTAGGACTTTCTCTTTCCAGTTAGTGTTATTCAATGCCTTTGATATTTGTTATTGTTTTCTCATCATATTAACATCAGAGGTCCACTGCAGGTAGGAACCGAAGCTAAGGAGATACCCATATTCCAACTTTGGTTTTTATTTTACCCAACAAGTATAGCATATGGAATACCACAGCCAAAAAGGCAGTTCCAAGTAAATCTCCTATTGCAGTAAGGTACGGTATGGCAAAATTGTCTGGATCTTTGCCTGAATTCCAAAACAAGTGTACAATCCAATTGGCTATATAGAGCAATATTAAAACCTACAAAATGTACATATCATATTTATACTTGCAAAACATTTCTCGGTAATGTTCACTCATTAATTTGTTATAAGCCAGGGTTTCAGATTGTGGCAATTTTTAGGTCATTGACCGAAAGATTTTAGAAATGGCCTAAATTTTTTAAACTTATAGGACATTTTATTGGTTACATAATTAAGGCATGACATATAGGAAATGCTGGTTTTAGGACAATTGTCCTGAACATGTCTGAGGATAGCAGAAACCCTGTAAGTAATATTTAAGAAAATGACAAAATACTACACTATCACAACAATTCTAAAATACTACACTGTCACAACAATTCTAAAATACTACACTGTCACAACAATTCTAAAATCCAATAAAAAAACATTGTAGAAACTGAGGCAAAATGGATACCGACGACGGGGAAAGAAATATTGTCTACTTTGTTGTAAATTGGTGTGTTAAATTTAACTTGAAAAGGGATATGTCTACATCCAAAAATTGACAAGAGTCACTTGTAGCGTTCGCCTTATTCAACATAAGTTCATTGGAATAAATTTGTTTTACATTTAATGTAAGAAAATTAGAATTATTTACAGTTATACAGCATTAGTATCTACAGTTATTGTTGAATAAACTAATAAGTGAGTGCTTACAGTGAACAAAATAGGCACTCGCCCGCTCGCCAATGCAAGTATTTCAATTTTCGGGCGAGTAAAATATGTTTTGAACTCGCCCATTCTGGCGAGTAATTTTGGTTTTGAGACGTCCCCTATTTATTCAATGTTGATCGATTCTTCAACTAAGGATAGGAAAGCGTTAATGTAAAACGACCAAATGATACAGATTTTTTAATATAGAATACCGAATCTGATTGGTTGACAGTAGAATTGTCGACTAATCAGATATGTTGTAAGAAATGGTTGTAGAAAACAAAGATGAATGTCATGGATTAATTGATTCAGAATATTCACCATGTCACTGTTAAGTATGTGACGATTGTAAATCAAAATGGTGAAAGTTCAAAATCTACCAAGCGTAAAACAACTGATCATCAACAAGAAAAAATAAAAGAATACAAAAAGAATTGAACAAGAATTTTTTTTTACCGAAATGGGCAGTCGGTAGGCCATGGCTTCGAGATGAAGCCAACTGAATGGTATGTACCCTTTTTTGTAATTTACAAAGCCGGGCTTGAACCCATGCCGTATTGGTGATAGGCTTGTATGAGTTGTTAGATCCAGCGACTTAACTCATTGAGCCACCCAGGCCCCCCAAAAAAAATAATTGGGCAAGTGGATTCTGATCTGGGAGAGTAGTTCTTAAAAGTCACTCGCCTGGCTTGGCGAGTGCCTTCAAAAATCTAATTTCCACACTGGCTTAGACAGGTCAGTTTGGAGTTTAGCCATACATTAAGATTCATAGCAATATAAAAACAAATCACCATTGAGGGAGCAAAATTTGTTCCCATTGAAATTCTAACAATTTGATGAAACACTTCATTGTCAAAACGAACAAAAATGTTGTCCTGCAAAACATTGATATGATAAATCATGTCATCATAAATCCAATTACAGTATTTATCTCTTTTATCATCACTAAAAAATGATTTAATTTATATTTGTTACAACATATGTAATCACAACTTGATTTATAGAACTGCCATTTAATCTAACTTGTCTTTGATAAGTTTAAGTGGTAGGGTGGTACACAAGGTAGAAAAGTTATAACTGTCAATGCCATCTTTCATCATCTGTACACATGTGAAAGAATACTTTTCAACAAGGTGATGATGTCTTTAAAAAAATGTTTGAAAGTAAGAAGATACAATTCTTCAAAAATCCTTGACTTAATACTTTAGTACTCAGAAGACAGTGACATTGTAAAAAGTCTAAATACAATCTGCAAGCTTGAGCAGAACGAACGAGCTGTGAAATATAAACTTCATAAACAGGAACGGTTGGTATATTACTATCAAGGTGGGGGAAATTTTAAATGTCAAAACTGTAGTTGTCTCTCTTGTCATAGTATGGTAGAAAGTTGACCATAGGCGTTAAATTTGAGATAAATGGCAAGAAATGGGAATCGTTGTGTTTCATAATATTGTCAACCTCTACTGTTCAACTTTTAATTTCAAACAGTATAATTTCAAACCTTTAAAACCTAAAAAGAAATCCCCCATATTAAAAATTTATAAAAACTGCATTGATTTCCCCATGAAAAAATATTAAATACCTGTAGCATAGATGCTGTGAGATAAAATGTTGCAAATGTCCATGTTATTGAGGTATGACCTGCTTTCATATAGGATATAGTATACATAAATATTAAATGTCCAGGAATAACTAATGACAACAAAACTCTTGTAGCTTTAGCAGTTATATCTGAAAGAAAATAAAGCAAAAATAAATAGAATACAAAACATTATCTAGCATTAAGTATGTGTTCTATAAAAATACAGAATTTTAAACATTAGATACAACCTATCAGATACAAAAAACCTTGTATCATATGTATACAACCCATCAGATACAAAAAACCTTGTATCATATATATACAACCCATCAGATACAAAAAACCTTGTATCATATATATACAACCCATCAGATACAAAAAACCTTGTATCATATATATACAACCCATCAGATACAAAAAAACCTTGTATCATATATGTACAACCCATCAGATACAAAAAACCTTGTATCATATATATACAACCCATCAGATACAAAAAACCTTGTATCATATATATACAACCCATCAGATACAAAAAACCTTGTATCATATATATACAACCCATCAGATACAAAAAACCTTGTATCATATAGACATGTATATATATGTGATACAGTGAGTGAGTGATTGTTGTTTAACTCAGCATTTTTTCAGCTAATATCATGGCGAGAACAAGTAAATTTTGAATGAGATCATGATGAGGTCCAATTTGTACTGAACCAACACGCTGTTAGGTTTTTATAGTGCTAGCTCACTGAAACAACAGTTTAAAGATAGACATGTTGTCCCACTAGGACACATTATCCTGATTCTGAAACAACCAGTCATTTCTCCTTCTCCTTAATGCTGCATGCTTTAAAAAAGTGGAGAAGCAACAAATACCAATTTAATAGTCTTTGGTTTGACGCGATCAGGGCTCAAACCCATGATCTACCTCAATCAAGGCGACCATGCTAACCATTACACCACCGATGCGGCTGTATGTGATACAAGATGTACTTTAGTTGGTTTTGCTTTCTTGCTTTCTTGACATCTTCACCAATAAATACAAAATACCATTGGGAATACTTCTAACGATCATTTAAAATGTTCGTTGCATATTGCAGGGAACTGTATCATGAACAATAACACTTCTAACGAAAAATGTTGTGCCCAAAAGATGTAGAGCAATCGTTGTGCATTCGGATAATGAAAGCGATTGATAGATAAACCGTTTGCATGAATGTTGTAACGTGATGTAAAACAGTATGTGATGCATAAACATGTTTAACTATTTCGAATGTCTAAACATTATTCGCTAATAAATTTTTTTATAATAATGAAATCTAACAGTATAGCTTTCTTTTGGCCTATGAAAATGTTAGATATATGTATTGTATGCATAAACATATTGGTACAATTGTATGTATCATGTTTGGTCAGTTATGTAACCTGCATTACTACTCAACACTATGTATCTTTTCTTATTAGATGTACAAAAAGTTCCACATACATTAGGTCAACATTTTACATGATTACTTTGACCTTTCACCTCTACTTACTAGATGTACAAAAAGTTCCACAAACATTAGGACCTTTTACATTATGACTTTGACCTTTCACCTCTACTTACTAGATGTACAAAAAGTTCCACAAACATTAGGACAACATTTTACATTATGACTTTGACCTTTCACCTCTACTTACTAGATGTACAAAAAGTTCCAAACATTAGGACAACCTTTCACATTATGACTTTGACCTTTCACCTCTACTTACTAGATGTACAAAAAGTTCCACAAACATTAGGACAACATTTTACATTATGACTTTGACCTTTCACCTCTACTTACTAGATGTACAAAAAGTTCCAAACATTAGGACAACCTTTCACATTATGACTTTGACCTTTCACCTCTACTTACTAGATGTACAAAAAGTTCCACAAACATTAGGACAACCTTTTACATTATGACTTTGACCTTTCTTTTTTTGTAAATGTAATAAAGTTGTAATACGACTAGCTTGTACTGCTACCAAGTTACCTCCAACACCTGAAAAAAATATAGAGGGTTAGAGTTATGGTGCTTAATGCCACTTTCAACAATATTTCAGTTTATCGTGGCAGTCAGTTTTATTGGTGGAGGAAACCAGAGTACCCGGAGAAAACCACCGACCTGATGCAAGTCACTGACAAACTTTATCACATAATGTTGCATCGAGTAAATCTCACCTGAGTTGGATTCGAACTCACAACGTTAGTGGTGATAGGCACTGATTGCAAAGGTAGTTGTAAATTCAACTACCATACGATCACAACCATGACAGCCCCTGTATAATAAAAATCTTACATCCCATGACAAAGATCATTCTACAGTACCTGTAGAGAGTTCTGGTACTGTAGAATGAGTGAGTTGGACTTTGTTAGTGCTAGCTCACTGAAACAACAGTCCGCAGGTAGACATGTCACTCCACTCTGATACATTATTCTGATTCCAAGCCAACCAGTCGTTGTTCTTTCTCCTTACTTATTATTATTCATTTATTTGATTATTGTCCAGTCAGCAGTATTTCAGTTATATACAGGATGAGAACAAGTTCAACAATATAGTGATTGAGGTTTAATGCCAACTCAGCAATTTTTCAGCTATATCATGGTGAGAACAATGTAATTTTCAATGAAATGATGATGAGATCCACTTGTACTAGACCAACACTCCCAGTTGGATTTTTACAGTGCTAGCTCACTGAATAAAGGTAATAACAAAATTACCGAACTCCGAACAATCTTACAAAGGGAAAGTCAAAACTCATAATTATATAAACAGAAACAACAGTCCAACCAGTCTTTGCTCTTTCTCCTTAATGTCACATGCTTAGAGGAGAAGCAACAAATACCAATTTTATAGTCTACGGTTTGACCCGACCGGGGCTCTAACCCACGATCTACAGCACTCGAGACGAGCATGCTAACCTTTACGCCCCCAATGCGGTCCTGTAGAATGATCTTTGTTATAGGATGTTAGATTTTCATTATGAAATGAAATACATTTATTGATTTCAGTGAGTCAGCAAATTTTGTTTGAAAATACTAGTAGCTGTCAACTTGTGAGAGGCAAAAGACAGGCCATGACCAACACTGAACCTAAAGAAATCAGGCCATACATAACACATGATGGCTTTGCATGCTATTCTTGTGTGGCATGTGTACATTTACATCATGATATTCTTTTAAAGATGAAAAATTGCAATGTCTTTACAAGTTGTTTTTTCGAAAAAAGAAGAAGAAGAAAGTTGATTGCTTATTATTGCTGACTAGAAGTCTAATTACTGTTGTGTTCAACAAGTTTTTATTATTTTCAGTAAATATATATATATTTCAGTCTTATTTGCATATGTCGGTTTAGTGTATTTTGATTAGGTAGTAGCACTTCCAGTGTGAATCTTATGAAAAGTTTACACATTAATAATTTTGATAGCCGGAACTACTTTTGCATCCAATGTAAACAATACGGCTTCTCATCTGTTTATATTTACACATTTTTTGGTACACAAGTTTTTTTTTCTCTAATAAACATATACAGTAAAACCCCGCTGTATTGCCCCTCGATTCACCGCCAAACTCGCGTATCGCCAAGAATTTCTGCAGTCCCGTTTTCCGTATGTAGTAATAACCCCGTTAAAATGCCAAACTCGCATACCGCCATCCGCCACGGTAATTGAAGATCAAACGGTCAATTTACTGTTATTTAAACCTCGATCATAATGCCAATCAATAATGTCACACCTCGGTGATTTTAGGATGCCTGTCAATCAAGGTAAGTAAACAAGCAGTCAAGGCAAATAGATATCGCTGTGAAAACAGTTAATTGTTTTCTTTACAATAACATTTTACAACCCTGAACTGATTACTTTTCATTCTGAATAAAGCTCAATAAATTTGTTTGTGTGTTCTTTTCATTTGTGTTGAAAATGTTGACGCCTAAACGTAAAAGAAATTTGCTTAATTTTCGACAGAAAAGAGAAATTGTAGAAATTAAGAATCCATCGATATATTGGCAAATGATGTCCTCCAGTGACCTTGACTTTCTGAACATTAATGAAGAAATAAGTGCAAGCCTTCCTTGTAATGGGTATAATCCACGTGAACATGTTGTGAATTATTTGATTGTGAATGCATGCGTAAAAACGACAGAAATGTTTATATGTGAATAGATTTTAACAACTTCCGGTTATAGAAATCAAATTTATTTCCAAACCATACACTGACGGTGACACGCTTCTAAGTGTTGTATAAACATTTTTCAATTAAAGTATAACACCCTTGCTTCTATAAACATATTTTATCACCTTTCTTTAAACAATTAATGATCAACTATCCATAAGTTAACTGTACATTTGCCCCGGGAAAGAATTAATCTTGTGACACGACAACGAGTGAGAAAAAAACCCCTTTATTGTTCTTTTCTTAGTTGTGATAAACAAAAAGTGAAAATAAAATGGAGAGTAAATATTTGTAAGACGTAAAAACGAATTTAATATATATTAAAGGAAATTGCTAGTATACGTGCTAACAACGTAATTTCAGTAGGTTTTTTTTCTTTTCAAATTCGATAAAATAAATTCTGCTAAATTCACAAATGCCGAAATTTTCTACAACTGTCAAAATGAAACTTATATATTAGAATTTAAATTGTAAGTGATAATACTCATTTCCGGTAAACTTGTCAAAATCAAACCGTCCGTCATTCCAAATTTAAAATCAAACTGTTGACTTTCGGTTTTCTGTCCTTACTCAGTTTATCGCCAAACTCGTTATAACGCCAAAATCTGGCTGGACAGATGGTGGCGGTTTAACGAGGTTATACTGTATACAATTTGTTTTCGTTATTCACTTACGGGTGTAAATATTAAAGTTGAAATTGTTTACTTCCATCAGGGGCGGATCCAGAGACTCTGTTGACGGGGGGGGGGGGGCTCAGTTATGGAGCAATATTTTCAATAATTGATGGAACCAACTGTAGTCCCAAAGCGGTTCTGGCCTGTAGGTCGGTAAACCTTGTTTTCATTTCATTTAGCGTACAGTAGAGAAATGATACAGTTATTGACTTCCTAAAGTATTCTTCCGGACCCTCTGCTTCAACATTATCTCTCATTATTTGTCTCCCGCATATTCTAGGTTTTTTAACCTCCATGTCTAGCGGTTCACATATTTTAGCACTCCTCTCAAAACATTGGTGGTTGAATTGTTCAACATTTGGTCTGCAGTCTAGTGAGCTCTGAATTAAATTTACGCCTTTTAAGGCTCTGCCTATGTCAAGTGATCTTTCTTGTAGTGATCTTGTAGAGGACCTTTGTAAGTTGGAATGACTTGTGTCCGATCCAAATGTTATATAGTTAACAATTTAATCTAAATCTAGGGATCTGCTGAGCCCTTTCTTAAAAGCCAGGCACCTTTGAACAATAACAATGGTTAGGGACCGACCATTTAACTTGGGGGGGGGGGGGGTTATGGTTTTTTGTTTCGTTCAGAAATTTTTTTTTCGGACAACACGAGAGTTAGAATATTTTTCCCCCCAGAATTTAACATTAGGTTACATGACAAAAACTCTGAATCAGATTATTTTTTTTTCCTCCACCAAAATCAGAATATTTTTTTCAGCAACATTGGGAATCAGAATATTTTTTTAGAAAAAAAACATAACCCCCCCTGGAAGTTAAATGGTCCGTCCCTTACGACAAAATCAAAGTTGCTAATGGAATTCAACAAAGAAGTTACATCAGCTTCTTCTGGTCTGGTGTATGTGTGTTTTGGCAGATTTGTAAAGTGCTCAAGGGTTTGAGCAATAGCAGGGAAAAAATCTAATTTAAGTCTATTTTATTTCTAATTAATTTTAATTATTTTATATGTATTTATATTTTCATTTAGAGTTTAAAATATGCTGTATTCATATATTTTTTTGTAATACAGCAACATTTGCCTTTATTTTTTTTGTAAAAATAAATGATATTTAAAAAAGAATTTCCTTGAAAGAGCCTCAATTTACAGGTGTTGGTGGTTATACCTATATGAAATTGTGACACTAGACATGTTTATATAACGGTTTAGACAATACCTGATTAATTGGCTGAAGCCCCCAAAGCCCCCCCCCCCCCTGAATCCACCACTGTCCATGTTGGATTATATTACTCACAAGCCATATTCCTATGCACTACTGACTGTGTGTGCAAAGGGCCATGTGCATAATGCACCTTTCTACATGGTGAGGTACAGCATATGGAAATAAATCATTTGATTAGTTGAAACCTTTGTTGGTTGGATTATAAGGATTAAAAGCTATGTTTTCAGACATTATCAATGTGTAAACTCTGTCGACGCCCTCACAAACTTTACATAAAAGTCTTTCAGTTTGTTTGTGAGAGCATCGACCAAGTTTATGCATCGATAATTCTCTTACATGAAGAGTCCTTTGGACTTTATTCAGTGTGAAAAAGTAGTGTTTAATCCTATAATATATAAATGCATACACATTCAAGTTTATATATTATATTTTATGCCATTCTACATACCATTAATTACAGGCTGAAATACAGCAATACCATGATATCTTCCTACAGTAAAATCTAATATCAATCCACCTACACTGAAAAAATATAGAAATGTACAGTAAAATCTAATATCAATCCACCTACACTGAAATAATATAGAAATGTACAATAAAATCTAATATCAATCCACTTACACTGAAATAATATAGAAATGTACAGTAAAATCTAATATCAATCCACCTACACTGAAATAATATAGAAATGCACAGTAAAATCTAATATCAATCCACCTACACTGAAATAATATAGAAATGTACAGTAAAATCTAATATCAATCCACCTACACTGAAATAATATAGAAATGTACAATAAAATCTAATATCAATCCACCTACACTGAAATAATATAGAAATGTACAGTAAAATCTAATATCAATCCACCTACACTGAAATAATAGAGAAATGTACAGTAAAATCTAATATCAATCCACCTACACTGAAATAATATAGAAATGTACAGTAAAATCTAATATCAATCCACCTACACTGAAATAATATAGAAATGTACAGTAAAATCTAATATCAATCCACCTACACTGAAATAATATAGAAATGTACAATAAAATCTAATATCAATCCACCTACACTGAAATAATATAGAAATGTACAGTAAAATCTAATATCAATCCACCTACACTGAAATAATATAGAAATGTACAGTAAAATCTAATATCAATCCACGTACACTCAAATAATATAGAAATGTACAGTAAAATCTAATATCAATCCACCTACACTGAAATAATATAGAAATGTACAGTAAAATCTAATATCAATCCACCTACACTCAAATAATATAGAAATGTACAGTAAAATCTAATATCAATCCACCTACACTGAAATAATATAGAAATGTACAGTAAAATCTAATATCAATCCACCTACACTCAAATAATATAGAAATGTACAGTAAAATCTAATATCAATCCACCTACACTGAAATAATACAGAAATGTACAGTAAAATCTAATATCAATCCACCTACACTGAAATAATATAGAAATGTACAGTAAAATCTAATATCAATCCACCTACACTGAAATAATACAGATACAGATAACTCAAAGTGTATCAACGCTCATACTCTCAGGTCAGATTTGCAGTCACCCGAAATTTCGTCGGATTTGAAGAGGGTGTCACTCTTAAAATCGTATCATTTGAATTTTCGATTGACATACAACAATCAATAGTCAATGTTACAAATTACACTGTGGCCAAGTCTTTTATAATCATTTTGGAACATAAAAAGATACTTGACATACACAACAATTGCTTGTAGACTGTGCTTCAGTCAATCAGTTACACGATCAAACTCTTTTGATTGACAAAACACGCAGGAGAAAGATTCTAGCGTCATTGTGGCACATCAGTCAACAAAACGACTTACTCTGGGATTAAGAATGTTTAAATTGTGTTGAATTACATGGCCCTTTTTGTAAAAAGTGTTTGAATACAAGATAATAATGTGCAACTTACCTCTTTGTAGACGAGAAAAGATCCTGCCAATGCATATCCGGAAATCCCGATAACTTTACCGTTAGCATATCAATTGAATATGAGTTAGAGAGATTGGTGGCCGTGAAGAGTGAAGGTCAAGGTTGTTGATATTGATAAAATTGTTGACCATCACGGTTTTAAACTTCCTTTAAAAATATGACACAGATTTATGTCTAGACTTTTTATAGTACGGTCAACAGATGAACGTTGTTGTGTTGAAAGTCAAAGAGGCCGATAAATTACATAGAAATAGTAGATTATTTCATTAATCCATGATAAATGGGTTATGATTATGGTGTTTAACGCCACTTTCAACTATATTTCAGCTATAGCCTGTAGGTCAGTTTTATATTGGTGGAGGAAACAGGAGTACCCGGACCCTGATAAATTAGGCTAATACATGGATAGTCTCTCATGTTCAATTACATCCATATTCTTTCTTACTTATTTAAAATCTACTAAAAACAGACCCAATTTTGACTTTTACTTGAAACAAAATATATACTAACCTACTTATAACCATTGCACTTAACACAGGCACCCATCCATGACATATTGCATCATTTGAATATTTATTTTTTACTGATACATATACCCATATAGGTGTTAAAGCTAAAAATAGAATTATTATTGATGGTGCCAACCAATGCTGTTTACCTGAAAGTAAAAAAAGAGAAATGTCATACAATAACAATTAGTCAAACCTGTCTAATGCGACCTTGCTGGGGAACATTGAAATAAGGTCGCATAAGACAGGTGGTTGCTAAATACAGGTTAAATTAATATGAAATGCAATGTGAAGGGAAATAAAAATAAAGTCACATAATATAAGTTATTGCTTAATAGAGGTGGTCACTAAAGCAGGTTGGATTGTAATTTAAAAATATCGTAATGTGGATTCATCTTCCAATAGCAAGAAATCATGACTTAAGACAAGTTGCAGCAAGGTCACAGTCAGATACTAATTGAAAGGTTAGGGAAAGGATGCATCAGCCTTTGGATTCTGAGCATTATTTTAAATTATATATATTTGACTGAAATGAAATTTATATTAAATTTAGTATTAAATTAATAAAATATAATAGGTAAATTTTGATTATTTATCTTTTTTTTTAACTCTCGTCTTTCTGGAATTATGTAAAGAATTATAATTTTATTGGTTTACAAGCACCATCTTGAGTCTATAAAATATAATATCAAACTTAAAATGGATAAATGTGTAAAACATTTATGTGCATGTCATATATCTTTTTGTTTTTTCATCTGCATTGTATTTTCTTAAAAATAAACAAATTACAAAAATTAATGGATAATACAATGTATGCAAATTAAGTTCAGTTTTAAATTTTTAAATCCCATATCAAAATTATTTTAAATATTTTACAGCACAGGGTGGAATTTCAGTTGATGGAAGTCTCTTCGTTTTTTTTTTTTTTTTACATTTGTTGTTATTATTACGTTCCTGTGTTAAAAAAACATTATTTTCAGCAGGTCTGGGATTCGGAGCAATTATCAAATTTGACCCACCATATCAGTGAAGTAACCGTAGAAAGCCAGGACCTAGATTCTCAACCATAATTATCACCTCCTTTTTTAATGAAATTTTGAGCATATTATAATTGATTCTGTCAGTGTATTCTTCCATGACTAGAACTTCCTATGTCATTTGTCTCAGTTGATCTGTTTTGGGATTAGGATTATGGAGCTTAGATCCACTTTCAACAATATTTCAGTTGTATTGTGGCAGTCAGCTTTATTGGTGGAAAAAAACAGAGTACCCAGAGAAAACCACTGACCTGCTGCAAGTCACTGACAAACTTTATCACATAATGTTGTATTGAGTACACCTTGCCTGAGTGGGATTCAAACTCACAACGCTAGGGTGATAGGCACTGATTGCATAGGTAGTTATAAATCCAACTACCATACGATCAAGACTACAGATGCCCCTGATCTGTTTTGGATTTAAATGACTGCACATGACCTCCAATAGAAAGTCTGGGTTTGAAGTCTTATTTAGGACCAAAAAAGGTAAAACAAATACAAAGGTGATCCGAAGTGTAAGCAGTTCCTGCTCCACTAGAGGCACCCATCATGTTACTGTTAAACAACACGATCAACTTGTGATATGGACATAGAGTTGGATACCAGTATATTTAAATAAATACAAATAACATAAATAAAATATAAAACCCCTACAAAACAAATGGGAGCAAAGACAAATCAAACATTGTTTTTACGTGGAAATCATAGCGGACATCACAACATGGAAATAAATACATGAAGACATGAAACTGGACAAAATGAATAACACGAAACCCACCAAAAACTGCTTGTGTTCTTTTCTTTTGCCATTCATTAGATTGGTTTTTTTGCTTGCTTGATGGTGTTTAATGCCACTTTCAACAATATTTCAGTTATATCGTGACAGTCAGTTTTTCTGGTGGAGGAAACAGGAGAACCCAGAGAATACCACTGACCTGTCGCAAGTCACTGATAAACTTTATCACACCTCGCCATGATCGAGATTCGAACTCCCAACATCAGTGGTGATGGGCACTGATTGCATAGGTAGTCGTAAATCCAACTACCATGCGATCACGGCCACAGCAGCCCCCATTAGATTGGGAATTGTGTCAATGTTGTAACTTTTCTCAATCTGTTATATAATTATAATCAATAGAAAACTCTTTCTTCATACTATACCTATTGCATTAAATAGCAGAGTACTGACTCCAGCTAACAAAGAAAGCGTAGTTAAATCTCCTAGACTGGCAGCTATAGGAGTCGCTACATTGTCTGGATTTATATGTAATTTTGTAGATACTAAAACAACGATCACCATCACAGCACCTATAAAAATAAAGTAGAAATCAATATACAGTAGAGTTCGTTTATAACGAACAGGCTTATAATGAAATCAGGCTTATAGCGAAGTAAAGATAAATCCCCGGTCCCATCGCTATTTAAACAATGTATTTGTGAAGGCCTATTACAAATTTTTTATAACGAAATCAGGCTTATAACGAAGAGAATTTTAAACCCAAACAACGTTTTTATTACTCAAAATTGACATGATATAACAAAGAAAATTGCTGAACAAACAAATCGTTTACCTGTCTTCCATTACGCACGGACGATCACATATTAGAATGGTCAAGTGCACTTGACACTTCCGTTATTGATAATTGAAAAATCAATAATCCCACCTTTGATGTTGTTAATGATGTCAATCAAGACTTTTCTTTAAAATATTCAAACAATAAAATGGGTATTAATGATGTGATTAACAAATTGTCAATTAATAACACACGTGCTAATTTATTGCATTAAAAATTAATCAAACGTAATCTGAATTTTAATGAATGGATGCACAAGCTAAAGAAATTAAAAACAAAGTCATGTGTGAGATTAATTCATTCGCTATTGTTTATTTTTTCTTTGATGATAGCCTCTTTAATTAAACAACAAACTGCGTGGTCTCAAGGTTCATCTAAATACCAAAACCAAAAGAAATGTACTCGTTCTGAAATTTCGATTAACCTGAGTTTTCCTGTGTATATAATACCAAAAAGAAACAATTATTCTTCAAATTCAAATAAAAAAAAGGGAAATGGCTACAATCTTAAAATTGACCATTAAAAATTTATATCCGAATTATCAGCATTATACCGATATCAATCCAAGTGTTAATACCCGACCTCATATTTCCTGATAGATCGTGAACAAAGTTGAAAAAATGTTACTAAGGAACATTTGAAGATACCAAAGAGGGATTCAGAAGCCGTAGTCTTTGAGAACTGTCTAAAGGATTAAATATTTTTTTTACGATAAAGGCCCACTTTACTGTGCATCAGTTATCATAACGTAATGAAACTGTCCGGGTCAGAACCAGATTTTTTTCTCTCTAGAATTACGCTCGAACTACCGATAGCTAGAACAGATTTTGACAGTCCCTTAGAGTTCGAGCCAGCGAAGTTCCACTGTACAATTTTCAAAAGGGGAGGTAATTCTACATTGTTTCTCTTATAACGAACGATGCCTATAATGAACTAATATCGAGAGTCCCCTGGACTTCGCTATAAACGAACTCTACTGTATTATTGTTGTTATCAATTCTTTTCCTTCATAAAAACAACTCTCAAAATTCTTCAGCTAAGTACTTATTATTATTCATTCATCTGAATATTGTTTAATGTTCAGTGAGCAGTATTTCAGTTATATTCAGGATGAGAATGAGCTTAACAAGATAGAAAAGAGGGAGGTACTGTTTCAAAAAGACCCTTCTCCAATTTGGCAAGGAGAAAATAAAAACTGCTTAAAAAACACCAAATGGACAACAGTTCAAAAATGAAAGATGTGTAGACACAATTTTAATGGTGATTGCTTTACAATAAAGCGATGCTTTATCTTGACAATCATGTTACATTTCCATGTTGTCTAATATATAGCATCTTTAATCTCCAAACATATTAACGTTTTATTTGTTTTGTTGACATTGTTAGAATTGTTGACCATCACTGATTACTTCACCTGTATTTTGTTTTCTTGTTGATAACCTGGGATATTAAATTATATACACAAAATAACATCAAAACAACAAAGATGCCCAAATGTAGCAGACTAGGGGCTGTTTCACAATCATTTTAGGGTATGAGGTTTGCTCATTTTTAAGACCCTATTCTGGCTGTGAAATGCAGAACAGCAATAAAAGTGCTGTTCCTTTGCTTGAATTTGTGTCTAAATGTAATGTTGGATATATAGTTTCTCATATTCATTTACATCTATGTCCTTTATTACTAATTCTTTTTTTCATACATAATGGACTTACCAAGTACAAAACTTGCCACAGCAGCTGTTAGCATACTACTGGCACAGAGTAACAATGCATGATGAATGTCAAAACTACCATCTGGTATCCATCCCATTATCATGGCAACCAATGATGCTAGAAATCCTACAACACTTGCTTGAGCCTGAAAATAGAGAGAAGACATACATATGTGTATTTGTATCCTATCATGGCAGTCAGTTTTATTGGTGGACGAAACCACCAACCTGTCGCCAGTCATAGACAAACTTTATCACATAATGTTGTATCGAATACACCTCGCCATTAACAGGGTTCAAACTCACAACTTTAGTGGTGATAGGCACCGATTGCACAAGTAGTTGTAAATCCAACTACCATACGATCACGACCACCCCTAGTAGAGTGGGGGTCTATTTTAAATTTTGATATACTTTACAAAGAAACGTGCCTTTTTATGAGATTTTTTTTAAAAATGTATCCAGAGGCATATATGAGGATGCATCACTCATACCTGTACCGATGTGAAATTATCATCTATCATCTTACTTACCTGTACAAGAGCCAAATTACCACCTATCATTTTCCATTTTTCAGAAGTTCTATCCATATTTCCCATATGTGCCTGGAAAGAAAGCCAATAAAAAAAAAAATTAAGAACTTATGGATGTTTAAATTGGGAAACTCATTTTCAACGATGTTTCAATCATGTTGATTTTGTTGTTGGAGGAAAATAAGTGTCTGGAGAAAACCACTGACCTGCAATACATCACTGACAAACTTTATCACATAAAGTAGACCAGCAACAGCAGCAAATACCAATTTTAGTGTCTTGATTGGACGGTGGATCAAACGAACAATCTTCCACACTCAAGATGAGCATGCCAACCATTCCACTACTGAGAAATTTAGTATGGTTTTGTGTACATGTAGTACTCATAATTTGCTTGATGAACGACAATGAAAACAGACCAGTTTTGTTTATCAAACTGAATATTACATATTCATGTAGGTATGGGGAATTCACATACAATTAACTTGAAGCAGCTCTTAAATTAATGAGCAAGTTCACTAGGAGTGGTCACTGGCAGTTCATTTTCAGGCAAAACTTAATAAGCCATATCCATTTTATACTTTTTTTCCCGTCGCCAGTAGACTCATCCTAGCACTACCTTTTAACCAACACAATTTACTGCTTGTAAACTTAATTCTTGTCACGAATATACATGTATATACGTGAAATGCTGCTCACTTAATATGAAACAACAACCAATCGATTCCTGTTATTTGCATATAATAATAAGACTTTTACCTGCGTTGACAACCTGGATGCTAGTGTCATTTCTAAGTTGCCTTTTAAACCAAGAAGAGAAGGTACTAATATGAAAATCTCGGACACTTTTGTAAACACATCCCAATGCTGAAATAGACAATATGAAACATAAATATCATATATATACATTGTATATAACAATCACTGTACATCATACATGTGTATATTTAAAATGATTTAAATAAAATAAAATATAGGAATCTATCAATTACTGTCGCTTCATTTATTTTAGATGGTGTCAATTTTCGTTGATTGGCAGAAACTGAGAGGTTTGTTGACATTTCAATTCATGGTTTTGACACTTGTAAATGACTTCTCTTGTTAATTATGCCATTTGTTTTGTACTACACTTTGTGGTTGATTAAACCAAAGAAAACCATGATAATTAGTATTCAACGAATAAAATGAGTTCATAGTACCGTAAATCGGGAAATTTTGGTGTAGGTTAATTTTGGCCTTTTTTTTTTCAAAAGAAGGTTGTTTTATTTTGGTGTGTGAAATTTTGGCCATTTTTGTTTCTAGTGGGTTTAATTTTGGCCACATTTGGTTCCCATGTGTTTAATTTTTTTGTCAGTTCATTCAGAACGTAAATGGAAGCGTTCTCATTTCAACCAGTGATACTACGTTTTTACTGTTACTTACCGGATATTTTGATGTCGTACTACAAACCAAATCGATTATGGATAAATTGTGATATTTATTAAAACTAGGAATTTAAATATTTAAACAGCATAAAGTAAAATGCATTTAAAATAAAAACAACAAATAATAATTTTGCACTGGTATTAATCATCGCTTTTACAGGTAAACAGTCAGTACATGTATTTGTTTACACAACAATTATACATAATAAACAGATCAAAGGTTACAAAAAAATGTATAAGATAAGATAAGATTTTATTGTCCAATCAAGGTCCCACCATGGGGCAGAGTCATTACAGTGATTTATATTACAAAAACATTCTAATACATAAATGTAATAAACAGTATACAAACAAGCAGTTTGCAGAAATTAGATTGGTACATAAGTACTAAGCATATCTATGTCTCTGATGAGTATAATATTTGGAAGAGTCCACTGGGCAATTACAAAAAAAAAAAAAAATAATAATAATAATATATATATCATTTGTTGATATTTTTAAAATATGTTATTAACTTCTTCTGAACACCGAAATAGAAATAAACCCTTTTATATTTACAAAGGGCTAATTCAATGACAGAAGACAGATCCAGTGTCCTCCCCATAACCAATGTACATGCATGAGAGCAATGCCATTCATATACAGAGGTCATCAAGGATCGGTGCCTAAAGGACATTTAGACTGGAAATGATTAAACAAAATGAAATTAAAATGAAATTAAAGTCCTCCTCATGGCCAATGTACATGGAGGAAATTTGCATCATCCAGATACAGAGGCCATCAAGGGCAGGTGCATTAGGACCAATTTTCATCATTATATTCTTAAATGCATCAAGTGCCCAGTGGACCTCGCAACAGCTGTAGAAGAGAGAAACATCTCCCAACTTGATATTAAACTTCAGGAGAGAAGATTAAATGTGTTTTAAAAAAGTACAGAGCACAAAGAATATCAATATTTTCATTGTTTAAAAGCCATACAAGTTTTGCATCTATATTAAGTAATGAAAAGTTTTTACAATTTTCATTGATAATGGACATTAAGGCTTCTCTTTCCTGAGTGTGTATATGACAGATCACACCTTTATAATTGGATTTTGTATTATTGTTGAATATTGACTGTGAATTTTATGTTGTTATAAATAAAACCGATAAGACACTAATTACGTGTTTATTTATTTTTCTTTTTTCTATAGGCAATTGTCATTTTAATGATATTTGACATTTTGTTGATTGAATAAATTTTATTGGTTTTGCATGGTTTTTTATCAATGTACTTTATTTACCTGTAATTTCTCTCTTATCATCCAAGCCAACGATTTCACATCGTGAATACATTTCAGTTTGACTTGTGTGTGTACTATATACATGTATAGCGGTAATTGACAAAGTTTTACTTAGGAAAGAAGTAAGACAAAAAGGTACAGACTAGGGAATATTAATATAAAAAGATATGAAGGCAGTGTTCAATTTTGGCAGTTAATTTTTGGAGTGTGACATATTTTGGTGTGTCTAATTTTGGCACTTCGTATTTAGGGGCCAAAATAAAACCATGACCAAAATTTCCCGATTTACGGTATGGTACAATCAAATTAACATTAGATGTTTGTTGTACGTTTTTTTTCTTTGGTGATACATTTACATCTAACAACATCCCATAAAATGTCACGTCTCAATCGTTGGTTCCTTATTATCACATTAAACTTAACAACATCCCATAAGATGTCACGTCTCAATCGTTGGTTCCTTATTATCACATTAATCTTAACAACATCCCATAAGATGTCACGTCTTAATCGTTGGTTCATTATTATCACATTAAACTTTGGATAATAAACACCAAATATAATTTGCAGATTATCATGGAATATGAGTTTTATGCATGAAATAATTCATTGAAATACAAAGAGAGAAGTAATTAACACGAAATCATGGTTTTCTCCTGGACACTTGGTGGTTACTGAGAGTATATTTCTGATTGGTACTAACAAATCTAATCTGCTTACCTGCACTATATCTAAAACCATCCCTGCACCTACGGTACCAAAACCTGCAATTATGAATGGAAAGAATACTTGTAAACCAATCGTCCACCAACTCTCATCAACTCTTATATCACGAGTATCTTCTTCAATAACTACATCAGGAGAAGCACAAATTTCATCCCTGGACATTAAGGGTGTCGTCAAACTCGTCTGATCAAAAAGTGTGTTATCTTCATCATCTGAATCTCTAATGATTCCATTTTCATTCCTTATGTCTTTCATTTGAAATGTTCCAAGATCAATCTCCATTTTTTTGGTAAGTGGATCTTTAGTATTTGTCACTTGTGACCCGTCTAACTGGGCCTGGGGAGGGGGGTTCTTTCTGTGTCGCAATTCATAACCACCGCTCTTTTCCATGTTTGTTATCCATACCAATCCATCTCAAAAAACAAGTATTAAACTGACTTCTGAAAAGGTAAAAATAAAATTATAATCTGAAAGTAGAAGATGCTACTAAAATATCATTTACTTAAACATTGTAATTTGTCAATTCATGTCAGATGATTTAATTATAAACATGCATCTGCAAACAGTCAGAGTCTGATTTTCTTTCACTTTGACCTCCACTGATTGTTTATTAGCATGAGATGTCCTGGTATAACCGGTTTTCAATGGTTTAACATACAAATGTTAATATCTCAACAGAATGACCAGAATTAAAGTTTATCATGCATAACATGAACAATTTTCATTTGTGTTTGATTTACTAAATTAGAAACCAAGTAGTTTCTTTCCATTTCAAAACGTTATGAATGAAATGACTGATGATGGCCTATCTGCTATCTGATCTATGGATAGAAATGAAATATAGATTAATTAAGATGTTTATTGTTTTATTAAAAATTAGTGATTAAAATTTGTTTATAGAATTGACAGTACAAGGCCTAAGGCACTACTGGTTTCTAATCCTTTAATCTTTTGTTGGTTAATTTAACAGCTTGTCAGGTGTAAAAATTGCTCCAGGTCTTAAATCACCTTTATGTACACAATTCCTTGTGCACAACTGAGTGCCACCCTTCTCCCTTTAAAAGTGGTCATTGAATTTTAATAATAAAAAGTTTTAACTAACAATTTGACTTGAATTCTGTTAATGGGTTTCATTTCAATGTATAATGTATTAGTTTATTCCCTGTCTATATGTATATTCTGAATCATATTGCTATTGCTTACCTGTTCATTAAAGCTTGTTTCAGGGGAAAGAAAAATTGGAAAAACGAAAAAGTACATTTTTCAACCTGAAATAATAGATATTGCAGTTCCTACAATGGTACTTTGAAAGATACCATTTCAAGCTCAGGACAAACAGTCAGGTGTATTGGCGTGTTCTACATTATTTCACCATCATAATCTGTTTGTTTGATGGTGTTTAATGCCACTTTCAACAATATTTCAGTTATATCGTGGAGGTCAGTTTTATTTGTGAAGGAAACCAGGGGACCCAGAGAAAACCACCGACCTGTCACAAGTCACTGACAAATTTTATCACATAATGTTGTACACCTCGCCCTGATCGAGATTCGAACTCACAACATCAGTGGTGATAGGCACCGATTGCATAGCCATAGGTAGTTGTAAATCCAAATACCATACGATCACTGCCACAACGGCCCTTCATTACCTCTGACCTATGAAATGTAAGATTTTATCAGGTGAAACAAAGTTGAAAATTTTATCAGGTGAAACAAACAGTTGAAAATGGATGACATTACGGTACATTCATACATTGCTTTTTATTATGGCCATATGGCCTATGCCAGGCTATGGGTCAATGGCTACTGGTCAAGGACCAATTATCGTCATTTTTTTCTTGTTTCTGTCAGATTATTTCTATGTAGTCCAATACACCTCTTCAAGTGCCTCATAATTTTGAATGTTACCAATCGACTTACCTTGGACAGAAATATAAATAATTTTTAAGTGCATGCTCGTATCAGGGACCCTTTGTAAAGTTGCTGTATTTTGTCACTGAATCGGGAGGGAAGACAGGGTGCTCACTGAGTTTTGAAACTGGGGGTACAATGGGGTACAATTGCTGTTTTTTCCTTAACTTTGTACCCCTGCATATAGAAAGTCCCTACAATTTTGGGGGTACAGGGCCTATGTTGGGGGTAAAAAACCCTCTGCAGAGGGTAAATGGGCATGCTGGAAGAGTACCAATTATCGCCATCTTGTTGGCGATAATTGGTCCTCGATCAGTACAGTACAAAAAATGTACATTTAATCAAGAATCCGTGAACATAGGCTTTAAAATTCGACAACTTACAAACATTTGTAAAATATTTGTCGGATTATCAGACTAACAGACGGTTGGACTAATGATTGCACCACCAATTCACAGTACTCTTGGAGAGGACCCCCTTTTTTTCAATCGACATTTTTTTTTATTTTGTCCGTTAGTTTGAAAAAAAGGGGATCATGTCCCCGATTACATGTGCCCAAATTATATAATGGTGCATTTACTAGACGAAATCTACTGAAGTGCAATGACGAAATAATTAGTAAAATAGAGAACCGAGAACTGTACCAGAAGATTATGCTATACTCTACATTGTGGTAGACTGCATATGACTAAATCAGGAATGTCGAAGAACTAGTTTTCACGATTTTATTTAGTTTTTCCAGTAGGCCCCTATTGACCCTTACAAGTTGTTTCAGCCTTATGGCAAATTCGGTCGTAGTTGATTCGGCCTTAGTTGATGCGGCCTTACGCAATTCCGGCCTTATATAAAATTGATGTTCCGGCCTTATCATATATTTATGCGGCCTACGGCAAATCAAGCCTTATATCAAATGGAAAAGAATAATTAAAAAATAAAAGTTCTATTTAAATTTAAAATATTATTTAAATATACATGGATATGATGAATAAAATATTGGAACTTGTAGTGTTTTCACAAGATTTACTCGTAACTCAATATGAAAAGCCATAATAAATCGTTATTATTTTAACAATTTTTTAATTAGTAATTTTTGGTAATAATGACGGAAATCATTTCCATTGAAGTTGATGATTAGAAAAACAATTCAGGTTGATATACCAAGCTGTCAACAAGCGAAATTCCTTAGATGTTCTCTTGCAATTAATTATCATTTGTTTAATAGTCGTATAATTGCACTGGCAGTATGATTATAAGGGCTACCAAAAAGTAAAAGGAAGCCATACTATAAATTACTCAAAAAGTACTCCAATTCTTTTGATGAAACCGCACTAATATATGCATATTTTGGTGATGGTCCTACTATTTTCAAAACTATCAACTATGACTATGTCGTTTCCTTGTATTGTGTGTGAGCAGAACGTCCGTCCAAAGCAGCATGCTTTAGAGTGTGACAGTTGTTTCCAGTGGCAACACAGACTATGTAATAGTAGGACCATCACTTAATTATTTACTCAAATCATCACAATGTGTCGTTTTATTGTATGTATCATATATATCCATAGATACACATCATTCTTAACTGAGGCCGCATTAATTAACCAAGGCCGTATCAACTAAGGCCGCATTTGTTTAAGGCTGGATTTGCATAAGGCCGAATAGTTTTCAGGCCGGATCAACTCGAAAGCCTATTGACTATAACTAAATATAGCCTTTTATAGGTGCACCAATCTAGTGGTGGATGATACAAACCAAAGAAGAAGGTGCCTGTCCTGTCGTTAGCAAGTCAAAACCCAATTTACGTTGTTTACAAATTTTGCCAACTTGTCAAATGACGTTCCCAACTCTACAATATTCACTCAAAGGAGACAAGGAAACAAGAAGTGAGGTACCAGTTCAAGAATGAAAATAATAGGGTTTGTTCGGAATTCTACTAAACTCACCATAGGGTCACCATGTGGTATTCAAATGTTTTTCAAATGTGGCATTATTAATATTTTCGACTATGGATACCCCAAATTGGTACCCAATGCAGCTTGATTTTTACATTTGAGCTACACATAAAATCTTTGATATATATTATAATAAGGATGTTGTTAATTGAAGAAAATTGTGACAGTAGGAAAGAAAAAAATGCTTAAACTGTCAATATTCAAATGCTATTCTCATTTTGTGAGATGTATAATAGAAATTCAGGTCAATTATTGAATTCATTTTCTGAATGACAGAAGGAAAAGAATACCAGAAGTCATTGATTATTTCAAAGAAACTGTTCCAAGATTTACAACGGACGATTTTCGGAGCAACAAGTAATTTTACTTCCTTTTAATTTGAATGTAAAATCATGTTTTATATCTTTTTTCCAAAGGCAATAGCCTGCAATTTGGTAAAATTTGTTTTCATTAAATTGATTGAAAACCAGTTTATTCATTTAAAACTATCAGTCTCCAATGTATTACCGGTAACAACTTTATTAATGTTATAATCACAATATGATACCGTATTGTCATCAACGTAGTTATAAATCGTGCTATTTTGAACAAAAAGAAAGATGTCATTTATGAAGACATTGAAAAGAAACGGCCCGGGAATTGAACATTGTGGTACATTTAAACATTTGAAACTAAAATAATAATAGAGTGTATTTATTTACCTTCATTTTTAAAATTGTCTTATTAGTTTTGTTATAATGAAATTGTCAGTGAATTAAAAAATAAGCGATAATTTAAGGAAAGTTAAAAAGAACAATTATACATGGTTCCACTGGTCTTTAACGTGTGTGTTCCGACGTCAACATCAACGCGGATACACATATAAACACTAGTGAACCGTACTAGTGATGCTTTTAAAACAAATAACTACAATGGAAAATGGATGATAAATGATGGAGATAGACATGCGGATACAAAACCAGATCAAGTGCCGGCTGTATATTATATACTGTGATTGTAAACTGAGTGGCACATCTCGAGTACACTTCAACAGTATGGGACCCATACCATAAACAAGACATTCAAGCTCTTGAAAAAGTCCAGCGAAAAGGGGCACGCTTTGTAACAGGAAAATATTCTTACCAAGACAGCGTAACATCTATGCTCAACGACTTGAACTGGCAGCCCCTTCAGATTAGAAGAAAAAACAAGAGACTCATCGTCTTTCATAAGGCAGTAAACCAAAATTCGCCAGTTGAAATCCCAGACTATGTCACCCAGTCAACATACAGTGGTACAATATCTCACTCCAAAGCTTTCATTGAAATCAGAGCCAACTACGAACAGTACAAAAACAGCTTCCTGCCTAGGACTATCAAAGACTGGAATGCTCTGCCAACTCACCTAGTGCATGTCACCTCTGTAGACGAATTTGGTTCTCGTCTACAGAGTTTGACAACCTAGACATACACAGTGATTCCTGTTTTTATTGTTTTGAATTGTATATACGCACTTTGGTGCTTTTATCCATGTTGTTGATGTCACTTGTCTGTGATGCGATAGCCCTAGGCAGTAATCAAGTAGAAGTAGAAGGCAGTAATGAACTATTTGCTGGCAGTAAATAAAGAACAGCGACAATAACGTGACAAGTGTAGATATACTTTTGTGCATGAGATCGCGAAAACAAAAATGTAATGTACATAGTTCAGCTAGGGATGTAAATACTGGTGGACCGGGAACGCATGCAATGGTGATGGGAAAATTGTTCTACACACGTATGTGTGGTTGACCAATAATGGTTGTAAAGATCCAGAGGTAAGGTAAGGTTCCTCGAGTCGTCTAATTGAACGCTAACAGATTAGATAATATTTGTAAAGAAACATCCGATGAGTTCCGAGTGCTCGTATTCATAGCAGCAATGGCAGCGCCCATGCAACGGGCATGATGAACAATTTATTAAGTTAAAAGTTGAAAATTTGACAAAATGACATCAAAGGAGTTGCTAAATATTGAACATTTAGAAAAAGGTACATTTTAATCACAATTTTTAATTTGAACTTTCTTATTTTACATCCAATTTTAATCGATGCAGTTTTTTTTTGCAAAATGATTATCTTTGACGTCTTTATACATGCACACTTTAGAAAATTGCAGGATGGTTATTGATGGTCCATAGACAATTTTTTTAAATTTTATTTTGAAAAGGGGTAGAGAAGGGACACAAATTTCACATATTTTGAAGGCATTTAACACTTGAATTGTTGAAATAGTATTGTAAAACAAGACAAATGTCAAAAAAAAAAAAAATACTATGGTATGGACTTAAAATATTAAGACAATATCTCTACTAATTTTTTTCACATCTTGTCACACTTAAATTTTTGTGTTACAACTACAAATGTATGAACTAATTGTGATGGGTTGTTTTTTCATTGTGTTCCTAAATATAATCTTTTTATTTAGTATGCTAGCAGATTTATATGGCTCTAAAGTCTTAAAAGTACAATTTCCAAGATATAAGGAGATCAAGATGAGGCCAACACTCGATTTGACCTAGCCTCAATTCAAGATAAAAGGGGTTAAATGGAAGCAAAAGGATCCAGCACCCAAAATGCTAACTTTTTATTATTTTAAGTCTGATTTGTGTGCTGTAGTGTTTTTCCATTGAATTCTTTTGAAAAAATCCTGTCTGGAAACTCCAGCCTTTATTCTTTCAGAGATATAAGAAGACCAAGTTATATTTTAATAAATTAAAGATTGCTATAGACCGAACCATATGTGAAATGAATAAGATATTTTTTCTGAAAATCGATTGAACATATATTGTATGAATGACCAGGTGGATGATACAGGCTCAGGTGAGCCTCTAGTTTTATTTGAAGTCCTGATATGTGTGCAGTGTTTTCCATTGAATTCCTGTGAAAAAAATCATTTCTGAAAGGTTCCCCTCATAGTTTTAGTAATTTTTACCATTTCAGAAATATGAAAGGACTGATAGTAATATCTTAATGGGTTAAAGATTAACATAGAACCCTACATGTATGTACTCAAATTTCTTCCACTAAAAATATATTGACACCAACATGTATCTAATTGTAACTGAAAACTTGTTGAAAGTGGTGTTAAACACCCATAATGCATTATAACATATGATATCTATTTTTTATTGTCTTTGAAATGTATCTGAAGATTTTACTTTTTTTTTAATAGATAAAAAAATTGAACAGTTGTTATCTCTACGGAAAACAGAAAAGAGATTGGGTAACAGAAATCTAGATGGTCCTCCAAATATTTGTAAAGTACAGCCAAGCTCAGGTTTTTACATATGTATAGATCTTAGAACACTCTTATAACTCACAATTCCAGGATACATGTACCCTAATCATACTAAAGTCATACATGTAATTTATGTTACATGTAGTTCGGGAAGATAGTGTTCAAGAGGTGTAACTTACCCGTCAAATCATGAGTGTTATAGTGGATGAGTGACTGACTAATCAGCTGTATCATGGCTTTTAATATCCACTTGTTCAGCTTTCCATTGTCGACATACTGTGCTCTGTGTAACCCTTTATTTCTATTGTAGTCCTTTGTAAAATTCCTGTCTGGAGTATGGCAATATTGGTTGTAGCTTTTACCATTTTAGAGATACGAGAAGACAAAAAGTTCTATTTCAATGGATTAAGGTTTAGGTTTAGCTTTGTGATGTTTAACACCACTTGCAACAATGTTTCAGTTATATCGTGGCGGTCAGTTTTATTGGTCGAGGAAACCGGAGAAAACCTCTGACCTGTTGCAATTCAGACAAACTGTCACATAATGTTGTATCAAGTACACCTCGTCATGAACGGCATTCGAACTCACAACTTTATTAGTGATAGGCACCGATTGGACAGGCAATTGTAAATTCAACTACCATACGATCAGTCCCTTCAATGGATTAAAGATTAACATAGAACCATATGTGAAATGAATAAAAAAAAAATTCTGAAAATATAGACTTGATTGTACATACCGGGTAAATTGTATGAATTAACAGGTGAGTGATACAGGCTAAGGTGGACCTCTAATTATAAAACCATGCATATTATTTGTTATTTATTTTTCTGCTTCAGTTTTAGCCAGTGTTAAACAGTTCCTTCCTATGATGCAGGAAGCCAATAGAAAACTTGACAATGTTCCAGCAGATGATGTTAATATTGAATGTGTGTCTGATACTGATGATAGAGTTATAGAAATGGTATGTTGCTTGATTGGACTTCTTGTGATGACTTCTTTCAATAAACCTTTGAATGTATCAACTTCAGGCATTCATGACCACATTCATATGGTACATCCATCTAGGCCTATGTAGTCGGTGCCTATCAGTTCTAAAGCTTGTGATTTCGACTTCAGCCCATTATGAAGTGTACTCAAAACAATTTTATGTGTTATTGTCAGTGGCCTTAAAGATCAGTGGTTTTCTACTGTTACCCCTGTTTGCACCATCAATAAAATTAACTGCTAAAATATAACTGAGATATTGCTTAAAGAGGTATTAGACATCCATAATCCAAGAACTCACACTACAGTGTGATATGAGCTTGGACATAAACTTCACTTTCCTCTCAGTTCAAACACTAATTGAAGTCACCTGTATTTTTGATTAGTGGCTTCAGTTTTTTGTGTATTTTTAGCTATAGCCATTACTGTCATGTTGTCCTTTGTCTATCTGTAACAATTTTAACAAAAACTTGGCCATAAGAATCTTTGGTTGGGCCTCTAGATCTTTAATTAATTTGTTTAATTGTCTATTGCTGCTCTATTATAAGTCAAAATGAGCTCAAATTTTAACAGCAGCTACAAGGAATTAAGTAGTCACATCACAATCTTCTGCTTAAAAATTTGAGCTGAAATGACCTTTGGTTGGCCAACTTTCTAAATTATTTGTGACACTCCCATTTTCTATCAACATTAATAAAAGTCAAATAAGAAGTCCTGGGAGCCTCTAGTTTAGCAAAATGATTATCTTTATGAAAACATATACTAGTCTTACACAAAATTTGCATTGAAATCTTTGTACATTTTCACAGAATCTTGCATTATTTGAGCACAGTGATGAAGAAGATGACACATATACATGCAGCAGTGATGAAGAGTCAGATGATGTTACCTATAGTGAAGTGACAGAAGACAATATTAAAATCACGAATCAGAAAAGCAAAAAGCCACACATAGAGGAAATTAACAATAAAGACCAAGAACCAGGATGATCACACTATTGCCTTTAAATGAACATTCATTGTGCAATTCACATTAATAAATGTAACAAAATACACCATCTGTAGATGATGTTAAAAAAAGTTGTGTTAGGAACACAGCCAATCAGACTATCTAGTATTTACACTGGTGTCATTGACATTTTTTTTTATACTAGTATTCATATTCTTGCAGGATTTAAAAAAAATTAAACTATTCTATTAAACCATGAAAGATTAACTTGTTTTGCAGATTGCTTGCTCATATAATTCATTTGAGAGATTTTCTTTTAAATTCTATTTTATTGTCGGTTTTTTTTTATCTGCTTTTACAGCTTAATGTGATATCTTTTACCATCAACTTGGCGTCCATCGTCTTTAAAACTATTCACTTTTTAATCTTATTCTGCAAAACTTCTCAACCAGATTGAACCTAGCTTGGCAGAGATGGTCCTTGGAAGAGATTTGTACTAATGAAGTTGATCTCCCTGGGAGGGGCTATAATGGGGCCCAAACGGGGGAAATTAAGTAATCTTAAAACATTTTCTTCTAGAGAAAATAGAAATGTTATAATTTTGCTGTACATGATCATTATGCCATGTAGATTTAGATTGTACACACGTAAGTTCCAAGGTCTATTGGGTTGGAGCCCTGGGGGTTCCAAAGTTGAACATGGGGGAAATTAAAAACAATGATTTTTTCAAGAACTTGTTATTGAAATACAAATATACATGTACATGACATGGATCATCATTTTGTTACACAGATTCAAGCTTGTACAAATGAAGACCCCATGTGTCTAAGAGGTTTGATCTGTTGGGGTCCAAAGCTTTACATGGGGCTGCATTAGAATAAATTTTAGAATAGGTTTCTCAAGAACTAGAAATGGAAATATAATTGTATTAGGCATGAAATATCTTTATGATATGTAGATTTAAATTTGTAGGTCCAAAGGTCTTTGAGATCCAAGCCTTGGGATATCATCCAATGTGTAACATGGGAAAAATATTTTTGTTCCTAAAGAACCAGTATTTAAAATACTAGTATAGATGGCATGAATCATCATTTTGATACACAGATTCAAGTTAAGCTTGCACAAATGAAGACCACATGGTCTATGGGGCCAATGGTTTAAGGTCCAAAGCTTTACATAGACTGCATTATAATAAATTTTAAAATAGACTTCTCATTACCTAGGAATGAAAATGTAATTGGAATAAAATAACCTTTTCAAATTTAGATTCAATTCAGTACAAAAGAAGGCACCATGGTCTATGGTGTCCAGAGTCTTAATGGTCTGAAGTATATCATGTACAGTAATGGACATACTTTAAAAAAATGACAACTTGTTTGTCTAATGACAAGTGCCTTCATCTTTTTTTATATAATGTACTAAGACAGGTCCTCGGCCTAGTGAGTTTAAAAATAAACTGGTGTATTTCCCGAAAACCAACAAAATGCTAGTGGGTAACTAACACTAATCTGTGTCAGTGTCAAAACATTGACAACTGGGCAGATGATACCCTTGTGTTTAATAGTCCACCAGTGAATGCTTAAATAAAGATATTATTATTATAATCAAGACCACCGTGTCAACAAGTTAATTAGTTATATAGTTTCTTGTAGTCAATAAGATGACCATACTCCATGTTTTTGAGCACATCCTGTATTTTGAACACGTCACAAAGGAAATACTTCAAGGTCATTTTATGTGTTGATTGAATGTACTTGGATGATTGAGCACCTTGCTGCATAAAAATGCTTCAATTACCATCTTTAAGGTGTGTTATATATTGTTCAGTGTGATGTTTGGGTGATTCCAAGTGATGGATCCTATAATTTCTCTCTCGTGACTGAATGTGTGGTTCACTGTGGTAACTGTTGAATCACTCATGACTTGACCCAGGTTCTTGTAAACCCTGGCTATGCTTAATCTCTTTTGTGCCAACCATTTCTACCGTTGGTATCTGTATATTCAGCTGTTTTAGATAAAGAAGTTCCTGATTCAGTAAATTGAATATTCTCTTCATGTATGGTTTGTCTGCAATGCATATCAATTCCGCAAATTCTTCCAATTCTTGACAATTTACAAACTAATCCTATATCTTACCAGGTACTTGTTATGTGTTAATGAAAATTTTGCATTAACTAGCCTGGGCTTAGTAGTAGCGTAGATGATGACTAAAAAGATGCATGAATTCGGAGTTTAATGTACCGAAATAACATGGATAAAACTATGCTCATTCGATAGAAAAATGTCTATATTTTCAAATTAAGTGGGTCGTAAAAAAATCGTAAGACAACTTTTCTTGGAAATTTTGGTTTTCCGAAGGTACCCAACTGATACATAGTTGACCAGGTGAAAATAAAATTTCATATCTATAACACGTGATCGTTTATCGATAAAAAAGATATATTACACAAATAAACAGATATTTAATTGTATCAATAGATGAAAAAGAACAGTTAATTCTCGTCTGATTTAATATAACTAGCCTCTCAAAATACCCCTTATTTTGGTGGAAAATAAGACAAGTTTTCTCTTTTAGCAAATTTATTTTGTGTTTTCCGTACATTTTTAGTATTGATAAAGTAAAGTTACATTAGTCCAAAAATTCATGCCAAATTTCATATAGATACTTACAGTTATGCAGAAAAATGCAATTGTTTCCTGTCTCATCTGATGCCTTTTATACGCGGAAATTTGATTCGCCGTTTCCGATTCTATAAATATAGTTCGACTGATCTTCGAGTCATTAGATAGCACGTTGTCTTTTTTGAATGAAATGGCTTTGTTTCTGATTTATTTCATTGTTAAGTGTTCGGCTTTTCGCACACTGTTTACTGAGGTTTTTAGACTTCATTTGGCATTGTTTTTGTCGTTTGTTTGTCGATAATTAGTGTATTTTGTTGATTAGTAATTAGGTTATTGTAGTACCAGAATTTAACCGGACAGACACGTTCATATTCTGTATGATGGCATCGTTCAGTAGTCCTTTGAAACTTTCTCCTTCTAGTCCAAAAAGGAGAAAAGAAACGTTGAACTGGGAGCAATGTATTATATGTCAATGTTCCAATGCAGAACCTGTGATTTGTATGCGAGATGTAGGCAAAGATAGTTTTGTAAGATCGATGGAAATTAGAAGAGATGAGGTGTATTCTCGTATTTTGCAGGAAATGTCCACAATGGACAATTTTATATCACGTAAAATTAGTTGTTTACCACCGTAATTGCTATAGAAAATATACAAGTAAACAAAACTGCAGTGTTTTCAAAACACATCAGATAAATTTTTACAAGTACTGAACAAGTTTCAACAATGTCACAAACAAGTGTTGTAACACGCTCCCAGTACGAGCCCATTCAGTGGGATTTTTGTTTCATTTGTCAAAATAAAACATTCAAGAAAGATTTTAAAGTACATAAAATTGCATCCGGTGAGCGTGTGAACAAGTTGATGGAGTGCGCATTGAGTCAAAATGATGATAGACTGGTTCGCGTGTTGAATTGTGATGATTTTGTTCTGAAAGGAGTTTATCACAATGGGTGCATGACTAAATATCTGTTAAAAGAGTTCCCCGAAAAAAGAACAGAAACAGGATTCTGATCTTTCTAGTTACGAAATCGTCTTCCAGAATTTAATTCATGAAATCAACGATGATTTAGTCGTTCACAAAAAGGTTTTTAGGATGACACAATTACTTGAAAAATACAAAGCATATCTACCCACAGACACAGGTATCTACTCATCTGCCAAGTTACAAGACAGGCTATTTAAACATTATGCTGGTTCTATAGCTATGCATACTCAGCGGGGCCAAGGAATGTCAAATCTTGTCTTCAGTGACAAGCTTTCTTTAAGCGATGCTATTGCCGCGGCAGGTAAATACAAGTCCAAATTTAAAGCCTCCGAGTTGGAAAATGATTTTCAAGTTGATGTCGAAGGTATTTCTGATGAACAAATTTTACACTCTGCTGTAGGTATCTTAAGACGTGATATTGAGAAGCTGAAAATCTCAGTTGAAGACTACCCAAAAAGCCAAACTACGAGCAGATTACTCTAATCTCAATAAATTCAGAGTTTGACTTGCAACAAAAAAAGAAGCAAGCCTGGCCAAGTTATCACCATGCGAAGCGACATTCCATCAGCATGTACTAAGAGCATCTTTGCAGACCTATATTTGGAAATCCTCACAATAAGCGCAGCCCCCTGTTAGGTCTCCTTTAATGTTCGGATGGAAAGACAAGGGTGGTCTGGTACCTGTCTTCTTCCGGGGGCAAATGTCATCAGACTTCCTGCAGGATCTCGTGTGCAGTTGCAAAGGCAAATCAATTTGTTCCAGTAGCTGTGTTTGTTTTGAACAGAATCTGTCGTGCACAGATCTTTGTCCCTGTTATGGTAGCGACATGTGTAAAAATGCCATAACAAAGAATGTTGCCTTACTGTAAGACGATGGTCACGATGTCTGAAATTTAGTAGATTTTTACAAGGCTTTGTTGTGGACAAAATTATCTGCCATGTAATGTCGTGACAAATCCACAATAGTCATTTTGTAGTTGGATAGCGATGTTGTTCTGTCATTTGATTTGAACCAGGATAGTCCAATTTATACTGACTAATATAAATGTGTTGCTATCGACTTATATGCTTATTTTGGTGTTTTATGACCTCTTTATGTTATACAGCATTCGTTGTAACGAATGCGGAGCAACAACATTGATTAAGAATACCACACAGTCATATCAGTGACAGGAACAAGAACAATGATGTTTATGTACTAGTGAATGACGCCCACCCCCCTTTTTCTATATGCCAGAGAATTTTTAATTTGTGAAATAGAAGTTAAATTTCGTTGTAAAAAATAGTATCAACTAATTAAAGCACATTCAGGTCAAGACGTTTCCATACAAAGGTCACGGTCAGGTCCCTATTGGCGACATTAAAAATAAGAAGGAAACTGACTGTCATCAAAACCTACAAAAATACACATTTTTTTCACAACTAAACCTTAAAGTCTATATGAAAGACTTAATAGTGTATACAAAATTTTGCAAAAACGATAATTTCATCCCTTTGTGGGAACTGAATTCAAGGGGAGCAACCCAAAAGTTATAACTCGTATATTTTCTTAAAATTTTGGGTAGAACGATCATCTCCCTTTTTAAGGAAATGCAACCAGTTCCCGTTTTTACGACCTGACTATTTGGATAGAGTATGAATTCTTCTTTCCAATGATATATAATTTAGGTATATGTTCGGTGGGTACATTAAAGTCAAAAATTTCGTTCCCCGTCTACCACACTATAGAGAGAAATAGGAACTATCAGCAGAAAATACAAGAAAACAGAAGAAGACTACTGCATTCATGAATATACCGTTAATTTGAAATCTTCCCAAATACTTGTTGTGTGCTACTAAAATATAATCTTAGCACTAATCTGTGATTGGAGACAGGAAAGGAAAATACATCAAAGTGACAGACTACTAAGATGTGCAAAACACAATGTGGAAGATTTCAGCAGAAATTAATTCTAGATCTTCCTATTTGTTGTGTTGATGATAATTTTGCTAATTTTTTCTCTGGCTCAAACTTAACAACGATACATCTGGACTCTGGAGACAAAGTAAGATTACATGAAACAAAAATCGTTCATCTTGCTCTATTTTTTATTCATGATTCTGTTTTATATACATCTAAAAAATAATATTTAAATATTTCTTATTTTGACACAATTGTCTCTATAATAATGGTCACATGCTGCCTACACAACAATAAAATTGGAACAAAAAAACACATTAAAATCACATAGATCTAAAATGCAAGTTTTGGAAATGTTATTAAATATCATTTTACACATAATAAACAAATTCTCTATTTCTTCTCCGACAAAAATGAAGATTTACATATATTAAAGATTTAATCTTTAATAATAATCAGGACTGGGTTGCACAAACCTCAATTAAAACTTAAATTTACTTGAAATGTACATGAAATTAATTTACACTTAAGTTTTAATTGACACTTAAATTTAATTGCAGTTTGTGTAACCCAGTCCAGGAAATAAGCTATGGTTTACATAGTACATGAAAGGATATATAAAAATACCACAACTAGCAACTAATGGTTGAGCCTTTTAATTGTCTAGATGCGGCCTTTGATGATGTAAATATAACTAGCGGCTCACCTGAGCCTGTATCAATCACCTTGTCCATCACACAGTTTATGTTCAATCAAGTCTAGATTTTGAGAAAAAATATCTTGTTCATCACACAAAGGGTCCTATGTTAATCTTTAACCGATAAGAAAAGGACTTGGTTCTCTTATATCTCTGATATGGCCAATGCTTCTATAACAATATGTGGGAATCGCTCAAAATAGGAATTTTTCAAAGGAATTCAATGGCAACAAGAGCCAAGTAGTTTCAGAGAAGAAGAAGACGACGATGGACACCAAGTGATGGCAATACCTCACATGACTCTGGGTCAGGTCAGCTAAATATAAATAAATTCAATTACAGTACTTTTGGAAACTAGAGGCTGGCCAGAGCATGCATCATTCACATGTTCATTCATACAATTCGTGTTCTTTTAGATTACTTATGAAATTTCGTGTCTTGTGTTTTTAAAAGGATTTAATGTAGCTCTTACGGTTATCGCAAGAGCCAAAAGGAACCATCTGACACCAAAAGTCTTATTTGTATGTGTTTTTTTCCATTGAAATCTTAGAATAAAATTTGGTCAAGGAGTTGTATCTTTTATTGCCTCAGAGATATGAGAGGATGACAAGGGACCAATGCCCAAAATTTTAAATTTTTATTTCAAGTCCTATTTAAATGGGCTAGAGTGTAAGATAGGACCACCCTAAGTGAAATTGATAAAATAATTTTCCTGAAAATCTAGATGTGATTGGACAAAACTGTTTATGAAATATCAGGTGAATGGTACAGGTTCAGATGTATAGTTTTATTTATAAGTATGCAATATTTAATGGCACAGTGATCCTTCCCAATGAAAGGCTGAAATGATAAATACCTTTTCTCACGAATGATTATTCTAATCAGGAAAGACAATCCATGTTATCGTAGAGAATACATTGTAAAAAAAAACTTGTCAAAACAAATGAACAATAAATTATTTATATCTATAAATATGGACACACCTTATTTGGCCCCTTTGGACCTCTTTCCTGTGATGGATATCCCACCAAAAAAAGGCCAATCAACTTTGTAGAGAACCATCAAATGAAATCCCTATTAACTTTGGATGACATTTGCCCAGTATTTTTAGAGCAGATGTTTAAAAGGTCAAAGGTTATGGAGGAGCACTGGCAATACCTTATATAAATGACCATTTGGGACAGGTGAGCTAAAAACCATACTGAACAAAATTTACAAATATGACATGCATATTCATTTTTGTTGTAAAGTATTGGAAATGAACATGTAATTCTTGCATGGACAATTGTATTTTGGGGCTGTATATAATTATATAATGTTTCATTTGCAGAAGTCTTCCTTTTTTCATTTTTGTACATATAACTTTTTTTCCATCTATGTACAAATAGCATATATCAATATAAAAGACAGTCAAATACATTAACATTTTTTATGAATTCTTTCTTTACAGTGGCATATTTCTGCCCTCCACCTTGTTAGATAAATAACTCAAATTGTAAGATAATGAAGTTGACTTGTCACAATATTAGCATACTTGTAAGATACAATAAATGACAAGTGTATGGCTATATGGGCATAATCTCCAATATTTGAGGGAGAAGTTGACATAATATGTACACAATTATATGAAAAGCATATATATCCGATAAGACGACTTAATTATCAGACAGGTATGCTACTTTGTGACAAGTTGACTTAATTATCTGACAAGTGGGGAGACAGAAATATGCCACCATAAGTCTTCAATAAAAAGTAATATCACAGATAAAACTACTAGATCACATGGTTTGCTAAACATTTGTCACATGATATTTAGCCATTTGTAGATTGTGTATTACACGATCAGCGTCTAATTGTCTGAAATAAGCATCATCGTCATCTCGCACCAACTGATCTTGTAAATCTTTTATTTCTTTTTCCATTTTCTTCCTTAATTCTTTCTTCATTTGTTCTAACACCTAAAATAAGATTTCAACATTAGTAATATTCAATAGATTTGAAACATATGTCCATGTGTGTATTTATAATTCATAAAGTAATTAGTATCCATCTAATGATTCTATCATGTCATAATCACAATCAACAAGACATTTATCACTTTAATCACAGATAGAAACTACAAACAATGTTTATCGGAATATGGCAACGATGAGGACTCCTAGTGATGAAAATACATCACATGACCTTTTGGGTCAAGTGAGCTAAAAATTAAAATTTTGAGCACTGGTCCCTCTTGACCCCTCGTATCTTGGTAACGGTAAGAGTTACAACAAATATGTTGCATACTCCAGTCAGGACTGAAAATAAAAACTAGAGGCTCCCAGGAGCCTGTATAGCTCACATTTTTAACTGTGGGAAATTTTTGTAGATCTTGACATGCTGAACATTTTTGCAGTTTAAACTTTCCCTCTATCTCTAATAGTTTTTGAGATATAAGATGATAGTATTAAAATTGAGAACATTTTGATGAAAAAAGGGCAATAACTCCAAAATGGGTAATGGGATTTACTTCAAAATTGCAGGGTAGGAAGATCTTGACATGCTGCAATTTTTTGCAATTTAAACTTAACCTTTATCTCTTATAGTTTTTGAAATATAAGACGAAAAGTATTATTTTTTTGTTTAAAAATTGATGAAAAAAGGGCAAGAACCCCAAGATGGGTAAACAGATTTACTTCAAAATTGCAGGGTAGGTAGATCTCGACATGGTGCACATTTTTGCAATTTAAACTTAACATCTATCTCTTATAGTTTTTGAAATATAACACGAAAAGTATTAAAAAAAAAAAAAAATTGATCGAAGGGCCGAACTGCCAGACTCATTTTTGGAAGAGAACCATCCAATGACTATTTCATCAACATTTTGTTCTTATTGAGCAAATGGTTTCAGACAAGTAGATTTTTATGGGAATTTCCCATAGGGTCCTATGTTAAATTAAGTTCGGCTGTGGTGGCCATCTTGGTCTGTGTTCTGAAATGCCGGACACAATTTTGGAAGAGGACCACCCATGAATCATTTCAGCAAAGTTTGGTTGAGATTGGCTCAGTAGTTTCAGAGGAGAAGATTTTTTTAAAATGTCATCCCCCCTTTTTTCTAATTTGCATAATCGGTCAAAATAGGCAAAAGTTCAAAGTTCATAAAAAATCCAGTAATATATGTTAAAAAGCTCATCATTATGCTTATACAGTTCAAATTTGGGCACTTTCTGGCTTAAAATAGAGCAGTTTTGGCCATTTGAAGAAATTTCTATTTTTAGTAATGGCGGCCATCTTGGATACAGGACGGCGCTGACGGACACAATTTTGAAAGGGGACCACCCAAGGATCATTTCAGCAAAGTTTGGTTGAGATTGGCTCAGTAGTTTCAGAGGAGAAGATTTTTTTTAAATTTCATCCCCCCTTTTTTCTAATTTGCATAATCGGTCAAAATAGGCAAAAGTTCAAAGTTCATAAAAAATCCCGTAATATATGTTAAAAAGCTCATCATTATGCTTATACAGTTCAAATTTGGGCACTTTCTGGCTTAAAATAGAGCAGTTTTGGCCATTTGAAGAAATTTCTATTTTTAGTAATGGTGGCCATTTTGGATACAGGACGGCACTGACGGACACATTTTTGAAAGGGGACCACCCAAGGATCATTTCATCAAAGTTTGGTTGAGATTGGCTCAGTAGTTTCAGAGGAGAAGATTTTTTTTTTAATTTCATCCCCCCTTTTTTCTATTTTTAGCTTGGCGGCCATCTTGGTTGGAAGTCGGGATCACCGGACACAATTTTGGAAGGGGGCCATCCAAGGATCATTCCACAAAAGTTTGGTTGCAATTGGCCCAGTGGTTTCTGAGGAGAAGATTTTTTTTTTTATTTCATCCCCCCTTTTTTCTAATTTGCATAATTGGTCAAAATGGGTAATGGGATTTACTTCAAAATTGCAGGGTAGGTAGATCTTGACATGCTGAACATGTTTGCAGTTTCAACTTACCACCTGTCTCTTATAGTTTTTGAAATAGAGGACGAAAAGTATTAAAATTTTGAAAATTTGATGAAAAAAGGGAAATAACTCCAAAATGGGTAATGGGATTTACTTCAAAATTGCAGGGTGGGTAGATCTTGATATGCCGCACATTTTTGCAATTTAAAGTTAACCTTTATCTCTTATAGTTTTGAAATATAAGACGAAAAGTATTAAAATTTTACAAATTTGATGAAAAAAGGGCAATAACTCCAAGATGGGTAATCAGATTACTAATTGCAGGGTAGGTAGATCTTGATGTGCTGATCATTTTTACCCCATGTCAGATTTTTGATATTATTAACGGTTTTTGAGTTATTACCAAAAACCTGCAATTTTACCATATGTTCTATTTTTAGTAACAGCGGCCATGTTGGTTGGTGCATGGCATCACCGGACACAATTTTGAAACTAGACACCCTAGTGATGATTCAGACCAAGTTTGGTTTCCATTGGTCTAGTACTTTCAAAGGATAAGATTTTTGAAAAAGTTTACGACGTACGACGGACATCAAGTGATGGCAATAGCTCACATGACCCTTTGGGTCAGGTGAGCTAAAAAGTTATCATTTGGAGTGTTGGTCCCTTTTGGCTCTATTTATCCCCTTTTGATCTCTGAAACCACAAGAGCTAGGTCAAATCTATTTGAAAAACATAGGCAGGAAATTTCATAGGAAATCGGACTTGAAATAAAAATTCAAAATTTTGGGTGTTGGCTCCCTTGGAAATGGCAAGAGCCATACAAATCTGTTGAGAACTGATTGCAAAAAAAGGTATAAATTGAATAAAATTTGACTATGAAATGACAGTAATATACAATGTACTTACCTTCTGTTGAGCTTTCTCTCGTACAAAAATCTCTTGTTTTTCATTGGTTATAGATTCAGCTAACATATCAAACTGGTCTCGATAGCTGTTTAATGGTTAAGGACAATATCTCCTCAATAAATGTCAGTATGTTTTCAATATTACCTCCTTGCCCAATGAAATAATTTGATAATAAGATTTATTTCAAATATTCGCTTATGTAACTGATACATCAAGTTACACATGTTACAAAAGATAGAAGAAAGTGGCATTAATCTGGTAACACAAATGAATTTCTCATTGTTTGAAAGAAAGATTTCCTCTAGTGCATATACTGTCAGCTCCACTTATTAGAGTGTCGTATACAAATGTAATAGAATATTGTGGATAATTACATATTCTTGCAAAACACCAAACCATTTCTTGAGTTTTAAAGGAAAAAAACCTTTGGTTATATGAATATTGTATATTGAAAATACCGGCTGTACGGATAAAAAAAAATGGTTTGCTGAAAATTTCTTAAAGGTTTAAGTGTGAACACATGGTATTCAGGTCATCGTTTAGCCACATGTATTTCAACACATAGAAAGCTGAAATATTGCTTCATTGTCTGGGAGTTGTATTACTCACAGGTACTCCGGGAGAGGGTAGCTTCCCCCCTTTTTTAAACTACAAAAAAAATTGTATCGTACCCTTCAGTTAATATTTTCTGTTTAATTATACAGTAATTTGAAATGACCCTTTCTATACCAGTCATTTTTAAGAAATCTATCTTCGATTTATATAATCTAAAAACTCCTGAAATTGTGTTTGCATACAGTAATACAGATCAATTCACAAATTCAAGTGTCAACAAACCAACAAGTTTCTTTCATACCAAGAAAAACTTTGCTATCCAAAAATAAATAGTTTGTTACAGTAATCTTAGTTATAGCCCTCTGTCAAATAGAAGTATTTGTTTGTCCTGTGACAAACAATAGTGATTTCATCAGATAAATTTAACTATTACACTTGATAATCTGAAAATTTAACTATTGCACTTGATTGATTGATTGGGGCTTAATGCCAACTTTAGCAATATTTCAGCTATATCGTGGTGTGAACAAATTTTATGTTAACTTAGACACCTATTGCACTTGATAATCTGATACAAAGGATACTAGTTCTCTAATGACTCCACTTCATTTCTTTGTTTTGTAGTTTGTTTATCCCTCTGTTCTTTGGCATATTTCCTCAAATCTTTGATTCTGTCTTTCTGTATCTCTAGTCCATCTTTAAATAATTTTCTGAAAATCTGTAAAATATAATTAAAAAGAATTCTTAATTCTAAAAGTTTCTTATCTTTGAACAGATAAATAAGCCATCAATATACTTTTCCTTTCTACTCAAACAAAACATTTTTGGAAACTGCAAATTTATATATCTGGAATAAAATGTAATGTTTATATAGTCAGACCTGTCTTATGTGACCTTCCAAGGGAACAGTGAAATAGGGTCACATAAGACAGGTGGTCGCTAATATAATACAGCTTTAATTGATATGAAATGCACTGTGAATGGAAATAAAAATTAAGGTCACATAATACAAGTTATTGCTTAATAGGGATGGTCACTAAAGCAGATTTGACTAAATATATTGACATGCTCAGGAATAATAGTACTCCAATCTGACATCAGCATGACCTCTGTCTACTTAACAATAAAATATCAGAGGTTGACTTACCATTTCCTCCCTTGTTCTTCTCTTCATCATTTTAGATCTCATTCTGACTTTGTATTCATCGTAATATTGTCTAGATCTAGCAGATTGCATTCTCTTTTCATGGAAGCCATTTCTTGTTGCTATTGTTTGTGTTTGCCGTTCTTTTATTTCTTTCTGCAAAGCAAAATTTTCAAATCATATTGACATACAAATTATTATCAATAGCAGCTAAAATAAGGCTGACAAATTAATTGTATTGCCTTCCCCTCAAATGTTTGTCTAATATCTAAAAAAAATATTTTCTAGATTTAAAGGCTAAGACTGACCTATATAAAACCAGGTGTCCCTTGGATAGCAATTAAATCAATATGGCAGTTGGTAGGGCTATCAATGTTATTTATTTGTTTATAGTAGTCGGCATGCATACACTTCATCAAACAAATTAAACAAAACCATTCCTACCAAGTTTGTTGCCAATTGGCCTACTGGTTTCAGAGAAGATTAAAAACACCTTTGGACCTCACAGAATTAAATTTGATTGATAAATGAACCCTTTGTGACACTCAACAGATACGGTCATTGAATCATGTCAACTAATGTTTATTCTGTGGTTTAAGGTCGTATGTAATATCTAACAAATTGGTGATTGCATTTGATAAAAAAAAAGGTAAAATATCATGTTTTTAATGTTTTGGACAGTAAAATATACTTGAGTAAGTGATTGAATCCATTATACTGTGTTCAAATAAAACAAATTGAATTAACATGAATAAAGAGGGGAATGACTTTACGGCAACTTTGACACAACCGCTGTACTCAAATTAACAAAGAGTTCACCACAAATATGTTCGAATGTCTATTGATGTCTTCACTCGCAAACTAAAATCTATTAATTGTTGTGAAAAATAAATGTTTAAACCTTAAATATAACTGTATGTAGAGAGACAGTATTAGCCTTGTACACCAGGAGCCGCTTAACCATATTTGATTTGAAGTCCAATTATAGAAATTTGACATCCATTGTTCATGATAATCAAACAGTTGCTGGATATACATATATGATAAATCTTCAATTGAAAGATCATATCAACATTTCATATATTATTCTGTCAGTCATTAACATGTCAAAATTGGAAAAAAATTAATTATTATGAGTAGTAATGATTTTGATATACGGTAAGTAAATTGTCTATTCAGCAGATCAACAGAATGTATAAGAAAAGGTTTGACAGTCAATTGATTACATTATATCTTTAAATTACATTTACATAATGTACATATTGTTTTTTTTTTTTTATATATATCTATATATAAATTAGACATCTCAGTTGTGATGTCAAAAAGCTGTTGTCCATATGAATTTATGTTTATGTTTGTGTTTTATGTTATTACTAGAATTTAACACTGTATGATGTCTGTTGCATGTTGTTTGAATATAATTTGAATTTGAATTTTATACTAGTATTTGTTAAATATTAAATGTTTTCATTATTAAATATTACAATATAATAACATTATAGCTTTGTTTATGTTAATTAATTTTCCGGTCAGATCATAAACATTGATACAATTCATTAAAATAATAACACTTACCATTCTTTGACTGTGTTCAAGTTCCTTCTTCATTATACTGACCATAATTTCCTGTCTTCTTTGAGCTTCTTCTAACTGTAATAAAACCCTAGATATTAAACTTAGTGTGCATGAGGTGTTTCTAGAATAATCTTCATCAGGTAAACAACTCACAGCCAAAATATTTGAAAAGCCAAATAATGATGTCTTTTGGAGCAAGAAAATCAAAGAGCCTAAACAGGACAACCAAATCAGCTAAGGTCACTTATATCTGAGGGAGGAGAACCTTAGTTTTAATAATAATTACATGATTTAGGAACTGTAAATTTTGATAAAAAAATATGTCTAATAAACCTTGTTAGTGTCGTAGCACTGACTACTAGACATATGATTCCCTCGAGTACTAATAGTCCACCAGCAGAGGTAACGACCTAGTGATAGTAATAAAAACATAGATACAAAAGTTAGTGTGCATGACATGTTTCTGTAATAACCTTCCTCAGGTACACTCAAAGCCAAAATATTTGAAAACCAAATAATATGAAAGTCTTTGGGAGCAAGAACACATTTTAAGTCCTTTCTTAAAATAATCATGCAAAACATACATGTGGTTCTGAATTGATTTCTGAATTGATTTCTGTCATCTCTATGACCAGATCAACATATCAAACAGAAGATACCAGTAGTATGAGATGCTTCACAAGTTAACTAATAAAACAATTTTTACCTTTTTTTCACTTTTCAAACCTTCAACAATTCCATAATAAATTGATAATAACACTATTTTCCCCATTGATACTTATATACAAATGTATTAAAAAAATTTGATCTATTCCTTTGTTTTAATTTGAGCGGTTAGAGTATTTGTATTTTCTACTGGTACATACATCAGTCTTTGCTTTACTTTTCTTCCTTCTAACATCCTGGTTAGCTCTGGTTACTTGTTCTATCTGGTGTATACCTTTCCTCCATAACTCATGCCAGGTGTGCATCGACAGGTGTAAATGAGGAAACTCCTTTAACAGCATAGGTAAAATGTCTTCATCATCTTTGATGTGTACTGAAATAATTATAGGTTTTACATACATGGGTATATTTTTGGCTGAATTCTAGTGACTATAGGTCATTTTTTAAATCAAAGGAAAATGAATTTTGAAGAAAAAAAATTCACCAAGTAATATGAAAAAAACTTGGACAAATCATCACTTCTGACTTTGATCAAACACCTGATTAAGACAAACAAAAAAATCATGACAATTTTATTCATCAAGCTCTTTATTTCTAAAAAAAAAAAAATTCTCATGTGCAACAGAGAATATCATTTATCTGTTTATATTCCATTATCTAAAACTATTCTTCTATGTGTAATATGAGACACTTCCAGTTTCCAATTAGAAGACATTCATTTTAATCTAATTATGGCTTTTTAATTATTAATTATGTAGACAATTTATATGATATTTCAAAATTTACAAAAGATTAACAAATAGGACACTTAAAAGTCAAATCTGAAAAAAACTTAATTAAAGCAAGTATTTACATGGTAGACATTTTATCACATACACCATTGGTATAAAACAAATACATTTACTTTGAAGTCTTTTATAAATTATACTTACACCTATCTTTGCCAGGAGGTATAAGTCCTGGGGAAGATCTCTTTTTCACCTTAGAACTAAACGTATGTTTGGCAGCTGCAGGTTTCTTCGAATCTATAACAATTATATGAAAAAAATATTTTTGTCAACCATAGTTCTCTCTCAATACTAGTATATTACAATATTTATGATTGCAAGTACATGTATGATTAAATCATATAATACACAAAAGCTTCAAACAACATATTTATTTACACATTAAATTATTATACATGGTGATCCCAACAAATTCCACCCATATAAATGTCACTTAGGTATCAACATCAGGTTTGGTGAGTGTACTTCCCATTCAGTTTAACACCTCCTACAGATGAGATGATCTCCAAATCGTTGTCTTAGCCATTGCAGACTTTCATTGGAGGTGTGAGGGATAGCCCCATCTTATCAATAACTCTTCATTGGCCCAATGCGGTCCAAAAACTTCCTAAGCACCCCCAGGTAGCGATCAGTGTTGACCGTTCTCATTTTCAAACCAGCATGGTTCGATTATTCTATGCTTCGAGATGGCAAAAGAAAAGGCAATATACATATCTTGTCTTCAGGGATTTTCATTGCAGGTGAGATAAAAAGTAATAATTTTCAGTGTTGTTCCCTTTTGACCCCTTTTAATCTCAGAAACCATAAGAGCTAGACAAATGCAGGCAAAGTTTTTTAGGGATCTAAAGAAAATAACATTATCAAAATTGGACCTAAATTAAAAAATTTTGGTCATGGTCTTATTTTGACCATCTTATATCTTGAAAAATGTCTAACATGAAACATTATATACGTTTATCTTGGTGATCTAGCTACTCAAGGTTAGCCATAAACAAATTTGTGATTTACTGTTACAATACCAACACAATAAAACGTAACCCAATAATTTTTGTACAATGTTTGAACAAGATTGCCTCTAACACAAACGATGGCTTAAAATGGAGAGAAATGGGAACAGTTTGTTTTCCCATTTCTCTCCATTTTAATCCATTATGCCACATTATGGAGAAAAAAGGGAAAATAATGACTCAAACTGGTGGGAAATAACTATTAACCTGCTGCTTTACTTTTTGCTGATATTTTCTTCTGTGGTGATATCAGTACTTTTTTCTTATATTCATTTTCCTGGAAAAGAAAAAAAAAAGAATATTTTATCATTTTAATGAAATTACATAAAATGTTTTTTGCACAACTTAGCAAGTAGTGAATACATAATTTCCAATGCAGTTTATGCATGTAAAAAATAGCGTCATCAGGTTGTAATCCGTCATCTGACCGATTTTTCCAATTATCGGCACACACCTACTACTCACCCATTAATATGTAAGGAAAGTCAAGAATATGAATGGTCATGTATATATGTGTTAGGGAGTGTCAATTTTGCCTCTGTTTCTATGATTATCTGATTAGATTTTGGAACTGTTGTCATTTTATCATAATCTTAGTTTAATATTCTGTTTATCAGTAATTTATAATTAATTTTCAAAAAAATAATAAAATGAATTCTTTAAAACGATATTTTGATGGGATTATTTTTTTGCGAATGGATCGCGTAAGATTGATTCAAAAACTAGTTAACGAGGTGGCAAGATGTGTTTTTTATTATATGATGTATGTTATACATTATCATGGTTTTGGTGGATTTAAGTGTGTTTTGGAAATTATAATGTTCGAATATGATACCGGTAAGTAATTTTTGTCATTTATCCTGCAATTGGGTTATTTTTTGTCATAATAAATGGGTTGAAATAAACTGTTGCTTTATTATGACAGTGACATAATAACACTTTTCACATTAGCCTAATAAAGCTATTAGGTCATACCCCTTTCAATAATAACACTTTCATAGTAGCCTAATAAAGCTATTAAACCACACTCTTGTCATAATAACACTTTTCACATTAGCCTAATAAAGCCTTTAAGCCACGCCCCTTACCGGAACTACTATTGAGGTATCAATTGAGTTTCCGTTATCTTTTTTTTTTTTTATTAAATTAAATAACATTTTTTTTTGTTAGAGTATTTATTGCAGGATAAATACAATATTGGTGTATTGACGGTAACTATAGAATTTATGTGGCTCGGCACGAAACGGATGGAAAGATTCGCTAAAGCTCATCTTTCCCCCGTTTCTAAGCCTCGCCACATAAATTCTATATTTACCGTCAATGCACCAATATTGTATATATATTAAAGTTGTTATTTTTTTATATTTCCCAAATTAGACACCCTAGATGAACTAGTTGATTTTGTTTTATTATATCATCTGTTTGTGAAACTTAAAATTTTCATTTTAATATTTTTAATCTAGTAAATTTTCAGTGTGCAAAATTTTAAGATTGTAAGAAAGAGAACCACATAGTGCATGAATAAGGTGTAAATCCTTTAAGTAGTTACCGTGGCCATTGTGGTTGTGATCGTATAGTAGTTGGATTTACAACTACCTGTGCAATCAGTGCCTATCACCATTAAAGTTGTGAGTTCGAACCCCATTCATGGTGAGTTGTATTACATACAATGCTATGTGAAAAAGTCTGTTAGTGACTTGCGGTAGGTCGGTGGTTTTCTCTGGGTACTTCAATTTCCTTCACCAATAAAACTGACCACCATGATAGAACTGAAATATTGTTGAAAGTGGCATTAAACACCATAAATCAATCAATAAATCTAAGTAGTTACATCATTTCTCTGCCCAAAATATTGAATGTTTTCACTTCAGACACTTTAAGTAAAGCTTGAAAAGCAATTCATATGTCTTGTTTTAGTGACTTTCATCGCAAGGTTGCAGGAGAGACAAAAATGCCTTGAGTGGAAACAAATGTGCTTTAACACCTACCGTTTCCTTTGCTGCTTTTCTCTCATTCTTCAGATCTTCATCAGCTTCTAAAGCTACCTCATCTAAATCTTCTTTATATATTTTCTGTAAGAACTGGAAAAACAAAAATATACATAAATTAGCTAGAACTGTTTGGACAATGTGATTAAAATCATGTTATAAACACTATGTTTCATTAATATATTGAAACAGCACAATACAACCTTACATCTAGGTGAACTTTTTACTGGAATATATCTGCAACAGTTCGATTCTCTCTGGTTTTTCCTCTACTGTGATCCTGGTGACAAGATTTTGCAAAGTCAGTTTTAATTAGTTAATCTAAAGTTCATCCAGATGTCATGTAAATCATGAAGTGTCAGCAGTTTATATAAATTTAATCAGATTGGTGTATGTAAAAATAAGAAGTTTCTATTCTAAAAGCAAGAAAACAATCACAATATTATATGTTTATGGGGAGGTGTATTTGATACAACTTTATGTGATAAAGCTTGTCAGTGACTTGTGACAGGTCAGTGGTATTCTCCAGTTTCCTCCATCAATAACACTGACTGCCACGATATAACTGAAATATTGTTGAAAGTGGCATTAAACACCATAACCAACCCCCTGCTTTCTTATGTTCAAAATGAGCATCAAGATAGTAGTTATTATTCTCAATAGATTTAGAACAAAATCTTACATCCATCTTCTTTTTACTGGTTTGTCTCTCTTTTTTCAGAAGTTTCTGAGCATCAACCACTGTGTATGTTCCTTTGGGTTTACTGAGTTTTTCGACCCTGACCCTGTGTTGATCTGACCTTGACTTGTATCTTGGAGGTAATCTTTCATCCTCACTCAACACATCATCAATTATCTCATGAAACCTTAAAACAAATCAATTATTTTACAGATATAATAGAATGGCTTATATCCTCTATCTTTGTGAGATTGGAAAACTTTCATAAATATATATATACACTTGCAAAATTTATATTCATATGTTAATATGCTCTAATAGATACATTTACAAACTTATATAAGACACTGCTCTCATATTCATGAATATATGAATAGTCTAATCTGAGAAGATTCATCACAAACAAATAAAGCTTGAATCAACATGGTGAAGGTTTGTCTCAGGACTGTGACAGTGTTCTTGAATTCCCAGGTGCCCATGGCAAGTGAATTTTGGTCCGAGGAAAAAGGATTTCCAAACCTTAGAATTTTGAATTCAAAACTTTTTACTTTGTACAATTGCACAAATGAAGAATCAAACTTTTATTTAAAATCATGTTTTCATAATCCCCAGCAGTATGGAGATTTTACAGTGTCGGGGGAAGGAAAACTATGTGTCAGGGAAATGCTTATTCTGTTCTGGTATTTTCCTCCGATAATTGATGGAGCACTCCCACTTAGGATATTTTATCCTATCTTAACTTTTTTATTTGATTAATTTAACGATTTGAGTGAAGATAAATTTATATTGATTAAAAAAAAAGAATATGGAAAAATAAGATTTCACACAATAAAAATATTGTAAATGTTGCATGTCTCCCATCAATGGAAATTAAATGGATAAAAACTTAAGAGACATAATTTATAGCAATGCTATAAGGAACCATTCTTTTACTCCATCTTGAAAAAGTATATTTGCTTGGCCCAAATGTTATGAACCAAATGATGAAATATTTTGATCATATTATATTGCACAAATATACCCAACATTAGCTGTACACAACAGCTTTATTATTGGATCAATTGTCTTTCATCTAAGTAACATTATATATGGTGACAAAATGAATTAATCAGGGAAAGTAAATTTGGTCTGAGGGAAAGTTGAAATTTTGATATGCACCTTCCCATAATGCTGTTGCAGAAAAATCCTAGAACACTGGACTATTAAATAATAATTTCAATTTCCAAAATTATTGCTTAAGGTTTTAAATACTTTGGGAAATAAAATCTTCCCTCTATGAACATAAATAACTTTCCTAATTTCCTTAACATTAATATCTCAAAACTGAAAAATGAAACTTCGTAATTATCATATAAAAATGGTCAGATGTATCCTAACATACTTTTTCTTCAAATGATCGTCATAAGACAGGTTTTCTCTATCACTACCATCATCAAGATAACTCCCATAATTCGTCTGCGTTTTAGATGCAGGTTTATTTTTAGTCATGTAGGTTTTCTTTGAAGATTCAGTGTATGATGAGGAATCATCCCATGCTGATTTTACTGGCCTTCTGGATCTATAAAAAGTATAAAATCATCATGTAATTATGACACTTTAACACATACACACAATGATTCTTATCAGCAACACTTAATTATTTCATGCACGGTAAGTCACATTTGTATTGGTGTATTGGATTTATTTCTGTAAGAATGGTAAACAGTTACAAAAGATAATATCACAAGACAGTCTTAATTCTTTAATAATTAAACTTTAACAGACACATTAAATGATTTTGGGGAACAGTGTCCAAACAATACAAAGTAAGAAAAACAGTTCTACATATTGACAAATAGTAAACACCAAAAATGACAGACATGTGATTTTCTGGTCTGAAAAAAAAAGTGAAACACGTTGTTCTTATTTTTTTAATGCAAAATAAAGAATCTATGTAAAATCTAGCACATTATACACGTAGGTCATTACAGTACTTGTGTCTAATTTGCATAATTTATAAACTCAAAGAACAAAATTGGAACTCATACTGAATAACTCATTATCATGAAGCAAAACAGTTGAAATTTCAGCCATCTTAAAATCTAAGTTTCAATTATTCATGAAATTTCCATATTTAGTACTAATGGCCATCATGGATAGCAGGTAAGATATTATTCTCAGAAGAGACCATCCAAGTTACTGTAGTTATAAACTGAACCAGTGGTTTGAGAAGAAAAGGTTAGAATGTACAAAGCTAACTTCAGACAAGACTGGTATTGGGTGTAATATGAGGAGGCAAAAAATTAAATTACATGTGTTTCCGCTAACCCTATCGACCCTAATTTTTTGTGTCTACCCTAAGTTTTTTTTTGCCATTTTAAAACAAGCACTATTAAAGTCAGAATGTGTCCCCTGTAGAAACAAGCTAAAAACATTTAAAAAAAAATAGAATCTTTTTCCTACCTATCGACTAATATTTTAGAGCATGTTAGCGGAAACACAGGCATTTTTTTTCTTGGGCTGATGTATAAGACTTACATTATCAGGCGAGCTATAAATGATACACACAACTTACCTTGGACTGGGAGCTGTATAACTAGGACTAGATTCTGACCTTTCCACTAAAAATGACACCTTTCTTTTCCCTCTGCCAGGTGACTACAAGGACAGAATAATTCTTCCATTATAAATTTTGTACATCGATTTTGAATCTTTACAAATAAGATCATGCAAAGGAAAGCGTTTTTCATGTCCGACAGAATGTCCACAATATTGTTATATCTACCATTTTTATTTTACAGTGTAAGATTTCTTTTAATTTTGGTGTTTAAATAGTGGATATAAATGTTTGAAGTGACGGAATATGACAATCTGATCAAAATCACACCTCTCACTTGTTCTCTTTTACTTATAAGTCGCAGCGTAAGAGATTTGAAGAAACTCCATTACGGTTCACATGTGAGTGACCTTCATAACATTACATGTTATCCTCTAACAAAAATGGTGTTTAGGTGACTATGAAAGGGTTGTGATTTAAAATTAAATTGTTTTGTTTGCCATAAAATACGGAGAAATGCCGCTAAATTTGGGGGGGAGGGGGATTTGGCATCTCTGCAAGTGCAAAAGCCATGCTCGATGGATTTACTCTAGAACATCGGCTGGTTAATATTTTTTTTGTGATGTAGCTAAATTTTGACTATTTAAACTAGTTTAGGCAGAATTGTTATCTGAAAATAACAGATGGTTCCTTCAACATAAATTTTACCAATAACGGAATTGATACCGTCAATCATAGCAACATCTTGAATCATAAAATAATATGTCATAGAACTAATGTGTGATATCAGCTATTCTTGTCTCTACCAACTGGTGTGATTGCTAGTAGATGTAATTAATCATAAGTAATAAATTGATGGCAATACTCATATATTGCTAGTTACATTTTGTTAAAATACTGTAATTCTTCTTATCTAAAAGAGGGGCCGTCATGGTCATGATCGTATGGTAGTTGGATTTACAACTACCTGTCCAATCAGTGTCTATCACCACTAAAGTTGTGAGTTCGAGCCCCGTTCATGGCGAGGTGTACTCGATACAACATTATGTGATAAAGTTTGTCAGTGATTTGCGACAGGTCGCTGGTTTTCTCCGGGTACTCCGGTTTCCTCCACCAACAAAACTCAGTGGAAGCTACAAAACATTTCAATAGTCTATTTCAAGAAAATCTCATTTAAAGTAATATACCTCTAGATCTGACAAAGTTTCTTCTTCTGTGACTCGTACAGGACTTCTAGGTTTTTTAGTGGGACTAACACCTTTGGGTATATCTTTGTTTCTAGATACTGGCTCTATTTCTGGTGAAGTTAATCTTGCCCTGAGAATAAAATTGATTGATTGTTGTTTAATGTTATGTGAGCTGATATATGTATATATTTATACAAATTATGAGGCAAAACGTTATTAGGTTTATGCTTCTACAGGCATATGAATAAGTGAAAATGCACACCATTTCCATATTTAGACCGTAACAATGTTGAAATATAGAAACAAAATAGACATGTACCAGTACCTGGAAGTTTAAACTTACCTTTGAGCCAGTTGCTTGGCTTGATTATAGTCCTTATCTAAGCTCTGTAAAATGGATCGAGCTCTGGAAGGACTAGCATCTACTGCAGCTCTGGCTAAAGCAGCTGTTTCTTCTACCATTGAATGTAAACTTCTGTAAGTATCCACCCTGAAATAAATATCTATTTGTTATTTACATTTATAGCCAGCCTTGGGTCTAGGACAATAGCCCCCCGGACAATTGCCCCCAGGTCAATTGCCCCCCATTCCCCAATTTTTTTATTTCATTTTTTTTTTAAATGAGAAATAAATATGCATAATCTCAGATTAAATTATTCAAATTACTTTTAAGTTGGATTTTTTTCTTTGTATATTAATCACCGGGGCTTGAATCACTTTCATAGAGGTCACACAGCCTATATACCATATATATATACTAACGCTAGTATATATGGTATATAGGCCGCTTGACCTCTATGAAAGCGATTCAAGCCCCTGTGATATTAATCATCAAAAGGACTATACAGCTTGGACAAGCTATGATAAAAATAACTTTCTCTTATTATTTATAGATATTTTATTTTTAGATAGAGTTTAATGATTTTCCAATTAAGTTTAATTACCTTACAAAATTGGTCCTCAAAGACAAATTATAAAAAGGAATTTGATTAAACAATGATCAAAGCTAAGTACAAAGGTTAATAATTAAAAAGAATTTTGAGAAAAAATGATTGCAAGCTAAGTACAAGCTTAGAACTGGCTTAAATAGGAGTGTATTTTGAAGTGATCTATACACAGTCCTCCTTTTTTATGCCAGTAAAGGCTGTATGTCTTAGCTTATTTTAGTTTGTAACTTTGCATGTGACTTGTGTTGTTTTATTGTTAATGTATATTCGGTAAAAAGCTCCTTAGAGCTTATGTTGTACTGTTTTATTATGTGCCGAATCAAAATAAAGTTTTCTTATCTTATCTTATCTTATCTTATAGTAGTGCAATGGAATTCATAGAGTCAGAAAGGGGTAATCAGAAACTAAATATAAAACTGAAAAACATTTGTGGGGGGCAATTGTCTGGGGGGCTATTGTCCTGCTCCCCCAGCCTTGTATTGTTGATGCAGATAAAAGAATCAGTGTTTCTACTAAAAAAATAATCCTGTTCTTTCAGAACAACGAGCCCTTTTTATTTTATTTGACTTTATTTTAAGCATGACAGCTGTTTATTAGAGTTGTCCAATCAATAGCAACTGCTCCTGTGAGTTTTTTTGTAGGAGTATCTCATCCTACAGATACTAGATCATAAATTAGTTAATATCCCCCATTAATATCTTATAAAGAGAATTAATTTGACCCAATCCTGCATTTTCTGATTTAATAATTTTACTCAATATTGATTTTACAAAAAATAAAGGGCTACATGTATATTAAGATCAAGTGTGGATACAGTATTTTGCTTGACACGATAAGTTGCTGGACCCACAACATAAACTCTCCATGTACAAATAATAGAAATATCCATTTTAGGGCCTCTTGTTTGTAAATAGTTATGGTTATAATAATTATAAATCAATACCAATTTTTATTCAGTGGATAACGGAGTTTAAAATTCGTAAGGATCTGTCAACTAAAAATTAAGCTATCGTTCAGAAACCATTCTGTCTACAGATGGACGATGACGATAGCGCCATAATATAATATACCCCTTAAATTTTTGTGTTCGTATAAAAAGATGATAAAAACTGAAATGTAATGTTACTGTGTGTGCTAAAAAAGAACCAATGGTATATGTACCTTGATCTTCTTCCAAATGAATCATCATGCTGATCAGCTGCTGTCTGAGGTACTGTGGTTTGATCTAAATAAAAAAACATTCATGTTCCAGATAAGGGCAGTATTTGAGTATTATACCCCTCATTTTGACCTTATACCCCATTATTTTACATTATGGGAGTTCAAGATACTATGCAAATTGTTATTTACCCCATATATTTCAGCTATATCATGGTGGTCAGCTTTATTGGTGCAGGAAACCGATGTGCCAGAAGAAAACTACTGACCTGTTGCAAATCACTGACAAACTTTATCACATAATGTTGATAATAATATTGAAAAAAAAAAAAAAAACCTGCATTAAAATTGGATGGAAAATAAGAAAGTTCAAATTTTGGAATTCAGCTTTTGTCGGCCCCTTTCAGTGGAATATATCTCCGAAACCATATGAGATAGAGGAAATCCGTTGACAAACTACTGGAAGCTCAGTGCCTGAAATGGACGGTCGCCCAGTCGCCAAATGCGACTAATATCTTATTCGGGCGACCAAAAGCTGCTCCAAATTAAGTAGTCACTGGCCCAACAAAAAACATTTGGGCGATTGCCTAAAAGACCGTTAAAAATTGTTGTTTTACCGAAACCGGACATATTTTACTGTAACTTCAACGGTAGATAACTCTTCTGTTCTAGTCGAAAACTGTTTGTTACGAGCACAGCGATTGGTCCAAATACATTTTTGTAGCCAATGAATACACAGCTAATGTAATTTACTGTTCTCCCCAATTATGTATTTTTATCGAGCCAATCAATACACGTTTCCTACACGTTTTCATGTAATACACAAGTATTCACTAAATATTAGAAAAGAAACGTGTTTTTTTGTTTCTTTATGATTTAATTATTAAAATTGTTAAAAATCACGGACGAAGTGGAAAGTTGTGAACAATAAAGAGAATTCTGTCAACTTATAATGTTTGCGATCTGGTATCTTCCACGGTTCGGAAATTTATTCATTCAATCTGCTGCAAAATGTACATGTACGAATTTCATTTTATAGAAATAGGAAACCTTTTTGTGTCAATCCTTGGGTAATCATTGAAAAACTTTTCCCCAACAATGGAGAGAAAATCGTTGACAGTTGACAGTTGTCAAACTACGGAAACGATCTGGCCTGTCACTTCTTTTAAACTTTTCATAGTTCATGTACACGGCTACATTTCAATGACAATTGGGAGTGGTTTTCTTTTTTGGAACCTGAACTTTTGTTTACAAATTAAAAAATAACAGGAAAAGTTAACAGTTGTTTATATAACAGAAAATGACAGCACCGTTTGTTATTTCAACAAAGTGAAATGCTTATTTGGAATGAATAACCAACTAAGGGACGGACCATTTAACTTGAAAGGGTTATGGTTTTTTCCTAAAAAAATATTCTGATTCCCAATGTTGCTGAAAAAAATATTCTGATTTTGGTGGAGGAAAAAAAAATAATCTGATTCAGAGTTTTTGTCATATAATGTAATGTTAAATTTTGGAAACAAATTTCGCGCTTAGCGCGACAAAAAAATAATAATATTCGAACTCTTGTGTTGTCCGAAATTTTTTTTCTGAACGAAATAAAAAACCATAACTGAGAAGTTATTTTACTTTAAAATCACTTCTTCATAGTGAATTGAAACAAGTGATGTCACTCTTCACTCTGGGGAGTGCAAGAGCGGTCCTTGTAGTGGCATTAGTCTACTCTTTTCCGGATGTCTTTAATGTGATCATGGCATTGATCTCCCCTTACACAAACCAGCCTTTTATTGTCCCCATCCGATGGACTAGCATCGTTTCTTAAGACCACCCTAGCCAATGGCGTCAAGGTTGTCAAAAAGGTTATAACAAGTAAATTCAGGTTTCATTTGATAGCAATATATGCATTGGGGTGTTTTCGCAATTTCAGCTGCACACCTGTACCTACCAAAATTAGAGCCCCCCAACCCTCGTGAGACTAGTGAAAGAATGAATTTTAATGTTATTGATAAAAAACAATTAATCTGAAAACTGTTTATATATTGACATCTGATGTCTTTTTTTCATAAAAAAAATGTCACAAAATGTTTGGACCACCATTATGCTATTTGGACCAGTGACTCTTAATTTTATTACTGGCCCAAAAAATTTTTTTTGGGCCAGCCAAAGCTGGCCCTCATTTCAGACATTGAAGCTCTCAGCTCAATAAATTCAAAGAAGAAAACCCATCAAAATTGGATGAAAAATAAAAATTCTATATGCCTTTCGAAAATTCATTAAGAACTAAAATAAGAACATTTTCTTTATGGCTCATCAATAACCCTGGAGAAGAAACTGCATAAAAAGTGGAGAAAAATGAAAATGCCATCCCATGGTACAACCACAAAATTTGTGTGGTTGCATAAAAAAGTAGAATTCGAGTAAGATCAAATGGTAGTGTAAACAATAACAATTAACTTACGGTATCTATAAGCAGCTGGTTCTGGTACATATTGGTCTTGTCCTTTGTCTAGTCCTAATTCTCTTCTATGACGAGCTATATCATCCTCCTAATTGTAATAAAAATTTACATCTAGTATAGGCAAATAAAATGTCATGTTTAAAGCTAGGTCTACCATCAATATTTACAATAATAAAGATCCTTATTTTTAAAATTCACTGCACCCTGCCCTATACTCTAAATTCTTTGTTTTTCTCATAGCCCCCTTAGATATAACTTTGTTTTGTTTTTCACCTTAAGTGGCAGTCCTGACGCCCGACAGAAATTTGTTTCAGATTATGTACGTTTTTGTGGCTTTTGTTATTCCGACAAAGTTTGAACTGGTTTTCAGGGTAAACAAACTTCATAGCCATGACAGCAATTTGATCCGTAATCAGTTTATTAAAAATCATGACAGCCTCGACCGCATGACCTATTTCATTTAATTGTATTGTCTTCTTCCGTCTTGTTCAATTTTACATTTATACATTGCAACGTCTTATTTACAATAAAAAAAAACAAAACGCTGTGATATTTACAATGAAATGCGTCTATGCTGCGCATGTTATGTTGAAAAACCCATGAGTCATTGTTGATAAATCTAATATTGTGATTGTATTATTGCCTGTTGGTGATCCATTTTTCTGGAAAACATAGCTCAATTTTTTTCTTCTTGTGTTTTGAAAGTGAAAAGTACAGATGTTGCTGATTGACTTGATTGAATAATGCAGTTTGAGGGTATCCCTCGTTTCAGGTAGAGCACATAACTACACCAAACAAATAAACCATTTTTGAAGTAAAAGCCTGAAATTTTTAGCTCCATATGACCAGATAAAGCTGTGTCCATTTGTAAAGTTCTGTATCTTACCACTGAGGTCACCTTTGTTACCATTCTCCTCTCAATAATTTCACCTTCTCTTATCAGCTCATTAGTTGAATCCCCACCTATAAACATTACACACATTTGATTATTGTCAACTATAAATACATTACACACATTTTATAATCAACTATAAATACATTTCACACATTTTATAATCATCAACTATAAATACCTTATACACTGTTTACATCTGCTGAATCAATAGACTTGGGATCCTTCATTTTTTTCAGCAATTAAGATAACATATGGATTGTTTGTACATGTCTTGGTCACTGACAACTTTTTTTTATTAAAGACCTTACACATCCCAGTAAATGCTATTTTGGTCACTCAATTATCTATTTTTACTTATTTATTATTCTGTTTAGTGCTAGAGCCAGATCTGTCTACCTTGTCTGAAGGTTGTCAGTATTTTTCAAATGCTTTGTATGGTATTGTATTGAAATTGACTTAATCATGAAAACTTAAGGTATTGAGTGAGTGAGTGATTATAAGTTAACCCTAAATGAGCAATTTTTCAGCTATATCATGGCGAGAACAAGTTACATTTTGATTAGATGGTGATGTCCGCTTTGTACTAGACCAATATGCTGAGTTAGATTTTTATAGTGCTAGCTCACTGAAACAACAGTCTGCAGGTAGACATGTTGTTCCACTCTGACACATTATTCTGATTCTGAGCCAATCAGTCTTATCCTTAGTGCTGCATGCTTAGCAGAGAAGCAACATATCCCAATTTGTAGTCTTTGGTTTGAGCCAACCAGGGCTAAGAACCTGCAATCTACCATACTCGAGGCATTATGACATTTCAAATAAAAAAACACAAACTTATATTTTAGTGTCCAATGTGGAAATAATATATTCTGAAAGCAAAAAATTGCTATTGTTTTAGAAAACTAATATGTTAATCTCTCTTAGGAACAGATAGACATAGCTGGTTCTTTGAAAATGGTTAAACTGAGATTAATCTCTCTTGGGCAAAGATAGCCTTAGTAGGCTCAGTTAATATTTCAAAACTATTGTTAACATCAATTTCAAAATAATGTTTTGCTATTATTTATTTTTTTTGTTTCAAAACAACAAGTTTGGAGCTAAACTCAATTTAATTGAGATAAATTGAGTTTAGCTCCAAACTTGTTGTTTTGAAACAAAAAAAATCTAATAACAGACTCCTATTGAAATATACAGATATATCATTATGCTACAATATGTTTCTAATATTACCTCTAGATATACTTCTTGAATCTTTGAGATCTCCAGTATTATCATTGCCAAGGGCTATCAAAGATTCTGTTTCACTCAATGTCTTAGCTGTTCTTCTATTAACATCAGGTCTGAAAATATACACATTGAAGATTAATGGTTGCTCAGCATCTAAAAGTAAATATTTCATGCATATTTAGGTCGAGAACAATTTCAGGCCTTATTGAGGTGATACGAGGTAATTGGATAATATGAAGCAGCCGGCCGCGATACTGGTACTACAATACTGGTACACAATACTGGTAATACCAGTATCTTCCAGTATCTGCAATACTGGTACAGATACTGGTAAATACTAGTATCCCAGTATCTTCCAGTATCTGCAATACTAGAAGATACTGGTCATTGCCAAAATATGAGTATTGTAGATACCGGAAGATTCTGGGAAATACTGGTAATACCAGTATTGCAGATACTGGAAGATTCTGGAAAATACTGGTAATACCAGTATTGCAGATACTGGAAGATTCTGGAACATACTGGTAATACCAGTATTGCAGATACTGGAAGATTCTGGAAAATACTGGTTATACCAGTATTGCAGATATTGGAAGATTAGGTAGAATTCCGGTTAACCCGAGTTTTTATGTCTACATTATACTAAAAGAATTGAATATAATTCATACTCATATGTCATTTCTGCTGTACATAACATAAGAGGCAAAAGCCCTGTAATGTCAAAATATTTTGTATGGTCCCTTAGAGTTTGATATATATTGGTAAGGTAATTTGACATGACTGGGCGGAGCCTAATACTAATGGTAAATACAATGAGCTGTGATTTATAGATTTACAGTTAGAATTAGGCTCTGCCCACTCGTGTCAAATTGCCAGATACTAGAGTTTCCAGTATTGTGTGTTTTACAATACTAGTATTACCAGTATTGCTGGATGAAGAATACTGGAGCTTCCAGTATTGTGTGTTTTACAATACTAGTATTACCAGTATTGTTGGATGAAGAATACTGGAGCTTCCAGTATCGTGTGTTTTACAATACTAGTATTACCAGTATTGTTGGATGAAGAATACTGGAGCTTCCGGTATTGTGTAGAGATCAACGATTCTGGTATTCCAGTATTGTAAATGCACGATACTGGTACATCCAGTATTGTATATGTACGATACTGGTATTACCAGTATTGTAACATTACAATACTGGTATTTCCAGTATTGTGAATATTATAATACTGGTAATACCAGTATTGTAAATATTACAATACTGGTAATACCAGTATCGCGGCCGGCTGCTTCATATTATCCAGGTAATTTTATCCACCTAAAATGGTCTTTGGTACCTCCTGATTTCAAAGAGTGTCGCATAAGATATTCATGACAATTGTGCGGACTTTTAATAAAAAGTACCGCCTGTAAATAGTGAAGTACTGATACACTTGAAAAACATTGAAAGCCCTTCAACTTCAACAATATGTAATTAGAGGCATCCAGGCACTGTAATCACTCACCTCAATTTGACTTCTAATTATTATTAGAAAAAATTCCGCAGATTCTTTTTTTGCCATTCAACGTAAGACAGAATCGAATGACATATCTTGCAATCTTCCTGAATTTTTGCACTAGAGTACATTGTGATGAGATACATCGAAATATAGATTCAAAATGGAGGGTAACCATGCCTGCCATAGAGCTATTGTATATGGGAGAATTCAATTATAACATCAATCTTATACAGACATATAGGGAAAAAAGCAATTAGTGAGTTGAATTTTTCAGATTTTCAGTAAAATTGACAACTAGAACATAGGAAACTATATAGAAAACTAATACTGTGTACATCATAACTGTGTTAGCGATAAATGATCGCCATGTCCCCAAACATACTGAAAACATCATTTCTTTACCGATTTTTAATATTTTTTTCGCAATAAATTTACACATTTTACAATACCCACTGAAGCGAGTCAAATAGTGGAAATCTGCTAAAAAAACCAGGCATTGGATCAGAATCAGTCTGGTCAGCACATATCCTTTCGTTGATTTCAAAAGAAAATATTGTGATGCATTGTAGCATCTTAACACAACAATGATGATAAGATCCTTTGGATCAGGTGACCTAAGAAGTGAATGACTGATGCTAAATGATGGAAAAAGCTCACCCCGACTTTAGTCAGGTGCACTAAAATGGTTCCTACATACCTTTGCAGGGTTCATACACATTTTTTGTGAGAAAATTCCATGACTTTTCAAGGACTTTTTTAGTTTTTCCAGGACCAACTTTAAGCAAACTGTCAACGAGTATAAGTGAAATTTTGAGTAATCACATTATTTATCATGTTCTAACCTTTGTATATGAGTATATAAGAAATTATCCATCATAAACAGCACACTTGGTAGCCATTTATGCCATCAAAATGGAACTGGCCCATTGGACAATGAGACAATTACAACCCTTTCAGTTTTTTATTTAAATTTATAACTTAATTCTAGTATAGCTTGGATGTCCAGCTGGTTTTTTTTAAGTTGTTGAATTAGAGATTCATCAAATATGAGAACATATATATCTTCTTTTTTATCTTTCTTTTGATTGATTCCAAAGACTGCCAAAGAGCATGCTTCGATTCTCCAAGGGCCATTTGTTTGCTATCATGTCGTCTGAGAACATACTCTGAAAAACCTGTACAATGTCTGTATAAAAAAGTGGCTTTTTACCATGTTTAATGTCAAAATTATATCTCCACTTTTGTGAAATCTGTTGTTGCCACAGATTCCTCCAATAATTTATTTGTAGGCTGGACACTGGCTGGTTCCACTTGATTATTAACCCACACGAATCCGGGTCGTTTCGCCCCAATGACCTGTTCGCCCCGGGTCGTTTCGCCCCGGAAAGTGAGTCGATTCGCCCCGAAAAGTGAGTCGATTCGCCCCACTTAATTGCTATTATATTATAATAGATGAAGTCTTTTTCGACAATTTTTTGATAATTATTTATTTATTAGCATCGTGTTGTGGGTTTTCGTACTATTATAGATTTTCCGATATAGCGATTAGCAGTGTTAACCCTTCATTCATATGACGATTGGAATTTTCAAAGAATGGCTAGTTAAATATTTCTTTGTACATAAGATTGTTTTTAAAGCCATTCTTGTATTTTAATACACTTTCGATTATCTAGCAACTTTTGCTGTCAGTAATGCATGCGCTGTGGAAATCAAAATAAAATGGATTATACGAAAACACATGACATACGCATACGAAAACGCATACCGTGACGATAGTTGTATGCAAAAAAAAAAATCATTCATTTTGGTCTACTTTAAATATTTATTTATTTTCAAGTTTCAAGTTTTTATTAATAAGAAAAATCAATCAAACATTGTTGGTCAGTTAACAACTGACTTATTTTATTCAAAATCAAACTACATGTAGTTAAATTCAAATTTTGTAGAGAGTTGTGAATAAATTTTTGCCAAGATCTGTGTCCATCAATAAATGGGTGATTTTCAAAAAAATGAAGACTTTTCATTTTCAGAGAATAATTTGAATATTAAATGATATGAAAGAAAGGTAAATATCTTGAAACATTAGACTGGATGAATATGATAGTTGTAAAATTGGGCTTGCATAAGGAGAGACACAAAAAATGTCAGGAGTGTAACATTTTATCTTAGTTGTATAGTACTATGATGTATGCTTTAATAGTTCCAATTTTCTTTATTTTCCAAAAGCTCCAGACCCAATCAAAGAAAAAAGTTGGAAATAGCTCTGATATACGACATATCATAGCTAGGAAATCAAAATAACTAATGTCAGGAGTGTGACGCTTTTAATAAGCATATCTTTTAAATAAAATAGTAAAAAAACCATGCTTCTACAAACTTCCACAATGTTTTCAATTTAATTACATATAAACAATAAGTAATAATTAGAGTATTTTTGTATATTGCATGACACCTTTCTCATAATAAGTGATGATAAAGGGTTATATTTTCTTAAAACATGTCAAAATATGGATTTTTTTTCTAAATGAAAAATTGATGTATGTTGCTTTAGATAAACAGAATACTTACTTTAATATATCTTGCCTTTCATAAAACATTTTCATTCTTATGATGATAGCATTTTTGAAAATTTATCAATAATTTTTCATTCAACAGTAATAATCCAATATGTCACACTCCTGACATAAAAACATTAAATGTGGATTACAAAATACGATGAAACTCTCCTTCATATGATAATTTCTCGGATATTTAACAATAATAAATATCAGATTTCGTATGGTTTTACAGGGAATTCATAGATAAAGTACATACAATACTCTGTGGTTCTTATCTCCTTTGCAAAGGTTAAAATATGTCATTAATTGTTTTTTTTTAAAGCACTTAATAAATCGGGGCAAAACGACCCGGGGCGAACAGGAATAGGGGCGAAACGACTCAGGGGGCGAACAGGATTCGGGGTGAAACGACTCAGGGGGCGAACGGGATTCGGAGCACAACGACCTGGTACCACCCACACTGACACTAGGGACAGTCTCAAACTGCTTTTTTTTATATGTTCACTCACTACAGTTCAGTGTTTTGTTGAATAAATTTGACTTTAAGTCCACTCTTCCTCCTATATTACTGATGTTAATATCCTTTATACACACATTACATGATGCAGCTTTAAATTTGTTTTGCATTTGAGACAGACACTTATATTCTGGCTGTTCAAGCCATTTAATTTTAAAAGAAGTTTCCAGCCATTTTGTGGCAAAAACTACAACATGCTGTATTTGTATGTGGAAGCTGTCATTTTTAAAATATGGAAATACACACCTCATAAGCGAGTTATATTATAAAATTGGTAGATGATTTATTTTTAGAAAAATCATGTTTAGTGTTCCTCTGCCGGCTCTGGGCTCTTCTTCAAGACAAGAATCAAGGGCAGTTTCACCCATATTCGAAAAATAAAATTCCTTTTGACCAAATGAGCCTTTTGCTTTGCTCTCACTAATTCCCACATCCAACCATCTTTTTATATTCAGGGTTATCTAACCACTTGATCTGAAAATGGCAGTTGCCTGACATTTTAAAAGCCAAAAGTACGTTTTCCAATATCTGGTTTCCTACTGCAACACCGTTTAATGCAGGAAACTGTAGTACATTAGGAAACCAGTCTATACATCCGGTTGCATATTTTTACAAATAATTTTAAAGAAACGAACTTAAAATCCTTATTTTTACATTTACCGCAACTGGTGCCTTGTTTCAAGTACGTCTAAAGGAAACAGTTACGACAGAAATCGGGAGAATCTCTTAATTTTAGATGTTTGAATACATTTAATAAAGATTACAGCTCAAATAATAATTTTCCATGACTATTCAAGGACTTTTCGATAAAATACAGTTTTCCATGACTTTTAAAGGCCTTTATTTTACAAAATAAAAATCCATGACTTTTCCAGGATTCCATGACCCGTGCGAACCCTGCTTTGGATCTAACGACATTGGTATTTCAAAGGAGATTATAGAATTAATACATAATAACAACACTTACTCCATATCCCAGTAAACTGAGGACTTTTTAGTATCTTTTCTTTCAGGACTACTGACGATGGTATCTGATGTTCGATTCAACTCCCTCTCTAAAATATTGTCTATCATCTCTCTTTGTAATTGATCTGGATCTTCATCTCGTACATCTTCTGCAAAGATAAGAATAGTTAAGTTACTGGTGCCATTATATATAAGTAAGTCTATTGACCGAAACTACTTTTTGACAATCATGTCAACCTTCATAGTAGTTATGCCAAAATTGCTGAAAGTATTAATAAAATCATATAAAATTATCCTATTAATTCAGTTTTTATATATTTAACGATTATTGCCAAGAGTTGATGGTTACGAGCAATTTCCTCAAAGTACACGCATGAGTAAACACAAACATAAATTCTCCTTTTATAGTAAAACCTGCCTAAACTGAACGTCTTGGTGATCAGTATTTGTGTTCGGAATAGACAAGTGTTCGGTCGATATAGGTTAAACTAATAAAAAATTCCCAACACTGTCACTGGGACTTTATTTCAAATGTGGTTTATACAGGATTCCGATTTATTCAGGGTTCAGTTTATCAACTTTACAGAGGACTATGCAGGCCTCTACATTAACATATTTTTCAACTTGTCCCTTTGGACAACTAACTAAAAAAAGTACTTGTCCGACTCAATCTTTTAGTTGTCCGAAAAAATTAATAAAAAATACAAAAACTAGAGAATAATTATCCAGGGCTCCCACTACTTTCAAATTAGAGGGAGAAGTGACTTCTCTTTCAGAGAGCTTACAGGGAGAAGTGGGAAGACTTCTGGGAGAAGTCAATTGTGATTAATCAAAACATTGTTTCGGGACCCCTCTGACGTTACCCTGCCCAAATTAAGTAAATAGTTAAAGCTGCCTGAACTGATTTGTTCTGGGTTTGTTTTTATTCATAACTACCTTCATATGTCACATTTTGATTTCTGTCTATCTTGATTGGAGTCTTGCGTACCAGTGATTTTTATGTGTACCCCCCCCCCCCCCCTTTTCCTTTTGAAATATTACTGTGTTGTGATCCAATACCACACAAATTGTAATAACTCATATTTGTGTTATATAAATCCTTGTTTCTGGTAAAAAAAAATATACCTAGATACTATATATACAAGTATCTAGGTATATTTTTTTTTACCAGAAACAAGTGCCTGTGATATAAATAAAGCAAAGTATTTTATTTAAATTCACAGAGAAATAAAAATTTTAGTGGATCTTTTCAACCAGATCAGGAAAAAGCTTGTAATATTTGTCCATTTCAAAGGTTTCATTATTTCCCAAAAGCCTAAATCAAGTCCTCTATCGTATTTTGCACTAAAGACAAGTTTAAATTTGGCGCCAAATTGATATCCGATAATTTTTACCTGTCCGTTCGGGAGTGATTCTTGTTCTTATATTTCAAATATTGATATTTCCGTTCATTAAAGCGTTTCTAAGATTGCGACTTTAATTTTGTCAATGTCCTTGAACTTCATCACAGCATGGAGAACGATAAATGATACAATAAGAGTTTTGATCTGGCATTTCACTTTAGCTTTAATCAAAATAAACTATGGACAAATCGGAGATCAAACAGGGCTCTTTTATACAACAAACCCAGTCTTTTATACCAGTGGAAATAGATTTGTCCGTCGTACAGGCACGTTTGGGAATCTGACTTTTTCACAACCGTAATACAAGATCTACTTGTCCGACGTCAGTTTTCACTGGTACCGGACAATCAGACAAACGTTAATGTCGAGGCCTGCCATGCAATAAATATTCCTACCAAATTTGTTTCCAAAAGGCCCAGTGGTTTCAGAGAAGAAAATAAAATTCAAAAGTTTACGGACGATGACGGACACCAAGTGATGACAATATCCCATGTGACCCAAAGGGGTGAGCATTATGTAAAAATGTGTAATATGGTATATGATTGAAAATAAAATAGGGTAACTGGACAGTTGAGATGATTGGAAACATTTTTATTTTCTTCAAATAAACAATATTTATCAGTCTTTTTTTTTGCAGTAGTCTGTACATTCACATTTGTCAAAAAAGAAAATATGTAGGACCCTAAAAATAAGTGTAGGTTTTAGCGGGTTTACCACAAACACAAGCTTTTGTTTGCCTAAACAAAAACAAACTTAACTGTAGATTAGAGGCTGATGTCTTATTTACATTATTTGTGTTTGTTTGGGTATAGTGGTGTCCAACACATATTGTGTTGTGTTTTTGTTTTGCTTTTCTTCGTCATGTGTACCCCATTTCTCTGGATTGTTCATTTTTGATTGCCTCTTCGGTATTCTCTAATGTTTATTTAGATACTCAAACAAACCTTCATTGTCTGTTGACAAGTCACTTTCTATCTTATTGAAAATGTATTCTAGTAGACCTGATAAAATTTCCAATAAATTTAACACAGACTCCCGATTGAAATCAACAACATCTCGTCCATTTATATGTAACAGTGAAGTATGGAGGATATCAGCTGCTAAAGTATCAATAACAGTCTGTACATTGTGGATTTCATCTTCTTTTGTAACTGGACTCCTTATTATACCTATAAAATAAATATTTTTATACATATAATAAAAGTATTACAATTTACCCAGCAGATCTATTTCACTTGAAGCCATTTGATAAAAGTATATGTAATGTATGCTCATCTCATGACACACAATTGTGGGAGTCAGTTTTATTGATGGAGGAGACCAGAGTTCCAGAAGAAAACCACAGACCTGTCGCAAGTCACTGACAAACTTTATCTCATAATGTTGTATCGAGTACACCTTGACATGAGCGGGATTCAAACTCACAATGTTAGTGGTGATAGGCACTGATTGCATAGGTAGTAAGTTGTAAATCCAACTACCCTACAATCACAACAACGATGGCCCCTAGCCAGTTGATAAAAGAAAAAAGTATAGGTAATGTATGCTCATCTCATGACACACTTTAAAACAACTGTGTCCATCTTTCTTCCTTGATCCTTCTTGTGATGTAAGTTGAAGCCAAACATACAGACAGAATAGTTGCTGTTTCTCTTATCAGTTGAAACACATCGGTATTGGTAACCAAATTATATAGGATTTCTTTTTATTGATTTGGAAAGAAGAAACTGTATTCTGTTTAACTATGTGTACCGGTATACACTGAATTATAAGTGTTGAATGCAAAGATTTATATACAAGTTTGTCAACCAAACTAGAAAAAAAATGCAGATATTGTTTTACTCTGAAACTTTATTTAAAAATCTTAAATATAAACATATGTGTATTTATTTCAAAGATACCCATGAAATATGGAGATTTCCTAGTGAAATAAAAACATCACAGTATCAATGTCATCACAATAAAAATAGCATTGAGCGATCGACAATGAAAAACAAGTTCGTTCTCTAAACATCTTATTAGCGCAAATGAAAATGTAAAATTTATGTAATAAATAGTACAACTACTCTTGCATTACGAATATAAAAAATAAATGACTTGTAACCAAACAATAATGGTATTTAATAAATGACTTGTAACCAAACAATAATGGTATTTAATAAATTACTTGTAACCAAACAATAATGGTATTTAATAAATTACTTGTAACCAAATAATGGTATTTAATAAATTACTTGTAACCAAACAATAATGGTATTTAATAAATTACTTGTAACCAAACAATAATGGTATTTCACTCGTGCGCTAATTAAACATGTATTCGTGAATAATATTGTGTATCAGGGATTGAAATTAGTGTAAGTCCAGAGGCCCGAGACCTGTTATTTTTTGGATGGGCCGCTACAATTTCTGAAAATTTCAATTAAAAAGGTCCAGATTTTAAGGAAATTGGTGTTCGGGCCTGCTTACGCTTTGCCATAATTTCGTACACTATTATATTATGTATTTCAATTACTTGAGATCTATTTTTCGGTTTTCATAAGGCATTGAGCAGTTATATCAATTCAATAATTCTCATATCTCTAAATTTATGATAATTGAATTCAATTTCTCAATATATCTGCTGAGATGAATACAATTTCAACTAACCATTCAGTTGTTCTCCACATAAACCTTCAAACAGTGTAACATATACTTGGGAATTAATGTCCTCCACACAACTAATGGGACTTCCAGAATTCAGTTGCTCCAGTAGAGTATTTGCTTGACTAACAATACCTGTTAAAAATATAAAAATAAAGTGTCAATCATTCCAATGTTCTCATGCAATCAAAATATTTATTGTTTCGTACTCCTTCTAAAACTAGAGGCTGTGTATCACTCACCTTATTATTCATACATTGTTTGTGTTCAATGTTTTCTGCAATCTAGATTTTGAGAAAAATATTCCTTTTAACATAGGGTTTGTGTATAAACTGCAACCCCAAAAAGTGTGGACACAATATTTTGTTTCACAGTCATTTCGAAACAAAATAGCTACTCTTTTTATTTTAAGGCTGATAGACGATACATAAAAATTATATAAAACACTAGTTGATTACCAGCAAACATGACACACATTCTTGTGTAAAATGTCTTTGTCCGAATCTGACAATATTCTTTTACAGTTAAACTCCATTAGTGAGCAGGTATGCAGCTCTTTGCTTACGAATCAAAAAACGAGAGTTTTTCTGGTTTCCTGATTCTGTTGAAGTGGAAGCAAAACAAAAAGCTCCTAAGCCAAAGACCGACACAGCAAGAAAGTCTGACAGGTGCTCAGGTTAACTTGAAAGGTCATGGTAAAGGTCCAGGTAAAAACCTAACACGGAAAGCACAATTGAAACATAAAACAGTAGTTAATGATGGAGAACTTCCTAGTTGAAGTAAGAAAGCCAAAGGTAATGTAGATTTTTAAATAAAGGAGTCAAGAAATTTTAGAACTTTATAATTTGTTAGAATCAAAGATATTCTTGATAATCTGAGAATTTTGGCAGACCTATCAAATGAACCAATTAGAATAGAACCTGAAGTGGAATTTCCATAAAATGAAGGTCAGGCCACCAGTTACAAAATTGATGATAATCAATTAGATGTTTTGAAGTGTAGAAGATGAGAATAATAATTTAGAACTTGACAATTTCCTGTCAGAATTCACCAAGTATTTGAGCGGGCAAATTTGGGATAGTTAATGTTGAGCATTTATCTACCCTTGTAAATGTAGTAGTTACAATGAAGTCTGATGTCAATGAAATGGTAAAAGCTAATAAGGTACCTAGCTACTAATTATGAAACTTTAGCACCTTTCAAGGTGAATCCAGAGATTTGGACATTCCTTTCTATTGCATTTTTTTTTATAATCTTAAAGCAGTATCCAATACAAGCTCTTACAAACTCTCAATCTACATTAATTTTCTTAAAGAAATCTTGAAAATAATTAAAAAAATTCATAATTTTGTTTTGCATTTTTAAACTTACGTCTATCTTCATTAGACAATTCTATTGATAATGGTCCCATTTCACTTTTAAATCTTTTTGTTTACCTGAAAAATAAAATTATAACATATTTTGGGTGAACATATACAGACACCATCATGACACTGGAATACTAAATTATTATTGACAAAGACAAAATATTTAAACTAGAAACTCTGATACATGAGCATGTAAAGTAACGCAAACAAAGTATGATACGACAGCAGTATGTCAACAAGGGAAAGTTGAAAGAGTGTAGTCAAACCTGTATTAAGAGGTCACCCTTGGGACCAAGAAACAGTAGCCTTATAGGACAGGTGACCTCTTAAAAGAGGTCCAATTCATATAAAATTTTTAATGACAGGACAAGAAAAAGGTACCTGTTTAATAGAGGTGACCACATTAGCAGGTTTAACTGTATATAAAAAGCAAGTCATTTGTCAGACCCACTCAGGGCATGAAGAATGATTTTCTAAGTCACTTACCCAAGGGAAAGTGAAATCAAAAAATTGCTTTCTCTTCCAAATTTCTATTTTCCCGAAGCAGCCTGAATTTTCTAGGGGGTTGGGGGGGCATGCGTAGTTTACCCACAGAAATTTGTCCGACCATTTCACTTGAATATGAAACGAACAGTTCATTTTTTCTTTATCATATTCGTTGTCTCTGGGATTTTTTCACTGTCTCATTTCTATTTATATCTAATTACGTTTAGCTTTGATTTCAAAATATCTGTGTAAGTTCGAAATTGCAAACCGCAACGTCGATAACTGGTACCTCATGTAAAATACAATTTAATACCTTTACATACGGAATTCAGACTTAAAATAAATCGTAAACCAGTTGGAAACTGATATATCTGATAACCACAAAGTACAACAACGAGCAGCAACAGACTTATAAAACTTTCCATGTTTAAGTTGATGATTGTTCTAGACCAATCAAGGCATTAGCTAGCTGCGGAACTGTAGCCCTTATGGTCCTTGGTCAGTTTTCTGATATTTGCGGACCTAATGTATGGTCTGCAAATATCAGAAAACTGGCCAAGGACCATAAGGGCTATGGTTCCGCAGCTAGGCATTAGCACAATCAAAACAATTTATTTTTTAATACATAGTTTTTTTATGAGTCTGTTTGATGTGATTTTGTTTTAAAACAACGAAAACAGTTTGCAATATTATGCAAAACTAGTTTACTATATTACATCATTACATGGCAATGCCATTTTTGTTACACGATGAACATAAATTTTGGAAATAAAAAATAGTTAAATATTACTTCCAGTGTTCATACATTACATGATTACATAGGCTTCGTCATGAATAGCTTATAATATAAAAGTTAGACATTTGACATTGTAATTTGTATTTTGGTTAACATGACAATATGACTGTCTATCTATGGCTCGCTTCTCATGTCGTACCTGCTCTTACTAATGAAGATTCTTGGAACGTTAAATTACAGAACTGTGGTCTTTTATTTATAAATTTCAGATTCATACGAAAAAGCTGTGCTTAGATCATGTTTGTGCAAGTTTTCATTTGTCGGCGGCCATGGAATGGGATAATCTAAAGCATCTTTGCACAAAACTAACATTTCACATTTGAAAAAAAACCTTACATAAATTTGTCAACAATTAGCTAACATCTATCTCAATGTCCTGGAAACTAATAGAAATGGCAACAGGAATCATTTAGTGTTACAGCTCTTTCAAATTTTCGTCTGGTATTCAACATCAACAATACACAACGACATCTATCGGTGACAATTTCCGACATGACTAGTTCGAGTCCTTTTAACTCCGATCTTGTACAGAAGTATTTAACCACGGGAACTAGACCACACCATTGACTACAGTATAGAAACACAATCAATATTAACACATCCAGGGATGCTGTACGTCGTAATGTACAGGGTAGCGAATTTTATACGATGGGTAGCGATTCTAGACAAGATAAACAATGAGCAGATCATTTATACAGATTCTTCCAAATCCTACTGGGTCTGTTTATATAAGTGAAAGAGTCATTATTGTTTAAAGCCAACCAGTATTTGTTCTTACTCCTTAGTGCTGCTTGCTGAGCGGAGAAATAACAAAAACAATTTTTATTATCTTTGGTTCGACAAGACCGGGGCTAGAACCCATGATATAGGTCGCGCTAATCGGCAGGTCAAATCGGCCCAAGTCAAGTCGGTCAAAGGTCAAATCGTCCCAAGTCAAATCGCCCCCAAAAATATAATAAAAAAAAATGTATGTTATATTGAAAAAGAAATGCACATAGCTGATATTGATTATAATCATTCTTTTAAAAGAATTTGATTTGTGCTTATTGTTTTTAATTTCGTTGTTTTATGTTGTTTATTAATTTGGTATTGTCATTTGTGTCACTATCACTGTCTTATTACAGTCTATACTGTCTTCTGATAAAGCTGGAACGGTGGTTGTGCATAGGTTACCGACATTACGCAGAAAGTCAGATATCTTGAGTGTCTTGCCTTCATACTGGTCCCACCACTCCGCCAGTCGGCTTTGTGACTTCTTGAAGGTGACCCGTTGGTACCGACGTAATTATTGTTCTTCTATCAGACGGATGGCTACGCTGACGGGCCCAGCTTCTCTCATCAGGGCAGATACCAGATTGTAGAAATGTAGCCTTGACACACCTGCTTTACCTATGAAGCGGCGGTGCCATCCTGAAATGTAAAAAATACGAGTTAATATATTGCTGTATAAAAATTGCAAAATAAAAATATCAACAGACTGCAATAATGCTATATTCATGGTTTATTTTTTTTTTTTTTTTTTATTTTACATCCATATTGCTTATGATATACAACCGATGTTAATATGTATATGTATACATATTGTTTACCGAATATTCTAAAAATATGAGTATAAATAAAAAGTAAAATATAAAAATCATCTTCAACATCAATGTTTGTCCTGACGGTCTGACGGAACACAGACCAAGTAGACCATACTGTGTTGTTCAGCCATGTCTTGGTTAACCAGCTGCTGTGTGTTATCTTGTTGAAGGCGCGTCTGATATTGTCTGCTGGTAGGTATATGGTAATGCTAGTAACCTTCGTACGAAGATGTGGACGCCCTTTTTTTAGTTGTAGGATGTCTTTATTCCGAGGTTGTCGACCTTCCGCATAACACTGAAACAATATAAATAGACTTATTTTCTCCTTCGATGTTCTCATACGAAAATAAATTTAGTCTTTTCTATTAAGAATAAAAACAATATGAATAGCAGGGGCGGATTCAGGGGGGGGGGGGGCGCACCCGGCCCGCGTCCCCCCCTAAAATATAATTTTTTTGGGGTAAAATCGTGATTTTTCACACGAAATACCCCAACAATTTTCGCACCTCCCTCCGCTCGGCGCAATATTTTTAAGTGCGCCCCCCCCCCCTAACTTGAAATCCTGGATCCGCCCCTGAATAGGATGTGTGACTCGCTATAACTTCTGTAAACGAGATGTTTTATTATCACATAAATACAGACAAAATTATTTCATGCACTTTAATACAAAAAATATAAGCTTACAATTCAATTTACAAGTTTTTGTTGACTAAAATCATTTATTATTTATTCGAAAGATTGACGTGACGTGTTGTAGCGAACTCGATACCTTATAAAAAAAAAACCCAAGGAGTGTTTTTACCAATAACTGACAAGGATGAGCATGAAATGCACGTGGACATATGAAAACAGGAATCTACCGTAAATTATCTAAACGAAAATAATTATATATAATTGTATAATGGTTTCTCGTCTTTTCTATTGTCAACAGTCGTACAATATCTCATGATACCCAGAGAGAAGATGGAGCTAGATGACGTCACATCATACAATATGATTATCTTCGATAACAAAATATACAAGACATCATCATAAAGCTTACACACTCTCACTCAAACAGCAAAATTAAAAAACTTTGATTGACGTCGCAAGATACAAGTCCCTTATTGAACAAAGTTACTCGTGCACCATAAGAATTTTTGAATCCATGTTCGTTTTTAAAATTGACAAATAAAACAGTGACAAAAAAATGTATTTGTTACAAAAATATGAACAATGTGATTATATCAGTTTTTGAATTGCCATACAACCATACAACCTTAGGCTAACAATATTATGTCAAAACATTGATGATGATGTGCACATGTCAGGCAGGCATGTGTAACTCGTCCTTTTCCACATTTTAATGATCTGATGAATTTGGTTTACGGTTTTCGTGATCATGTCAGTCTCTCCATTAAACATAGACTCACTATATGTGATCCATACATTGATCGTGACGGTGGGTGCATGTAAGGAAGTCAGACATACATAACCTGGCATCTATCTCATGATTATGATCTACTGCTAGGTTTTCGTGATTAGGTCAATTTCACCATTACCATACAACCTAGGCTTATCGTTTGGTTCGCACATTGTTAATTAAACGTTAGAGGTTGAAAATGAACAATCCAGAGACAATTGCGACATATACCGGTAGTACACAGAAAACACAGGACGAAGACAAACAAAATATAAAAGTAGAGAAACCCGAAGGGACATTCAAGAATCGAAACAATCCAGAGACAACTAGCAAAAAAACCAACAAAAACCAAAACAAAACAAAAACCAAAACAAGACAAAGCAAAACAAAACACAACACAGAAAACTATACAGAGTAACACAGACCCCGCAAAAAATGGTGGTGAACCCAGTGCTCTCGAAGGGTAAGCAGCTTCTGCAGCACCGCTGTGTTACTCAATATAGTCAAGTCCGGTAAAAAAAGAGGAAGGAAAACGGAAAAACCCATTGTCATTTGAGATATGGATATTTCGCAACGGTCAAGCGACGACTCTAACCTAGAAGCAACATAACCTTGTTAGAGTAGCTTTTGTGTAAGTAGCTGAAATCTGCCCAAAACATAATTGTGCAGGGCGCAAGCCCAAGAATAACGTATGTATTGTGAAATGTAAACCCCATACGCTGGTGCTGCTGGAATATTGCTGCAAGTGAATGGAAAGTTGAAATAGAATATTGGAAAAGTGAAGTTATCACGTTTGTTTTTAGTCTTCCTCCACAGTCGATTTCAAGGTAAAGGTCAAGATAGGGAGCAGAATTTTGATTATCGGTAGTATCATCATCAATTTATTTGGATAGCTGAGATGCAGAAAATCACCGAATAGAAAATTGTTCCGTGACAGAACATCATCTATATAGCAGAAGCTTGAATTAAAAGTTTGGGCTAATTTTCTACCTTTATTCTTGACAATCCCTAGAAGGAAACATTTCTCGTAAGCGTGTAAAAACAAACCAGCAATTAATGGAACAAAATTCATACCCATTGGAATACCGATCGTATGTTTGAAACACTAGACCACCAAACTGGACAATTATGTTGTCGATAAAAAAAATGTAACATTTGAATGATCTTGTCCTATTTAATTCATTATTATATTTTGAGTGATTCTATCAATAACAAGATAATGGTACCTATGTTCTCCGTTTTTCTTTGAGAAGAAATGCTGAATCTCTTCTTAGGGGCCGTGGTGATCATGATCGTATGGTAGTTGGATTTATAACTACATGTGCAATCAGTGCCTATCACAACTAAAGTTGTGAGTTCGAACCCCGTTCATGGCGAGATGTACTCGATGCAATATTTAACAAATAGTTCATGGCACTAAGGGCCATATGGCAGTCTATGGTTCGGGATGTCACCCACAAAATATTATATGGACAGAAGCGAAGCTGAGGTTCATATACTATTTTGTGGGTGACAGATCGGTCCATAAACTGCCATTTGGCCCGAAGTGCCATGAACTATTTGTTATATTATACTCAATACATGCAAATCTGTCAGACGACATGTACTTTTTATTGTATATCTAAGACAAAAAACGAGTTCGGACAAAATCCGGAAGAAAACATTATATTGATCGGGCCCGGTCAATATACTAAAATATTGATCGGGCCCGGTCAATATACTAAAATATTGACCGGTCAATATACTAAAATATTAACCAACTGCGCTAACAAAGACAAATAGGGAAAATAAAAACGTAAAGTATAATATTATGTGATAAAGTTTGCCAGTGACTTTCGACAGGTCGGTCGGTGGTTTTCTCCGGGTACTCCGGTTTCCTCCACCAATAAAACTGACCGCCACGATTTAACTGAAATATTGTTGAAAGTGGCATTAAAACACCATAGACCTAGACCTGAATCAATTCTTTAAGTCTAGATTTAAGTTGCGTATGTGGAATGATAGTTTCTAATTGTTGTTGCTAAATACAATAAAATATCAAATATACGTCATACGAGTTTAAAAACTGTGTACATTTTTTTTTAGATTAAATTTAATCATTATAAACGATTATTTTCACTGCTCACTGTAAATCCATTTTATCTTTCCACTTTTATTGTATTTCTGAGTAGAAAAAACTTTCAGCATCATCTTTTTAAGACGCAACACAAATACAAAATAGTCAGTTGTTATTTGATAAATGGCATTGGGTTATGCATAAATGGCACACATCACATTTAAACAGGTATATCTATAAGCCTATATACAAACTTTTACATGCCTTAGTGTATAATAAAATATCGATGTTTAATTTCAAATATGAATCATTGCAAAAACAGAAAAAAATCTCCTAAACCAATGTGTTCTCTATTTATAATTATATTGTATATACAATTTTTACCCTATTGGGTATACAAAAACGTAAAACAAACATGTGAGTTTAAGTACAGGTCACATTGTAGATCGAAAATTTCTAATTTTAACTATTTATCTTTCTCCGGTTCAAAGGATTCCACCAATCAATTTCCTTTTTTGAGAACATTATAATTATCTTTGATTGACACAAGAAGTAAAAACTAAGGTGAGAATATTGTTACATGTATGTCTCTAATTTATAGTTTAGACAAAACGTATGTTGGTAAAATTCTTTCTTATTGTTTTTCACAATCATGGTAAGAATTTCGATTTAAAAAACAACAAAGATTCAGAAGAAATTGATATCCTTTTTGTTTTGCCAATTTTAATTTTGAAACCATATTGCGGGAATTTCAAACGATTTCTACCCCCCTAAAGCTGGGCACCGATGGTGGTTCCTACGGTTAGACCTACAGCTGCCCAGTTCGTCCCCATACGGCGGATAAAGGATATCTTATCGTTGTAGGTTGATATGTTATAATACGAAACCTGTAATTCGACCGTAATGGGTATCATGTTTCTGTTTATATAGCTGAACATGTCAATGTCCTGAAATGCTTGAACTATTTGCCGTTGAACGTTATTCAACCAATATGCCTCAAATAAAGAGTGTCCCTATTGGGTTGATTGCAGGAAGGTTGAAATGAAAGATCCGGACGATCTCTCCGTAAAAGGGTTCCGTTGGTTGTGGATTATTCATATAAACAATATACTGTATAACAGAACGTAAGCATCTCTTACGTGTATGTAGAATATGCCCTTGTCACCTAAAAGAAAACTTTTAGAAATTCTTAATGATCATCAAATTGTTTAGCATTGGTCGTTGGTCTCCCATTACAAGCACAGGGACTTGGTAGTAGAGACACTACCATACATATTTAAAGCAAAGATTTGACCAAGCTCATGTGATTAAAAGGTAATATTATTCGACCCTATCTATCATTTTGCAATTAAAATCTCCAATCCACGAAGACCATTGATTTCATAAGATATTTATGACTAATTAATATTAAATATGTTAAAAGTATCAGTTATGGATTTGGTTGTTAAGCTTCCCAGTGAAAGAGCATTCCCGGGTCTCTCGTCGTATGGTATTTTGAATTTACAACTACAAGTGCAATCAGTACCTATCACCACTAAAGTTGTGAGTTCGAATCTCGCTCATGGTGAGGTGTACTCGATGCAACATTATGTGATAAAGTTTGTCGATGGTTTGCTCCGGGTACCCCGGTTTCCTCCACCAATAAAACTGACCGCCACGATATAGCTGAACTATTGTTGAAAGTGGCATTAAACACCATAGCTCTAATCCTAAAGAGCATTCCCTTATCTTCATTGACCTTGCCAGTGTACTGTCCATATTTATGCTCTGGTTCATTTTGTGATAATGCGTGATCCTATCTTTTAGAGTGGAAGTGAATCTGTGAAGTTTTTAGTGTTGATTTGTTTATATCTGTATTGCCATTTGAGATCAAATGATTTAAAAAGGGTAGTATTTGGACCCCATTACCCGGTTTAACCCTGCCATAGTTTTGTGCTTGTCACAAGACATGACTTGATTTCCATTGGCTTTTCTTGCTATTTTTTTCTTCAAAATGATTTGACATGAGATTTAAATGTCCGTGTTTGTTGACATTGGATAAATTGTTACATGTTAATCACTATTTAGATTTTTATTCCCATAAACTAGCTGTTTCTCCAGTCGAAAATATCATTACGTCAGCTTGGAAGGGGTTACACGTATATTCTTTACTACAAAATTAATTTTGGAGTACAATGCATTTAGTTATGCAATCAGTTCTGATCAAATTTGAAAACTCACTTCATTTCATTGAAACTGAGGAAATGGTGGTTACATTTGTTTGTTAAGATATAATTTAATTTGCTGTGAATATTGCAATCTGATTGGTTGATCCGCCTGGAGCAACATTGGTTATATTTGATAACCAGGGTTGGTATTGTGACGTCCACAATGTATTCATTCGCACACGATTAATTCAAATAGTCCCATGAAATAAACACCATAGCTCTAATCCTAAAGAGCATTCCCTTATCTTCATTGACCTGAATTAAAATCGAGGAATCATTAAATTTTGTTGCAAAATTAAATTATAAGGAATATTTTAAATTTTTGAACATCTTATATTTGTATATTGTATAACCTGGTTTGGAACAGTTTACACTTTCCATAAATCGCTTCGCTGTTAATTAAGCGTAAAATGCACCAAACCAGGTCATATGGTATAATCTGTTCAAAAATTGAAAACATTCCTTTTTGAATATTTCCCCAATATATATTCAAGGGTATTATTAGTTTCTCTTCATCGTGAAATGTCGAGTTTAGTTATGGAAAATCTCAATTTGACTTTAATGCATATAATCTATAATCTATAAAAAATGTATTAACCAATATATTTAAATTTATAATTTGAAAAACTGTTTTTTCTTTTTTCTTTTATTTCACCAAAACATTTTAATATAAAAATGTTAACTCTAAATTTTGACAATCACTGTAGATACCTTTGTCAATATTTAAATGTTTTTTTTAGAGCACATGCACCTGAATATTTATAATAGTATTCATTTCAGTGGTATATGATACCATAGATGTGCATTCGGTCAGGATAAGTCGTTATAATATTTACTGGCATCTGGTTTTTACTTACCGTCACGTGTTCTTAGTTGGATACATATCGGAATATGAGGAATACTGAGTTTCTTAAGCGCATGTGCAATATATAAGGAGTACATTGTATACACATGAGAGCAATTTTTGGCACTCATTCCATGCACAACTTTTGACAATCACTGTAGATACCTTTGTCAATATTTAAATGTTTTTTTTAGAGCACATGCACCTGAATATTTATAATAGTATTCATTTCAGTGGTATATGATACAATAGATGTGCATTCGGTCAGGATAAGTCGTTATAATATTTACTGGCATCTGGTTTTTATTTACCGTCACGTGTTCTTAGTTGGATACATATCGGAATATGAGGAATACTGAGTTTCTTAAGCGCATGTGCAATATATAAGGAGTACATTGTATACACATGAGAGCAATTTTTGGCACTCATTCCATGCACAACATAAAAAAATCAAGGTATTCAATGAAAAGAAGATACATTTTGTATATCACCATTGTGAGGTAGGTTCAAATTAAAACTGCAGACATACGTTACACTTTGATTATTCTCAACAATTCGATGTTTAATAACATATTGTATCTCATGGTGACGTTTCAATAACTTATTTTATTACCTAATTGTAAATTTTTTCTTGTTTATTAAGTAACTACATATTTTCAGATATTTTTGCATTTTTTGCTCCCCTGTGATCTATAATAGTCTTCAAGAGACTATTGCACGACAGACTATTGAACTGACCTTTGAACCTTTTCTTCATTGGACAACAAATTTCAAAATTTCAAAATATTTCTAAATTTCTAAAATTTTCAATAAAAATTAAAAATTCTAAAATATTTTTTTTTTAAATTTAAGTTCAAAATTTCAAAATTTTCAAAACTTAAAAAAATTTCAAATTTCAAAATTTTCAAAAAATTTCTAAAATTTCAGCTTTCATAAAATTTCAAAATTTTAATATTTAAATAATAATATTGAAAAACATATGTAATATAAAAATTTAGGACTTTTTACTCTGTATTCCACTTGTTTATTGTTATCTAATTCAACAAATAAATCATTTTCATCAGTTTTTCTACAATATATGCATGAATATATTTAAGTCATGTCCGCTACCTTGCTTCTGTTTAATTAGGAAATAAAACAGTTATTGAATGGGTGTGGATGCAATAGACGAAACTATTTATCCTTCGGTGCTGGGAATGACCAAGTGTTCTATTGCATTCGGCCGTTGGCCTCATGCAATAGAACACTTGGTCATTCCCAGCACCTCAGGACAAATAGTTTCCTCTATTGCATCCACACCCATTAAATAACTGTATATTATTATATGACTCCAGATAATGTCTTTTATAATTGGCTGACGTACCTAGTAACGTTTTTTGATAGCATGTTTTATTGCATACTCATATAGATATCTTGAATTTGATTAGCCTAATGAACGTCACATGACATTTAACATTCCATTCGATCAACCGTTGAACGTTAAGTCGCATGGTTATATCAACCGCACGCGAGAAAACACACATGAAAATTCCCTTGTGCGCCTCACGTGTTTCTAAATCCGGTTAGTTCCCTTGGTACACAACCACAACATGGCACGCAGAACTTACTGAATATGGGTCATCACTTGGTATCTGTTGTCAGATTTGAACTAGACCAAATAATTATGGCACTGTGTAGGATATTCGATGTAATAAAACAATTATCAACCTTGTAAGAGTGTGATATGATGGATTATTATATTTCATGTAAATTTCCTGTCTTCTCATTGGTTAAGGAGCGTGTGCCAATTTAGTCTATCACATGGCAGAAGGTGATAATTTAGTCTATAACATGGCAGAGGGTGATAATTTAGTTTATCACATAGCATAGCTGACAAAATTGCTCACTTTTCATTTAAGAACACCCATCTGTATAAAACATACACCAAAATGGCAGAAAAATATTAACAAATACAAAAAAATGTATGTAATCTTATTTATTACACATCATCGATACCACAGTTTAACACATTTAAAGACAACAGCAATCGAAATTCAGGGCATCAAAATCATAAAAAAGAATGAAACCAGAAGAAAAGAACATTCAGTATAATAAAACAAATAACACATAGCTGAGAGGGTGGTAGAGCAGATTGTTACCCCTAGAACTTTCTCGGGGTAACAATCTGCTCTACCACCCTCTCAGCTATGTGTTTTTTATATATTGTCTCCCCTCGAAAGTTTATGCCACCCTCTAGTGACATAATCTTTCTCTGGGAGACAATCCGTCATATCACACTCTTACAAGGTTGATAATTGTATATTATTACATTACTTCAGATAATGTCTTTTCTGATTGGCTGACATCCCAAATAAAGTTCATTAATAAAACGTTTTATTACATGACTGCAATTTAGCTTGCATATGATCGGCTTAAAATTGATTAAGAGGTTTTGAGTACTTGCGATATCACTCCTCGACTCTTTTATTTGGCATAAATACTCCAAAACTGGCTTTTCAAGATAAAAATAGATCCTGACAGGTGTCCGGAAAGTGATATCACTCTCGCAAGGCATAAACATAGATGGGAGAAAACCGGACTTTTGCTACCGAGGACAATAAAATTCGTTCTTTCGTTGTTCAATAACCGATGAGATTACGTTTAACATTTGTTTTTCGACTGAATCATAAACAAATATTGATATGACGATGAAGTTGTTAGTAGGTAACAATAAAACATTTTCATTGACTTTTTTCAGGTTGATAAATATAGATTACCAGTATTACATGGCATTTTTCATATCATACCCTTTATCAGCCCGAGGTCATGATATCAACCCGAGAACCGATAGGCTCAAGGGATAATGTATGAACGAGGGCTGATAAAGGGTATGCTATCTGTTTAATAACACCGAATATTATTTAGAACACTGGCTAAATAAACAATACCTTTTGTTTGTCGTTTTCAGGACCTAACATGATGTATCTGTTTAATTCTACCGAATGATGTCCACATTACATAAAACGCACAACTGATTAACGTTTTGCAAATTTTGTTACAAGCGTGTCGGTGAAGGGTAAAAACGGAAAATACGATTTTGCAAATACCACAAAAAAAGGTTAAATCTTATGCAAATACACCTACATGAAGTAAAAATTCTGCAAATTCACAATGCAAGGCCTGAATTTTTAAAAAAATATCACGGATATTAACCAATCAGAATCCAGCATTCTTATATAAGGTGTAATTATATGAATATTTGCCGTTTTTACCCTTCACCAAGACGCTTGTAGCAAAATTTTAAAACGTTATCAGTTGTGCATATTATGTAACATCATTCGGTAGAATTAAACAGATACATCATGTTAGGTCCTGAAAACAACACACACTAAATTTGATATCTACGTTTTTATTTTTAATAACATAATATTGTATCATGTTGACATTTTCATAGCCTATCATATCTCACGATGACAATATAAGTTATCTACGTGTCGAACCGTGGGCATTGAGATTGTACCACCCTGAAGCACTTCTGTATAGCCTGAGGCGAAGCCGAAGGCTGTACAGTGGTGCTGAAGGGTGGTACAATCTCAATGCCCACGGGTAGACACGTAGATAACGATTTTATCCCCGGTTTGAAAACAAAAACTGATTTTTAATGGATTTTCTTGTTCTTTTTATAACGTAATCATGACGTTTTTGTACTTGCGGAGTAAAATGCCATAGCTCATGTGAAAATGTGGGTGAATTTCGATAAAGTGTAGGGAGATATCAAATAGATACCTTTGGTATCACCCTACAGCTAATCATTTTTAACGTTTTTTAGGTCTTATTTTGTTGTATTTTAATTTCTTGTATTTGGCGCGTATTGTCACGTGGATAGCGTTACATTATTCATGACGTCACTAGTAATAGGATCGATAATTCTATTGATAAAAAAATATGGGAGGTACATATTTTGGGTGGTATTATAGTACGATAAAACAAATGAAGAATTGATGTGAAAACAATAATGAGAAATGATTTTAAAATGATTGTATTCAAACAATTGACCATTTCTATAAAGACACAACATGACAACAAAATCAACGTTTCAATTTCATGTAGCGCGAATCAACAAAATGTTACACTGTTAAACATGACCATCAATACCGTAGAAACTTTAAATCTCTCAACATTATTTGGTGCATTGTTTGTTTTTTCTGCATTTATTGAGACGCTTGATTTTCTCTCTCTCAAGAAATACGTCCTCCGTTCTCCATTACATGTTGAATGCAAAGCGCTTTGAGATTGTTTACGCTTTACACCATCTTTACATCATGTATAGCAACGTAAAGACATCCAGTGACGTTACGTAACTACCAGCCGGTAGCATGGGTTTTGTACCAACGGGTCATCGACCAATCAAAAGCCGACATTTTTATCAAGCCGGGGATAATATTAATTACGATTACCCTTGAGTTTTATAAATAACTGGTATTATATCTACTCCCGCAGACAACCCTGGGGTATAGAAATATGACATACTGTCTTCGCTAATGGGTTAAACCCGTGATTGTAGTGCGTGAAGAATCAAACGCGAATCTTAGGACTGTACAAGAGCGAATTGCTCCTGTGTAAAATGACCAGCCCCTTGCTTGAAACATGACCACTTGCAGAAGCTCATAATGAGCAACACCTTGATTGGAGTGTTGCAAGGAAATTTCTTTGACCACATTTCCACCACCTCTCCTATTCCACCTTTCATAAACCTTGCTTTATCTGCAATAAAAACGTAGATATCTAACTTAGTACTGCCCATAAAACATTAAACAATAACAAATAGCATTAAACAATAACAAATAACATTAAACAATAACAAATAACTTAAACAATAACAAATAGCATTAAACAATAACAAATAACATTAAACAATAACAAATAACATTAAACAATAACAAATAACATTAAACAATAACAAATAACATTAAACAATAACAAATAACATTAAACAATAACAAATAACATTAAACAATAACTAATAAATATAAGAACAATTCTTATAACCATCCAATTATTATCTTCACCGTCATTACATTGCTACTAAAATGAAAAACAAAAAATACAATACTGTCGGAACAATTCCAAAATACACTACTGTCGGAACAATTCCAAAATTCAATATCAAAATCGTAGAAAGAAGAATAATAGATACCCATAACACATAAATATATGACCGTTTATTTTCCTCGCTTGGGCCGGGTTAAACTAGTTATATGGGCCCAAACCTACAACGATTCATGTACCTTACAATTGTACTAACCATGGTTGTGGTTTCATCATGTCTGTGGTAGCATGTAGACCTTTCAGTTAAGGGGAACAAACACAGGATTTGTATGTTTTTGAATACTTTTTTCATGCATTTGTTTGACTGTTAGAAAATTTGACAATTAAATGGGGGGAGAGTTGTGATCCTATTAACAGCTTTAATCTTATTCGACATTTTCTATAATGATCTATATTTGCACCAAAATCGTTATTGTGTTCTCCTGGAGTTCGGGAGTTTCGGGTTAGCCGGAGTAGTGGTTTATGTTGTTGTGGTTTGTGAGATTGTCATCTTTAACTGTTGCACTTTTTTTTGTCAATTTAAAAATTATTGATTATACTGTTCATGCATATTACCAATATAACATGATTATTATCTCAATTAATAAATTAACAAAATCATAAGTCTCTTTTTTACGGATTGTACAAACAATTACGAAATTGAAGTAGACCAACAGAATATAGTTTGAAGATACCAAAGGGGTAATCGGAAGCCGTAAATCCAAGGACAGACAACAGACAACACATTGACCAAAAGAAAAAGGACAAAAATACAATCAATGATCTACAAAACACTACACATAAAACTAAAGATGGAGCAACACAAACCCCACTAAAAACCGGAGGTGAACTCGGATGCCCCGGAAGGGTAAACAGTTCCTGTTTCACTAGTAGCATCCGTCGTATTACTCTTTTTAAATATCCAGTGATAAGTCATGAATGAGAAATGGACACTATGTGTAATTACGATAAATGATACATGTCCGTAGTCATTTGTGACACAGATATTCCGTAACTGTTAACCAAATCATGCCGGCGACCGTAAAAATGTCGAAGTGATGTCATCAACGTATCTACCAAAAACCCTTGGTTCAGTAGCTTCCTGGTTAGTAGCAAAGGAATCATGATAGGAACAACAAAATACGTCCATAAATTGAAAACAAATCTAACAAGTTGGTAATGGTTTCAGAAGCAGCTGACCATCGAAGATGTCCAATTGTTCAGACAAGTTTCCAACAACAGACATTTTGTATGCTGGTAAGTATTATGCCAACCAATTAGTATTGGTGACAGTGTTTCTGTTATCATTATAATAATCTTTATATGAACAATCTCGCCTCGTGTTCTTTGTTTTCCGAAAAAAACATTTTTATAGATACATAGTGATGTTACGTTTTTCCCCTGATTTATTTGTCCTGTAATGATAATTCCAATTCGACACAACAATAAAAGTGCAAAGGTTAACGTAATGTTGAAATGTTATAAATTTAGACTTTTACAATGGAGACATCATTTATAGCTATATGTTACGATCGGAACACCTTCTATATATACATTGGATGATTTTTAGATGTTTTTATAATTTTGTGTTTTTCTGTGTTATGTTGTGTTTTTGTGTTGTGTTTGTCTTCGTCCTGTGTTGTGTGCACAGTGTGGTCAGTGTCTCTGTATTGTCCATTCTTGATTGTCCCTTCCGGTTTCTCCAACGTTTATTTTGCAATACATGGATATAGACCTGGCGTACATAAAATGTTCTTGTCCACCATTTTGAGTCGTATCCTATTTCCGTCAGGTTTACTATTTAACAAGATATTACTACAAATGTACGATGAAAAAACACTATATATTTTATTTACTTTAGAACTCGGAACTTCCAACAATGTAACCGTACCAATCCTCGCTGGAATTTGTTGCCTGCTGGCGGTGATTGTGATAGGTATCTTCATAGAATCAGCCTGGTTTGTTGTACATCACTATCCACACAAAACACAAAGAAATAAGTTTATATATTTACTAGGACTATATCCGGTGAGTATGCTACAATCAGTTCACTTATGTCAGGAAACCTATTAACAATTATTTAAGAGGTCATCGTAGCCGTATGATCGTATGGTAGTTGGATTTACAACTACCTATGCAATCAGTGTCTATCACCACTGATCTTGTGAGTTCGAATCTCGATCAGGGCGAGGTGTACAAAATTATGTGATAAAGTTTGTCAGTGACTTGCGACAAGTCGGTGGTTTCTCCGGGTACTCCGGTTTCATCCACCAGTGAAACTGACCGCCACGATATACCTGAAATATTATTGAAAGTGGCGTTAAACACCATCAAACAAACAAAATTAACAATTACATGTTTAGTTCTGCTGTTTATGACCTCATTTTAATATATGACGCGTATACGTAATTATGTTTGACATGATTTACACACATAAGTATACTGATACACATTTTATATTTATTGTTATGATATATTAATGAAAATTACATATTTTGATGATTGTGTTTTTTCCCCCACATTCTTGACTATCTATTGGTCTTGCAAGGACGGAAGTTAGATATGACAATGTCTTCACTCTTACAAGTAGTCGTTTTATTTCAAGATTTAATCCAAATAATAAATAGAGAATATTATATGACTCTTTCCGTATCACATCTCGTATCAACCAGAGACACCAATATCATCCCGAGAGCTTAAGCTCAAGGGTTGATACGGGATGTGATACGGAAAGAGCCATATCATATTATGTTTATAATATACTTAAACATGAGAAAGTCTTGTTCTGTAGTATGAACCTTTAGTCAGGTGATCAATATCATTTTAAGGGGTATGATAAAGGGGTGATGATATCGATATCAGTCACGGCAGACAAATACAGTCGTAATGTTCTTTCAGTATCATATATGCACATTTCCTTTATTTAGTACTAAGCATATGATAATAATTCATATCAAACAGTTCTCTGACAGGTACACACTGATAATTTAGGATTCTGTATTTGTATTTGTTTTTACATTATTTACGGATTCTGATTACCCATTTGGTACAACATGTATCCTTTGTTTGATTTCGACATTTCAATAGAACAAATAATCTGTTGATATTTATGTCAAGATTTTTAAGTAAAATCTATATTAAGCGATGCCTTTCTTGATTGAAATAGACAATCACAGTTCTATTGACTAAGATTGTATGGGAGTTCTATATATATCGACCTACGTAATCAGTGCATATCACCACTAACATTTTGTTAGTTATACAGCACCTGGCGAGGTGACATCGATACACTTTTGTTTGTTATTTATTTGCGGTAAGTTGATGTCATCTCCTCCAATAAAACTTACAAACACGATGTAACTGAAATAATATTGTTAAACCCCCATTACCTAATAGAAATACGAAGATTAGGTCACTAAGCGAACGTTGACCTGGATGACATATACATTTTACATTTGTAATATGAATAATTGCCGTAGATAGATTGTAGTCAGTAGTTAGGTCCTTTTGCACTCGCATCGATGTACATAAATTAGCTTATACATAATAACACCTAATGATACACAAATAACAATAACAACATGTATGTTATTCAGGTGATTTCTTGTACATCTGTTTTGGCGGTTCTGATACCGACGACAACATTTCTGTGCGAACTTGTTGCAGCTACGTGAGTCTTATAATAATAAATATTAGATATATTTCCATTTTATGCATATAAACAACCCCTAAACAATAAAATACTTTCCCTATATGATTACAACATAAAACAATAAAAGCTGCATTATAATCTAGAATTATATGCAAGGGTTTTGCCATCATACAGTTGTTAGATTCTTGCTCTACAACACCAACAGACCAATCTAAATCTAAATATGATCGTTTTATTGTGGTGTCTTCCAATAGTGTCTCTAGCCCCATATTTAAATGACATGATGAGGTCTTCTAAAACGGAAATTAACAAAACATTAAACTTAACTTGCATGAAAATGTATGTTTTAATTTTTTTTCAGGTATTGTATTAATCTCCAGATAAACGGACTTCCCCAAACACTATTTACGGACTGCCCTCATTTATATAACACGAAATATGCAAATAACAATCATGGAATCAATTAATTTCGAATAAGATGGGTTTTGTAGAAACGAAGACTATTGATAACCATAATTAGTTGCTATTATATTTTTTATACCGATTAAACCAAACATAGCAATCGGAAGCCGTATATCAAAGAAGAACAGGCAATACAACGAGGAGAGGGGGAGGGGGAGGAGGAGAGGGGGAGGGGGAGGGGTACAAAATACAACTAGTGGTAAAAAGAGCACAGAAAGGTTGAGCAACAGATACTCCACCAAAAACAGTCGGCACACGCAGGTGTTCCGGGAGGGTAGGAAGTTCCTACGCTACTAGTGGCACTCGTCCTGCTATTGCTGTAAGTTGTCTTTTACTGCAATGATTGGTGGCATTTTCCATACAATTGAGGCACAAAATATAAAAGAAACGGACATAATTACAACAAATAATGGGATAGCACAAAAGGACTACAAAACAATGTTACATTGTGTATTTAAATTTTTCGTCATTAAGTTCATTTATCACTTCCCTTATTGGTTTTTTGTCAAAAAGTAGAAAAATGTAATATTTACCCCCACCCCCCCAAAAAACCCAACATATAAATAATGTAATTATTATTCAAACTAAAGTTCTCTTCCCTCCGGCATATGTGACCTTAGCCAATTTTGGATATCCTGTTGGTGCTCTATGGTTTACTTGCTCCCACAACTTTTAATTCATTTGTCTTTCCAAGCTTTTGACTTTGAGTGTACCCGATGATGGTTATCTTAGAAATGCGTCGTGCACACTAAATTAGATATCTACGGTTTTATTGCGCTGACCATTAGAAAAGCTTGAAGATGCCACTGGAGTAATCATCGTCTCCACCCACCGGCCGTATGCTCCACTCAACGGCTGTATGCTCCCCTCACCCGCCGTATGCTCCACCCACCGGCCGTATTGCTCCACTCACCGACCGTATGCTCCACCCACCGGCCGTATGCTCCACTCGCCGGCCGTATGCTTCACCCACCGGCCGTATGCTCCACTCACCGGCCGTATGCCACCGACGATAGTTAGTACTAATAATGAATATCCGTTATTTAAGAAGAGTTTGAAGATACCAAATGGGCAATCAGAATCCGTATATAGAAGAAGAACAAACAACACAATGGCCAAAAGGAAAAGTACAAAAGGATAAATAACGATCTACAAAACATACACATAAAACTAAAGATCGAGTAACACGAACCTCACAACCAGAATATGCATTGTTAGCTGGAAAAATGTAAACAATAAACAGTTCTATGAAATGTGTGTATCAAATCTTTGTTTAATTTTAAATCAAGCAACATGTTTTACCTATATTTGTTGTATATTTTAGGTATTTATCAATATGCATTGTGGTGTTCGTAAATGTGGTCATGTCTTACTATGGTGGAAAGAATGGTTTACTGGCAAAAATGTCGGACGAGAAGATGGGATTTGCTACCCCACCGCTTTGTTGTTGTTGTCTTTGCTTAAACAACAAACCATTTAATAGGTGTGTAACTATTTAAAATTCATGGTTCAATAGCACCCAAGTCAGAACATAGTTTGGATAAGGAAAAAAAAAAAAGATTACAAACACATATATTGAACGGAACAAAAGCGCGAACCACATTTGATACCAAGTATTGCTCAAGAGTAATATTATTCTATTCCTTAGCGTGCCTAAATGTTGTAGTCAACCTATGTAACCTGAATCTGTTGTTATTTACAAGATTAAGCATTAATGAAAAAAAGTAAAATAAAATGACACAATATTACTTTGTGCACAAAAGTACAAAAGTTGACTGATGTTCTTCATATGAAGATAACTGCTTGGTTTTCAATTATGACTACAAAACACACAAGAAAGTATGAAACATGTTGCAGTTTGTAGTTTGTACTCTTTATTTCAGGTTATAGTTGACTATATATAGCAATAATTAAGTATATATCTCGTGTTAAGAAATTTTGAGATCATCGCTTTAGAAATTCTATAACCACCATCATGGGTTTTCTTCTCCGTATCGTATTTCCGTTCTAATTTCATTGTAGACATGTTTTCGATGTATACTTGCGAATTGCTGATCCCTTAGATTCACGAAGGATGCCATATAATAACCTTTCTGAGCACATTTTATCAAGCACTCCGACTATATATATACATTGTCATAACTTTTGTTGAATCTAAGTTTGTGTTTGAACTGTTGGTTTTTTTTCTATGTTTGATCGTCCTTTTGTCCGAAGATATTTTCTGGCTAACGCGATCTCAATTCGTCATTTGATATGTATTAAACGCATATCTGGCTAACGCGGTCTCAATTCGTCATTTGATATGTATTAAACGCATATCTGGCTAACGCGATCTCAATTCGTCATTTGATATGTATTAAACGCATATCTGGCTAACGCGATCTCAATTCGTCATTTGATATGTATTAAACGCATATCTGGCTAACGCGATCTCAATTCGTCATTTGATATGTATTAAACGCATATCTGGCTAACGCGATCTCAATTCGTCATTTGATATGTATTAAACGCATATCTGGCTAACGCGATCTCAATTCGTCATTTGATATGTATTAAACGCATATCTGGCTAACGCGATCTCAATTCGTCATTTGATATGTATTAAACGCATATCTGGCTAACGCGATCTCAATTCGTCATTTGATATGTATTAAACACATAAATTATGAACTCCGTTAGCTATTGAATAGCCACTATAATCATCAACTTGTAGAAGGCAGTCAGCATTTGGTGGAAGAAGTTTAATAAATTTTTAAGTTTCGAGTCCTTATCGTCTACATTGAATCTTATTCAAATATATGGTTATGGGTATGGTGTTTAACGCCACTTTCAACATTATTTCAGTTAGATCGTGGTTGTCAGTTTTATTGGTGCCGCAGATCACTGACAAACTTTATCACAAGATCTTATTCAAATTACTTTAAACATTAATATATATTATATCATAAGAATCTAATTACAAGGAAAAAAGGTCAAATATATATCCAGGAAAGTGAGCGGGCATGTATAAGTGTGTTAGGAGTATCGAGTTTAACTCTATTTCTACGATTTTTGGATTGGATTTTGGAATTGTTCCGACAGAGTAGTATTTATTTGTTTTTCCTTTTATTTAATATTATTTATATCAGAAAAAATTATTTTCCTCTTGTGCTTTTTTTTAATTAGTAATCCAAAATGTTTGTACATATTAGTATATATAAAATATTTATGTCAAATTGTTTTTTATCTACAGGAAATATTTAACGATAGCCACCATAATGACATTCCAGACGACGATAGTGAAGCCTATAGCACTATTCATAGCAGCGGTTTTATGGTCAAATGGGATGTATGTCGCAGGAGATCAGGTAAGATGCTACTATTCAATGGATAATGCTTGGGTAGTCTGAGAAAGATAAGGTAAGGCACAAATCAATGTTCATTTTCTTGCAGTATGCCACAGGCGATGTGGTAAGATCCAGTTCAGTTTGCAAGTGGGAATAATGTATGAGTTGAACTGGTAAATCACCTTTTTTATGGAGTGAGTGAGTGAATGATTGTTTTCTAACACAAAATGGGAAATGTTTCAGCTATATCATGGCGAGGACAAGTTTCATTCGATGAGATGATAATTATATCCGCTTTGTACTAGACCAACACACAGTCGATTTTTTTTATAGTGCTAGTTTACTGAAAACAATCCGCGAGTAGAAATGTCGCTTCACTCTTACACTTTTTCCGAGCCAAGCAGTGTTTGGTCATTCTCGTTATAGCCGAGTACTTAGAGGAGAAGCCAGAAATACCAATCTCATAGTCATTTGACCTAAACCAACTATCTACTGCACTCAAAGGGGAGCACGCTAACCACTATGCCACCGATGCGGTTTTTTTCTATGGACACAGGGAGATGAGGTAGGACACAAGTCAGACAAATTGGATAACTGTATGGGGCAAATGAGGTCAATCGCTGTTATATGAACATTTGAAAAGATGAGATAAAACACTATTCAATTGACAAAGTGCGGTATTGTGTGAGATAAATCACTGTTCTATGACTCGGCATTGGTTCCCAGAGCTCAATCCACATACCTTCCCTGTGCTTCCCCATCAGACGGATAGGGAGTACACACTCGATGTGTTTTGACAGATTATGATACGGAAAGCCTGACCGTGAATCATAATGCGTGCCGATTTTGGAGAGTGCCACGTTCCCTGCCCGTCAAAGACCATTTTCGTAATTTTCGAAGAAGGTACTTTGTAGCAGCTGCAAGAGAATCTAAATATATCGTCCCTACCCAACTTGTCATACTTTCAATCATCATGTGGTATATTGTTGTTATACAGTAAGCTTGTAATCCTCCTGGTATATTGTTGTTATACAGTAAGCTTGTAATCCTCCTGGTATATTGTTGTTATACAGTAAGCTTGTAATCCTCCTGGTATATTGTTGTTATACAGTAAGCTTACAATCCTCCTGGTATATTGTTGTTATACAGTAAGCTTGTAATCCTCCTGGTATATTGTTGTTATACAGTAAGCTTACAATCCTCCTGGTATATTGTTGTTATACAGTAAGCTTGCAATCCTCCTGGTATATTGTTGTTATACAGTAAGCTTGTAATCCTCCTGGTATATTGTTGTTATACAGTAAGCTTGTAATCCTCCTGGTGTATTGTTGTTATACAGTAAGCTTGTAATCCGCCTGGTATATTGTTGTTATACAGTAAGCTTGTAATCCTCCTGGTATATTGTTGTTATACAGTAAGCTTGTAATCCTCCTGGTGTATTGTTGTTATACAGTAAGCTTGCAATCCTCCTGGTATATTGTTGTTATACAGTAAGCTTGTAATCCTCCTGGTATATTGTTGTTATACAGTAAGCTTGTAATCCTCCTGGTATATTGTTGTTATACAGTAAGCTTACAATCCTCCTGGTATATTGTTGTTATACAGTAAGCTTGTAATCCTCCTGGTATATTGTTGTTATACAGTAAGCTTACAATCCTCCTGGTATATTGTTGTTATACAGTAAGCTTGCAATCCTCCTGGTATATTGTTGTTATACAGTAAGCTTGTAATCCTCCTGGTATATTGTTGTTATACAGTAAGCTTGTAATCCTCCTGGTGTATTGTTGTTATACAGTAAGCTTGTAATCCGCCTGGTATATTGTTGTTATACAGTAAGCTTGTAATCCTCCTGGTATATTGTTGTTATACAGTAAGCTTGTAATCCTCCTGGTGTATTGTTGTTATACAGTAAGCTTGCAATCCTCCTGGTATATTGTTGTTATACAGTAAGCTTGTAATCCTCCTGGTATATTGTTTGTATACAGTAAGCTTGTAATCCTCCTGGTATATTGTTGTTATACAGTAAGCTTACAATCCTCCTGGTATATTGTTGTTATACAGTAAGCTTGCAATCCTCCTGGTATATTGTTGTTATACAGTAAGCTTGTAATCCTCCTGGTATATTGTTGTTATACAGTAAGCTTGTAATCCTCCTGGTATATTGTTGTTATACAGTAAGCTTACAATCCTCCTGGTATATTGTTGTTATACAGTAAGCTTGCAATCCTCCTGGTATATTGTTGTTATACAGTAAGCGTGTAATCCTCCTGGTATATTGTTTGTATACAGTAAGCTTGTAATCCTCCTGGTATATTGTTGTTATACAGTAAGCTTACAATCCTCCTGGTATATTGTTGTTATACAGTAAGCTTACAATCCTCCTGGTATATTGTTGTTATACAGTAAGCTTGTAATCCTCCTGGTATATTGTTGTTATACAGTAAGCTTGCAATCCTCCTGGTATATTGTTGTTATACAGTATGCTTACAATCCTCCTGGTATATTGTTGTTATACAGTAAGCTTGCAATCCTCCTGGTATATTGTTGTTATACAGTAAGCTTACAATTCTCTTGGTATATTGTTGTTATACAGTAAGCTTGCAATCCTCCTGGTATATTGTTGTTATACAGTAAGCTTACAATCCTCCTGGTATATTGTTGTTATACAGTAAGCTTGCAATCCTCCTGGTATATTGTTGTTATACAGAAAGCTTACAATCCTCCTGGTATATTGTTGTTATACAGTAAGCTTGCAATCCTCCTGGTATATTGTTGTTATACAGTAAGCTTACAATCCTCCTGGTATATTGTTGTTATACAGTAAGCTTGCAATTCTCCTGGTATATTGTTGTTATACAGTAAGCTTACAATCCTCCTGGTATATTGTTGTTATACAGTAAGCTTGCAATCCTCCTGGTATATTGTTGTTATACAGTAAGCTTACAATCCTCCTGGTATATTGTTGTTATACAGTAAGCTTGCAATTCTCCTGGTATATTGTTGTTATACAGTAAGCTTGTAATCCTCCTGGTATATTGTTGTTATACAGTAAGCTTACAATCCTCCTGGTATATTGTTGTTATACATTAAGCTTGTAATCCTCCTGGTATATTGTTGTTACACAGTAAGCTTACAATCCTCCTGGTATATTGTTGTTATACAGTAAGCTTGTAATCCTCCTGGTATATTGTTGTTATGCAGTAAGCTTGTAATCCTCCTGGTATATTGTTGTTATACAGTAAGCTTACAATCCTCCTGGTATATTGTTGTTATACAGTAAGCTTGCAATCCTCCTGGTATATTGTTGTTATACAGTAAGCTTGTAATCCTCCTGGTATATTGTTTGTATACAGTAAGCTTGTAATCCTCCTGGTATATTGTTGTTATACAGTAAGCTTACAATCCTCCTGGTATATTGTTGTTATACAGAAAGCTTACAATCCTCCTGGTATATTGTTGTTATACAGTAAGCTTGCAATCCTCCTGGTATATTGTTGTTATACAGTAAGCTTACAATCCTCCTGGTATATTGTTGTTATACAGTAAGCTTGCAATTCTCCTGGTATATTGTTGTTATACAGTAAGCTTACAATCCTCCTGGTATATTGTTGTTATACAGTAAGCTTGCAATCCTCCTGGTATATTGTTGTTATACAGTAAGCTTACAATCCTCCTGGTATATTGTTGTTATACAGTAAGCTTGCAATTCTCCTGGTATATTGTTGTTATACAGTAAGCTTACAATCCTCCTGGTATATTGTTGTTATACAGTAAGCTTGCAATCCTCCTGGTATATTGTTGTTATACAGTAAGCTTGTAATCCTCCTGGTATATTGTTTGTATACAGTAAGCTTGTAATCCTCCTGGTATATTGTTGTTATACAGTAAGCTTACAATCCTCCTGGTATATTGTTGTTATACAGTAAGCTTGCAATCCTCCTGGTATATTGTTGTTATACAGTAAGCTTACAATCCTCCTGGTATATTGTTGTTATATAGAAAGCTTACAATCCTCCTGGTATATTGTTGTTATACAGTAAGCTTGCAATCCTCCTGGTATATTGTTGTTATACAGTAAGCTTACAATCCTCCTGGTATATTGTTGTTATACAGTAAGCTTGCAATCCTCCTGGTATATTGTTGTTATACAGAAAGCTTACAATCCTCCTGGTATATTGTTGTTATACAGTAAGCTTGCAATCCTCCTGGTATATTGTTGTTATACAGTAAGCTTACAATCCTCCTGGTATATTGTTGTTATACAGTAAGCTTGCAATTCTTTTGGTATATTGTTGTTATACAGTAAGCTTACAATCCTCCTGGTATATTGTTGTTATACAGTAAGCTTGCAATCCTCCTGGTATATTGTTGTTATACAGTAAGCTTACAATCCTCCTGGTATATTGTTGTTATACAGTAAGCTTGCAATTCTCCTGGTATATTGTTGTTATACAGTAAGCTTACAATCCTCCTGGTATATTGTTGTTATACAGTAAGCTTGCAATCCTCCTGGTATATTGTTGTTATACAGTAAGCTTGTGATCCTCCTGGTATATTGTTTGTATACAGTAAGCTTGTAATCCTCCTGGTATATTGTTGTTATACAGTAAGCTTACAATCAACCTGGTATATTGTTGTTATACAGTAAGCTTGTAATCCTCCTGGTATATTGTTGTTATACAGTAAGCTTGCAATCCTCCTGGTATATTGTTGTTATATAGAAAGCTTACAATCCTCCTGGTATATTGTTGTTATACAGTAAGCTTGCAATCCTCCTGGTATATTGTTGTTATACAGTAAGCTTAAAATCCTCCTGGTATATTGTTGTTATACAGTAAGCTTGCAATTCTCCTGGTATATTGTTGTTATACAGTAAGCTTACAATCCTCCTGGTATATTGTTGTTATACAGTAAGCTTGCAATCCTCCTGGTATATTGTTGTTATACAGTAAGCTTACAATCCTCCTGGTATATTGTTGTTATACAGTAAGCTTGCAATTCTCCTGGTATATTGTTGTTATACAGTAAGCTTACAATCCTCCTGGTATATTGTTGTTATACAGTAAGCTTGCAATCCTCCTGGTATATTGTTGTTATACAGTAAGCTTGTATTCCTCCTGGTATATTGTTGTTATACAGTAAGCTTACAATCCTCCTGGTATATTGTTGTTATACAGTAAGCTTGTAATCCTCCTGGTATATTGTTGTTATACAGTAAGCTTGCAATCCTCCTGGTATATTGTTGTTATATAGAAAGCTTACAATCCTCCTGGTATATTGTTGTTATACAGTAAGCTTGCAATCCTCCTGGTATATTGTTGTTATACAGTAAGCTTACAATCCTCCTGGTATATTGTTGTTATACAGTAAGCTTGCAATCCTCCTGGTATATTGTTGTAATACAGAAAGCTTACAATCCTCCTGGTATATTGTTGTTATACAGTAAGCTTGCAATCCTCCTGGTATATTGTTGTTATACAGTAAGCTTACAATCCTCCTGGTATATTGTTGTTATACAGTAAGCTTGCAATTCTCCTGGTATATTGTTGTTATACAGTAAGCTTACAATCCTCCTGGTATATTGTTGTTATACAGTAAGCTTGCAATCCTCCTGGTATATTGTTGTTATACAGTAAGCTTACAATCCTCCTGGTATATTGTTGTTATACAGTAAGCTTGCAATTCTCCTGGTATATTGTTGTTATACAGTAAGCTTACAATCCTCCTGGTATATTGTTGTTATACAGTAAGCTTGCAATCCTCCTGGTATATTGTTGTTATACAGTAAGCTTGTAATCCTCCTGGTATATTGTTTGTATACAGTAAGCTTGTAATCCTCCTGGTATATTGTTGTTATATAGTAAGCTTACAATCCTCCTGGTATATTGTTGTTATACAGTAAGCTTGTAATCCTCCTGGTATATTGTTGTTATACAGTAAGCTTGCAATCCTCCTGGTATATTGTTGTTATATAGAAAGCTTACAATCCTCCTGGTATATTGTTGTTATACAGTAAGCTTGCAATCCTCCTGGTATATTGTTGTTATACAGTAAGCTTACAATCCTCCTGGTATATTGTTGTTATACAGTAAGCTTGCAATTCTCCTGGAATATTGTTGTTATACAGTAAGCTTACAATCCTCCTGGTATATTGTTGTTATACAGTAAGCTTGCAATTCTCCTGGTATATTGTTGTTATACAGTAAGCTTACAATCCTCCTGGTATATTGTTGTTATACAGTAAGCTTGCAATCCTCCTGGTATATTGTTGTTATACAGTAAGCTTACAATCCTCCTGGTATATTGTTGTTATACAGTAAGCTTGCAATTCTCCTGGTATATTGTTGTTATACAGTAAGCTTACAATCCTCCTGGTATATTGTTGTTATACAGTAAGCTTGCAATTCTCCTGGTATATTGTTGTTATACAGTAAGCTTGTAATCCTCCTGGTATATTGTTGTTATACAGTAAGCTTACAATCCTCCTGGTATATTGTTGTTATACATTAAGCTTGTAATCCTCCTGGTATATTGTTGTTACACAGTAAGCTTACAATCCTCCTGGTATATTGTTGTTATACAGTAAGCTTGTAATCCTCCTGGTATATTGTTGTTATGCAGTAAGCTTGTAATCCTCCTGGTATATTGTTGTTATACAGTAAGCTTACAATCCTCCTGGTATATTGTTGTTATACAGTAAGCTTGCAATCCTCCTGGTATATTGTTGTTATACAGTAAGCTTGTAATCCTCCTGGTATATTGTTTGTATACAGTAAGCTTGTAATCCTCCTGGTATATTGTTGTTATACAGTAAGCTTACAATCCTCCTGGTATATTGTTGTTATACAGTAAGCTTGCAATCCTCCTGGTATATTGTTGTTATACAGTAAGCTTACAATCCTCCTAGTATATTGTTGTTATACAGTAAGCTTGCAATCCTCCTGGTATATTGTTGTTATACAGAAAGCTTACAATCCTCCTGGTATATTGTTGTTATACAGTAAGCTTGCAATCCTCCTGGTATATTGTTGTTATACAGTAAGCTTACAATCCTCCTGGTATATTGTTGTTATACAGTAAGCTTGCAATTCTCCTGGTATATTGTTGTTATACAGTAAGCTTACAATCCTCCTGGTATATTGTTGTTATACAGTAAGCTTGCAATCCTCCTGGTATATTGTTGTTATACAGTAAGCTTACAATCCTCCTGGTATATTGTTGTTATACAGTAAGCTTGCAATTCTCCTGGTATATTGTTGTTATACAGTAAGCTTACAATCCTCCTGGTATATTGTTGTTATACAGTAAGCTTGCAATCCTCCTAGTATATTGTTGTTATACAGTAAGCTTGTAATCCTCCTGGTATATTGTTTGTATACAGTAAGCTTGTAATCCTCCTGGTATATTGTTGTTATACAGTAAGCTTACAATCCTCCTGGTATATTGTTGTTATACAGTAAGCTTGTAATCCTCCTGGTATATTGTTGTTATACAGTAAGCTTACAATCCTCCTGGTATATTGTTGTTATATAGAAAGCTTACAATCCTCCTGGTATATTGTTGTTATACAGTAAGCTTGCAATCCTCCTGGTATATTGTTGTTATACAGTAAGCTTACAATCCTCCTGGTATATTGTTGTTATACAGTAAGCTTACAATCCTCCTGGTATATTGTTGTTATACAGAAAGCTTACAATCCTCCTGGTATATTGTTGTTATACAGTAAGCTTACAATCCTCCTGGTATATTGTTGTTATACAGTAAGCTTGCAATTCTTTTGGTATATTGTTGTTATACAGTAAGCTTACAATCCTCCTGGTATATTGTTGTTATACAGTAAGCTTGCAATCCTCCTGGTATATTGTTGTTATACAGTAAGCTTACAATCCTCCTGGTATATTGTTGTTATACAGTAAGCTTGCAATTCTCCTGGTATATTGTTGTTATACAGTAAGCTTACAATCCTCCTGGTATATTGTTGTTATACAGTAAGCTTACAATCCTCCTGGTATATTGTTGTTATACAGTAAGCTTGCAATTCTCCTGGTATATTGTTGTTATACAGTAAGCTTACAATCCTCCTGGTATATTGTTGTTATACAGTAAGCTTGCAATCCTCCTGGTATATTGTTGTTATACAGTAAGCTTGTATTCCTCCTGGTATATTGTTGTTATACAGTAAGCTTACAATCCTCCTGGTATATTGTTGTTATACAGTAAGCTTGTAATCCTCCTGGTATATTGTTGTTATACAGTAAGCTTGCAATCCTCCTGGTATATTGTTGTTATATAGAAAGCTTACAATCCTCCTGGTATATTGTTGTTATACAGTAAGCTTGCAATCCTCCTGGTATATTGTTGTTATACAGTAAGCTTACAATCCTCCTGGTATATTGTTGTTATACAGTAAGCTTGCAATCCTCCTGGTATATTGTTGTTATACAGTAAGCTTGCAATCCTCCTGGTATATTGTTGTTATACAGTAAGCTTACAATCCTCCTGGTATATTGTTGTTATACAGTAAGCTTGCAATTCTCCTGGTATATTGTTGTTATACAGTAAGCTTACAATCCTCCTGGTATATTGTTGTTATACAGTAAGCTTGCAATCCTCCTGGTATATTGTTGTTATACAGTAAGCTTACAATCCTCCTGGTATATTGTTGTTATACAGTAAGCTTGCAATTCTCCTGGTATATTGTTGTTATACAGTAAGCTTACAATCCTCCTGGTATATTGTTGTTATACAGTAAGCTTGCAATCCTCCTGGTATATTGTTGTTATACAGTAAGCTTGTATTCCTCCTGGTATATTGTTGTTATACAGTAAGCTTACAATCCTCCTGGTATATTGTTGTTATACAGTAAGCTTGTAATCCTCCTGGTATATTGTTGTTATACAGTAAGCTTGCAATCCTCCTGGTATATTGTTGTTATATAGAAAGCTTACAATCCTCCTGGTATATTGTTGTTATACAGTAAGCTTGCAATCCTCCTGGTATATTGTTGTTATACAGTAAGCTTACAATCCTCCTGGTATATTGTTGTTATACAGTAAGCTTGCAATCCTCCTGGTATATTGTTGTTATACAGAAAGCTTACAATCCTCCTGGTATATTGTTGTTATACAGTAAGCTTGCAATCCTCCTGGTATATTGTTGTTATACAGTAAGCTTACAATCCTCCTGGTATATTGTTGTTATACAGTAAGCTTGCAATTCTCCTGGTATATTGTTGTTATACAGTAAGCTTACAATCCTCCTGGTATATTGTTGTTATACAGTAAGCTTGCAATCCTCCTGGTATATTGTTGTTATACAGTAAGCTTACAATCCTCCTGGTATATTGTTGTTATACAGTAAGCTTGCAATTCTCCTGGTATATTGTTGTTATACAGTAAGCTTACAATCCTCCTGGTATATTGTTGTTATACAGTAAGCTTGCAATCCTCCTGGTATATTGTTGTTATACAGTAAGCTTGTAATCCTCCTGGTATATTGTTTGTATACAGTAAGCTTGTAATCCTCCTGGTATATTGTTGTTATATAGTAAGCTTACAATCCTCCTGGTATATTGTTGTTATACAGTAAGCTTGTAATCCTCCTGGTATATTGTTGTTATACAGTAAGCTTGCAATCCTCCTGGTATATTGTTGTTATATAGAAAGCTTACAATCCTCCTGGTATATTGTTGTTATACAGTAAGCTTGCAATCCTCCTGGTATATTGTTGTTATACAGTAAGCTTACAATCCTCCTGGTATATTGTTGTTATACAGTAAGCTTGCAATTCTCCTGGAATATTGTTGTTATACAGTAAGCTTACAATCCTCCTGGTATATTGTTGTTATACAGTAAGCTTGCAATTCTCCTGGTATATTGTTGTTATACAGTAAGCTTACAATCCTCCTGGTATATTGTTGTTATACAGTAAGCTTGCAATCCTCCTGGTATATTGTTGTTATACAGTAAGCTTACAATCCTCCTGGTATATTGTTGTTATACAGTAAGCTTGCAATTCTCCTGGTATATTGTTGTTATACAGTAAGCTTACAATCCTCCTGGTATATTGTTGTTATACAGTAAGCTTGCAATCCTCCTGGTATATTGTTGTTATACAGTAAGCTTACAATCCTCCTGGTATATTGTTGTTATAAGTAAGCTTACAATCCTCCTGGTATATTGTTGTTATACATTAAGCTTGTAATCCTCCTGGTATATTGTTGTTATGCAGTAAGCTTGTAATCCTCCTGGTATATTGTTGTTATACAGTAAGCTTACAATCCTCCTGGTATATTGTTGATATACAGTAAGCTTGCAATCCTCCTGGTATATTGTTGTTATACAGTAAGCTTGTAATCCTCCTGGTATATTGTTTGCATACAGTAAGCTTGTAATCCTCCTGGTATATTGTTGTTATACAGTAAGCTTACAATCCTCCTGGTATATTGTTGTTATACAGTAAGCTTGCAATCCTCCTGGTATATTGTTGTTATACAGAAAGCTTACAATCCTCCTGGTATATTGTTGTTATACAGTAAGCTTGCAATCCTCCTGGTATATTGTTGTTATACAGTAAGCTTACAATCCTCCTGGTATATTGTTGTTATACAGTAAGCTTGCAATTCTCCTGGTATATTGTTGTTATACAGTAAGCTTACAATCCTCCTGGTATATTGTTGTTATACAGTAAGCTTGCAATCCTCCTGGTATATTGTTGTTATACAGTAAGCTTACAATCCTCCTGGTATATTGTTGTTATACAGTAAGCTTACAATCCTCCTGGTATATTGTTGTTATACATTAAGCTTGTAATCCTCCTGGTATATTGTTGTTACACAGTAAGCTTACAATCCTCCTGGTATATTATTGTTATACAGTAAGCTTGTAATCCTCCTGGTATATTGTTGTTATGCAGTAAGCTTGTAATCCTCCTGGTATATTGTTGTTATACAGTAAGCTTACAATCCTCCTGGTATATTGTTGTTATACAGTAAGCTTGCAATCCTCCTGGTATATTGTTGTTATACAGTAAGCTTGTAATCCTCCTGGTATATTGTTTGTATACAGTAAGCTTGTAATCCTCCTGGTATATTGTTGTTATACAGTAAGCTTACAATCCTCCTGGTATATTGTTGTTATACAGTAAGCTTGTAATCCTCCTGGTATATTGTTGTTATACAGTAAGCTTGCAATCCTCCTGGTATATTGTTGTTATACAGAAAGCTTACAATCCTCCTGGTATATTGTTGTTATACAGTAAGCTTGCAATCCTCCTGGTATATTGTTGTTATACAGTAAGCTTACAATCCTCCTGGTATATTGTTGTTATACAGTAAGCTTGCAATTCTCCTGGTATATTGTTGTTATACAGTAAGCTTACAATCCTCCTGGTATATTGTTGTTATACAGTAAGCTTGCAATCCTCCTGGTATATTGTTGTTATACAGTAAGCTTACAATCCTCCTGGTATATTGTTGTTATACAGTAAGCTTGCAATCCTCCTGATATATTGTTGTTATACAGTAAGCTTGTAATCCTCCTGGTAAATTGTTGTTATACAGTAAGCTTACAATCCTCCTGGTATATTGTTGTTATACAGTAAGCTTACAATCCTCCTGGTATATTGTTGTTATACAGTATGCTTACAATCCTCCTGGTATATTGTTGTTATAAGTAAGCTTGCAATCCTCCTGGTATATTGTTGTTATACAGTAAGCTTACAATTCTCCTGGTATATTGTTGTTATACAGTAAGCTTGCAATTCTCCTGGTATATTGTTGTTATACAGTAAGCTTACAATCCTCCTGGTATATTGTTGTTATACAGTAAGCATGCAATCCTCCTGGTATATTGTTGTTATACAGTAAGCTTACAATCCTCCTGGTATATTGTTGTTATACAGTAAGCTTGCAATCCTCCTGGTATATTGTTGTTATACAGTAAGCTTACAATCCTCCTGGTATATTGTTGTTATACAGTAAGCTTGCAATTCTCCTGGTATATTGTTGTTATACAGTAAGCTTGTAATCCTCCTGGTATATTGCTGTTATACAGTAAGCTTGCAATCCTCCTGGTATATTGTTGTTATACAGTAAGCTTACAATCCTCCTGGTATATTGTTGTTATACAGTAAGCTAGTAATCCTCCTGGTATATTGTTATTATACAGTAAGCTTGTAATCCTCCTGGTATATTGTTGTTATACAGTAAGCTTGTAATCCTCCTGGTATATTGTTGTTATACAGTAAGCTTGTAATCCTCCTGGTATATTGTTGTTATACAGTAAGCTTACAATCCTCCTGGTATATTGTTGTTATACAGTAAGCTTGTAATCCTCCTGGTATATTGTTGTTATACAGTAAGCTTGTAATCCTCCTGGTATATTGTTGTTATACAGTAAGCTTACAATCCTCCTGGTATATTGTTGTTATACAGTAAGCTTACAATCCTCCTGGTATATTGTTGTTATACAGTAAGCTTGTAATCCTCCTTGTATATTGTTTATATACAGTAAGCTTGTAATCCTCCTGGTATATTGTTGTTATACAGTAAGCTTGCAATCCTCCTGGTATATTGTTGTTATACAGTAAACTTACAATCCTCCTGGTATATTGTTGTTATACAGTAAGCTTGCAATTCTCCTGGTATATTGTTGTTATACAGTAAGCTTACAATCCTCCTGGTATATTGTTGTTATACAGTAAGCTTGCAATCCTCCTGGTATATTGTTGTTATACAGTAAGCTTACAATCCTCCTGGTATATTGTTGTTATAAGTAAGCTTACAATCCTCCTGGTATATTGTTGTTATACAGTAAGCTTGCAATCCTCCTGGTATATTGTTGTTATACAGTAAGCTTACAATCCTCCTGGTATATTGTTGTTATACATTAAGCTTGTAATCCTCCTGGTATATTGTTGTTACACAGTAAGCTTACAATCCTCCTGGTATATTATTGTTATACAGTAAGCTTGTAATCCTCCTGGTATATTGTTGTTATACAGTAAGCTTGTAATCCTCCTGGTATATTGTTTGTATACAGTAAGCTTGTAATCCTCCTGGTATATTGTTGTTATACAGTAAGCTTACAATCCTCCTGGTATATTGTTGTTATACAGTAAGCTTGTAATCCTCCTGGTATATTGTTGTTATACAGAAAGCTTACAATCCTCCTGGTATATTGTTGTTATACAGTAAGCTTGCAATCCTCCTGGTATATTGTTGTTATACAGTAAGCTTACAATCCTCCTGGTATATTGTTGTTATACAGTAAGCTTACAATCCTCCTGGTATATTGTTGTTATACAGTAAGCTTGCAATCCTCCTGGTATATTGTTGTTATACAGAAAGCTTACAATCCTCCTGGTATATTGTTGTTATACAGTAAGCTTGCAATCCTCCTGGTATATTGTTGTTATACAGTAAGCTTACAATCCTCCTGGTATATTGTTGTTATACAGTAAGCTTACAATCCTCCTGGTATATTGTTGTTATACAGTAAGCTTGCAATCCTCCTGGTATATTGTTGTTATACAGTAAGCTTACAATCCTCCTGGTATATTGTTGTTATAAGTAAGCTTACAATCCTCCTGGTATATTGTTGTTATACAGTAAGCTTGCAATCCTCCTGATATATTGTTGTTATACAGTAAGCTTGTAATCCTCCTGGTATATTGTTGTTATACAGTAAGCTTACAATCCTCCTGGTATATTGTTGTTATACAGTAAGCTTACAATCCTCCTGGTATATTGTTGTTATACAGTATGCTTACAATCCTCCTGGTATATTGTTGTTATACAGTAAGCTTGCAATCCTCCTGGTATATTGTTGTTATACAGTAAGCTTACAATTCTCCTGGTATATTGTTGTTATACAGTAAGCTTGCAATTCTCCTGGTATATTGTTGTTATACAGTAAGCTTACAATCCTCCTGGTATATTGTTGTTATACAGTAAGCATGCAATCCTCCTGGTATATTGTTGTTATACAGTAAGCTTACAATCCTCCTGGTATATTGTTGTTATACAGTAAGGTTGCAATCCTCCTGGTATATTGTTGTTATACAGTAAGCTTACAATCCTCCTGGTATATTGTTGTTATACAGTAAGCTTGCAATTCTCCTGGTATATTGTTGTTATACAGTAAGCTTGTAATCCTCCTGGTATATTGCTGTTATACAGTAAGCTTGCAATCCTCCTGGTATATTGTTGTTATACAGTAAGCTTACAATCCTCCTGGTATATTGTTGTTATACAGTAAGCTTGTAATCCTCCTGGTATATTGTTATTATACAGTAAGCTTGTAATCCTCCTGGTATATTGTTGTTATACAGTAAGCTTGTAATCCTCCTGGTATATTGTTGTTATACAGTAAGCTTGTAATCCTCCTGGTATATTGTTGTTATACAGTAAGCTTACAATCCTCCTGGTATATTGTTTTTATACAGTAAGCTTGTAATCCTCCTGGTATATTGTTGTTATACAGTAAGCTTGTAATCCTCCTGGTATATTGTTGTTATACAGTAAGCTTACAATCCTCCTGGTATATTGTTGTTATACAGTAAGCTTACAATCCTCCTGGTATATTGTTGTTATACAGTAAGCTTGTAATCCTCCTTGTATATTGTTTATATACAGTAAGCTTGTAATCCTCCTGGTATATTGTTGTTATACAGTAAGCTTGCAATCCTCCTGGTATATTGTTGTTATACAGTAAACTTACAATCCTCCTGGTATATTGTTGTTATACAGTAAGCTTGTAATCCTCCTGGTATATTGTTGTTATACAGTAAGCTTGTAATCCTCCTGGTATATTGTTGTTATACAGTAAGCTTACAATCCCCCTGGTATATTGTTTGTATACTGTACGCAATGATAATGGTGTGTTGTTTGTTTAGTTTGAGCAAACCACGTGATGCATTGTTTTTATGCTTTGATCAATCCGTGGTCTATTGTTGGTATTTTGTTTTTATACTGTCAGCAATCTTCGTCGTATATTGATTTTATCATGTGAGCAAAATCATCATTATATATTAATATATATATTTAATAATAATATTTAATAATTATTCTTACTTGCTTGATCAATGAAAAGTAATAAGACAATGGTATAACAAGAACTACCAATAATTGTTTTGTTTAATGTTCTATTTTTAGAATAATCCTACACACGTTGTATTCTATACACATTGGTTCAGTGTGGTTTCTACTCTAGTTGGTATTTGGGGACTTGGTGTGACATATAGATCTACGAGAGCTAAACTAGAGGAGTATAGAATTGGCATCAAATTCGCTTGTCTACAGTTTGTTTTGGTGTTCATAAATGTACAGTTTGCAGTCATTGGTTTATTGGCTAGGAATGACATACCTGCATGCGAGGGAACGAGAGACTCGAGAGTCAGAGGATACCGTAATCATTTTTTTTATGTCACTATGTTATAAATTAATATGTAGTTATTTTATGTATTTTAAGTTTTTAGAAATAATTCTGATATAAGTGTTACGATAAGATAACAATGAAAAGGAAGTTGAGGGTTAAACATCAACAAAAAAAGTTAGAATAGATTTCTAGTAAAAGAACTATTCATATAATATAACCAAATCACAACAGCACAAACAGTGGTTGTTGGTTTATGGTGTTTAACGCCACTTTCAACAATATTTCAGTTACATCGTGGCGGTTAGTTTTATTTATACCGGAGTACCCGGAGAAAACCACCGACCTGTCGTAAGTCACTGACAAACTTTATCACATAAAGTTGTATCGCCTGAGTGGAACTCACAACGCTAGTGGTGATAGGCACCGAATACGATCACGACCACGACGGTCCCCAACAGCACAAACAGGTAAATTAAAAACATAACAAACAAGAAAAGCTAACGCAGACGAAAACAGTGATGATAGCACGTGTTATAAGACTCAGTATCTCATGTCCGATTCATGGCACGTGACGTGAAGTTCTAGTGGTTACATTATACATTCCGTATCAAAAATATTACATCGCATGAAAGTGGAACTGAACACAAACTCTAGCAAATTCTGTATCTGGGGCAAACTTTCTTTCATGGGTAACTGGTGAAATTGAACCCTACATAGGTAAACTGGGAAATATAGCTATCATTCTTACAAAGCTTTTATTATATAATACTTATTACAATATATTTTATAATGTAAAAAAGAAAAAAAGATTGATTTGTTTTTGTTTTTGTAGGAATTCACCATTCCTTACTAGTCCTAGAGATGTTTCTATTTTCAATATTAGCAAGGTATGCTTACCGACGATCTGACCCAGCATTGCTGCAAGCTGCTGAACTAAAAGATGTCAGCCAAACAACGAATGGCAATGTAATATACATTTTATAATCCTATGTGTATTCTGCAGCAGTATATTTACTCTCGAATCTGTTGAACAAACATATCATTCCTATATTTTGTTAGGTTTATGGTGTTTAACGCCACTTTCAATAATGTTTCAATTATATCCTGGCGGTCACTGACAAACTTATATTTTGGAATCTTTTGATAAAGGAATTGAGATTTGATATAACAAATACTATTTAATGGAATGCATTTTGGTATAGATTACTGCTTTAGTGTGAATATAGTTATCAGTGTAGCTGATTTTGACTATTAAAATGACTATAATTACAAATATTTGATTTACAATCTATACTACATCCTATTATATGATTTTCTCTTCTAAGTAAACATTGACAGATTCAGGTAAAAAAAATCATTTTTCCAAAGTATCATTTTCAAAATGTTCAAGCACTGTGGAAACGTTTTTAGAAAGGAAGCAAACTGTTGCATGTTTGTAATAAATTGAAAATGAACACGTCAATGAACTAGTGACCATCTTAGTGAAGACAACAGCTACCATGACGTCCGCTTAATACTTGTTTGAATGGGACACAATTTAGTAACCAAATTATTGCTAAATATAATGATTTTAGTTTTGCCATTATAATTTCCCCACTTTAAAGTAGTAATATCTCTGTTTCCTCATAACTGGATCTACATATCACTGCGGATACACCATTCTACATCTTGTTCCAGTAATCATAATTTTTTAAATAGTGAATTATATTTCTCAAAAAAATATTGTGCCGTGATACCAACTACCTAACGTGCATTTTCTCAAAACGTTTTATGATCATTATCATGAAGCAAAGCTGCTGATCATTATCAAATATCCGTGCCTCGACTGCTAGTAAAATGTTTCTAGTTTAATCAGTATAAGAAGATTTTGGAGATACAAAAAGGTTAATCAGAATTCGTAAACCACAGGACAGACAACACAATGGCCAAAAAAGAAAAAGGACTAAAGGACAAACAACGATCTACAAATAAACTCAGGTACTCCGGAAGGATAAGAAGTTCCTTACATCTTGTGAACCGATTTGTATTATGCATCGGTTTTGTAAATGAGCAATGTGATGGAGGGAGGCATTCATGGAGTGGTAGAAACACCATGTCCCATTACCGACTGTTTCCGAGTTCCAAACTTTTGTCATTTTATGTTTTTGTGTTATTTGTTTATCTATTAATAAAACAATATTTTGTATTATTACCTAACTGCAATGTTTTACATGTTTTATAAAGAATTGTTTATTTTCAACTATTTTTGGGGTTTTGGCTTTCTAGTGTTCTATTACCTGGTGATCTATTGCCAGCTGGTGTTCTATTGCCTGGCGTTCTATTGCATGACTACCTTTGATCTTTACTGTGATTGGTCAAGACAATCTCATGAATATTTATTACCAATCCGAAATCTTGTCTAGTCCACACCGGATTATAGCGTATGAAAGTGTCGTAATCTAAAACGATTTAACCCTTTGACTGCCACGTTTCATGTATAATCGTTACTTCGTGTGCGGTATAATTCCTGAGTTATGGTTCTTTCAGCAGAGTGACGTCATTTATTTCATGATGTCATTTTAACAGCAATGTGTTGTTACTTACTGTTTCTTTTTAATTTTGAAGAGGCTCTATATGTGCAATATCTATAACTGACTTCAAATTGTGCAATCCAATTATAACGTATTTGTGTAACTTATTCTTAAAGAAAATAAACGTAAATTTCTTTCCCAAGGGACATATGTCCCTAGCGCAGTCTATCAATCAGGGACATATATATGTCCATCGCGTCGTCTAAAAACAAGCACAGCTTAAAATTTTTAAGAATTTCCATATTTATTATGAAAAAGATAATTTGTGATATTTGCTAAAATTGTAAAAACAATATTTATATATTGAAAAAAGTATTTTTTTTTAATCTGTCTAAAAAAATATGATTAGGTAATGAAACAGTTATTTAATAGAAGTGCAGGCAATAGATCAAGCAATTTTCCCTCGGTATTGGGAAAGACCAAAGTGTTCTATTGCCCTCTGTCGTTGACATAGAACACTTCGGTCGTTGACCTCGGGCAATAGAACACTTTGGTCTTTCCCAATACCTCGGGAAAAATATTCTGATCTATTGCCTGCACTCCTATTAAATAACTACTGTTCCATCTAATTAATATTTAACATTTATATTGCATGATCTATTACAAATAGCATTGCATAATAAATCAAGTTTACTTTATATGTTACAGGTTTAATAAGATCATGGCGAGAAATGCGGAACATAAACAGTAGGCACCGTTTTATACTACTCACCGGCTACCACATTAGCGAGAAATGCGGAACATTAAAAGTAGGCACCGTTTTATATTGCTCTCTGACTACGACATTACGTATCTACATGACCTAATTACGGCACTTCTGTTAATTCTGCAGAACCATCATATAATGACCCTGTTTTTGCAATATTCCATTAGTTGATATTAATTGATAAGATGACATTGGAAAATTATGTTCATTTACAGTAGAAACTGTAGAATTTGTCTGAGTCATCATATACAGTAGGCAGTGTAGTTTATCTATGTAATTTTAACTAGGCAATTTTGTGTGTCTAGGCAATCAAGAACAGTAGAAACTACATAATTCTTCTAGGGCATCAAATGAGATAGAGACTGTAGTTTGTCTAAATCATCAGACAGTATTTACTATAGAATTGATCATAAGTCGTCGTCTACAGTATAGAACACGTCAATATAGTTTACATTTTGAACACAAGATAATAAATTAATTTTAGAGTCACATGTCATTTTATATGTGATTTGATTGGTTTAAAAATTTGAGGTTATTTGTCAATGTACGAAATCGAAAAATAGGCGTCGTTCTCAAGGCGTCGCTGCTGTTGTCATCAGGTGATTTTCATTAAATGAGGCACCTTTGGGGTTATTTAAATTTATTTCTAATTATTTGCCTTATTTTGAATTTTTTTTTTCAATATCATAACAAAAAAAATTTGAATTAATTTAAAAGGACTGATCGAAATTATTTGTTCGGTTAATTCGAAATAACCTCAATCAGGTTGTACACACGCTTACGTAACCCGCTAAGCGAGCGGGTTACACGGTGTGTACAACCTGATTGAGGTTATTTCTTCATGAACCGAACAAAAATTGCGATCAATCCTTAAAAAGGTTACTTTTGAAGGAGTTAGAAGCAGACAGGATATATGCCTATATAATTTGGAAAAAAAACGAGTGGTGATCTATTTCAGTATTATTCATATGTCACCTATTACCTGAATGAATAGGATTTCTTCCATTGGATGCTTGTTTTCTCCTTGACTTGAATATTATCAAGATTGTTGTTAAAGAAATGCAAATATTAGATGTAATACTACAAACTGAATGTAATAGATGTGTTAGATGTTAGATAATAGAAATTATTATATAGATATCGATGAAATACCGTGATTTCCGAGTTAAATAAAAACGATAATTTCACTAGTGAAATTACCCTTTTCATTGAAACGTAAAATTTAGACATTATTTGGCTTTGTGTACGCTTTGATTTGGATCAAATTTAACTAAAATAATATTTCAAGGTAAGCATTTTAATTATTTTATTGTCGTGGGTGGGTGGCGCCATGTTTTTTGAAGCGATACACATTATAGTATATCCCTTCGCTACACACGTAATATAGTGCAATTAAACTCATTTTATATTAAATTCGATTCGAAACATTTCTTTTTATCTATATAATAAATACTATAACTAATTGACGAGTTTCATTATCAAAAATATGTCACTCGTGACCAAATAACGTTGTAACTCACTCATGCGCTGCGCGCATTCGTGAGTTACTGTGTTATTTGGTCATTCGTGACATATTTTTGATAATGAAACTCGTCAATTAGTTATAGTATAAATAATTATTGTACATGTAATATAAATTCTGCTGTTGGATAAATCGTAAACAATGATTGTAATATAAATGATCCCTGTTAGATGAATATAATATAGTGATTGTAATATAAATGTTATTATTATACCTCAGTATATATTTGTCTATATAAAATTAAATGCAGATAAAATTACTATTTTGCACATAAAAATCCAATTGCTGATTTTGATTAAATAGTTTTGATGACTGATCATGACCATTTCCCTAAGGAAATTGTTCAGTTCAAACAGCATACGTTTTCCCGCGCTTTTATGGTTCGGATCTTTCGTGTTTTAACGTACATCCACCTACATGCCCGAGAGATACGATTATTTGTTTACCAATCGTAACTACTCGGCCATTCTCGCTACCCTGCAAATAACCTCGTACGTACATAGTAGAAATTCTTCTTAAATTGTTTGCCGGAAGTTAAGCTAAGTTAAGCCGCACAAAAATATAGTCCACGAAAATCCAATATGGAAGACATACTAAGTAAAATCTAATCATGCAAAACTAATTAAAACTTTAATTGAAATATAGAAAATTGCTTAAAATATAACTTTATCAAACTTTCATGTAACTGACATGTGAAAAGTAGTGCGATTTATACGCCTAATGCATACGAGGTTATTTGCAGGGTAGCGAGAATGGCCGAGTAGTTACGATTGATTTGTTTACCAGACGATAAAATGGCATCTGCTGAAAATATTTTATTGACAATGAACAGTGACTTTAATTGAGTTTAATCTTGTTGATCAATTCTTTAAACTGGTTAGAATTGTTGTTAAAACATGTTTATTGTTGATATTTTTTCTTAATATTACTATTAAGAACTTCTATTTGTGTCTTTTTAATAGCCATATTTTCTCAGATTTCCTAGATTTAATAGGCTTTGGTATAATAAAACACTTATTTACTGGCTATTCGGACAATAACAAGTTTATTGTCCCCCTCGACACCAACTATTTTCGCGTCGGGAAATAGTTGATGTCTCGGGGGACAATAAACTTGCTATATTGTCCGAATAGCCAGTAAATAGGTGTATATTACCAGGGGCGTAGCTGGAAGTAAAACTATGTGCAATTAAAGAACTTCGGCGAGGGGTCTGGGGGCCGCTTAAATGTAGGGGGACCAGGGGGCGAAGCCTCCCGGAAGCCCAGCGTTTCTAGCAATTAGAGAGGATAATTCTTGTTGTTAAACCGCTCCTTTTTTTACCATCACGTTTCATACAGAAAACATGCATCGATTGACAGAGTACTTCAGGAAGTTAATATATATGAACAAAGGAAATATGAGGTACAACACCTGTTAAAAAAGAAATGCCTTGATTCCTGAAACCTGCGAATTGTTCCTATCAATTCAGTTTTATATATACCGTCCACCTCGGTTATTAAAATTTATTTTTAGATGTTCTGATGGATACTAAATATTTGCTTTTTAAAAAGCTTTGCAGATTTAACGGAGAATATGAACAGACTGCGAATCAAAAGGTGCATGCAATAACGTGTTCCTAATTTTGTTTAAATATTTTTTCAGTTGTACTTTGTAACATTCACTTGTTTTAAGTGTTATTTTTTATATTTGTAATAAAAATTTGGCAATACAAAATAATTCAAAATGATGAAAGTAATGAATTCCTGTTGTAATAATCAAAACACATAGTAGATTGCGTTATTTATTTTATATTTGAATTTAATGTCCGTAGTCAAAGTCAATATGACGAGATTTTCCTAAAGTAAATGATCGCATGTCGATGTCAATGTCTCTGTCCACATGCAGTACAGCTAAAGAAGTCAGGCGGTCCTGCAACATTGTTGTCCTCAAGTACGTTTTAAGGCGACGGAGAGCAGAGAATGATCTCTCCGTCGTAGCTGTGCTGGCAGGCATGGTGTAAAGTATCAACAAAACGGTCCTGATCGAAGGATAGAGCTCTTCGTTTGTGACGTTGAGGGTTTCCTTCCGATTCGATGGTTTAGCGGTTGTCAATGTTGCCCAACGGGCTTTCCACCTTTTGATTTCGGCTTTAAACATAACTATGCCGCAACGTAAATCGGTTTTGTATGTGTCAAATATAACGTCTACGGTTTCTGGTGTTAGTCTAGACAAGTTTATTCGTATCAAGTATTGTGCCTGGTATCTGCCGCCGTTTTCAAGTAATATCGCGGTAAGCTCTGTTATGTAATAGTCCATAAACGGGTAGTACATAGACTGTCAGCCCGATCTCCTTGGAATAGTCGGTAGAATTTCGAACTGATCAGCAATAGAAACGGCCATATCAAATAACGAGTGACTCAGTCCCACACAGTTTGGTCGTTTCGTTCCGAAGTTAATTGATTAACAACAACTTCACTCTCTTTGACCGCTTCTACCAGATCGCATTTTACTCCTTGCAAACATGTCGATAAATGGACGGTTGATTTTAAAATGTGTTCCGCTGCTACAAGCGCGATAATAAATTTGAATTTTAAAATAGCGGCAAGATACTGTCCGGCTTTTTCGTCTCCATCTTGTTGTAGTTGTTCTAAGGCGTGTACAACAGGAAATAACACACGAAAAGTGTACAAGGAGTCTGCATGGCTGGTACAACGTGTCTCGCACAAAGTACGCAATTTCCAGCGCGAACCCTTCAACTATTTACTTACCGTCTAAATAACCATAGTCGGTCACGGGAGCTTATAACATTTTTGTACGATGTTGCTGATCAGACTAACTTCTAAATTGTAACAAACAAAACAAAGAAAATAAGCTATTTTCCACAAACAATATAAGCCTCGCCCCTTGACCTTCTTGTAATTTTCCGTCTGCAAGCATTTAAATTACGATCGACACTCTACATTGCTTTCTACCGTAATTGTAAGACTGGGTTTATCCAATCGCTGTTCGACAAATAAATACAACATCGTACAATAACATTTAGCCATGCAGTGCATACATCTGCATTACGCTATGTGGAAAAACATGTTGTCCTGTCTGATTTCACTGCCAATTTCAATAATTATGCAGACCCCTCCCCCTCCCCTCACTTGACAATTTCAGAAAAAAATCTTCATTTACATGCTGCTGTTTTGAAGTGTCTACTTTTACGAGACAGGTTTTAACAACAGAGTAGGGACTGGCATAGGGAATGTGTCTGCTTTAAAGAGACAGTTTTTGTACAACAGAATAGGGAAGGTGTCTGGTTTTTTTTTTTTTTATTATTTTTTTTTTTTTTTATAGATATTTCAATTATCAGTAACACAAAAAAAATGATACATCTCCTTCATACAACAATACCACTTGTATTCACGACAGGAGACACTATTATATTCCATGGCATTCGCATTCATTCACAAGAATACATGAGACAATACCCCTACAGACAATAATGAATAATATTTGTTTAAAGAATTTAGTCCTTGCTTTTTTTTGGATAAGTTATTGATAATGTAAATTAATGCTTTATATAATTTAATGTATCTGGAGGGAAAGGTAAACTGTGAGTAAGCATTTGGCTCCCATTGCGATTTCAACAAAATAACTTTTGTTTCATGCTTAGACAACTCGTCCTCTGTATAGTGTCCCAATATCTGGATACGGAGGACCAACATGAGTTGAGGTCTTACGCTTTTGTGAATCTAATGGACTTGGTAATGACTCTGGTAGAGAATCAGATACACCAGCTTGGCTTGTATCGAACGATTTTGTCGATGAAGCATCCTTAGGCTTGAAGTAAAAATCTAGTTTCTTCATGTCAAACTTTGAATGTTGACCATGCTTAACTTCGGAAAATTATAAATACCGGAACAAAAACCCGTCATCGTAAAAGCAATCTCCGGAATAAAGATCAATATCATCTTTCTTCAGAAAAAACACGTTATAATGATTATTAATTATACTGAAAAAAGTGGGATTCTTCCCATGTCAGTAATAATATTTTTTAGTGCAAGCATAACATTTTTTTTTTGCCGAAATGATGTTCAAGCAATTGATTTTGTGCGTAAGGGCAGCTACGCGCCTGATTACTGTTAGATGAAATAGTAATGTGTGACTGTAATAGAAATGGTAAACCAAACACGTACACTAACCTTTCACCCTCGTGGTAAACATTGCGCTTGCAACAGTTAATTTGCACGATTTTTCAGTGGAATATTGTTGAACACAAAAGGGAGAATATTTTTCTCAATAAAGAATCATCGTGAAGGGGTTTAGATTCACTTATGTGTACAGAATGGCAACAAAATACGACGAAATCGACTAACGGAGGCATCAAACTCTCCTTCATATGCTAATTTCTCGGATATTAAACAATAATAAATATCAGATTTCGCATGGTTTTACAGGGAAATTCATAGGTAAAGTACATACAATACTCTGTGGTTCTTATCTCCTTTGCAAAGGTTATTTAAAATATGTCAAGTTGTTTTTTTCTGCTAAACCGGAAGCGATACCAAACAACTGTTGCCGTTGCTCTTACCATACAGTGTACAGACGCTGATGAAGCTTGTCGGTCAAGCGAAATATCTGTCAATTTGATTATGATTATAGTCTTTTTGTAGACTTGTTATTTTTGTTATATTTTAGCATCTTTTTTATATTATATATATATATATATATATATATATATACGTCTGAAAATTAAACCAAACAGTGTTAGAATTAGATTTTAGAGCTGTCAAATTTTGGTTCTTCCCTCGACGGGATTTGAACCCACACCATTGTTACACTGCAGCACCATTCGCTTAGCCTTACGTCCAGCGCCCTAGACCACTCGACTACATCCACTCCCTTATATATATATACATATTTTCAGTATACCGTAGGATCAGTCAAAATTGTTGTAAACCAAACTCTACAAGTTACACAAACAGCCTGGCTAATAACCACTGTCGTCAAAGAGCTCCGGTCGGACTTGTTCTGTCATCTTCCGGTACAAGTCAATTAGGCATGTTTGACATACAGGCGACTACAAAAAGTAAGTATTATGATCATATAGCATTATTATATCTTGAATCCAGAAGATGTCGTTATCGGTCGATTATTTTTGCTTGTTTTTACCTATATATTACTGTAGTTATCTTCATCGATTACTCAGATATAGATAAAATGATGTACATAAACAATGAAAAATGCTAATAATGAGATTGAAATCATCAAATAAAGCTATAAAAAGTAGATTATATGTGTAATTAAAGTACACAAGCCCTTTGTAATGCTTATATACATGATAGTTTGCACTGGCGTGCCACCATGGATAGTCTTAGACTTACTACAGTGAAAAACACAATGCTTATTTACGTACATTCGTTCCGGCTCTGTCAGTCACTACTTTCCGGTTGGGTCGCAAAAATTGTGTTTCAATAGAACCGGTTTTGTCTATGTAAAAAATTGAAAGAATAGCGAAAACAGCTCAATATCACAATTATGTTTCCTTTCTGTAATTTATTTAAGGTTCATTATAACACTTGTTAAGGGTATGTTCGACTTGCAAATTGATAAAAAAAAAAAAAAAAAAAAAAAAAAACATGTCTTCAATGAATACAAGTTGTGAAAAAAAAACAACAACAGCATATAGTCAAAATATTTTACATGTGGATGTTTTGTATAACATTAAAAGGAAGAAATACAAAACGGTTTGTGCAGAATTGGCATTCACCAAGTCACCTTCGACAGAATGGTCATGATTTTGTATAGAACTTATAATTTTTTTTTTTTTATTTGCTATGCAGTTGAATTATTGCAATATTCAAAGAGTGTTTGATCAAAAGTAGGAACTCTCACTGTTTATATAGATATCAAGTAACTCTTATTGTTTTGGATTAATTTTTGTTTTCAAATAATATATTGAAGGACAATAAGAAATTTTGATTAAAAAAATTAATAAAAATTAAATAAAAATAGGGAACCGCATCGGTAGCGTAATGGTTAGCGTGCTCGCCTCGAGTGCGATTGATTGTGGGTACGAGCCGCGGTCTTGTCAAACAAAAGAATATAAAATTGGTATTTGTTGCTTCTCCGATAAGAACGCAGCATTAAGGAGAAAGAGCCAAGACTGGTTGTTTCTGCTCTTTTTAGACAATTTGACAGTTTCTTTGAGGCTTTTGAAATAATACGATAGATACAATATACGTACATTGTCGGAAAATATATAATTCATTTCCACTCGCTGCGAAACAGGTAAGAAAAACTCGTCAAAACTCGTATATATAAATTTTATATTTTCGACAATGTTTCACTCCTCAGCTCAGAATTTTTTTTTTTTTAACTAAAATAATGTAATATAAATAAGACTCGACACAGTGTAGGGTAGTGCGTTCGTTACAAGATCGCATAGCATTTATTATAAATATATATCAACATAACAAATTCATTCCTCCCCCTCCCCAAAAAAATGCAAAATATATACGAGTGATTGAAATTCTTTTGGCATTAATATTGGTGGATGGGCGGGGGACTATAACATCCAAAGAACAAACTTTTGTCGTATTACAACTTGTAACGAACGTTGTATTAATCGAGTACACCTAACATTTTCTTTGTATACAAACTGCCAAAATCGTCCGTGCGGAAAGGAATTCAATACTACATACAGCCTTTGTTAATTTGCTTATCTGTAATGTTAATGTAAACATTATACTGTGAAGAAACTTAAATATCGTATCCATGAAGTTATTTTCACAGAGTGACTTACTTCGTTATCATCGAGTATAAAATTAAAATATTGCATTCAGGGGCGGATCCAGGATTTCAAGTTAGGGGGGGGCGTACTTTAAAAAATTGCGCCGAGCGGAGGGAGGCGCGAAAATTTTGGGGTATTTCGTGTGAAAAATCACCATTTTACGCAAAAAAAAAATCATATCTTTTCCAATTTTAGGGGGGAGCGCGCCGCGTGCGCCCCCTGGATCCGCCCTTGACTTAGGAGTTGCAGGTTGAAGAATCATCCTCCTACCCCCTCCACCCGGCCTTCAATGAAAAATCTAAAAAAAGTACATTATATAGTTTAACGTCAATCAATTGCGTGGTTACAGTCAGGGGAGTTGCGGATTGCAGAAATCTTACAGACGGGCGGACGAACGGACGAACGGACGGACATCAAGTGTTTGAACAACGGGCGTAAAAACCTCGTTACACTAAAAAATCAAACAAAAAAATGTATCAAAGTTCTCGAGAAATATGTTTACGGAAATCAGGTGTGAGATATGCATAAACCATTATGTCGAGATTATTTCTAAATAGCACGTGTACATGTAGTTGTAAAATTGACTGCAGAAATAATGTTTAATTAGCGTGAGAAAAGAGTTGATGTCTGGTACCTCGGAACCAATCAGAATGGAATAATCTTTGAACTACTGACGGCGAATACATATATGAATCAACGAACACATCCAACGTGTATTTACAATGTGTAAGAATATTTTACTACAGGTCACGAGTTAACCATTCATGAAAAAGTTATTTATTGAACTGCTTAATTAACGTTGTATAACATATCACATGTGAGCAATATGATAATGAGACCCTCTTTGACACTAATATGAGGCAGGCCTTACATGTAAAAAAGGACAAACAATCTGGCAATTTTGGGAAAGGTGTTCAGTCTAATTTAAAACAGAAAGAAAAGGGCAAAGGATCTGGAATCTTGTGAAAGGGTTCAGTCATATACACAATTTGGTATCCCAGTTTTTAAAATGTATTGTGTGAATTTGATTCAAAAACAAAATAATTTTAAAAATGAATTACATTAATCGTGTTAACCCTTTAATTACTGCCATACAAACATGCTGTGACTGTGAGATATATATAATAAAAACCAAAAAAGTCCGGGAAAAAGTGTAAAATTCCGGAGAAAAGAAAAGTTCCGGATTTGTTTTGTACATGATAGTTATACTGACCTTAAAATTCACGACAGAGCTGCACTTCCGGTCATGGATCTTGCGATGGTGGTGTAGAAGGGTAAAATGTACGAAACTGCTACAAAACCGTGTGGTAAGTACAAGAAAACATGATATTTATTTAGTTTAAACATCCAAGAGTAGGATTCAACCTTTTATTCCATGCTGATCTACCTGTAGGCATAGATTTAGGCCAACCCCCCAAAAATGCGTTGCACTCCTGGTGTTTTTTTTATAGTTGCCCAGCGATCTTCGAGGTGCCCCTATACCTTATTATTGATAGAACTTCCGACTCCTGTGATTTAACATAGAAATAACGATTTTTGTATTGTACAAAGTAGCTGAAATTAGCAGCCATGGCGAATATTCATACTATGGATCAGTATTTATCGCCTTTGAGATATTTCCTAATCATAACTATTGTTAAATTGCAATATAGTGCTCAATAACAATAAGATCGGTGGTATTTACATACTGACAAACCCGGTTATTTATAAATGACCCAACCGGTTTGTATACATGTTTACATTTTGACCAAGCCGGATTTCAAAAACATCTGTTGACATCATGTTTTAGGGTATAACTAGTTACTAATTGACTTTTCATCAATAAAATAGTATTTCTAAGTAAAATCAATCATTCATCAATATTTTTTTTCTTTTTGGGCAACATTTAATTCATTCGTAAATGCAAGATATAGCGATATTTCAGTTGATTGTAATGATTTTGAAGCCGGATTCGTTACAACTTATAGAAAAATCTAATTTTACACTGCAAAAATAAATGATATTTGGACAAAAAATGAAATTAATAATAATAACAATCATAAAGCATCATAATTCAAAACATTATATACACAGTATATTTATAAATACTTACGATAATTATCCGTGTCTGCTTTAAAAATACCGCTTTAAAATATACCGGATGTTGACCAAACATTTTCGATCGGAGCTCTTTGACGACAGTGATAACATTCTCTGGTTTTATTGCTCCCTTACACTTTAAAATTATTTGGCTTTCCAATCTTTTGATTTTGAGCGTACCTCAAGATTATTCCAAAAACGGGTCGTACGCACTATATGAGATATCTACATTTTCATTAAGGGTCATACAAGAAGAAAAGAGATACATTTGTTTAAAGATCCTTGAGATTTTCTATTGGAAACCGATAATAATAAATAGCAATGTAGTATTAATGAAAAAAGGTTGAATATCCCATGTTGAAGTACAAACCATCAGACGAATAACTATTTTCTTTATTAATTCTTTATTAAGAAAAAGCGTAGACTGAACTGAAGTGTATATTGCGAAAACGAACTATGGAAAACATCATTCATACAGCTATACAACAACAAAGGATTTTTGATAAAGATCAAGTTAACATTTAAATAATATTTACAAACAGGTATTAAGTAGTCACACATCAACCTTCATATACCAAAGCAAATATACTTTTTAAATTCAAGTGAGGATTATTGTAATTTAAACGTTTTATATGAATCAGCTGTGGGTACAATAGTCCACTATGTATAAAGAAAAAAAACTAGAGCAATGTAATTAATCAATATTGGGTTACTAAGCCATTTTGTGAAGCTCAGTGATACCAGGTATATTCAATGAGATAGCTGATTAACATATTAGGTGAGTTTCTAATGGCGGAGGGGTGGGTCGCCAATTTTCTTATTATCTTGCTTTCCACTTCTTTAATTAGAATTATTAAGATATAATTTACAGTTATTTAACAACACTTTCAACAATATTTCAGCTATATCGCGTAGGACAGTTTTATTGATAACGTAAAACGAGTACTCGTGATAAAAACACAGACCAGATGCAAGGAGTGACAAATTCACCATATAAAACTATGGAATACACCCCCTATTGTCAGCAAATATTAAAAACAATATATTTATAGGATATGAAGATAATCTTTAAAATGCTCCACTCTTTGCTACACCGAAAGCCAATTTAGGTACAAAATATCTTGTTATAGAAGGAACAAAGGTTATCCAAATGGTTGACATTTTGATGGACAATATATTTGTTGTGGTCGGTAAACATGCTGTTCAGCTGACAGTTGACATTCCTATGGGTACCTACTGTGCTCCTCTTATCGCAGAATGTTGCCCTTATTCGTATGACGCAGATTTTATGCAGGAGCTTCTTAGAAACCGAAAAGGGGCTAGATCAGTCATTTACATTCACATTCCTCTATACAGAAAAGATTGAAGATACCAAAGGGATAATCAAAAGCCGTAAATCGAAGGACAGACAATGCAATCGCCAAAGGAAACAAGGCAAAAAGACGATCAATAATCAATACAAATGATGCCTTTTCATTGACTTATTCAAAGATTAATGACCTGTTGATCTTGGTCTTCCTCATATATTGTCATACATATAGAAATTGAGAATGAGGACCAGTTTAGAGCGAAACTGTATGACAAAGATGTTAATTCATTATGAATTTTTCTTTTATATGTAGCATTATTACAGCAGCATCTGGAGTATGTATATCACAATTGATACGCTATTCCAGAGCATATATATCCTATCACGAACCATGGGTTCCTACCGGGTGAAGTTACCAAAGGGGTAATCAGAAGCCATAAACCGAAAGACAAACAATGCAATGGCCAAAAGCAAAACAGAAACAAGAGTCAAACAATGATCTAAAACACTATACAGAAAACTAAAGATTGAGCGAGACGAACCTAACAGGAAATCGGGGATAAACACAGGTACTCCGGAAAGGTAATCAGTTCCCACCCACTATAGTGGCAACCTATGTTACTGTTAAACGATACGAACATCATCATATAATTGCATTCATCACTTCGAATAATTTACGGTCGCCATCATGACTAAATGGTGTTTACAATTCATACGTTATTCTTGTGCTTGTTCCTAAGACAGAACCCAGCTCCTGACGCAAAATAGCTACTCAATATGTTGCTCTTAGGTTAATCCATCGCTACAAAAATCCTACGACAATCATCACGAATTGGTTGACCGTTACGAAATATCAATTTCTCAAATGGAAATGGATCTTTTCCCTTTACGTATAGTTTTCCTTCCTCCATCGCCGACAAGAATGTTACCGGACTTGATTATATGCAGAACATAAAGAATGTCTTATAAGAAGCAGGGACTGCTTACCCTTCGCGAGCACCTGAGTTCACACCTGGTTTTTTGGATGGGTCCGTGTTGCTCAACTTTTTACTTTTCTGTGTTGTGTTTTTCGTTGTTTTGTTTGTCTTCGTCTTGTGCGCCCAATTCTTGATTACCCATTCGTTTTTCTGTAACGTTTATTTAGCCTACTAGCCAGTTTTTTCATACCATTTGATCAGTATCCATTTTATTTTAATAATATCAGCATGTAGTAACAAATTTATTGTCATACGATTAGCCTAGTAGCCAATTTATGTTCATACCATTGGCCATCTTGCCAATTTGGTGTCATACTATCAAGCTAACAGATTATCAAACCGGTCATTCCCCAATTCATGACATCACTTAATTTGTAACAAGTGTAACACGACGTGTGTCGCTGTTGGAACAGGAACTGTTAGACCTTCCGGAGTTCACTCACAGTTTTTAGTGAGGTTCGCGTTGCTCAATCTTTATCTTTGTGTTTGTCTTTTTGTATTTATTCTTTTTACCATTGTCTGTCTTTATTTGATTGCCCCATTGGTATCTTCAAACTTTTCCTATAGCAACAAATTTAGTTTCATGCCATCATCGTAATACCCACTTTATTGTCATACCATCATCGTAATACCCACTTTATTGTCATATCATCATCGTAATGCTCACTTTATTGTCATACCATCATCGTAATACCTACTTTATTGTCATACCATCATCGTAATACCCACTTTATTGTCATACTATCATCGTAATTCCCACTTTATTTTCATATCATCATCGTAATACCCACTTTATTGTCATACCATCATCGTAATACCCACTTTATTGTCATATCATCATCGTAATACCCACTTTATTGTCATACCATCATCGTAATACCCACTTTATTGTCATACCATCATCGTAATACCCACTTTATTGTCATATCATCATCGTAATACCCACTTTATTGTTATGCCATCATCGTAATACCCACTTTATTGTCATACCATCATCGTAATACCCACTTTATTGTCATACCATCATCACAATACCCACCTTATTGTCATACCATCATCGTAATACCCACTTTATTGTCATACCATCATCGTAATACCCACTTTATTGTCATATCATCGTAATACCCACTTTATTGTTATGCCATCATCGTAATACCCACTTTATTGTCATACCATCATCGTAATACCCACTTTATTGTCATACCATCATCACAATACCCACCTTATTGTCATGCCATCATAGTAATACCCACTTTATTGTCATACCATCATCGTAATACCCACTTTATTGTCATATCATCATCGTAATACCCACTTTATTGTCATATCATCATCGTAATACCCACTTTATTGTCATATCATCATCGTAATACCCACTTTATTGTCATAACATCATCGTAATACCCACTTTATTGTCATATCATCATCGTAATACCCACTTTATTGTCATACCATCATCGTAATACCACTTTATTGTCATACCATCATCGTAATGCCCACTTTATTGTCATATCATCGTAATACCCACTTTATTGTCATATCATCATCGTAATACCCACTTTATTGTCATACCATCATCGTAATACCCACTTTATTGTCATTACATCATCGTAATACCCACTTTATTGTCATATCATCATCGTAATATCCACTTTATTGACATATCATCATCGTAATACCCACTTTATTGTCATATCATCATCGTAATACCACTTTATTGTCATACCATCATCGTAATACCACTTTATTGTCATACCATCATCGTAATACCCACTTTATTGTCATATCATCATCGTAATACCATTTTATTGTCATACCATCATCGTAATACCACTTTATTGTCATACCATCATCGTAATACCCACTTTATTGTCATATCATCATCGTAATACCCACTTTATTGTCATACCATCATCGTAATATCCACTTTATTGTCATACCATCATCGTAATACCCACTTTATTGTCATATCATCATCGTAATACCCACTTTATTGTCATATCATCGTAATACCCACTTTATTGTCATATCATCATCGTAATACCCACTTTATTGTCATTACATCATCGTAATACCCACTTTATTGTCATATCATCATCGTAATATCCACTTTATTGACATATCATCATCGTAATACCCACTTTATTGTCATATCATCATCGTAATACCACTTTATTGTCATACCATCATCGTAATACCACTTTATTGTCATACCATCATCGTAATACCCACTTTATTGTCATATCATCATCGTAATTCCCACTTTATTGTCATACCATCATCGTAATACCCACTTTATTGTCATATCATCATCGTAATACCATTTTATTGTCATACCATCATCGTAATACCACTTTATTGTCATACCATCATCGTAATACCCACTTTATTGTCATATCATCATCGTAATACCCACTTTATTGTCATACCATCATCGTAATACCCACTTTATTGTCATACCATCATCGTAATACCCACTTTATTGTCATATCATCATCGTAATACCCACTTTATTGTCATATCATCGTAATACCCACTTTATTGTCATATCATCATCGTAATACCCACTTTATTGTCATATCATCATCGTAATACCCACTTTATTGTCATACCATCATCGTAATACCCACTTTATTGTCATATCATCATCGTAATATCCACTTTATTGACATATCATCATCGTAATACCCACTTTATTTACCATCATCGTAATACCCACTTCATTGTCATACCATCACCGTAATGTCATATGATCATCGTAATACCCACTTTATTGTCATACCATCATCGTAATACCCACTTTATTGTCATACCATCATCGTAATACCCACTTTATTGTCATATCATCATCGTAATATCCACTTTATTGACATATCATCATCGTAATACCCACTTTATTGTCATATCATCATCGTAATACCACTTTATTGTCATACCATCATCGTAATACCACTTTATTGTCATACCATCATCGTAATACCCACTTTATTGTCATATCATCATCGTAATACCCACTTTATTGTCATACCATCATCGTAATACCCACTTTATTGTCATATCATCATCGTAATACCATTTTATTGTCATACCATCATCGTAATACCACTTTATTGTCATACCATCATCGTAATACCCACTTTATTGTCATATCATCATCGTAATACCCACTTTATTGTCATACCATCATCGTAATACCCACTTTATTGTCATACCATCATCGTAATACCCACTTTATTGTCATACCATCATCGTAATACCCACTTTATTGTCATACCATCATCGTAATACCCACTTTATTGTCATACCATCATCGTAATACCCATTTTATTGTCATATCATCGTAATACCCACTTTATTGTCATATCATCATCGTAATACCCACTTTATTGTCATACCATCATCGTAATACCCACTTTATTGTCATACCATCATCGTAATACCCACTTTATTGTCATACCATCATCGTAATACCCACTTTATTGTCATACCATCATCGTAATACCCACTTTATTGTCATACCATCATCGTAATACCCACTTTATTGTCATACCATCATCGCAATACCCATTTTATTGTCATACCATCATCGTAATACCCACTTTATTGTCATACCATCATCGTAATACCCACTTTATTGTCATACCATCATCTTAATATCCACTTTATTGACATATCATCATCGTAATACCCACTTTATTGTCATATCATCATCGTAATACCCACTTTATTGTCATACCATCATCGTAATACCCACTTTATTGTCATACCATCATCGTAATACCCACTTTATTGTCATACCATCATCGTAATACCCACTTTATTGTCATGCCATCATCGTAATACTCACTTTATTGTCATGCCATTTTTCTAGTAGTCATTTCATTGTCATACCATTAGCTTATATTATCCAATTTATCGTCATAACATTAACATAGCAGTCAATTAATTTTCACACCATTTGCCTATGAGCAAATGTATTGTCAGACTATTCGCCTATTGTAGGCGAGGAAATCTATTTAATTAAATAGATTTATCCCAGAAATGGATAGCAAACTCCTATTCATTCATTTACACCAAGGATTTATATATATATACGTCTGAAAATTAAACCAAACAGTATTAGAATTAGATTTTTGAGCTGTCAAATTTTTGTTCTTCCCTCGACTATATATATATAAATCCTTGTTTACATGGAGCAAAATCTGGATGAAAATAAGTTATTTCGATATAAAATATATGATTGATTGATTGGTTTGTGTTTAACGTCCAGCGAGCATTTTTTCAGCTATATTCAGGACGAGAACATTAAAAAAATTTAAACGCCACGGGACTCGAAACAAGGAAAGGTGTATGGATAGGGACGGATAATTTAGCCAGTACAACAGGTCTCATATGCTCATAATGAGCTGTTACAGTACACTGGGTTCTTTAACGTGCGAAGAGGATGGCAATCTCTCAACACGGTATTATTTACGTCTCGTCCGAAGGACGGGTTGGTCGTGAATTTATACATCCCGCACAACCAACGGACGCCCCTTCAAGCCGAAGAAGCTCTCGGTCCCATTTCTATACACCGGGGTTCCCGCGGGGTTGTATATATATATATATATATAATATAAATAAATTCAAGTCTAATAATATTTTTAAAAAATTATATATTTATAGTGACATGAACAAGTTTCTATATATCAATCACCATATTATTTATCTGTACATAATGCATTTTCTGCTTTGCATATATACAAAAATGTGTATATCTATTCCATTTATATGTGTATTATCATAATGTGTAATATTGAATTAATCAATAAAATATGTTTATACTATATCTATTCCAAAGAAATAAGACGCTTAGTTATAACAAGCAATAACGCTCCTGTGGTGAAATAGTTACGAGTGCTCGCAGCATGTGCGGTAGATCGTGGTTTCGATCAATGATCTGATCAAACCAAAAACTATACAATTTATATTGGCACATGGCGTAAACGAATAAAGGCAAAGACTAGTCAGCATAATTTCTTCATTACATGGGATAGAAGTCATGAAGTTTTCCATGAATATAAGCTACCTTGCATCTGTCCAGTGTATGACATAAGTTTCAAAGTGTTATCCATGAAAATAAACTACCTGGCACCATTCAAACATAAACATAAACATCAGAAGTTTGCCCATGAAAATTAGCTACCTCTCATTCCTTCGTTACATTGGATAGGAGTCATGACGTTTTCCATGAAAATAAGCTACCTTACATCTGTTCAATGTATGACACAGGTTTCAAAGTGTTATCCATGAAAATAAACTACCTGTCACCATTCAAACATAAGCATAAGCAACAGAAGTTTGCCCATGAAAATTAGCTACCTCGCATTCCTTCGTTACATTGGAGGTTCCCCGCTGATTTGTTGTAACTTTTACTGTTGGAGAGATGTGACAGAATCAAAAATCATATATTTATTTGTTAAATTCGAAATTTATAAAATATTTTTTTTAACAAAATCTATACTTTATTGAACATAATCTGTATAAGTGACCAGGTGAGTAATTCAGGCTCAGTTAAAATGACCCGCTAATTAAGAAATAAATCATGGAAGCCAGAATGTGTTTTGAGTTTTAACATGGATTGTTGGATATTAGTATTTTATCCCGAGCCAGAGGGATAAAATTTACTAATATCCGCCAACCCATGTTAAAACTCAAAACACATTCATGCTTCCATGATTTATTTCGACTCTGATATGTCTAAGATTACAAATACGGTAGTATACTTTGATTGGAAGACGGTAATTTATATTTACGTTTGCGGAAAGTGTCACACACCATTTATGCTGCCAATGGAAAAGTCAGTCACATTCACCGCTCATGTGTGAACGAGATTATACCATCGATAAATCGCTCGTTTGTCTACAAAGCGTAAGAAGGACGTCGTGTTAGAATTTGTGTTGTACTCTGGTATTCATCAAAGCTTTTGAGCAGACGTTGTCAAAGGGAACGTGAGCTATTGCGATCATTTGATCCGTCGTCCGTCTGTAAACTTTTCACATTTTAATCTTCTGCTCTGAAACCCCTTAGCTCAATGAACTGAAGCTTAGTAGGAAGCATCTATGCAAGGTTCTCTATAAAGATTTTTCATTTCGTCATGATCCATTAACAAACATGGCCACCATAGGCAATTCTTATTGCTGATTGGTTGATTTCTAAAAAATCTTCACCTCTGAAATCGAATAGCCATAGGCAGTTATTGTTTCTGGTTGGTCAATTTCTAAAAATCTCTGAAACCGCTTGGCCAAATGCATTGAAACTTGGTAGGAAGCATATATGGAAGGTCCTCTATAAAGATTGTTCATTTCGGCTCAATTCGTAGCAAACATGGCCGCCACAGGCAGTTCTTGATGCTGATTGGTCGATTCCTAAAAAAATCTTCTCCTCTGAAACCGCTTGACCAAATGAACCTAATTTGGTAGGAAGCATCTATGGAAGGCCCTCTGTAAAGATTGCTCATTTAGTCCTGATCCCTTAGCAAACATGGTCGGCACAAGCAATTCTTGTTGCTGATTGGTCGATTCCTAAAACATCTTCTACTCTGAAACTGTTTGGCCAAATGAACCGAAACGTGGTAGGTAGCATCTATGGAAGGCCCTCTATAAAGATTGCTCATTTGGGATCTGTTAACAAACATGGCCAGCACAGGCAATTCGTGTTGCTGATTGGTCGATTCATAAAAAATCTTCTCCTCTGAAACCGCTTGGCAAAATGAACCGAAACTTGATAGGTAGCAGCTATGGAAGACCCTCTATAAAGAATGCTCACTTCGTCCCGATCCGTTAACAAACATGTCCACCACAGGCAATTCTTGTTGCTGATTGGTTGATTTCTAAAAAATATTCTCAACCTACTGAGCCTCTAGTCTGTATATTGTATTGTATTATATGTATGCTAATGTTCCACCATGCCTTTCTGAGTTTTTCAATAAAATCTTTAAGAAATAACTTGTGTTAAGATACTTTGTGTGTGAGATATTATCATGTATATATGGCTGTTATTTAATTATTAAATTGGCAAGTATGTGTGATACAAGTATCTGTACTTACAAAACATACCAGCATGATGCAAAATATTTATTTGGGCTATATTCAATGACATTACAGACATTTTCATATGTTGTACCAGCGTCTGGCAATCTACTTTCTAAAGGTTGAGTACATCATCCAAGTGATGAACAGTGCAGTGAAAGATAAATGAGGTGTAGGCAGCTCTTTAAACCTCTCTCCCATCAAGGCCCAGATTCAATACAAACGCAAACCTCTAAACATTTATTGATAAAGAATAGAGATACATGTACATAAGAAATTAGGATGCTCTTTTTAGACAATTTGCCAGTTGTTTTTTTTTAACTATAAGACATTGCAGAATAAACACAATATACGTACATTGTCGGGGAAATATAAAAACTGTACGTAACAGCTTTAGTGAGTGAGCGATTGTTTTTTAACGCCAACTCAGCAATTTTATAGCTATATCATGGCGAGACCAAGTTAATGAGATGATGATGATGTCCGCTTTTTTCTAGACCAACACGCTTAGTTTTTTTTTATAGTGTTAGCTAACGGAAACAACAGTCCGCGAATATACATGTCGCTCCACTCTGACACATTATCCTGATTCCGAAGCAACCAGTCTTTGCTCTTTCTCCTTAATTCTGCGTGCTTTGCATTATAAGCAACAAATACCAGTTGATAATCTTTGGTTTGAAATATGAATTTGTTTATATACATGTACTCAAAAAGTCGCTTTTTATGTGTCTTCTGCCGAAGGATTGTGAAAGCGCGAAAAGTTGACCGTGCGGTGCGCAATGTATTTTGTATTGTTACGTTATCTATTGTCATTTATGTAGACAACAGGGGCGGATCCAGGGGGAGCGCGCATTCGGCACGCGCGCCCCCCCCCCCCCTAAAATTTGAAAAAATAAGATTTTTTGGCATAAAATAGTGATTATTCACACGAAATACCCCAAAATTTTTCGCGCCTCCCTCCGATCGGCGCAATTTTTTAAAATTTGCCCCCCCCCCCAACTTGAAATCCTGGATCCGCCCCTGGACAATATAAGAATAAGAATAAGAATTTTTTATTGCCAATTAAGGGCCCACAAGGGGCAAACAATTTAATACAATGATTGAAATGATTGGAGACATACATGTAAACACACATAAAAAACAGGAAAACATATTTATGTTCAGTGACTGCACGGCCAGATCAGAGCCTATCAAATACCACCATAAATCAATTCATATTTAATATAATATAACATGTATAATAACTATAATAATTCACCTAACCTAATGATATCTATAGGATCAATTGTGTCCTCGCAGCAAAAAACATTCCTCTATAAAACTACCTAATTTTTTCAAAACTTGTTCATGTTCATTAGTAAATAGCCAGACAAATTTTGATGATGTGTCCATGTATCTAAAATTTGGACATAAGTCAATAACTTTATAAAAAAATTTTAGTCTAATATTTTCATATAAGGGACAGTCGACAACAAAGTGAAATATATGTATTCGCTGAGAAACAGACCAGAAATGCTCACCAAAGACTCTCATCGGTAGTGTAATCGTTAGCGTGCTCGCCTCGAATGCGGTAGATCGTGGGTTCGAGTCCCGATCGGGTCAAACCATGTTCTGTACACATATTTTGCCATCTTCCACATTCTGTTGGAAATTTATGATTTAGGGTTCTATTTTTACAAAATCCAAATAAGAAATTGTCATCAAGAGTGTGCAAATAGTTTCGAATTGAAATTAATCTAATAGCTACCAGTTCTTTAATATTGTAATGAATAAAGTTCCCAACTTTCATTATTAAATATATATGGAACATAATTTTATTTATTTCTTGAATTCAGAAGATAGTGTCAATAAGTAAGTAAATGAGTTAATTTCTTTATTTCAAGAGGGTAACACGGTTAGCAATAATAAAAGTGTGATTAATGATTATCATATATGATCTTATTAAGTTAAAGAATAATTTGCATAGTTTGAACATCACATAAATATTAAATTCTACCATATATAGTCCACCAATCTATTTTTTAATAGCTGTAAAAATGATACATCGCGATGGTAAATTGAAAAAAAGATAGTTTGTAACTTAATCACATGCTATACTGCCATACAGGTAGCATTTTGTTTTTCAACTATGAACACCACTAATATCTATTGTTTATTGTGTACAGATCCAGGATTTCAAGTAGGGGGGGGGGGGGGGGGCGCACTTAAAAAAAATGGGCAGAGCGGAGGGAGGCACGAACATTTTTGGGGTATTTCGTGTGAAAAATCACGATTTAACGCCAAAAAAATAATATTTTTTCCAATTTTAGGGGGGGGGGGCGCCCCCCTGGATCCGCCCCTGAGATCTATATGTCTCTCTTTGTCAATCAGTAACTCTTTTCCTGCTTATGTACATGCAGTTTTTCATTTTGTCTCTCCATTGGAAATACACAATCTGTATTTTGGTAAACATAATAAGGGAGACAAATCCTATAAGTTTATGCTACAAGTAGCTAATTTTCATAGGTAGGTAATTATTATGCTCCGCCGTATGAAAATTAGCTACCGGAAGTTTGAGGTAGCTAATTTTCATGGGTAGCTAAAAATTTTACGACACCGGCATTAACACTGTTAGCAAGACATCATCTAGTGTATGCAAATGTATTGATACACTACGTATTTCTTCAAGTAAGTACTCACTAAATGTAAACAAACGGGACAATCTAAGAAATAAGAGTGTGTGTGCTTAGACGTCCCAAAAGCAAACAGTGCATGCATATTCAGCGCTCTTGATGACAAATACATTTTGTAGTTATGTTTTCGGCTATATATTAGATTGATTTTTCTCCTTTAACCAAGCTTTCTCTTTGAATGGGTGTGGATAGTAAAGAAATAATTTCATCAAGTGTCTTTGTGTACATATTAAAATAGTATAATATATATATTATATAGACTTGACGTATTATTTAAAATCTTACTGTTGACCGATAAAAAATGTCAATCACATACATATATTTATCCTGCAATCAGTACATTTGCTGTACCAATATACCACACGAATAAATTTTTGCTTTATTCGTAGCCTACGAATAAACTTTTGAAGCCTACGAATAAACTTTTAAACCTACGAATAAACTTTTAAGCCCCGCCCATAGATTCCGGAACTACTTTTTTGTGTTTTTGCTCTCCTGTGAAGGAGTTAAAATATTAACCGTAACCAATGTCAATAATCGACGTCGTCTTTTTCTAATAAATGTTTTCGTTCTCACTATTTGTAAATTTACAAACCGACAAAATGAAACTAATAATTCTAAAATTTCATATTTTTTATACATATTTTACGATAAAAAAAATCCTAGAAGTCAATAAAAAACAAAACAAAAATCTTAAACAAATCCGAATCATTTATAACTTGACAGGGAAGCTTTGAAAACAAAACAAAAGCAACTAAAACTACAGGACAAAGGGAATAAACCAAAGAGGGCATGCCCTCCAACAGATGAGGAAATTAACATCCTTTATAACAGAAACGTTCTGGGCAGTCACACACCACAATCTTTACTAAACACACTTACGGTATATACTATATGGTTCAATAACTCAGTACAGTTTGAACATCAAACTCTAAGATTACTACATATATTTTATTATAAAATTTCTTCATATTAAATGTTCAATTAATTCACATCAATTACTTCAACATATCAGATAGTAGATTTCTTCAAGGTGAAAATAACACATATTCCTGCTATTGCATCAAGTCACTTTAAAATTATAGATAATTTTTTATATTCTGACTTCTTTATGACACCACAAAATATCTATATAATTTGTTTTAACCATTTGGAATAATTGTATTCAGTCACTTCCTCCAATCATTTTGCATCTTTTTTTAAAACATTTTTTTCTTTTGCAAAATTCCAACAAAGTTGTATGATTTGTCAGTTGAAACTAGTGTTTTATCTGCTGGAATTCTACTCACTGTTGATCAGGATTACAGTACATTTTTTATTTTGTGCAATTCCATTTGAAACTGATTCACATACACCTGGCCTGTATGCAACAAATGAGTGATAGTTCTTGAAAAATGTCCTTTGTTTAATCAGATCTTTATAAAACGTTCATAGGTTTTTATGCAATTATTTCTTTCATATATAGTCTTCGCACTTATTTCAAACATCACATGTACATTGTACACTGTTAAACCATTAATCCAGCCATTCATCTGAAAGACATTAATATAGCATTGATTATAATTAAAATACATGTTATTATATATTTACTAATAAAATAACAAGAAAAAAGGAACAAAATGCATTTTTGTATGATCCGACTCAGAAAATATATTCGCACATTAGTCATTACTCGCAACAACCAACATTATCATGTAAATATTGTTCATTCCGGAAAAATATATCCTTCACTCTAATATTTTTCTGGTCACAACACCTATGTCCATAATATTCTTGGTTCCTTAGTGACATCGCATTATGTAATTTACCAATCAATGGATTATGGTTTAATAATAGCAAATTTGATATGAAGAAAATAGTTGGTGGGGATTCTACATACATGTAGACTTCAATGCATATTAATTCATTTGATTATGATATACAAACAGAAGTTAAATATAGTAATTAAAATCATATCTGGTGCTTGTTGACACTAAATCAGATCTCTATTTTGATTTTCTTCAATTTACCATGTATATATGAAAGTTTTATTTTATTCTATAAAAATAAATTCCAATTTTCTATTGAAACCTATGTAAAGTCCAGAAGATTGGTATTAGCTTCTCCTCCTTTATATACTTGCATTGTCGCAAAATACATAATTTATTTGTACGAGCTTTAGAAACAGGTAGAAAAGTGCATGAAAGAAAACTTTCCAGTCTCATGAAAAAAATGAAGGATAGTTGCAAATTAGACATTAATCAATCAGTGCCAGAAAATATCTTATCCCGTCCAGAAGTTAAGAGAAAACAATGTGGAATGGATAGATATTATGCAAATATCAGGGCATAACAATGTGGCATTTATTAATAATTACTCAACATTGAGTGAGGAAAGACACAAGAAAATATCAAACATCCTCAGCAACACTGAAAGTGAAACCAACAGAAATGCTTTTCAGCAAACTTACCTCGTAAAACCTCCACAAATTCTACAGCCAGTAGCACTTCTGATGTTTCGTGTCGAAGCAATCCCGATGTTCCTTTTTACAGTTCCAATACAAATATGTCAAGTCAAATTAGTTCTATGTTTTACGGCGTGGTCATCCATAACAAATGGTGAATGTGTACACAATTTTCACAAATGACTAAATATCCCAATAACTGAGCATTTGAGTGTTTGACATCGTTGTTAAATACATTTCCGTGAATCAGTTCAGTTTGTTGAGATACATGATTAATCTTTCTGTTTTCTCTACTCTACCTAATTTACTTAAAACATGCTCGAATCGTCTATACATGTATGTGTGTATTGCTTTCACATGTTTACAAACTGTGTGGGTCATACTTAAATACGCCTGCAGTAGTAACCAGGTAAATATATACGCCTGTGTGTCATACAAAGTTGGACGCCTGCAACTATATGGTTCTTTTTTATTTATTTTTTCTTAATATAAACTAGTAAAAGGAATATATCGGATGTTTATTATTTGATATAAAAAAATGAAAATAAAAGTGAACCATATAGTTGCAGGCGTATACCTTTTCACACAGGCGTATATATTTACCTGGTTACTACTGCAGGCGTATTTAAGTATGACCGCATGTTTCGTATGATCGCTAAATTAATGTGTTTTCATATCTATGAAAAACATATTAAATATATATATTTCAGGTTCTAAACTATCAATTTTCTATATAGATTTTCACCTTAATCAATAAATCTTCACTTAAATAAAGTTATTTCACTTCCTTTTAAGAACTATTTGTTCGCGAATTTTTGTCAGCAAAAAAAATCTGATATTTTACTACGCCAAATAGTGAGGATTCCGTTGCATTAAAAAATGCATTTTTACGAGTTAAGATTATTTTTTAGGACATCGAGGATTGCAGGATAAATACAATATTGGTCTGTTGACGGTAAATATAGAATTTATTTGACTCGGCGCGAAACGGGGAGAAAGACTCGCTAGAAGCTCGTCTTTCACCCCGTTTCTCAGCCTTGTCAAATAAATTCTATATTTACCGTCAACAGACCAATATTGTATATCAATTTATATCAATACAAGATATGTGTTTACTCGGTAGATACAATTTAGCCCATTTATACATGTATCAACACCTGTTGGTTGTGTTAATATCAAATATTAACGACCGATAACTAAAATAATTATGTTACATTTGTCCTGAAATCCATTAGTATGTCAATAAAAAGCTGAAAATTGAATATTTATTGTTTTTGCATCAATATACACCATCAGTCTAATTAAGAAAGAAATTCAAGATAGTTTTAAATAAAGAAGTTATACTATTATTTAAGATGAAAGGTCATGCTGATTATAACAATAATTTTATCACATGTATTAAAATAAAATTTGTTTCTAGCGTACACATGATAAAGCGGATGTCAGAAGAAATACTTGAAGTAAGTTAATTTTACTATATAAAAAAAAAAACTCCTTTTGTGACCTCTATTAAGCAATAACTTGTGTTATGTGATGTTAATTTTAATTTTCATACACTGTGTATTTCATATTAATTAACCATGTATTTATTAGCCACCTGTCTTATGTGACCATATTTGAATAATCCCGTTGAAGGTCACATAACAGAGGTTTGTCTGTATTTAGTAAAGTACAAAGTAGACAAAATGAGGCAAGATGAAAAATGACATACCTTCCGTTCAATTTGCTCGTATAAACATACAATATTCGACATACACATAACAAGTTACTGTTGGTAGGATTCAAACGCGCTATCGGATTGAGTAAACACGAACGAGGGAATAAAAAATGAACATCGTGTAAGGCTCAATAAGATGTTTGCTCCATCTTTAAGAATATTCTTTAAGAGATTCACTAAAATCTTACGACATCTTATATGGGTTCACGCCAGGGTTCATATTTTCAATCGAGCAATCAGCGATAAGCCTACAATTTGAAACTGAGTATACACCAAGAGTTGTTGTCCGATTGATCAAATTATTTAACTGTCTTGTATATGATTGACCAAAGATAAAAGAATAAAGAACCACATCGATGGTGCAATGGCTAGCGAGTTCGCTTCGAGTGCGCTAAATCGTTTATTCGAGCCCCGATCTGGTTATGCCAAATACTATGAAATTTGTATTTGTTTCTTCTCCGCTAAGCACACATCATTAACGAGAAAAAGCAAAGACTTGTTGGCTCGAATTCAGGATAATGTGTCCGAGTGGGGCAACATATCCATCGGCGAACTGTTGTTTCGGTGAGCCAGCACTATAACAGTCCAACTAAGCGTCCAGTACAAAGCGGACCTCATCATCTCATTGAAAATTAACTTGTTCTCGCCATGATATAGCTGTAAAATTCGCGCTAAGCAACAATCACTCACTGAAAGAATAAAGAAAGATACAGCAAGCCATGAATGGGAGTTTTTTTACACATACAGTACACCACACAGAACACTGAATGGCATCTCTGAGGTTACACCTCAACACATTTTTGTAGATCGTTGTTTGTCCTTTTGTACGTTTTCTTTTGAACATTGTGTTGTCTGTTCTTCCTCGATTTACGGATTCTGATGACCTCTTTGGTATCTTCAAACTCTTCTTCGTGTTGGACACCAGTATACGTAAATGAATACAAATATCTTAAATAAAACATGACTCCCTACTAAACAAATGGGAGTGAAGTAAGGTCTTTGTGATGAAGAACACACAATTATTAGTAGTTAGTTTACCATGACATTGAAATTATAATTAGCTAATGATTTATAACTACGAATATAGTGATCATTTATCGTCTGTAAATGGTACATCAAAGTTCTAGTTGGTAACTTAATACATTTTATGTGTTAATTTCATTTAAATAGTAACATTCAAGCATGTTTGGATTATGGTTAATGAATAGTTTGGTTTGATTTATGGTGTTTAACGTCACTTTCAACAATATTTCTGTTATATCGTGGCGGTCAGTTTTATTGGTGGAGGAAACGGGAGTACCCAAAGAAAACCACCGACCTGTAGCAAGTCATGTTAAATAAATACAGCATCAATACCATTGACAAGTAATTCATATATTGAGTTTTACTTTATATACACCGGTGGAGTTGTATACAGTAATTACAATACTATCAGTAATAAATAGATAATTCAATATTTTATTAATGTCTCACCTTATGTATACTATATATGCATAAACATAAATTAATTAAATATAATATACATAAATTAACAAATAATAAATCAATATGAGGTATTAGAGTGAAACAAAACATCTGTTGTCTTCGATTTCAGTCAAGTGCTGTATACTGTTAAAAAAACTTAGTTTAATTTTGGCTTCTTATAACGTTATGTTTCATATTCAACATACTATATTAGTCCCTATTAGAAATGTTCATGTTAAGACAATAGGCTATTGAGTGATGTTTCATTGTACAGGTAGGTAAGAATTATGTTTTTTTAACAATTTTTTTTAACTCCAGAAATTCTGAAAAGACATTTGTGGGGTATTATATATTTTTCAGGAAGAAAATGAACTCGTCTAAATCCAACTGTTCAAATGAGTATCCATCAGCAACAATATTATATCAAGGTATTCATTATATGTACAGTGATTTTCAATTTAAAAAATTGTAAGATGTTCCAGTTGATATACATGTAATAATATTTCTTGTAATATCGGATATTATAAACGGAATAATGCCAAACGTTTACCTTATCGAGTGAGTGAGTGATTGTTGCTTAACGCCAACTCAGCAATTTGACAGCTATATCATGGCGAGAACAAGTTAATTTTCAATGACATGATGATGAGGTCTGCTTTACACTAGACCAGCACGCTTAGTTGGATTCTAATAGTGCAAGCTCACTGAAACAACAGTCCGCGTATAGACATGCAGCACTCAAACACATTATCCTATTCCGAGCCAACCAGTCCTTACTTTTTCTCCTTAATGCTGCGTGCTTAGCAAGTAATACCAATTTTATAGTCTTTGGTTTGACGCGACCGGGCTCGAACCCACGACCTACCGCACTCGAGTCGAGCACACTAACCATTACATCACCGATGCGGTTTGGTTATTTAAAATAAGGGTAATAACAAAATTACCGAACTCCGAACAATCTTACAAAGGGAAAGTCAAAACTCATAATTATATAAACAGACAAAATCAGTCAACAACCGGAAAACTGTGAAAACCGTAATGACCCTGACTTGGTACAGGCATTTCTAAAGAAATGGTGGGTTGAATCAGATTTTAAGGCGCCAAACCACCCGCTCTCATTACGGTTCAAAGGTTCCGGCTGTCACTATAACAGTATTTAAATACAGGAACAAAATAGGTAAAATAGTTGTCAAAGCAGTACCATATTCGGAGACGTAAATGTCAAAAATATTTTTACGTCACACATTGATAAAAAAAATATCCTTGACATCTTTCTTGACTTCTTTATCTTTATACATTTTCACTATATGAAAATGCATCGCTTATAATCGTTTCTGCAGAGACGGAATATATTTCGACAAGATCTTGGTATCGGAATATAAACTTTTTAAGAGATCGAATAAGGCGAATCTTTTTATAGCCCTGGTCCAGTAGCCTGTTTCTCAGATGAAGATGACGTTTCAGGAAATCAGAATAATTGCTACTGGCCCTTGCATAGCGAATCAATTGCGAGATGTAAACACCATTTGCAGGAGAAGCTGGTATATTGCTGCACATGTTTGGAAAATTTATGATTTTAAAATTGAAGTCGTCCCGTTTATCATAAATTTTAGTACTGAGTTGACCACTGTCGTCAAATTCGAGGTACAAGTCCAAAAATGATGCGGACGAAGCTGTATCGGTGGTCTCTTTAACTTCCAGCTCTGGAGGATATATCAATGGAAGAAATTCTGCTAATCTAGAATTATTGATAGATAAAACGTCATCAATATACCTGTATGTGAAATTAAAGGCTCTAGCCTCATGAATCTTCTTATCTTTTACAAGATAAAAAAGATAGAAACATCTAGGCTATTTTATTCCATCTATTGTTTGAAATAAACACACGACTTATGTTGGATTTCTTTCCCTTTAATGCAGGTGATAACCGCTAGCTATTGCAACATCTTAACTAGTGAGATGTCTACAACACATGCTTTGCATTTTGTTTCATCTAATTGACAGAAATTAAAGGGGACAAAGCAACGACCATTCTAATTGCTATAATTGGTGTGTTATGTTTGATCATACTTAGTATATATATAGAGGAGCTATGGTACTTCATTAATCACAGCCAAGATAACAGACAAAAGAAGAAATGTATCTTCCTCTTAGGCATTTATCCTGTAAGTATTGAAGCTACCCCATTGTAAATACAAATAACACAATTAATGATTGAAAGACACTTTCTTGCAATGTATACTGTAAGTGGCGTTAGGCACCAAAAACCTAAACCTCTATAACGGAAATATAATTATATAATTCCGTCTTGGTTTACATGTGACAATCTAATACATATTCTATTGGACAGTGACACAAATTTGTTAATGTTCACATATTGATTATTGAAGGGCCCGGGTGGCTCAATGAGTTAGGTAATTGGATTACCTAACAACTCATACAAGCATATCACCAATACGGAGTGGGTTCGTGCCCGGCTTTGTAAATTACTAAAAGGGTGCACTCGACTAGCAGCCACAAGTGATAAAGTTTACCAGTTGCTTGCCCATGGTCGGTGGTTCTCTCCGGGTACTCCGGCTTCTTCCACCACTAAAACTGGTCGCCATGATATAGTTGAAATATTGCTGAATGTGGCGTTAAACACAATAAATCAAATTAAATCAAATCCTATTGATTTTCTTCTGTTGTACATGCATATATTCGTAATGATTATTGAAATTGTTAAATATAATAAGGATATAAGGTCAATCTTTTTTTTCAACAATTATGATTTTATTCAATTCAATATACATGTATATATAAAATCATTAAGTAATTATAAGCAAAACCCTCCTGATAACATATTTATCAAAACATCTCAACATTTACATATTTCTTATTAGAGCATAACAATAGGTACCCACCTGTTAAAAAGAAAAAACTATAGCTAAAAATATTAAGATATTAATATAGATCATTTGTATTTGACGAAATACTTGTTAAATTTTAAGAGTTAATACTGTTATTCGTGTAAAATAATTAAATTTATATAGCCTATATGACATGAACTAGACATCTTCTAATGAAAAATATGGTATTCATTTAGAAAGCTTCAAATAGAAAAAAACATATATTATAAATCAACTTGTAGGTCATTATCATTTTTTTATAACAACAATATTGTTTTATTCAAATGCTTGTTTTTATTTTTTTTATTTTTACAAGACAAGACAAGATTTTATTCATACAACATCAGACACACAGGTGTACAAGTGGACATAACAAATTCACATTCTATATAAATACAAATAGACATATCATATATGCAATACAACATCACAAAATAATAAATAAATAACATACAAGAAAGAAATTGGACTGTCTATAAAAAGCGCACCATAATTTTAAGAAAAGATGCCAGATTCCTGTACAGTTCTACATGACAATACATAAGCATTCGTGAAAGTTTCAGTTCTGTTGGATATTTCGTGTAATATATAGGAATGAACTTTTCCCTAATGGTTTTAATTTCCTGTTGTTACAACCAGCTTCATAAGCCCAAGCTCCTTATGAAGCAATATGTGTATTATAAATATAGAGAGGTTAGCGACATAATTATATTAAAAAAATATCAAATATTTTACAAATAATACTGTAATCTTTGTAGAAATTAACTTTTCTGAATTATTTCATTTCCACCATATATTTGTAAGTATTCCCTAACAAACAATGAGTAAACATCAATCCTTTTAGTTTATTTACTCCCTTATGTAATATGTCTTATGTATTGAAAATCCAATGATTGTAAGAAAATAATTGAAGTTTTTATCGAATATTTTATATATCCGAATACAAGATGAGATGCTATAAAGTTATATCATTTTCTGTTCCACATTTAAAAAAAAAAACTTCTTTTATTTTATCCCAAAACTCTTTGAAAAAAGTAGTAAAGTAATGACTATCGTCTTCTTCTATATTACATAAATTGCATAAGCTATTTTCCATGATTTTCCATTTTTTGGTAGGAATGATGAACTGTAGTAATTTCCATCTGAAAACCTTCAACTTATTTTCTCTTAAATAATTAAATATAAAATAACATACCGTTTCACATTTTGGTAGTTCTTGTTGTAAACAAGTATTCCATGTATTTAAACCAATTGGTTTTATAAATTTCTCATTGAGAAACAATTCATAAAATATCTTTTTTGCCCGACAAGATTCCAACAAACGACATACTATACCATATTTAGGATGACGACATTCCATACCAAGAGTCTTGGCTATGTTTGCAATATTAATAGGAATACTAGTTTGTGATAAAAGTCATTTATTCAAAAACAATTGTTGCAGATGATAAACAGACATGATAAAATTTGACTAAACGACCTGACAATTTGCAAAGGTGGGGAGATTAAAATTGCCCCACATAAAACAAATCTGCATAACAAAGTAATACTCATTACATAAAAATACACAGTGATAAAATCATTATTAATTAAAACTCTAAAAATAACAAAGATTGAATATTTCAGTGAACAAATATTAAATGAAGAGGGTGGCCAGAGGGTGGGGATTAAAAATTTCTTTAGACAATAAATTACGATCTTCCCACTAATGATGCTGGTGCTGGAATGACCGTGTGCCCACAACAAAGGATGAGCTCTTTCTTCAAATTCTACCCAATCAAAATTATGCACGGGCATGATCATACACTGACCATGCAACCTTGACCTAGTGTCATCTTGCAAACAAAAATCCTTTTTATTTTCAATAAATGTACTATTCCTTAGGATTGAAAATTTAAAGGGGTTTCCCTTAATTAATACATAATTTCTTAAAATATTGACTACACTTTTTTGTGTGGAATTTTCGGTTTTAATTATATCCACCAATTCTTTTAGAATTGCTTTTTTCATAATGGTGAATTCTGTGATCCAATTTGATTTATTATTCAAACGGTTTAAGATACAATTGTGTGATATCTCACCATTTTCATCTAATATATCATTTACATAAACTAAATAACTATTTATCCAATTATTAAACAGCAAAGTTTTGTAATCAAACTTGATAAATTTATTACCCCATATGATTTGTTAGTTCAGGTTGTTATTTGACCACCTCCTATTTTGTTCGAACTTCGAAGAATTTCGCCATGAAAATCAAGAATCTGTTTAGTTTGTTTACTGTAATATTATCTAAATTCTGTGAGAATACTAGCCTTTCTTTTCCTAAGGTCGATTCTTAATTGGATTGTGTTCTTGATACAACCTTAGATTTCAGTGACTTGCGACAGGTCGCTGTTTTTCTTCTGGTATTCGGGTGTCACACACTATTGAAAATGAGTATCACAAAAAAGCAAAAATCTACCACCATGTCTCCAATAATGACCACAGTTATCCAGTCATCAAAGGGGCAAGGTTGGTGTCTCATCAACCGGTTTAATTCCGCCACATTTGTGTTCTTGTCGCAAGCCAGGACTTTGATTTCCAACGTCATATGCCGTGGCCACATTTTTGTATTCAATGAGCTAAGGTGAGTGGCGATTGCTCGTTTTTGTGATATTGGGGAGTTCTTGACCATCACTGATTAAATTTCTTTTCGCAAGTAAAATGTTATGACAAAGGCCAATCAGTTGTTGGTATTGTTTATTGTACTATGCCACCATGCTCCCTATAATAAGTATATTAATACGATTTATCCTCGATGTCAAACACTTTATTTCAGGTAATCTCATTTACATCTTTAATACTATTATTGGTACCAGTGACAACTTTAACAGCAGAATTAATAGCATCCACGTAAGATTGTAGTATTCCATATCATAATAAAGATACTTTGTTAAATTGGTCTGTAATATCATCTGATAGTCAACAAAACAAAACAAACAATAAAAAATGCTAACAAACTATTGCTATTTTTATTATATGCAAATGGTTGCTCATCAAGCCATCAGACTATGGAAGTCGCGCAGTTGGTTTGGTATGTACGTTTGAGATTAAAAAAACGCCGCTACTTTAACTGGCATTTATATTTATCTGACGTTCCCGCGGACGGAAGAATGTTGAATGGATAACGACAACCTTTTAGTAATCCATAGAAGACCCTTCATTTATAGTCAGTAAATGAGCGATTGTTGTTAACGCCAAATGATAATTTTTCAGTTCATGTTCGCTTTGTACTAGACCAAAGCGCTTAGTTGTATCTTTATAGTGCTAGCTCACTGAAACAGCAGTCCGTGGATAGACATGCTGCTCCACTCGGACACATTATTTCGACTCTGAGCCAACCAATCTTTACTCTTACTCCTTAATGCTGCTTGCTTAGCGAAGAAATAGAAAATACCAACTTAATAATCTATGGTTTGACACGACCGGTGCTCGTACTCAAGATCTACTGCACTTGAGGCGAGCGCGCGTACCATTACACCATCGATGCGGTTGACTTCATTCATACCCGACTCTTCGTTTGCAATGTCCATAACGATCGCCTGTTTCTACAAAAACAGCAGACAATTTTTCCTTTATCACATACACACAATCTAATTATAGCAGAAGATTACACAAAATCAAAAGATAAATGTTATTAGTCTAGAATACTCACCGTTCAACAGACTCAGCCGTTCGTCAAAGAGCCATATCAAACATTTCTAGACTGGTAAAATATATTGATCAATGCGTGCAAAGAAACAGTTACTTGAATAAACGTTAGAGTAACCGAAGGGGCAATCAAGATTGGACAATCCAAAGAAACTGGCAATACTGGGCACACAAGACACAACACAATATGTGTTGGCCACCACTATGCATACGCAAACAAACACAAATAACGTAAATAAGACATGACAAACAACTGGAGGTAAAGACTAACCGGACATCGTTTTAATGCGGAAATTGTAACTGACACCACAGCACGAACTCAGAACTTGACAAAGCTATACACCACTGTAATATTTATGTCTAATATATTATAAATTGCATGTTTTGCAGATACCTGTCTTTTGCCATTTTCATGTTTATCCAAATGATAATAGAATATTTTGACGGTGTTGAAAACCTATTAGTTAGTATGGAAGGTGAAAAACTTGCATTTGGAACGCCACCTGTGTGTTGCTTTTTTCGATTTTGCTTAAACAACATACCATTTACAAGGTATTGATTGATTATTTTGATAAAAACGAAAAATGCATGGAACATGTCGTATGATACTATTAATAATATCATACAATCACCATCATCTTATACGGATACGATATGATATACAATATAAATTGGTTGCCTTTGTATATTTTTGACTCAATTTTTGAAATTACAGATATAGTAGTTTTCACAACGATAATTATGTATAATAAGCACATTTATTTAATGTATAATTTAGTATTTAGTCTTGATACCATGCAGTATCTATTATAGTAAAGGACACTACATCGATGTCTATCGTTAAATATTATGTCTGTAAGATGAATGTTGCCCATATAAATCAAATTGCTGTATTAAAGTATATGAATAAGAACATGAACGGAATAGAAATTTGGAAATATATGATACCTTCAGAAACATGTACATTTCTATGATGAAAACAAACAAAATCGTATATGTTCGCCTCATGATAAATGTAATGTTGGATATATTTTCTAAATTTAAACGATTACAATAAACCCACCTCATGTTTTACACATATATCTTATTATTGTTACAGTAAATCATTTAATTTAGCAAGACTGTTGGTATTACAAGTTGTAATTATAAGACCACTTGCATTGCTTGTCATGTTGATTCTGTGGATGGCTGGGGAGTATACTCCCGGTGATGAAGTAAGTTTGTAGTATGTAACTTACAATGTAATTACTTGTTCATCTAAAAACAAAAACCTACGTATTTATTGTGCAAGGTTAAGTCAAGCATACACCCATTGCATGATATGAATAGCACAATACTAAGATATGGCATAGACTAACATTTACGATGATAAAGCAGCAAACAAAAGACAAAATATTTAATAATATTACATACAAAATATCTCGGATGAAAAACAAAACAACCACACTGTCGAGACAATTCTAAAATATAATCGAATTGCAGTAGAACCGGAGTAATTTATTGTCAGAGAAAACTGAGGAGGGAATGAAGAATGGACAATTCAGAGACAGTGGCAACATTGGGCACCCATGACACACGAAGAAGACACTTAAAAATTGGGATGCATCTATATGCTCGTGAAGAGTAGGAAGTTTCTGCTTCTTATAAAACGTCCGTCATGTCACTCATATAGTCAGGTCAGGTAAGAGTCTTGTCGGTGATATAGGAAAGAAACAATCTACGCAAGAATCATTGTTATTTGAGATATAGATATTCCGTATCGTGATGACGACCGTAGAATTTTGGTAACGATGACTTCAACCTAGAAGTAACGTAGACATGTTTGAGTAGCTTTTGATTTAATATAATTGCACTCATAAAGGAAATAATAAGATCTACAAAACATGTTATTAAACACTTGCTAATAAACTGGCTTGCTGAATAATAAAGACACAATGTACTGTTAGTGTTAAAAGATATATCATTTTACGATGGCATATACTTTCTATGGAAAATAGAGCCCAAGACCATTTGGTATACAACAAAAATGGCAACTATTTACAAATATAAAAAAAAAACCAACATGATAAGATCGTGATTCGCGAACTGTCTGAATTTCATGGTATACTTGTATTCTATTTCTATTGATTTGCGAACTGCCAGAGTTTCATTATTGTACACGTAAGCATACTTCTATTCTATTTCTAATCCATTTCAATGTTTTGTATTTCAGTCAAATCCAGTAAATGGTGTTTTCTATTCAAACGTAATTAACATGATATCATCGTTATCATCTATTTGGGGTTTAGTAGTTTTATTTAGAGCCACTAGACATAAACTCTCTAGTTATTCTATTATTCTGAAGTTCGTTTCGTTACAATTAACTATAGTATTTAGCCATTTACAAATCACTATACTTACCCAACTCGCAAAAGCTGATACAATACATTGTAAAGGAACACGTGGATCTCTTTTGAGAGGAATAAGTAAGTAAAACCTATTATTTTTCTTGTAATTGTAAATATAAGGTTAAGGGTTATATATATATATAGCAATATTTCAGTTATATCATGGCGGTCAGTTTTATTTGTGGAGGAAACCGGAGTACCCGGAGTGACCGGCAGACCTGTCGCAAGTCACTGACAAACTTGATCACATAATGTTTTATCGAGTACACCTCACCTGAACGGGATTCGAACTAACAACGTTAGTGGTGATAGATACTGATTGTATATATAGTTATAGATCCAACTACCATACGATCACGACCACGACGGCCCATTGTAATCATAGAATTTAAAATAAAAGCGAATATAATTTTGATACCCTGATACCCTGAACATATTACGAGTTTAAGTTTTCCTAGATACAAACATTACGTTTACATATAATTCATAATTCTGATGGACACACCCAATGCAATGGAATAAACACTAATTCGCATAATCAGACTTTTTGCCATAAAACCGACATAAATGAAACCAGAATACGAATAGATGTCCTTCTTATTTGACTTCTTCTACTAAATATTGCCCACCTTCAACAATTTTAAGATTATGCTCTGAAATGGACATTTTTGTGGGCAATAATTGAATTCGCCTTATGCGAATGGAAATGAAATGTCGAAACAACATATTTTGCCATAATCGTGACGGATGTCACAATTCGGTAATTAAGGTATTGTAGCATTAAATGGCAACGCTATCTATGCACAACAACAGGTTTAAGGCAAAGTGTATACACGACCAATACAATTATTTTCTGTGCAATCTACATATCTTTATTTTTTAAGAAAATTATTTTCTGTTCAAACTACATACCTTTATTTTCAAACATCTTGCGCCATTGGTATTATTTTTACTGGTTGAGTATATATTTGTCAAATCAAAATCTCTTAACAAAGAATATTGACACGGTAAGAATGATTTAACGATAGCGCTGTAGAGATTTTGCCTTACCGTTGACTGTGGACATTTCTGTTTAATTGTCACAGTGGATGTGGACATTTTGGTTAAATGTGACAAGATCAATTTTGGGTTAGTTGTGGATTTATTTGGTTTAACTGTGGAATTGGTCGTTTGGGTTTAGCTGTGGCAGTGGATATTTTGGCTTAGCTGTGGCTGATACGGATATTTTGAATTAATTGTGGCTATGGACACTTTTGCTTAGCTGTGGATGTGGACATATTTGGTATAAACATTTGGTTTTCCATCTGTTTGGCTCATTTAAGGAATGATGTTGTCCATATTTATTAACAGACATTTGAAGTGAATACAATTCGGCAAACTAGTGGTATTTAATTTTGAGGAAGAACAAAAACAACAACAAATAAACCATCAAAAGGTCTGACATCCGATGTATATCTGGCCTGATCTTACTTGCTGCTACAACAAAACAAAGTTTGCACACTATAGTCCGAAGCTAAATAAAATAAGACAATCTTAAAACACAAATAAGTGATTTGCTGCTCTTGTCAAATACTACATCAGCTTTTCATAGACAAAACAGAAGTTTCTTTCGCAACCACTTGAAAGCTAACTTAAACTATGAAAATATTCTATTACAGTAAGATAGAGATTTGCTGTCAATAGAATGTAGATATTTTATGTAAAAAAACGAACTCGCAATAGTAGAAATGAAATCAGATAAAACTTAATTACCAGTTATATATTATATATATTTTATCTTCAGGAATCCACCATATGCTACTCATATTTGAGATGTTCTTTGTTTCAATACTGGCCAGATTTGCCTACAGGAATCGCCAGAAGCAGGACATATCGTTTGAATACGATGCCACACCATCGTAAAACAACGGACAGTTTCGCGCTGTACTTTGAAAAAACATGACAAAAACCATGTGTGTTTGTGATTTAATTTACATACAAATAATATCTACATACCTTTGTTTTAATTCGAATACCAATTACTACTTTCCAGTTAATATGAGTGGATGGGATCTCATTAACTATTTAAATCCGCCACATATTTGTGCCTATACCAGGATAGGGCTTGGATTTCCACGCCAGATGTCGTTGTCTTTGTGTGTTCATTTATGTGATGTGAGAGTGGATTGTTACTATTGTCAATATTGGTGAAATTCTTGACTATCATTGTTTCAAGAAGAGTTTGAAGATACCAAAGGGATAATCAGAATCCGTATATCGAAAAAGAACAGACAACACAATGGCCAAGCGAAAAAGTACAAAAGGACAAACAACGATATTTAAAACATACATATAAAACTAAAGATCGAGTAACATGAACTTTCTTTTCATAATTTAATCTCTTTTTTTAAATATTAAAAATCTTCATTGAGCTTGTATAATATATTTTACAATTAATTGTTTATTTGTATGAAGTATTTGTTTTTGAATAAAAAGTTTACATAATACAATGCATAATTATTGCTTTCTCTTTCTTGAGACAAATGACCATATGAACGTAAAGTAAATACTTACTTTGTCACTTTTCAATCAAAGCGAAGAAATCGTGATTAACATTACAATGAATCTTGAGTAATAATGTCATTACCAATAGTAAATACTTAATACTCACTAAATAGGCATATTAAGAAAAGTTTGAAGATATCAAATGGTTAGGCAGAAGCTTGAATTCCAGTAAGAATAGACAATTCAAAAGTCCATGAAACACTACACAGAAAAGATTGAGCAACACGAGCACCACTAAAACCCGGGTGCAAGAAGAATTCATATTTCTGATCATCTGAGACGCAGACATTCCATAATGGATAATGATGGCGACCGTAAAACCTTCGAAGTGATGACGTCAGCAGAAACACTAGTAACCATTGGTTCAATGGCTTCAATAGCAACATATCCTGTTCAGAATCACAAGCTCTGGAATACCGTATCAACTGAGAGATATATACTCCATATACAAGTGCTGCTACATATAAATGGAAAGTTCACGATGGGAAAATTTAAAACATCTCGTTTCTTGTATAGGACTGTAATTGGACGAAACGTCAACTGCTTTAAATAATGTTATTGCATCAGGAGAGTGACGTCAATTGTCTGTATTCTTACACATCTTTAGAAGTCTTTAGAATGTTAATCACTGATAGAATAGATGCTAACAGAAGTTTCGTGGATCATTTGGTAGATCCAATAATGCAGAGCTGTTTGTAAGGACCATTGTGCTATTAGGTATCATATAGATTAGCGAAGATCTAGTTCCTTATCTTTGAGTGAAATACCAAGGGAAAGCAAAAAAGATTCATGATTACTCATGATTTCCTCTCTCACAAAGTTGTCATATCAAACGGATTTTTAATTCTTAGAGTTTTTCCTTTTTTTTTCTTTTAGCTAGCAATCGATACATTTACATAAAAAATAGTTAATTACAAAATGTGGGGAAATTGTTGAATAAATCAAATAATACAAATATTTAAAATAAATTCTTATAGTGGTATTGTGTGGCCTAGCAGACCTGACATGACTTTTTACAGCTACGTAACATGTACTCAGCATTAGACTGGCAGGTAGATTTCCAGGAACGTGTTTTACACTGGTCTTTGCTATCTTCACATGGTCCTGGAAAGGAGAGAAATAGCACAATGTGTTGCATATATATCATAACACAGGTGAAAAAAGTACATTCTTAGCTTCACATTACTATTGGAAAATAACATGTTTTAGAGATCAACAATAGAGACAATTACGTACTTTGATCTGAACAAAATATCTATAGATAACAACAATTGTGATAAACTATTTATCCTATCAAAGCCTTGGATGTTCTATTTAATATAAATGATGGAATAAGTCAAATCATATTTACCCCCCTCCTTAAGCAATATTGAAACGGATATCAATAAAAAATAATTCATAATGGGTATTTATTTAAATACGTTAGCACATTCGCCTTCCAGTGCAGCTACAATTACTGGGTACTTATCAGATGGATTGGACATTAATTACATCCAATAATATATTCATTACTGAAATCTACCGTTCTTAGATGATGCAATTATTAATAAAACTAAGGTTCTCCTTTTCCATGCATATGCGAACTTAGCTGATTTTGGCTGTCCTGTTTAGACCCTTTGGTTTTATTGCTCCCAAAACTTAAAATTATTTGGCTTTCCAAACTTTCGATTTTGAGCGTACCTGATGAAGGTTATTCCAGAAACGCGTCATGCACAAACATTTTGATATTTACGTTTTTATTATATTAGACAGTTTGTTTATTTTATTGTGGATTACATTGTTGACATATTAAGGTAAAGAATACAAAAAAATAAAAAAATGTAGCAATATGATAATACAGTAATGCTTTAAACGCGCTAGGACACACTTTCGTCATGTGAATGCATAAAGGAGAATCATCCAACTAATTATTTTATTATTCTTGTTAATTAAACACCAGTTTCCTTTTTTTGTGTGATAAACACATAAACACCATCATTTACCATAAAATAACAATTACCACAATTATTGCAGGATTTTCTACAATTCTTTAGCATATACCCGGGATTATTGTAACATTCACTTCTTGACGACCACGATGAACAGCTAGCATGGTTGTCAGTGCAGCTACTGTTCACTGACGTCTTGGTATCAGTTCCATTACCCCCTGATATTGCGCCAGAACATAATCCATTGTGACATGATTGTCCAGCATTACAATCTGCACATGCACTTCCTTTTAGAAATGGATATCCTTTGTGGAAATTAGCTCTGTATTGTAAAGAGATTAAAACGTTAATAAATATACGAGTGAGTGAGTGAGTATTGTTTAACGCCAAGTCAGCAATTATTCAGCTGTATCATTTTTCGGTGTTTGCTTTGTACTAGAGCAGCACGTTTAGATAGAATGCATAGTGCTAGCTCACTGAAACAAGAGCCACAGGAAGACATGTCGCTCCACACGGACATATTATCCATATTTCATACCAATCAGTTTTTGTTCCAACTGTTTAATGCTGCGTGCTTAGCGGAATAACAGTAAATACCAATTTCATAGTCTTTGGTTTCACTCTTGAACCTACGATCTAGCACAGACGATGTGAGCTGTTAATAAACAGCTCTACCTCGCGTGTCATATATTAGAAATAATTGAAAACGACTGAATGATCTGTGCAAACAGATATCAATTTAGTTCTAAGAAATAAACAATAGAAGAATGTATATTACAAGGCAATATACAAACATTACACAGTCATAAAAAACACTTAGAACATACATTTAAGTTAATTTGAATATAAAACACAAATCACGCGCATAATGTATGCATATTACTTCTGCCAAATCACGCGCATAATGTATACATATAACTTCTACTTCTACCAAATCACGTGCATAATGTATACACGTACATATTACACATATATTATTTCTGACGTTTCCAGATCCGCAAAATAAATGAAACTAGATAGCATTAATCGATATTCAAATATGTTAATCAAAATAAATTTGGATAAAATTCAAAATAAAGATCTAATAAAGCAATATTGCATGTTGCTATCTCTGATATTCACATATGCACTCACATTAATGGTATATGATCATGTTAGCCCCATTTAACACAAAATATATATATTCGAAATTTGTTGATATAGACAATAATTGAGGAGATATAAACTTAACGTTTACTTGTTAGATAAATAAAACGACAGAGTGTGACCACTATAAGACTTACCTTGGAGAGTAAAAACAGGCTAGGTACCAACCAAGATGATTGCTACATTTCTGCATCGCACATCCTACTTTGTTTGTCTCAGCCCAGACTAACTGAATTCATATTTCAATAAAACGGTAAAAAAAAAGTCACAACCATTTGTAAAAGGGTGGGAACACTTACACTTAATAAGAAACTGGGAACCCAAAAACACAACTGATGTGAATTCACAGAGTTTACAAAGTGAGATAATGAGAGTAAGTAGCTATAGTTCATTAGTGATTTCTTCTATGTTTATTATTTTCATTTAATCTTAAAATTATATGATAACTTCTGTAAATCTTTGACCTATGAATGTACTTTTGTATTGCTAGGGGTATTATCTATTATTATAAAGCAAAGAACCGTATTTGCATGAATTGCATGTATTTACCGGTGTGAGTGAGTGAATGATTGTTGTTTAATGCCAACTCAGCAATTTTTCAGCTATATCATGCGAGAACAAGTTAATTTTCAATGAGATGTTGCTGACGTCTGCTTTGTTCTAAACCAACGTGTTGGATTTTTGTAGTGCTAGCTCACTGAAACAACAGTCAGCGGATAGACATGTCACTCCACTCGGACACATTATTCTGATTCCGAGCCCACCAATCTTTGCTCTTACTCCTTAATGTTGCGTGCTCTGCGGAGAAGCAACACATACCAATTATATAGTGTTTGGTTTGACCCGATCGGGGCGCGAACCCACGATCTACCGCACCCGATGCGAGCACGCTAATCATTACACCACATATGTGGTTTTTACCTGTGTGTAATGACAAGCACTATAATGGCCACACAAGTTCTGATGATTGTTACTAATAATTTTATATGTTTTACCTGCGTGTAATGACAAGCTCTATAATGGCCACACAAGTTCTGATGATTGTTACTAATAATTTTATATGTTTTACCTGCGTGTAATGACAAGCTCTATAATGGCCACACAAGTTCTGATGATTGTTACTAATAATTTTATATGTTTTACCTGCGTGTAATGACAAGCTCTATAATGGCCACACAAGTTTTGATGATTGTTACTAATAATTGTATATGTTTTACCTGCGTGTAATGACAAGCTAAATAATGGCCACACAAGTTCTGATGATTGTTACTAATAATTTTACATGTTTTACTTATTTGTAATGACAAGCTCTGTAATGGTCACACGAGTTCTGATGATTGTTACTAAACAATTTATATGTTTTACCTGCGTGTAATGACAAATTAAATAATGACCACACAAGTTCTGATGATTGTTACTAATAATTTTACATGTTTTACATATTTGTAATGACAAGTTCTGTAATGGCTACACAAGTTCTGATGATTGTTACTAATAATTTTACATGTTTTACATATTTGTAATGACAAGCTAAATAATGGCCACACAAGTTCTGATGATTGTTACTAATAATTGTACATGTTTTGCATATTTGTAATGACAAGTTCTGTAATGGCCACACAAGTTCTGATGATTGTTACTAATAATTTTACATGTTTTACATATTTGTAATGACAAGCTAAATAATGGCCACACAAGTTCTGATGATTGTTACTAATAATTGTACATGTTTTGCATATTTGTAATGACAAGTTCTGTAATGGCCACACAAGTTCTGATGATTGTTACTAATAATTGTACATGTTTTACATATTTGTAATGACAAGCTAAATAATGACCACACACGCTCTGATGATTGTTACTAATAATTTTACATGTTTTGCATATTTGTAATGACAAGTTCTGTAATGATCACACACGTTCTGATGATTGTTACTAATAATTTTACATGTTTTACATATTTGTAATGACAATCTCTGTAATGACCACACAGGTTATGGTGATTGTTAATTTTTTTATATGTTTTACCAGTGTGCAATGACAAGCTCTGTAACGGCCACACAGGTTCTGATGATTGTTACTAATAATTTTACATGTTTTACCTGTGTGTAATGACAAGCTCTGTAATGGCCACACAAGTTCTGATGATTGTTACTAATAATTTTACATGTTTTACCTGTGTGTAATGACATGCTCTGTAATGGGCACACCTGTTCTGGTCATTGTATGTGTAATGATTTTTTTCATCATAATACCGTTTCATGGCATTTCTTATTTTTACTGTATTGTTGTATTTGTAGGTGCTGAATGACAAATTCTCTCCCTTGTCTCCCATTTTATGTTGAAATGAACATCTCGTTATCCATTCAGCAGCCTCTCTACTTAATGACTCATCCCAAACCTATAGAAAACACCATAAATTATGAAAAAGTCTGAAGTACTCCATGTCTGTGATTGTTTGACATCTTGGAGTAATACATGTACAGAACATAGGTATCTATGTCGCATGTCACAGTTGTTGAATGACAGTGAAATCTGTGAAAAGCAAACCCTAAATAAACCACAATCTCGTGTAAGGCGACCGTTGTCCTATTATCTGAATATTTTAACCTTTCTACCTCGGTTAACTGGCATGTTGTTGCATTATAATGGCAAATTTCTGCAAACTGAAAAACGTCTTTCGCAACAAGAAGCACGTGCATTATCATCACTTATGAACTCACTCAAAAGTGTTTATATTTCAACTGAACAACAGTGCATGTTATTTGACAGTATGGTTGGTTCCGTTCTGAGTTATGCGTCTGAAATATGGGGTTTTCATCGTGCTCATGATATTGAAGTAATACATAATCGTTTTTGTAGATTTGTTTTTAAAATAGTTAAAATGTACCTACTGCTTTTTTGTATGGTGAACTTGGCCATTTGCCAATGTATATTTCTAGACGTTTCAGAATTTTGAAATATCTTTGCATATTTTATCGTATAAATCTAAGGTTGTTTATGATGTTTATAAACTATTGTATAATGATGTTAATAACGGTAAAACTAACTGGGTTTCCAATGTACGTGACTTGTTATTCAGCCTTGGTCTTAATTATGTTTGGATATCTCAGGATGCATCAAGTGTATCATTTGACTTTGTTAAGCAACGTATTGTAGATCAATTTGTGCAACAGTTGTCAACGTCTGTATGCGATTGTGAAAAACTGTGTATTTATAGAAATATTAAGGTAGAATTTTGTCATGAGAAATATCTTAATTTTTGTAGTAATGTGTATCTACTTACAAAATTACGCAGTGGTACATTAAAATTGAATATTGAACTTGGTCGTTATAACAATACCCCAAGAGAATCCCGTTTATGTTTGTGTTGCAATATGAATGTTGTTGAAAACGAATATCATTTTGTGTTAGTTTGTCTTGCATATAAATCTGTACGTACGCATTTTTTGCCAACATATTACTGTTCTTGGCCGAATATTTATAAACTTGAACATTTATTAAAAGCTGCCACTATAGAATTATATAATTATCTAAAGGCAGCTTGGAAAATCTGATGTGGGCTATAAAAAGATTCGCCTTATTCGATCTCTTAAAAAGTTTATATTCCGATACCAAGATCTTGTCGAAATATATTCCGTCTCTGCAGAAAAGATTATAAACGATGGATTTTCATATAGTGAAAATGTATAAAGATAAGGTTTCAACAAAAATGTCAAACATATTTTTTTTTATCAATGTGTGACGTAAAAGTGTTTTTGACATTTACTTCACTGAGTTTGGCGCTGATTTGACAACTGTTTTTCCTGTTTTGTTCAAGTATTGTTGTAAATACTGTTATAGTGACAGCCGAAACTTTGAGCGGTAATGAAAGGGGGAGTTTTGGCGCTTTAAAATCTGATTCAACCCACCATTTCTTTAGAAATGCCTGTACCAAGTCAGGGTCATTACGGTTTTCACAGTTTTCCGGTTGTTGACTGATTTTGTCTGTTTATATACTTATGAGTTTTGACTTTCCCTTTGTTAGATTGTTCGGAGTTCGGTAATTTTGTTATTACCCTTATGTCATATAATTAGTTAATATTGTTGTCGATATATAATGTGTTTAATTGTTCTCTGCTTTTTGTCATTGTGTTACATGTGTATATAGTTTGAATGCTATAGCATGTATATGCCTTTTGCAAATAAAGAATTCATTCATTCATTCAACTGACTATTCCAAATAATGAATTGTTTAAAAAACATTTGGTATTTCACAGTATGTTTCTGTTTCTATAGAGCAATTCAGATATCTAAATCTCAGTTCATAAACAATAGCTATCCAAATATTTTTTAGCGCTTAAGCGGAAAATTATACCTTTCTTTACATGTCGATTATAAAGAAAATAAGCTATACCAAGACAATAAATACACACATTTATTTTTATGTACAATTCTGAAACAGTATAAAACAAATATAAAATTAAAAGAATAAGTTGTATTTGCGTTTCAAAATATTTGATATACTTTCGACCAATGATAACAAAACGTAGCCCTTGTAGAGACTATTATTTAAAAAATATTTAGCATGAACAATATGGAGCATGCGAGATAAGTATTTAGCAAGTTAATGATGTGTGCAGCAATTCCTGATATTATGGCATAATGCTAGGTAATAATACAAACCATTTCCTGCATATTAGAGCTGCCTTCTTGCTGTCTATATTCGTTATGTAAATCAACAAACAGCTTTTTATAAGGTGCTACAGATATCTCCTGTGTCCACGCTATGCTGATCAACGCCATTATTAAAACACTGTACATTGTCAGCTGAAATTTGAGATGACACGACTTTGTACATATGATGTTAGGCATAACGTTGTTTGTAGGGTGTTGCATGCAGTTATTGTGTCCAGGCAATGCGGAACAACCTCAATACACACACCGACGATCGATCAGTGCAATTTATGCATAAAATATTGTCTATATACTGATGAATGATTTTATCTGACGTGTACAAATAAGCCTTGCTGATCAACGAACACAGAACATTGTCAATTGAAGTGTAAAAGAATACATATCGTTATTAAAATAATATAGTTATAATATTAATAAATATTCTACTCAAAAAATAAAATAATGAGATATTGCTTTACATATTTATTTGTGTGTTACATGTTTCGCATGTCCAAACCATCTCAACTGTTAGGTTATCAGACACCTAGCCAATTCATGCCGGGAATTTCATCGGCCAGTTCGATATGTCCATACGCCCCACTAAGAAATAAATCTGATAGTCACAATATAGCTGAAAGTAACAAAATGTCCAAGCAATTTTGACCTCAATTGTTAAAGCATAGATATGCAAAGGCGATGCTTGATCAGTCAATTCATTTTAACAGTTCGAGTTTTCCATCTCAATAGATCTTTTCATGGCATAATTGTGGCAAATTTGTGACAGTGATGATGAAAACCAAAACCGAAATCTATGATGAAATATTAAACTTTGTCAATTGGAATGTTAAAGAAGCATTTTTTTTTTAAATAGGTTGCTCTTTAGATACGCCTGCGACACAAGTTTTCCCCAATTTGGTAACTAACCGTTCGCCGAAAGACGATAACGGAAGACCCTACCGAGCCTTCGTTGCGAGAGAATGCATGCAATAGGACGTTATTTATACATTTGCATAGACTATCATGTCCCATGGAACACGTGCATGACCATTGGTCGAAAGTTGAACTACCTGAATAAGCAGTGGTTATCTTGCAGGACTATGGACAATATACACTAAGAAGACCCGTCGCCTGTTACAAGGAATAAACAAAGGAGTATGTGAACTTTGCCAAGGCATGGATATTGAGCAAATGTGCATGATAGGACCTTCCAACACAGCCACTTAACATTTTGAAAAAGAAAGAAGATTCGTTTATTTTTAAAAATGTAAAAAAAAAACAAAAAAAAAACAATAGCGTAAAATGAAACTTATTTTTGGCAAATTTTAAAGGTTCATTTTAACCATCTTTATCACATATTTTATTGAAATAACGCCAAATTTGCATGTTTAATAAAAGCATAATTTGCGGCGTGTTATTTGCTTCCGGGACAATAACATTTTACGAGGGCAATAACATGTTATCTGCCCTCTTGTGAAGGGCAATAACATGTTATCTGCCCTGGCAAAATATGTGATAAATAGATTAATACATGGCCTTTTTCATATTGCCCTTGTCATCAGCCCTCGACTGATATCGTCCCTCGGGCTAAAGCACTCGGGGCCGATATCAATGTTTCGTGCTGATAACAAGGGCAATATGAAAAAGACCATGTATTAATCTATAATTATCATCTCTATCAATACTTTGGATTCATTAATCAGTTTAAATTTTGTTAATTTGCAGCCGATAATAAAGTATTACCAAAATTGGTACTGGTTTATTTAAATCATCCATAATTATACCATATTAAATAAATTGGGGGTAAATACCGGGTGGTGCTTAACTTTTGCATTGGTCAATATACTAGTATACGGAATCGTCAGTGACGTGGGACACTTAAAAAAAGGAAAAGATGGTTATTAAAGACCTGGATAACTTCATAGGCCGTCAATACCGATTTGACACAGGACGAATAAATATTTATTTGTCAATATGATAGGCCAATAATATTAAAACTGTCATCACCCCTCTAACTCTATATAATCTTTGCGAACTTTGTTTTTAGAGAATAAACATATTAAAAAAATACAACATAACCAAGCCATTGAATGTCTTCATGTTTGACAACGTCCTCACGTGAATAGAAATGCATACAACTGTAATGTACTGCAATATCAAACTTATGTGGGAATTTTTCAGTGACGGCAACGGCAGCAGTGAAACAAAATGACCGTCCTATTAAAGGTCACCCACAAGTGACAATGACTGTTCAGTATAGGTAAGAAAAATGTAAGTAACAGTCTTCAAACGTTCTTAATATGATAAAATGCTATGGTTTATTTGTCCAGAAATAACAATGTTTCAATATTTTTGAATCCTTACCTTTCTGTATATGGTCAGATATATATTGCGTTTTGACACTATGCATACTGTCTTTTATACAGGTTGTTCTGAGCTTTTTCTCTAAACATCTGTTGTGTATAATTAATTTCAGGTGACAACATACAGATAAGAGAAAGTACTATATATCTAGTTATATATAAATAAGTATTGACTTTATTTTAGGTTAGATTTTTGTGTGTTTAACTCCATTTTCAAGAATAATTCAGTTATATCGTGGCGTCTGGTTTTATGCGGGAAGGAAACAAGAGTGCGAAGAGAAAATCATCGTCCTGCTACTATCACATATCATTTTGTAGTAATAAAAGTTATGAGGCAAATATAAAACTAATTGTGTAAAAGTTTCGCTAATTGTTTTAATTAGTCTTGAAAATGCCCTTTCTCCCTCGTGTCGACTAACAACCGGTTATATGTGGCCCTTGTATTTGAATATTTCTGATTTCTGCTTGTTGTTCATTTATTGTTATGTTGGTGACAAATATGATGTACTTATTTAAAACAGATTGCATCTTAATAGCAAAATGATGATATGCATGTGAATTTGAGTTATCTATCTTTACTCATAATAAAAATCAAAATTACTCGTCAACCTATTTATTTTTTTCTCTCATATTTTTCATGAGGATATGTGAGGAATAATTCTGATTTAATGTATTATTTGAATAGCAGTATAATGTTACGTAGATAAAGCAATTACTAGCCTTTTTTACTTTGATATGGGAATTGCATTGCATGTTTCCTTAATATGAATAAGACCAATTACATTTTTATTTTCCGGCAACCAGGTGTATGGAAAAAAGACATAGCATCTACACTACGTAGTACAGTCACTCTGAAACTTCAAGGATGCATCAGTTAGCTGTGCAGGACTAATCAAAACACAACTCGCCCTTTGGACGTTACGGAAATCAGTGCACCGGATAAGAAGGATGCCACATGCCTTGCATGAGAAAACAACATGCAGCAGCTCTTTATGAACAACAGTTTGTAACAAGTAGATGTTGGTGGTTAGTTGCAAGGCAAATTATACCGACTCTGTCTATCATATCCCCTTTTGTCCTGATAGGAACCACAAGCTCTGGAATATCGGATCAACTGAGAGATATATACTTCATATGCAGGTGCTGCTTGAATGTTGCCACATATAATTGGAGAGTTCACAATAGGAAAATTGAAATAATCTCTTGTATCGTAAAGTTTTGTTCTTCACCGGCTCTCCCTGTCAATTTCGAGGTATAAGTAAAGTTGTTAATGAATATAAGTGAAATAGGGTTTACTTGACATCAACCAACCAATCAAGCATCATATCGTAAAGTTCTGGTGTTTGTTTCATTTAATATTTTACTATACGTTATTGTTCTTATTACCTCTCCACACAGCCTTATCTTTCTGTGACCTTCATTATCACGTGGTTCATGCAACATGTACATAAATTGTCATGTTTTTTTACATCATGTGCCATTGCTTCGTTGTGCAATTTCGACCTTGACAATTTACCGTTTGAAATAGAAAAACTAATATTTTGTAGCTAGATAAGATAACGAAAAATGTGCCACTCAGTACATGGTATTTCGGTAACCCAGATCACATTAAATAGGGCTGTTGTCCAATGTTAAGAAACATAAAACTTATCAAAATAAATGTATTGTCTGAATGATTACTATATTCTAGGCTCAAATTTAGTTTTCCATAGACTTCTCAATTAACTGCCATGATATTTAAGAATTAATTCTCAACACTGCCACACCAAATTAATATATATATATTTTCATATATTTATTCTACCCTCAGCGGGATTCGAACCACCACATTTGATACACTACAACACGATAGGCTTAGCTTTATGGTTAGACCATTCGATCACACCACTATATTAAATATGGCTTCAATCATCGAATCTACGGATATACATAGTAGTGCGTTTTAGCGTATGTAGATGGTACATATTTATTTTCTGGTTTCTTTTAATTTCACAGCAATCGTATTCATAATTTTAATATATTGTTTTGCGGATTTGGTCGAGTGTGCTAAATGTTGTGGGTTTGCTGATGGCAGAACAAAAACGTTGTCAGCTTAAGGTTTAACTGTTACCTCAGCTGGGTTGTTCAGACATACAATATAAAATAGTCTCAAGCAAGTGTCAAGCATGTAATGTATCTACCCAAGCGATAGCGAAACTATACCGGGCTTTATGAAATATTTGTATTTAAACGTCTGCACATTTAACCCAACAGTGTAAGTGAAAATGACGGTAAAAGGGAGTGTAAAACCTTAATTATTCCAACGAAGCACAAACCTCAAGACTCTTTTTTTAAGACTGTTTAATTCGAACATGTATTGAATATCAAATAATTGGTCACAATGGCGTTCAATAATACGGGTTTTTGCAGTGTATTGTAGACGGGTGCAACTAGTGGAGAAGGAACATCTCTGATATCATCAACATGCTCGAGTTTTTGATTGACAACATATTTTGTTATGTTTTGTGGACGTGTTTTTCAACAGACAGTCGGAATATCTATGGGTATAAACTGTGCTCCTCTGCTCGCCGACTTGTTCCTTTATTCGTATGAGGCAGACTTCATACAGGGGGTTTTCAAGTAAAACAAAAAAAACCTAGATCCTTTAATTTCACGTTCCGCTGTATAGATGATGTCCTTTCACTAAACAAGACTAGGTTCGGTGATTTTGTTGATCACATCTATCCTTTTGAGCTTGAAATAAATGATCCCACAGATACAGATAGGTCTGCTTCATACCTTGGTCTACATCTAGAAACTGGCAGTGAGGGTCAGTTAAGAACGAAACTTTACGACAAAAGAGATGATTTCAAATTTCCCATTGTGAACTTTCCATTTATATGTAGTAGCATTCAAGCAGCACCTGCATATGGAGTATATATCTCTCAATTGATACGAGATTCCAAGGCTCGTGGTTCCTATCAGGATTTCCTTGATAGAGGGTTGCTGCTAGCAAGGAAGTTATTGAACCAAGGGTCCCTATTGGTTAAGATGAAGTCATCCCTTTTTGTTCACCACCATGACTGACTTGGTTGACCGTTATGGAATATCTGTGTCACAAATGACCACGGAAATGTTCCACCTATCGTAAACACTTCCCAGGCCTTTCCTCATTCATGACTTATCATCTGGTCTGTAACTAGATAAACACGATGGATGCCACTAGTGGAGTTGGAACTGCTTACCCTTCCGGAGGACCTGAGTTCACACCCGATTCTTGGTGGGGTTGGTGTTACTCGATCTTTAGTTTTATGTGTATGTTTTGTAGATCGTTGTTTGTCCTTTTGTCCTTTGTGTTGTCTGTCCTTCGATTTACTGATTCTGATTACCCCTTTGGTATATTCAAATTCTATTAACCCTTCCGCACAACAAGAGTTAAATCCCAGTTTTAGTGGGGCTCGTATTCCCCAATCTTCAGATTTCTGCATAATGTTTATCTATCATGGATTGTTCTGTTGTCCATTTCCATTTTGACCCTACATTATTTGTCCTTCTTCGACTTATGACTTATTATTAACCCTTTAGTATCTTCAAACTTTTCTGGTTAAAGTAGCTATATCTAACACTCAATAAATAAGAGAAAAAACAAAATTAAAAGATATATTTATTGAACAAAAATATTTTCTTTACTCTGTATCGTCTATACCTCCAACACTTTTTCCTCTTTTTAGAATTCCCCAGTGTATCAAAGCATCTGGGTATATAATATCAAAGTTAATATCAGTTGTAACATTGTGTTTGATAACAGTTTTCATGCATCTATGAAATATACAACCTATCTGTATGATGTATATTTCCAGCGCACCGATGTGAAGTTCACTGACTTCCGGGTGAAACTGGTTTCCTGTTATTGCATCAGTAGGTACCATCCCAAGCTTTAGTCTGCTGAAAATGATGCATTGGCAACATCATTGAGTATATATCAAGATACTAATGTTAAACATCACCCAGCCATATCTCCAAAAAACGTAACTGCCTTCCGGTGTAATCGTACGTCGAATACGGGTTCCCTGAGCCTGATTACTTCTCCGTCACAATTGATATAATAGTCTTTTTGTAGTAATTTCTTGGTACCAGATGTCGACACTGTGGTGTTCAGTAATTTAACTCTATAACTGGTCACCTCATGCTTACTGATGAACTTGTAGTCATACTGAAAATTATAAAATATCCCAAATATCAACAATAAGTATACCGACCTGATACACAATATATGAGGAAAAATAGAGAGTTTTATGGGAATTAAGATTTCTACTGAAGACAACAACATTGATATGAACATCGACCATTTCACAGAATTGTCTTACGGTTAAGACATAGGTGACCTTATCTGATTTTGGATGTCCTGTTTAGGCCCTTGGATTTTATTGCTCCCAAAACTTTAGATTATTTGTCTTTCCAGTCTTTCGATGTTGAGTGTACCTGATCATGGTTATTCTAGAAACGCGTCGTACACACTAAATTATGATAGGTACTTTTATTATGATAGGTACTTAGATGGGTATGCGCTTGTAACATCAATATGTTATCTATTATACTCCAAGAAGATGGTAAATAACGGACTTTATATACAATACTATGTCCACGCACACATGTATCTTCAAACTCTTCTTGTTCTCGTATCATGGTTAGAGGGCTAACTAAAGTATTATATGCAATTATATTAGCTTCACATAATTAGTTTAAGTTATCTAACGGGTGGCTAATGTTACATTTTATTTTTTGTTGTTGTTCTAGATAGTTAATATTAAGAATATGTATATGTAAATACTACTAGATTATACATTTTTTAGTTTTGCTATGCGAATCAAAATTTATTAAATTATTGAAGTTATCGCGCATTTTACATATTTAACAACTTAGATTTAAAACTATGAAGTGCCTATACGAAGCTATGAGAGTGAGCGGTCATGTATATGTGTGTTAGGGGTCATGTATATGTGTGCTAGGGGTCATGCATATGTGTGCTAAGGGTCATGCATATGTGTGTTAGGGGTAATGTATAAGTGTTAGGGGTCATGTATTTGTGTGCTAAGGGTCATGTATATGTGTGCTAGATGTCATGTATATGTGTTTTAGGGGTCATGTATATGTGTGTTAGGGATCATGTATAAGTGTGTTAAGGATCATGTATATGTGTGTTAGGGATCATGTATAAGTGTGTTAGGGATCATGTATATGTGTGTTAGGGATCATGTATATGTGTGCTAGATGTCATGTATATGTGTTTTAGGGGTCATGTATATGTGTGTTAGGGGTCATGTATATGTGTGTTAGGGGTCATGCAGATATGTGTTAGGGGTCATGCATGTGTGTTAGGGGTCATGTATATGTGTGTTAGGAGTCATGTATATGTGTTAGGGGTCATATATATGTGTGCTAGGGGTCATGTATATGTGTGTTAGTTGTCATGTATATGTGTGTTAGTTGTCATGTATATGTGTGTTAGTTGTCATGTATGTGTGTTAGGGGTCATGTATATGTGTGTTAGGGGTCATGCATGTGTGTTAGGGGTCATGTATGTGTGTTAGGGGGTCATGCATATGTGTGTTAGGGTCATGTGTATGTATGCTAGGGGTCATGTATATGCGTGCTAAGGGGTGATGTATATGTGTGTTAAGGGGTGATGTATATGTGTGTTAGGGATCATGTATATGTGTGTTAGGAGTCATGTATATGTGTGTTAGGGGTCATGTATATGTGTGTTAGGGGCCATGTATATGTGTGCTAGGGGTCATGTATGTGTGTTAGGGGTCATGTATATGTGTGTTAGGGGTCATGTATATGTGTGTTAGGGGTCATGTATATGTGTGTTAGGGGTCATGTATATGTGTGCTAGGGGTCATGTATATGTGTGTTAAGGGGTGATGTATATGTGTGTTAGGGGTCATGTATATGTGTGTTAGAAGTAACGATTTTGCCTCTGATTCTACGATTTTTATATTAGATTTTAGAACTGTTAGGATAGTGCTGTATTTGTTTCTTTTTCATTTAACAAACATTGTATACAATTGTTACTTTAATAAACATTGTATATAATTGTTACTTTAATAAACATTGTATATAATTGTTACTTTAATAAACATTGTATATAATTGTTACTTTAATAAACATTGTATATAATTGTTACTTTAATAAACATTGTATATAATAGTTACTTTAACAAACATTGTATATAATTGTTACTAAACATTATATATAATTGTTACTTTACTTTTAAAAACTTACACAATCTGGTTGTTCCTTCTTCACTTTGGTTAGCTGTGAAATATGATCTAACAATGTACATTTGTGTGTTGTGTAAACCATCAGAGAATCCTGTCCGAAATTAGGGGTCAGCTTCCCTTCTGTTTCCTTCATCATGATAGGATGGGAATCGACACCATATACCCTGCCTTTTTCTGTTATACATTCTGTAAGAAATATATTATTAAATGATATCATAATTGTTTCACAGAAAACAATTTCGAAGTTGTAAATTATATAAAATAGGATTTTTTTTAATTATCAAATCATACCCCCCAGGGGGATATTCAACAGATAATAATATGATTAGAAAACACATTAAAAAATATTTTAATATATAGTGTATACAATAGATAAAAAAGTAAATAATAATTTCTACCAAATGCTGACCACCTTCAACACGTCGAGGATTATTGTTGAAGTCTACCATTGAAGGGGGATACGTCAAGAGGAAATAAAAAGTACACAGATAAGGATTAATATAGACTAATGCAAACTTGTTTCCCAATCATATTCATTACATTATATGAAGTATCATTATATATTTCAATATTGTAATTTTATGTTAAATTAACCAATAACATATGCTTAAACTAAAAGGTGGAAAATAGGGATATTCTAATGCACAAATGACAGGTTTAAGCAATATTTTAAATGACTAAACTACATAAAGAACAGAGAATTTGTGGTAAAACTTATATCTATATAAATCCATTATTTTACAAAGTAAGAAGTTTTCAGTGTCATATAATACGTCACTACCACAATCAACAATGATGATAGTCATGGACCAATAAATTTGATATAGATCTAATTCAGTGTTAATGTTCAATTGTAAGTACTTGTTTATTTTCACGCTGTATTAACATTAGTTAGCAAGTATTTACAAAAGCGTAGTAAACGCTCGAAATACGTGTTTGTCCACACTTTTCACTCAGTTTCTTATGGAACCATTATACCGAACCATCTGGGCATTGGTAAATGTCAGGACCTATAAAACCAGCACTTTTCGGTTAAATTCGCCTAATATTGTAAGCTCATTTGATAGACAAATAACATATTCTGATATAAGACGTATTTCTAATTTGCAAATCATATGTAGGTTATATTCCTTTCATAGAAATCAAAGTTAAAATTACCTTTCATGGCCGAGACATTTTTGGTTAAATCTGATGTAGATTTCGTCCTTCCACTTGTCGATAAACTGGCTGCAGAGACGAAGCTATTAGGTAAAGATATCTGACGTCCAACAATACGACTACGTCTTGGTGCTTCGTCTTTGTTAGATGGATAGTACTCCACTTCTACATCAAATTCCCTTCTCTTCAACATAGAACTAACGGGCACAACTAAAATTAAGAAAAGCATTTCCAGTTAAAAAGCAATTAGTATATAATTCAAATTTGTTTTGAATTTTACTATTTCAATTCCATCATCTACGATATTGTAATATGTTACTTCCCCCTTCCCCCTAGATAAATAAATAAATAAAAAAAAAAATAAAAAAAAGAAAGAAAGAAAAGTAGTTCCAACAAACATTCCAATTATATTATATTGTAAAGTGTAATACTTCACATTACTCTTATCAAATTTTCTCTCTTTATTTCATATACTACATTAATTTTTTTTCTAATATATTTCAGTATTTATGAAATGCACATGTAATACATACTGTTATATCTTGAAGGTCCCATCCATCTAAACTGTTCACAGTCGTGCATCATATCACCAAACAGTCCAAACGCCAGTATTAATGCAGAATACGACACCAAGTGGTCTCCTTCATGAACACTGACAATATTAGATTCCACGTGACTTCCAAGTAGAACATGGAGGACAGCAGTACGTGCACAGCGTGTTCCATGGAGGTACTGAACAACGGCAGCACCGGAACCTATGTATATACAAATAGAAAGTACTATGCTATTAGAAAGTCTTCATGGAAAGTTATTTACATCATAATAAGTAATATTGTTGTAACCGTGTTTGCATTAATAACTGACATTTTACTTACATTCGCATCATTTCACAGGTTTGGTTCCATAAAACTAGCTTACCCCGCCACTTTTTATTGAAGTGCCTGTCTCAAGCCTGTAAAGGTAGCGGTCATATATTTGAGTGTTAGGGGTATCGATTTTAACTCTTTCTACGACTGTGTGGTATTTTAGGTTTTCCGATAAACAATATTGTTCTTATTTCTGCTTCCATTAATAACTAATATTGTACCAATTAAGAAGAAGAATTTTAAATTTTCAAATATCTTTATTTTAAAAAGAAGAAGAATAAGAAAACTCTTCATGACAATCTTAAGCAATTATATGTCGTATGAAGAAGTACTTACCAGCTGGGATGACTCCGATAGGAATGGAAGCCGGTACAACGCTAGCATTATGATCATTAAAATCAACATTGTTCTCTCTTTGGACTTGGGCAACTAAGCCATTCATACACTCACAGTATAAACCATCTCCCCCTACTGCAACGATCCTGTAAATAAATAAATAAAAATGTAGTAGTTAGACGTAGCAAAATGTGTCAATTTCACTAACCTAGTTAAGTTGCAATATACAATATATCAAGATAGGGTATGTCACTTGAAGAGTTCATGCTTTGTACTTTTTTGGAGCACATAAAACTAGCATATATCATATTGAAGTTTCTGTATTAAGATGTGAGCAGTCGTACATTTCTGTGGTATCGATATTGCTCTTATTTTTCTATTTTTATATTGTATTTTGGAACTGTTGTGTGTTGTTAGAGTGTGGCATTTTTTGCCTTGTTTTTATTTTAATTGTATTTCAATATTAGTTATGTTGAAGTTGTCTAATCTGTTTTTTACATATGTTATAACTCATTGATACACAAACAAGTTCTCAACACATTTATTAACATTTAAACAATCCAATTTTTTTTTAACAATATTTTGCAAAGTTTCATCATTATTTACTCCTTTTACACCTTTATGCAACTTAAAGTCGATCTTCATCTTGAAAAAAATAAAAGGATTAATGTTTATCTTTGTTTATCTATTGTTTTAAATCACTTCAGATATATTATCATAGGATGGCCTATTGCAAAAACACAGCAGCTTTTATCAAGTAAATGATAAAATTTATAACAATTGTTAACTACGTCAAACTTACCCGTCGATCTGTGAAAGGTTGTAATTCTTTAAGATTTCCGTCGCTTCTTTCGGTTTTGTGGTCACTGAAATGAACAAAATTTGACACTGAAATACATTCCACACACGTCATGAAAACAAATCTGGCATGTTTGAAATGTTGATAAAAATTGTAGGAATGTTTAAAAAAAACAAAAAAAACCTAATAATAATAAAAAAATCTTTCAGAATATTTTGTAGAATAATAGTATCATTTTATCTGTATCAAATGATATTCTTATCATAAAATAAACAATGTCAAATGATGGAACACAAAAACATTTTGGATGTTCTGCACAAACCACCCAACATTTTTAAATTAACAATGACATCTTGAAACTATCGTAGGTAATTTTCTATTTCTGAAGAAAAGAAGAAAACTTTAGTATAGTTAGATTACCATCATTGTATTGTCTGTCCTTCTTCGATTTACGGATTCTGATTACCCCTTTGGTATCTTCAAATTCTTCTTGTCTCCTTTATTTTGCTGCAATTTCTTTCATGTCATTCAACTAAATTTAACACTTACCAATCACATCAGCTTTAACATCACAGAGATCAAACAAAGGCACAGCAAACTTTTGATATACTTTCACACCTTTCTTTTTCCCAGCGTTAGGATTAATAACTACCAAAAGACGTTTAGGGCGACCTGAAATTGTAATTAGAAATATAAATAGATTTTTTACTGAATTAGTATAGTTTGTTGGTTTCATCTGTTAATATCGTTGACATTAAGATAAGATAAAATATAAAAAAACATTTATACAACGAAATGAATATTTCATTTAAAAAAAAATAGGAAAATTACAACAAAAAAACAAAAACAAAAACAAAAAACAAAAAACAAAAAACAGAAAACAATTAAAACAATTATATGTCCACCAAATAAAAAGAAATCTTACCTTGGAGTCTGTTTTCAATATCGGCACAAAGTACATGTATATCGTTTTCTAGTCCTTTTATTGTAAGTGTCTTCATTTTTAATGTTTTCGTTTTCTTTCGGATCACATAATAAATGGTTAAATTCGTATTATTTGTTTCCACCTTCAGCAAATGACGGTATTCTACGGTCACTGAAGAAAAAAAAAAGAAAAAATTACAATTTCAACGCAATAGTGATCTAAGCATTTATGTGAGGATTTTATTTTATATTTATTTCATTCTCAAGGAACCTAGATTTTTTAGAATTATTTGATATTTGATTATATTAAATTGTGTGTGGACTGTGGTAAGTAATTCTACATTGGGCAGAAGTAATTCACATTCATCTTGTAAATCTATTTGCTTGCTTTTCGCAATTTAAAAAAAAATTCAAATCAAAATAAAATACATATCAACTTAATTAAATTAAATAATAATATTAATAACCAAAAAACAACTTTACCATAAAACTTACCTAATAATTCCTTTTGCAAATTTGCAATTGTCAGAATTTCATCCACTAAACAAATATCAACTTTCTTGTCATTGTAATACAACATTTTTATTTTCTAGTTTTAAACTCTTAACTGATTCAATTCAATTGAGCGTGATAGCATCAACCGTAACTTATATACTGTTTGTAAACGACACCTGTCTAAAAATAGAACAATGAATGAAGAACGGGATATTTAACGAATGTTTTGCAGATTATATTCATTTTGAACCATTATATTAAATCCCCTAATATATACGATTTCTTCTGGGTGGTATGTCGCCAACAATATATACTAGTATTAAGAAATCTGTAAATATTTTTTATAATTTTAGTATATTAAAACGATAAAAGTTAGTTATGCTCTAGAAACTATTCCGATAAACCAAAATTGGTAGTGAAAAGATTGTCAAAATATTTGCGAGAGCATTATCCAAATTTACAAAAACATGCAAATCCGAATAAAAATCTATCGATAAATTATTGTGAAAAACATCCAAGAAGGGGCGCAATATATATGGGACAAATCATAAGCCTGACCAAGGTATAATTTGGGTCAAGAATTTGAAATCAGAGTATGCATTTGGGCTATTTGCTTTACCTGTTTAGATAAATTACAGGTACATTATGTATATTTAAAAAAATCATATAAATATTAAAATTCTTTATGTATCACACACAGAGCCGGATTTACCAATATTTACTTAAAAAATTGCGTCGAGCGTAGGGAGGCGCGAAAATTTTTGGGGTATTTCGCGTGAAAAATCACGATTTTACGCCAAAAAGTCATATTTTTTTCCAATTGCGGAGGCAGGCGCGAAAATTTTTGGGGTATTTCGTGTGAAAAATCACGATTTTACGCAAACAAATTATATTTTTTCCAATTTTAGGGGGGTGCGCCCCTGTATTTGTTGACATTTGGCCATTTCAAAAAATTACAGTAAAATATATATATTGTATATATTGGATACTGAAACATGCCAAGATTTCTATTAATTTGGGGGCCCACTGATGAGTTTGGCCTAGGGCCCACAAGTAGGTAAATCCGGCACTGATCACACATAAAGAATTTAAAACAATTTACATATAAAAATGAATACTCGATGAAAAGTAAAATTTGTGCTCTTCTGTGTTCTTGATAAAATTTAGACAACCTCTTTCATTTTTTTTGGTATATCAAACTGAGACCTTTGGACAACTTCGTAGCACTAAAAAGAAATGCTTAGATTGGAGACTGTTTTTAAAATTGAGAAACGGACATGTCATGTTGAGCGTTTAAAGTTCGTATATTTCAGGTTCAGAGTTAGAACTGGTGTTCGTTGAATCAGAAAAGGACATAAACCTTAACCAGGAGCCAGGGCCGGCCTTAGGAGGCATGGGGCCCAAACCTGCAGTGTGGCGTTATTTGTACTTGAACAACCGAGAGTAGAGAACTCCAGTGTGGGGCCCAATTGGCTTAAGGTCGGACCTGTCAGTAGCAGTGTAGCATAGTTATATATGTGAATAGTTATTATCTGTTAAGCATATTAAAGACTTATCTTGCTAAAAATCTTAATTGCACATACATGTACCCGCGCTTAGCAGACTTATGCCATAAACTTTGATCCAAATGAAAACTTGCAATTGCCCTAACCTTATACGGTTTTTTGTTCCATGATGTTCGTGTCATTTAAAAGTAATTCGACGGGTGCCACCAGTGGAGCAAGACATACTTACCCATTTTTTCACATGGGATATTTGTGGGTTTCGTGTTGCTCAATCACATGTTTTCTGTGTAGCGCGTTGTAGATCACTGCTCATGCTTTTGTCCTATTTCTATTGGTCATTGTATTGTATATTCTCTTTCGATTTACAACTTCTGGTTACCAGGGGCGGATCCAGGTGCGCCCCCCCTAAAATTGGAAAAAATATGATTTTTTGCCGTAAAATCGTGATTTTTCACACGGAATACCCCAACAATTTTCGCGCCTCCCTCCGCTCGGCGCAATGTTTTTAAGTGCGCCCCCCCCCCCTAACTTGAAATCCTAGATCCACTCCTGGTTACCCCTTTGGCATTTTCAAACTCCTCTTACTACACCATTCATATACATCTCTTATTAGTATGGTGATAAAATAATTATATATTTATTTTATATATAATAGTGTAGTATATTATACACACAAAACATATTTCCCCCTTCTCACTTAGGGAACGACCATTTAACTTGAAGGGGGAGTTATGGTTTTTTTCTAAAAAAATATTCTGATTCCCAATGTTGCTGAAAAAAATATGCCGATATTGGTGGAGGAAAAAAAAAATTGATTCAGAGTTTTTGTCATATAACCTAATGTTAAATTCTGGAAAAAAAATTAGCGCTTTGCGCGACAAAAAAACATATTCTAACTCTTGTGTTGTCCGCAAAAAATTTCTGAACGAAACAAAAAACCATAACCCCCTCCCCCTTCAAGTTAAATGGTCGGTCCCTTAGATGAGTTTTGTGCAATTTCAAAACACTGACAGATTCTACTTTCTTCGGATATATTTAAGGATGGAATATTATATTTTATTCTAAAATAATGAGGAAACTATCATATTTAAAAAAAAAAGAATCTTTATATAAATGACTTTTAAAAAATTTGAAAATGATTTATAGATATGCGTTCGTATTGCACGTTAAAATGGGAAAAGGGATATAATGTATAATATTGTGAGATACTTTATAATTTGCAAATGACCATGCTGGATGTATGTTTTCATTAACGTATGCTACATGTCATACATATTAAACGTACGGTGTGAAAACGTGCAATTATTAAGTTTGGTGGTTTTTTTTACTGTGCATATACATCATCACAATACTACATGTATCAATAATGAACACATATCACAGACTATACTACAAAACGAGGATGGAACTTAAAATAATACCATTTATAGAGAAAGTGATTAAAATAGACCAGGAAGAATCATCATTTACAGATGTTAAGCGTAGGAGCTCAGTGGTGGTTTGATGACTTTATATTGAAAATAATTGACTCACATAGTTGATTAAAAAAATTAAGTGAGAAATAGTAAATTTGACCCCTGTTTGAATTTGTAAAACAACTAAATCACTTGACAGTATCATTGTATATAGTATGTGGTTTTATAATGTGGTAATTATTCCGATTGTTAACTCGTATATGATTCTGTTACTCAGTCCTTCGTGTTGTATAATTTTACTATGTTTTAAAAGCCACTTACATCATCATCCTTCGACCATTTAATACACCTAAACATGCTTCAAGTGCATGTGTACGCACTCATTTTCTTATTGGCTCAAAATAAATATATATAACTAATTATCATGCTTAGGAAAACAAAGCAGAATTTCATTTCTGCAAGTTAAATAGGGTTGTTATTGTACGTGATCTTTCATATGGATAACAGACTTGCACCCTCTGTCTGTAAGGCTTACTTTTAAAGCAAATAAAGATACTTTTAATGACAAAGCTGCTAGAATCTGCGAATACTCTTTTTTATAAAACAGACCTCAAATGTTAACATAGCAAGAGAGGCATGATACATACATCTATTATTATTGAATAACGTCTTGTTTGTAATACTTGAATATTACAATTCATATTAAGAGTTAGAAGACACTAAAGAGGTAATCAGAAGCCGTAAGTTGAAGCACAGATTACAATAGCCAAAATAAAAGGTGCAAAAAGACGAGCAATGATTCCCAAAAAACCACAGAGAAAACTAAATATTGAGCAACACGAAACCTGCAAAAACAGGGTTCTGGAAGGGTAAGCAATTGCTGCCCCACTAGTGGAACCCATCGTGTTACAAATGTTAAAAACAAGATGATAAGTCATGTACTGGGAACGGAGGACAGGATTGTGACTACGATATGAGACACATATCCGTGGTCATCTGTGAAAACGGTAGCTAATATTGACAGATAAATGAAATATTAATGTGTAAAATGTATGATAACTAGACGACGTGGCTTCTTACTTAGTGACACATATCTCCTTATTAGCTTGCCAGGTGATAATGGAGAAAATATTCATTTTCTTAAAAAATAAAATTCCAATAAGATTAAAAAATGCCTTAATGTCTTGATCTTGATAGAGAAGGTCATATGTAGCAGATGACTATATGTTTAAATTATTAAAAAATCGTACATTCAACTTAAACAAATGTTTCTTTATTTCAATGCATACCTCAAGTATTGAAAATTATATAAAGGAGCTATTAAGAAAGCATAAATGTCATTAAGACAGTTACAACACATATTTGGTTAGGAAACCGGGTATCTTGTATCGATTACTCATGGACATAAAATACTCATTAAGACATAATATTATGTTTGTGATATACAATTACAGAAAGTTATCAGTCTAACATCAAAATTCTTCTATAGTAAATTACCATGACTATTTTATGTACTGTTGTGGTTTGTATTGTATACAGGGTGCATACATTAACTGAATTTTTTTGAGCTAAAAGTTGTGAACATTACCTTTATATTAAGTGAACATTGAAATGATTACAAATGAATTTGCATACGTGGATACACTATTATGTAATGTAAAATGATTTCATTCTTTCACTTCATACAACTTATGTGATAAGGTGTATCATTGACTTGCAAATTTTCTACAGGTACTCCGCTTTGTCCAACAATAAAATTGACTACCGCGATATAGCTGAAATATTGTTGAACACCTATAATTATGACACCTTCTCTATAAAAAAGAAATATTATCATCTTTGGTCTTTTGTTCTTTAAAACTGATTCAAGGAGAACTAATTGACAGAAATCCAAATATGAGATAATTTGTGACTCGGATCAGTGAAAATTCGAATTGTGAAATATAACCAAAAATAAATTCAAAGTAAATGCAATTGATGACAACAAGATTAAAGGAAAACTCCAGTCAGTTGAACAATTGTTATAATTCAATACATTGTAACTTTTTATTCGTAAATAACTAATTATTAAATAAAAAAACATCTTTATTAACATTAATATACCCAATTAGAAATATGAATATTTGGAATTTCCCGTCGTAGTGTAAGCGGTCATGACACCTCTTCATGTGACGTCACGGAGACAGATCATGTTAGTTGAATACATAAATAAATTTTGACTCTTCCCAACATCGAGCCCTTTTGGTTATGTTGGTTATGGTTATGCAATACAATGTTAACAATTTGTATATCGTCCTAATTTTTTTTCTTAATATTCCCATCCCATGTTACATTTTCAAAAAAGGAATGAGTTTTTTTGTATTGGGGGCGGGGGCTGGGTATCTACGTATAATTCCATGTTTTACATGATTGGCCGTAGGATAAATAACTATCACTTTTAACTCGTTTGATGCTCTTGTCTTTTTTGTCGCCAATGCTGTCGTACCTTCCCGTGTTTTTCGTGGTCACTGGTCGATGTGTTAACTAGGGTAGTCATGATCGGTAATTACAAAAAAAAAAATTCTTCTCACACTTTCCCTTTTCGTTAGTGTAATAAAATGCTTGACATGAAGTCATAATGATTTTGTAAATATCAAAAGATAAATATTTACAGATTAATACATGGACATTTCCATATTGGCCTGGTTATCATCCCGAGACCCCCATATTGGCCCGAGATGCAGTCGAGGGCCAATATGGGTCGAGGGATGATAACCAGGCCAATATGGAAATGCCCAGGTATTAAACTATTTATTACATACTTCCGACATCTAGAAAAGAGACACTCATATTGGCCTGAGACGAAGTCGAGGACCATATTGACCCGGGCCAATATGGGCCTCGATATGGAAATGATCTTGTAGTAATCCAATAACCGGTTATTTTCCACGGGTGTGAAAATATGGACAGTTTACTTCCGATCATATTGGTCATACAAAAATGCCTTTATTTGATCTAAGTATGTAATAAACGACGTTATTTTACGATTTACAAAATTTTTAGTGATAAAATTGCACCTGAGCAATGCTGCTATAATATACGATACCGATTGCATGACGTCACGGCTCTTTCGGAAGAGCTTTAATTGCAGGTATAATCCGAGAATGGATTATGCCTTTTGTCTCCTCACATTGAAGAGTCACGAACAATGGCGATCCCCATTATTTGGTGCTACATGCAACTTCAATGACCAAATTCTACCTTACGGTATATTATTTTTAACATTCATTAACACAAATGTCTTTTATTTACTGCCATTTAAATTTTCACTTTAACTTGTTAAGACCATGGCGTTTTCCTTTAAGCATATTCAATAAAACTATGTTATCGAAATATTACCAAAATAACCTCTAAAATCTGATAATCTAATCTGATGAAAAAGTATGTACTGGTTTGGGACATGCACTAACAATGTGACGAATTGCTTTTAACGTGCAGTCCCACCAAACTGAAATACCAACGTGATGAGATATCATCATCTTAAACAGTTCATATTTAGAATAATTAAATCAAAGATGTGATTAAGAAAAGCTTGAAGATACCAAAGAGATAATAAGAAGTCGCAAAATCTAAGAATGACAGACAATACAATGACCAACCGAAAAATACAAAAAGACAAACAATGATCTACAAAACACTACTCAGAAAACAAATGAACAACACAAACATCACTAAAAAGGGGGGTGTATCCAGGTGATCCTAGAGCAACACAAACATCACTAAAAAGGGGGGTGTATCCAGGTGATCCTAGAGCAACACAAAGATCACTAAAAAGGGGGGTGTATCCAGGTGATCCTAGAGCAACACAAACATCATTAAAAAGGGGGGTGTATCCAGGTGATCCTAGAGCAACACAAACATCACTAAAAAGGGGGGTGTATCCAGGTGATCCTAGAGCAACACAAACATCACTAAAAAGGGGGGTGTATCCAGGTGATCCTAGAGCAACACAAACATCACTAAAAAGGAGGTGTATCCAGGTGATCCTAGAGCAACACAAACATCACTAAAAAGGGGGGTGTATCCAGGTGACCCTAGAGGAACACAAACATCACTAAAAAGGGGGTGTATCCAGGTGATCCTAGAGCAACACAAACATCACTAAAAAGGGGGGTGTATCCAGGTGATCCTAGAGCAACACAAACATCACTAAAAAGGGGGTGTATCCAGGTGATCCTAGAGCAACATAAACATCACTAAAAAGGGGGGTGTATCCAGGTGATCTTAGAGCAACACAAACATCACTAAAAAGGGGGGTGTATCCAGGTGATTCTAGAGCAACACAAACATCACTAAAAAGGTGGGTGTATCCAGGTGATCCTAGAGCAACACAAACATCACTAAAAAGGGGGGTGTATCCAGGTGATCCTAGAGCAACACAAACATCACTAAAAAGGGGGTGTATCCAGGTGAACCTAGAGCAACACAAACATCACTAAAAAGGGGGGTGTATCCAGGTGATCCTAGAGCAACACAAACATCACTAAAAAGGGGGGTGTATCCAGGTGATCCTAGAGCAACACAAACATCACTAAAAAGGGGGGTGTATCCAGGTGATCCTAGAGCAACACAAACATCACTAAAAAGGTGGGTGTATCCAGGTGATCCTAGAGCAACACAAACATCACTAAAAAGGGGGGTGTATCCAGGTGATCCTAGAGCAACACAAACATCACTAAAAAGGGGGGTGTATCCAGGTGATCCTAGAGCAACACAAACATCACTAAAAGGGGGTGTATCCAGGTGATCCTAGAACAACACAAACATCACTAAAAAGGGGGTGTATCCAGGTGATCCTAGAGCAACACAAACATCACTAAAAAGGGGGTGTATCCAGGTGATCCCAGAGCAACACAAACATCACTAAAAAGGGGTATGTATCCAGGTGATCCTAGAGGAACACAAACATCACTAAAAAGGGGGTATATCCAGGTGATCCTAGAGTAACACAAACATCACTAAAAAGGGGGTGTATCCAGGTGATCCTAGAGCAAAACAAACATCACTAAAAAGGGGGGTGTATCCAGGTGACCCTAGAGCAACACAAACATCACTAAAAAGGGGGTGTATCCAGGTGATCCTAGAGCAACACAAACATCATTAAAAGGGGGGTGTATCCAGGTGATCCTAGAGCAACACAAACATCACTAAAAAGGGGGGTGTATCCAGGTGATCCTAGAGCAACACAAACATCACTAAAAAGGGGGGTGTATCCAGGTGATCCTAGAGCAACACAAACATCACTAAAAAGGGGGTGTATCCAGGTGATCCTAGAGCAACACAAACATCACTAAAAAGGGGGGTGTATCCAGGTGACCCTAGAGGAACACAAACATCACTAAAAAGGGGGTGTATCCAGGTGATCCTAGAGCAACACAAACATCACTAAAAAGGGGGTGTATCCAGGTGATCCTAGAGCAACACAAACATCACTAAAAAGGGGGTGTATCCAGGTGATCCTAGAGCAACATAAACATCACTAAAAAGGGGGGTGTATCCAGGTGATCTTAGAGCAACACAAACATCACTAAAAAGGGGGGTGTATCCAGGTGATTCTAGAGCAACACAAACATCACTAAAAAGGGGGGTGTATCCAGGTGATCCTAGAGCAACACAAACATCACTAAAAAGGGGGGTGTATCCAGGTGATCCTAGAGCAACACAAACATCACTAAAAAGGGGGTGTATCCAGGTGAACCTAGAGCAACACAAACATAACTAAAAAGGGAGTGTATCCAGGTGATCCTAGAGCAACACAAACATCACTAAAAAGGGGGGTGTATCCAGGTGATCCTAGAGCAACACAAACATCACAAAAAGGGGGGTGTATCCAGGTGATCCTAGAGCAACACAAACATCACTAAAAAGTGGGTGTATCCAGGTGATCCTAGAGCAACACAAACATCACTAAAAAAGGGGGTGTATCCAGGTGATCCTAGAGCAACACAAACATCACTAAAAAGGGGGGTGTATCCAGGTGATCCTAGAGCAACACAAACATCACTAAAAGGGGGTGTATCCAGGTGATCCTAGAACAACACAAACATCACTAAAAAGGGGGTGTATCCAGGTGATCCTAGAGCAACACAAACATCACTAAAAAGGGGGTGTATCCAGGTGATCCCAGAGCAACACAAACATCACTAAAAAGGGGTATGTATCCAGGTGATCCTAGAGCAACACAAACATCACTAAAAAGGGGGTGTATCCAGGTGATCCTAGAGTAACACAAACATCACTAAAAAGGGGGTGTATCCAGGTGATCCTAGAGCAACACAAACATCACTAAAAAGGGGGTGTATCCAGGTGATCCTAGAGCAACACAAACATCACTAAAAAGGGGGTGTATCCAGGTGATCCTAGAGCAACAGAAACATCACTAAAAAGGAGGTGTATCCAGGTGATCCTAGAGCAACACAAACATCACTAAAAAGGGGGTGTATCCAGGTGATCCTAGAGCAACACAAACATCACTAAAAAGGGGGTGTATCCAGGTGATCCTAGAGCAACACAAACATCACTAAAAAGGGGGGTGTATCCAGGTGATCCTAGAGCAACACAAACATCACTAAAAAGGGGGGTGTATCCAGGTGATCCTAGAGCAACACAAACATCACTAAAAAGGGGGGTGTATCCAGGTGATCCTAGAGCAACACAAACATCACTAAAAAGGGGGGTGTATCCAGGTGATCCTAGAGCAACACAAACATCACTAAAAAGGGGGGTGTATCCAGGTGATCCTAGAGCAACACAAACATCACTAAAAAGGGGGGTGTATCCAGGTGATCCTAGAGCAACACAAACATCACTAAAAAGGGGGGTGTATCCAGGTGATCCTAGAGCAACACAAACATCACTAAAAAGGGGGTGTATCCAGGTGATCCTAGAGCAACACAAACATCACTAAAAAGGGGGTGTATCCAGGTGATCCTAGAGCAACACAAACATCACTAAAAAGGGGGGTGTATCCAGGTGATCCTAGAGCAACACAAACATCACTAAAAAGGGGGTGTATCCAGGTGATCCTAGAGCAACACAAACATCACTAAAAAGGGGGGTGTATCCAGGTGATCGTAGAGCAACACAAACATCACTAAAAAGGGGGGTGTATCCAGGTGATCCTAGAGCAACACACACATCACTAAAAAGGGGGGTGTATCCAGGTGATCCTAGAGCAACACAAACATCACTAAAAAGGGGGTGTATCCAGGTGATCCTAGAGCAACACAAACATCACTAAAAAGGGGGGTGTATCCAGGTGATCCAAGAGCAACACAAACATCACTAAAAAGGGGGGTGTATCCAGGTGATCCTAGAGCAACACAAACATCACTAAAAAGGGGGTGTATCCAGGTGATCCTAGAGCAACACAAACATCACTAAAAAGAGGGTGTATCCAGGTGATCATAGAGCAACACAAACATCACTAAAAAGGGGGTGTATCCAGGTGATCCTAGAGCAACACAAACATCACTAAAAAGGGGGTGTATCCAGGTGATCCTAGAGCAACACAAACATCACTAAAAAGGGGGTGTATCCAGGTGATCCTAAAGCAACACAAACATCACTAAAAAGGGGGGTGTATCCAGGTGATCCTAGAGCAACACAAACATCACTAAAAAGGGGGGTGTATCCAGGTGATCCTAGAGCAACACAAACATCACTAAAAAGGGGGGTGTATCCAGGTGATCCTAGAGCAACACAAATATCACTAAAAAGGGGGTGTATCCAGGTGATCCTAGAGCAACACAAACATCACTAAAAAGGGGGTGTATCCAGGTGATCCTAGAGCAACACAAACATCACTAAAAAGGGGGGTGTATCCAGGTGATCCTAGAGCAACACAAACATCACTAAAAAGGGGGTGTATCCAGGTGATCCTAGAGCAACACAAACATCACTAAAAAGGGGGTGTATCCAGGTGATCCTAGAGCAACACAAACATCACTAAAAAAGGGGGTGTATCCAGGTGATCCTAGAGCAACACAAACATCACTAAAAAGGGGGGTGTATCCAGGTGATCCTAGAGCAACACAAACATCACTAAAATGGGGGTGTATCTAGGTGATCCTAGAGTAACACAAACATCACTAAAAAGGGGGTGTATCCAGGTGATCCTAGAGCAACACAAACATCACTAAAAAGGGGGGTGTATCCAGGTGATCATAGAGCAACACAAACATCACTAAATAGGGGGGTGTATCCAGGTGATCCTAGAGCAACACAAACATCACTAAAAAGGGGGGTGTATCCAGGTGATCCTAGAGCAACACAAACATCACTAAAAAGGGGGGGTATCCAGGTGATCCTAGAGCAACACAAACATCACTAAAAAGGGGGTGTATCCAGGTGATCCTAGAGCAACACAAACATCACTAAAAAGGGGGATGTATCCAGGTGATCCTAGAGCAACACAAACATCACTAAAAAGGGGGGTGTATCCAGGTGATCCTAGAGCAACACAAACATCACTAAAAAGGGGGTGTATCCAGGTGATCCTAGAGCAACACAAACATCACTAAAAAGGGGGATGTATCCAGGTGATCCTAGAGCAACACAAACATCACTAAAAAGGGGGGTGTATCCAGGTGATCCTAGAGCAACACAAACATCACTAAAAAGGGGGGTGTATCCAGGTGATCCTAGAGCAACACAAACATCACTAAAAAGGGGGTGTATCCAGGTGATCCTAGAGCAACACAAACATCACTAAAAAGGGGGGTGTATCCAGGTGTTCCTAGAGCAACACAAACATCACTAAAAAGGGGGTGTATCCAGGTGATCCTAGAGCAACACAAACATCACTAAAATGGGGGGTGTATCCAGGTGATCCTAGAGCAACACAGACATCACTAAAAAGGGGGGTGTATCCAGGTGATCCTAGAGCAACACAAACATCACTAAAAAGGGTGTGTATCCAGGTGATCCTAGAGCAACATAAACATCACTAAAAAGGGGGTGTATCCAGGTTATCCTAGAGCAACACAAACATCACTAAAAAGGGAGTGTATCCAGGTGATCCTAGAGCAACACAAACATCATTAAAAAGGGGGTGTATCCAGGTGATCCTAGAGCAACACAAACATCACTAAAAAGGGGGTGTATCCAGGTGATCCTAGAGCAACACAAACATCACTAAAAAGGGGGTGTATCCAGGTGACCCTAGAGCAACACAAACATCACTAAAAAGGGGGTGTATCCAGGTGACCCTAGAGCAACACAAACATCACTAAAAAGGGGGTGTATCCAGGTGATCCTAGAGCAACACAAACATCACTAAAAAGGGGGGTGTATCCAGGTGATCCTAGAGCAACACAAACATCACTAAAAAGGGGGGTGTATCCAGGTGACCCTAGAACAACACAAACATCACTAAAAAGGGGGTGTATCCAGGTGATCCTAGAGCAACACAAACATCACTAAAAAGGGGGTGTATCCAGGTGATCCTAGAGCAACACAAACATCACTAAAAAGGGGGTGTATCCAGGTGACTCTAGAGAAACACAAACATCACTAAAAAGGGGGTGTATCCAGGTGATCCTAGAGCAACACAAACATCACTAAAAAGGGGGTGTATCCAGGTGACTCTAGAGCAACACAAACATCACTAAAAAGGGGGTGTATCCAGGTGATCCTAGAGCAACACAAACATCACTAAAAAGGGGGTGTATCCAGGTGACACTAGAGCAACACAAACATCACTAAAAAGGGGGTGTATCCAGGTGATCCTAGAGCAACACAAACATCACTAAAAAGGGGGTGTATCCAGGTGACCCTAGAGCAACACAAACATCACTAAAAAGGGGATGTATCCAGGTGATCCTAGAGCAACACAAACATCACTAAAAAGGGGGTGTATCCAGGTGATCCTAGAGCAACACAAACATCACTAAAAAGGGGGTGTATCCAGGTGACTCTAGAGCAACACAAACATCACTAAAAAGGGGGTGTATCCAGGTAATCCTAGAGCAACACAAACATCACTAAAAAGGGGGTGTATCCAGGTGACCCTAGAGCAACAAAAACATCACTAAAAAGGGGGGTGTATCCAGGTGACCCTAGAACAACACAAACATCACTAAAAAGGGGGTGTATCCAGGTGATCCTAGAGCAACACAAACATCACTAAAAAGGGGGTGTATCCAGGTGATCCTAGAGCAACACAAACATCACTAAAAAGGGGGTGTATCCAGGTGACCCTAGAGCAACACAAACATCACTAAAAAGGGGGTGTATCCAGGTGATCCTAGAGCAACACAAACATCACTAAAAAGGGGGTGTATCCAGGTGACCCTAGAGCAACACAAACATCACTAAAAAGGGTGTGTATCCAGGTGACCCTAGAGCAGCACAAACATCACTAAAAAGGGGGTGTATCCAGGTGATCCTAGAGCAACACAAACATCACTAAAAAGGGGGTGTATCCAGGTGATCCTAGAGCAACACAAACATCACTAAAAAGGGGGTGTATCCAGGTGATCCTAGAGCAACACAAACATCACTAAAAAGGGGGTGTATCCAGGTGACCCTAGAGCAACACAAACATCACTAAAAAGGGGGTGTATCCAGGTGATCCTAGAGCAACACAAACATCACTAAAAAGGGGGTGTATCCAGGTGACCCTAGAGCAACACAAACATCACTAAAAAGGGTGTGTATCCAGGTGACCCTAGAGCAACACAAACATCACTAAAAAGGGGGTGTATCCAGGTGATCCTAGAGCAACACAAACATCACTAAAAAGGGGGTGTATCCAGGTGATCCTAGAGCAACACAAACATCACTAAAAAGGGGGTGTATCCAGGTGATCCTAGAGCAACACAAACATCACTAAAAAGGGGGGTGTATCCAGGTGATCCTAGAGCAACACAAACATCACTAAAAAGGGGGTGTATCCAGGTGATCCTAGAGCAACACAAACATCACTAAAATGGGGGGTGTATCCAGGTGATCCTAGAGCAACACAGACATCACTAAAAAGGGGGGTGTATCCAGGTGATCCTAGAGCAACACAAACATCACTAAAAAGGGTGTGTATCCAGGTAATCCTAGAGCAACACAAACATCACTAAAAAGGGGGTGTATCCAGGTGACCCTAGAGCAACAAAAACATCACTAAAAAGGGGGGTGTATCCAGGTGACCCTAGAACAACACAAACATCACTAAAAAGGGGGTGTATCCAGGTGATCCTAGAGCAACACAAACATCACTAAAAAGGGGGTGTATCCAGGTGATCCTAGAGCAACACAAACATCACTAAAAAGGGGGTGTATCCAGGTGACCCTAGAGCAACACAAACATCACTAAAAAGGGGGTGTATCCAGGTGATCCTAGAGCAACACAAACATCACTAAAAAGGGGGTGTATCCAGGTGACCCTAGAGCAACACAAACATCACTAAAAAGGGTGTGTATCCAGGTGACCCTAGAGCAGCACAAACATCACTAAAAAGGGGGTGTATCCAGGTGATCCTAGAGCAACACAAACATCACTAAAAAGGGGGTGTATCCAGGTGATCCTAGAGCAACACAAACATCACTAAAAAGGGGGTGTATCCAGGTGATCCTAGAGCAACACAAACATCACTAAAAAGGGGGTGTATCCAGGTGACCCTAGAGCAACACAAACATCACTAAAAAGGGGGTGTATCCAGGTGATCCTAGAGCAACACAAACATCACTAAAAAGGGGGTGTATCCAGGTGACCCTAGAGCAACACAAACATCACTAAAAAGGGTGTGTATCCAGGTGACCCTAGAGCAACACAAACATCACTAAAAAGGGGGTGTATCCAGGTGATCCTAGAGCAACACAAACATCACTAAAAAGGGGGTGTATCCAGGTGATCCTAGAGCAACACAAACATCACTAAAAAGGGGGTGTATCCAGGTGATCCTAGAGCAACACAAACATCACTAAAAAGGGGGGTGTATCCAGGTGATCCTAGAGCAACACAAACATCACTAAAAAGGGGGTGTATCCAGGTGATCCTAGAGCAACACAAACATCACTAAAATGGGGGGTGTATCCAGGTGATCCTAGAGCAACACAGACATCACTAAAAAGGGGGGTGTATCCAGGTGATCCTAGAGCAACACAAACATCACTAAAAAGGGTGTGTATCCAGGTGATCCTAGAGCAACACAAACATCACTAAAAAGGGGGTGTATCCAGGTTATCCTAGAGCAACACAAACATCACTAAAAAGGGAGTGTATCCAGGTGATCCTAGAGCAACACAAACATCATTAAAAAGGGGGTGTATCCAGGTGATCCTAGAGCAACACAAACATCACTAAAAAGGGGGTGTATCCAGGTGATCCTAGAGCAACACAAACATCACTAAAAAGGGGGTGTATCCAGGTGACCCTAGAGCAACACAAACATCACTAAAAAGGGGGTGTATCCAGGTGACCCTAGAGCAACACAAACATCACTAAAAAGGGGGTGTATCCAGGTGATCCTAGAGCAACACAAACATCACTAAAAAGGGGGGTGTATCCAGGTGATCCTAGAGCAACACAAACATCACTAAAAAGGGGGGTGTATCCAGGTGACCCTAGAACAACACAAACATCACTAAAAAGGGGGTGTATCCAGGTGATCCTAGAGCAACACAAACATCACTAAAAAGGGGGTGTATCCAGGTGATCCTAGAGCAACACAAACATCACTAAAAAGGGGGTGTATCCAGGTGACTCTAGAGCAACACAAACATCACTAAAAAGGGGGTGTATCCAGGTGATCCTAGAGCAACACAAACATCACTAAAAAGGGGGTGTATCCAGGTGACTCTAGAGCAACACAAACATCACTAAAAAGGGGGTGTATCCAGGTGATCCTAGAGCAACACAAACATCACTAAAAAGGGGGTGTATCCAGGTGACACTAGAGCAACACAAACATCACTAAAAAGGGGGTGTATCCAGGTGATCCTAGAGCAACACAAACATCACTAAAAAGGGGGTGTATCCAGGTGACCCTAGAGCAACACAAACATCACTAAAAAGGGGATGTATCCAGGTGATCCTAGAGCAACACAAACATCACTAAAAAGGGGGTGTATCCAGGTGATCCTAGAGCAACACAAACATCACTAAAAAGGGGGTGTATCCAGGTGACTCTAGAGCAACACAAACATCACTAAAAAGGGGGTGTATCCAGGTAATCCTAGAGCAACACAAACATCACTAAAAAGGGGGTGTATCCAGGTGACCCTAGAGCAACAAAAACATCACTAAAAAGGGGGGTGTATCCAGGTGACCCTAGAACAACACAAACATCACTAAAAAGGGGGTGTATCCAGGTGATCCTAGAGCAACACAAACATCACTAAAAAGGGGGTGTATCCAGGTGATCCTAGAGCAACACAAACATCACTAAAAAGGGGGTGTATCCAGGTGACCCTAGAGCAACACAAACATCACTAAAAAGGGGGTGTATCCAGGTGATCCTAGAGCAACACAAACATCACTAAAAAGGGGGTGTATCCAGGTGACCCTAGAGCAACACAAACATCACTAAAAAGGGTGTGTATCCAGGTGACCCTAGAGCAGCACAAACATCACTAAAAAGGGGGTGTATCCAGGTGATCCTAGAGCAACACAAACATCACTAAAAAGGGGGTGTATCCAGGTGATCCTAGAGCAACACAAACATCACTAAAAAGGGGGTGTATCCAGGTGATCCTAGAGCAAACACAAACATCACTAAAAAGGGGGTGTATCCAGGTGACCCTAGAGCAACACAAACATCACTAAAAAGGGGGTGTATCCAGGTGATCCTAGAGCAACACAAACATCACTAAAAAGGGGGTGTATCCAGGTGACCCTAGAGCAACACAAACATCACTAAAAAGGGTGTGTATCCAGGTGACCCTAGAGCAACACAAACATCACTAAAAAGGGGGTGTATCCAGGTGATCCTAGAGCAACACAAACATCACTAAAAAGGGGGTGTATCCAGGTGATCCTAGAGCAACACAAACATCACTAAAAAGGGGGTGTATCCAGGTGATCCAAGAGCAACACAAACATCACTAAAAAGGGGGTGTATCCAGGTGACCCTAGAGCAACACAAACATCACTAAAAAGGGGGTGTATCCAGGTGACCCTAGAGCAACACAAACATCACTAAAAAGGGGGTGTATCCAGGTGATACTAGAGCAACACAAACATCACTAAAAAGGGGGGTGTATCCAGGTGATCCTAGATCAACACAAACATCACTAAAAAGGGGGTGTATCCAGGTGACCCTAGAGCAACACAAACATCACTAAAAAGGGGGTGTATCCAGGTAGAGCAACACAAACATCACTAAAAAGGGGGTGTATCCAGGTGATCCTAGAGCAACACAGACATCACTTAAAAGGGGGTGTATCCAGGTGACCCTAGATCAACACAAACATCACTAAAATGGAGGGTGTATCCAGGTGATCCTAGAGCAACACAAACATCACTAAAAAGGGGGTGTATCCAGGTGATCCTAGAGCAACACAAACATCACTAAAAAGGGGGTGTATCCAGGTGATCCTAGAGCAACACAAACATCACTAAAAAGGGGGTGTATCCAGGTGATCCTAGAGCAACACAAACATCACTTAAAAGGGGGTGTATCCAGGTGACCCTAGAGCAACACAAACATCACTAAAATGGAGGGTGTATCCAGGTGATCCTAGAGCAACACAAACATCACTAAAAAGGGGGTGTATCCAGGTGATCCTAGAGCAACACAAACATCACTAAAAAGGGGGTGTATCCAGGTGATCCTAGAGCAACACAAACATCACTAAAAAGGGGGTGTATCCAGGTGATCCTAGAGCAACACAAACATCACTAAAAAGGGGGTGTATCCAGGTGATCCTAGAGCAACACAAACATCACTAAAAAGGGGGTGTATCCAGGTGATCCTAGAGCAACACAAACATCACTAAAAAGGGGGTGTATCCAGGTGACCCTAGAGCAACACAAACATCACTAAAAAGGGGAAGGGGGTGTATCCAGGTGACCCTAGAGCAACACAAACATCACTAAAAAGGGGGTGTATCCAGGTGATCCTAGAGCAACACAAACATCATTAAAAAGGGGGGTGTATCCAGGTGATCCTAGAGCAACACAAACATCACTAAAAAGGGGGGTGTATCCAGGTGACCCTAGAACAACACAAACATCACTAAAAAGGGGGTGTATCCAGGTGATCCTAGAGCAACACAAACATCACTAAAAAGGGGGTGTATCCAGGTGATCCTAGAGCAACACAAACATCACTAAAAAGGGGGTGTATCCAGGTGACCCTAGAGCAACACAAACATCACTAAAAAGGGGGTGTATCCAGGTGATCCTAGAGCAACACAAACATCACTAAAAAGGGGGTGTATCCAGGTGACCCTAGAGCAACACAAACATCACTAAAAAGGGTGTGTATCCAGGTGACCCTAGAGCAACACAAACATCACTAAAAAGGGGGTGTATCCAGGTGATCCTAGAGCAACACAAACATCACTAAAAAGGGGGTGTATCCAGGTGACTCTAGAGCAACACAAACATCACTAAAAAGGGGGTGTATCCAGGTGATCCTAGAGCAACACAAACATCACTAAAAAGGGGGTGTATCCAGGTGACTCTAGAGCAACACAAACATCACTAAAAAGGGGGTGTATCCAGGTGATCCTAGAGCAACACAAACATCACTAAAAAGGGGGTGTATCCAGGTGACACTAGAGCAACACAAACATCACTAAAAAGGGGGTGTATCCAGGTGATCCTAGAGCAACACAAACATCACTAAAAAGGGGGTGTATCCAGGTGACCCTAGAGCAACACAAACATCACTAAAAAGGGGGTGTATCCAGGTGATCCTAGAGCAACACAAACATCACTAAAAAGGGGGTGTATCCAGGTGACCCTAGAGCAACACAAACATCACTAAAAAGGGGGTGTATCCAGGTGACCCTAGAGCAACACAAACATCACTAAAAAGGGGGTGTATCCAGGTGATCCTAGAGCAACACAAACATCACTAAAAAGGGGGGTGTATCCAGGTGATCCTAGAGCAACAAAAACATCACTAAAAAGGGGGGTGTATCCAGGTGACCCTAGAACAACACAAACATCACTAAAAAGGGGTGTATCCAGGTGATCCTAGAGCAACACAAACATCACTAAAAAGGGGGTGTATCCAGGTGATCCTAGAGCAACACAAACATCACTAAAAAGGGGGTGTATCCAGGTGACCCTAGAGCAACACAAACATCACTAAAAAGGGGGTGTATCCAGGTGATCGTAGAGCAACACAAACATCACTAAAAAGGGGGTGTATCCAGGTGACCCTAGAGCAACACAAACATAACTAAAAAGGGTGTGTATCCAGGTGACCCTAGAGCAACACAAACATCACTAAAAAGGGGGTGTATCCAGGTGATCCTAGAGCAACACAAATATCACTAAAAAGGGGGTGTATCCAGGTGACCCTAGAACAACACAAACATCACTAAAAAGGGGGTGTATCCAGGTGATCCTAGAGCAACACAAACATCACTAAAAAGGGGGTGTATCCAGGTGATTCTAGAGCAACACAAACATCACTAAAAAGGGGGTGTATCCAGGTGACCCTAGAGCAACACAAACATCACTAAAAAGGGGGTGTATCCAGGTGATCCTAGAGCAACACAAACATCACTAAAAAGGGGGTGTATCCAGGTGACCCTAGAGCAACACAAACATCACTAAAAAGGGTGTGTATCCAGGTGACCCTAGAGCAACACAAACATCACTAAAAAGGGGGTGTATCCAGGTGATCCTAGAGCAACACAAACATCACTAAAAAGGGGGTGTATCCAGGTGACTCTAGAGCAACACAAACATCACTAAAAAGGGGGTGTATCCAGGTGATCCTAGAGCAACACAAACATCACTAAAAAGGGGGTGTATCCAGGTGACTCTAGAGCAACACAAACATCACTAAAAAGGGGGTGTATCCAGGTGATCCTAGAGCAACACAAACATCACTAAAAAGGGGGTGTATCCAGGTGACACTAGAGCAACACAAACATCACTAAAAAGGGGGTGTATCCAGGTGATCCTAGAGCAACACAAACATCACTAAAAAGGGGGTGTATCCAGGTGACCCTAGAGCAACACAAACATCACTAAAAAGGGGGTGTATCCAGGTGATCCTAGAGCAACACAAAACATCACTAAAAAGGGGGTGTATCCAGGTGACCCTAGAGCAACACAAACATCACTAAAAAGGGGGTGTATCCAGGTGACCCTAGAGGAACACAAACATCACTAAAAAGGGGGTGTATCCAGGTGATCCTAGAGCAACACAAACATCACTAAAAAGGGGGGTGTATCCAGGTGATCCTAGAGCAACAAAAACATCACTAAAAAGGGGGGTGTATCCAGGTGACCCTAGAACAACACAAACATCACTAAAAAGGGGGTGTATCCAGGTGATCCTAGAGCAACACAAACATCACTAAAAAGGGGGTGTATCCAGGTGATCCTAGAGCAACACAAACATCACTAAAAAGGGGGTGTATCCAGGTGACCCTAGAGCAACACAAACATCACTAAAAAGGGGGTGTATCCAGGTGATCCTAGAGCAACACAAACATCACTAAAAAGGGGGTGTATCCAGGTGACCCTAGAGCAACACAAACATCACTAAAAAGGGTGTGTATCCAGGTGACCCTAGAGCAACACAAACATCACTAAAAAGGGGGTGTATCCAGGTGATCCTAGAGCAACACAAACATTACTAAAAAGGGGGTGTATCCAGGTGACTCTAGAGCAACACAAACATCACTAAAAAGGGGGTGTATCCAGGTGATCCTAGAGCAACACAAACATCACTAAAAAGGGGGTGTATCCAGGTGACTCTAGAGCAACACAAACATCACTAAAAAGGGGGTGTATCCAGGTGACACTAGAGCAACACAAACATCACTAAAAAGGGGGTGTATCCAGGTGATCCTAGAGCAACACAAACATCACTAAAAAGGGGGTGTATCCAGGTGATCCTAGAGCAATACAAACATCACTAAAAAGGGGGTGTATCCAGGTGATCCTAGAGCAACACAAACATCACTAAAAAGGGGGTGTATCCAGATGATCCTAGAGCAACACAAACATCACTAAAAAGGGGGTGTATCCAGGTGATCCTAGAGCAACACAAACATCACTAAAAAGGGGGTGTATCCAGGTGATCCTAGAGCAACACAAACATCACTAAAAAGGGGGTGTATCCAGGTGATCCTAGATCAACACAAACATCACTAAAAAGGGGGTGTATCCAGGTGACCCTAGAGCAACACAAACATCACTAAAAAGGGGGTGTATCCAGGTGATCCTAGAGCAACACAAACATCACTAAAAAGGGGGGTGTATCCAGTTGACCCTAGAGCAACACAAACATCACTAACAAGGGGGTGTATCCAGGTGATCCTAGAGCAACACAAACATCACTAAAAAGGGGGTGTATCCAGGTGATCCTAGAGCAACAAAAACATCACTAAAAAGGGGGTGTATCCAGGTGATCCTAGAGCAACACAAACATCACTAAAAAGGGGTGTATCCAGGTGATCCTAGAGCAACACAAACATCACTAAAAAGGGGGTGTATCCAGGTGATCCTAGAGCAACACAAACATCACTAAAAAGGGGGTGTATCCAGGTGATCCTAGAGTAGCACAAACATCACTAAAAAGGGGGTGTATCCAGGTGATCCTAGAGCAACACAAACATCACTAAAAAGGGGGTGTATCCAGGTGATCCTAGTGCAACACAAACATCACTAAAAAGGGGGTGTATCCAGGTGATCCTAGAGCAACACAAACATCACTAAAAAGGGGGTGTATCCAGGTGATCCTAGAGCAACACAAACATCACTAAAAAGGGGGTGTATCCAGGTGATCCTAGAGCAACACAAACATCACTAAAAAGGGGGTGTATCCAGGTGATCCTAGAGCAACACAAACATCACTAAAAAGGGGGTGTATCCAGGTGACCCTAGAGCAACACAAACATCACTAAAAAGGGGGTGTATCCAGGTGATCCTAGAGCAACACAAACATCACTAAAAAGGGGGGTGTATCCAGGTGATCCTAGAGCAACACAAACATCACTAAAAAGGGGGGTGTATCCAGGTGACCCTAGAGCAACACAAACATCACTAAAAAGGGGGGTGTATCCAGGTGATCCTAGAGCAACACAAACATCACTAAAAAGGGGGTGTATCCAGGTGATCCTAGAGCAACACAAACATCACTAAAAAGGGGGTGTATCCAGGTGACCCTAGAGCAACACAAACATCACTAAAAAGGGGGTGTATCCAGGTGATCCTAGAGCAACACAAACATCACTAAAAAGGGGGTGTATCCAGGTGACCCTAGAGCAGCACAAACATCACTAAAAAGGGGGTGTATCCAGATGATCCTAGAGCAACACAAACATCACTAAAAAGGGGGTGTATCCAGGCGATCCTAGAGCAACACAAACATCACTAAAAAGGGGGTGTATCCAGGTGATCCTAGAGCAACACAAACATCACTAAAAAGGGGGTGTATCCAAGTGATCCTAGAGCAACACAAACATCACTAAAAAGGTGGGTGTATCCAGGTGATCCTAGAGCAACACAAACATCACTAAAAAGGGGGTGTATCCAGGTGATCCTAGAGCAACACAAACATCACTAAAAAGGGGGTGTATCCAGGTGACCCTAGAGCAACACAAACATCACTAAAAAGGGGGTGTATCCAGGTGATCCTAGAGCAACACAAACATCACTAAAAAGGGGGTGTATCCATGTGACCCTAGAGCAACACAAACATCACTAACAAGGGGGTGTATCCAGGTGATCCTAGAGCAACACAAACATCACTAAAAAGGGGGTGTATCCAGGTGATCCTAGAGCAACACAAACATCACTAAAAAGGGTGTGTATCCAGGTGACCCTAGAGCAACACAAACATCACTAAAAAGGGGGTGTATCCAGGTGATCCTAGAGCAACACAAACATCACTAAAAAGGGGGTGTATCCAGGTGACCCTAGAGCAACACAAACATCACTAAAAGGGGGTGTATCCAGGTGATCCTAGAGCAACACAAACATCACTAAAAAGGGGGTGTATCCAGGTGACCCTAGAGCAACACAAACATCACTAAAAGGGGGTGTATCCAGGTGATCCTAGAGCAACACAAACATCACTAAAAATGGGGTGTATCCAGGTGATCCTAGAGCAACACAAACATCACTAAAAAGGGGGTGTATCCAGGTGACCCTAGAGCAACACAAACATCACTAAAAAGGGGGTGTATCCAGGTGATCCTAGAGCAACACAAACATCACTAAAAAGGGGGTGTATCCAGGTGATCCTAGAGCAACACAAACATCACTAAAAAGGGGGTGTATCCAGGTGATCCTAGAGCAACACAAACATCACTAAAAAGGGGGTGTATCCAGGTGATCCTAGAGCAACACAAACATCACTAAAAAGGGGGTGTATCCAGGTGATCCTAGAGCAACACAAACATCACTAAAAAGGGGGTGTATCCAGGTGATCCTAGAGCAACACAAACATCACTAAAAAGGGGGTGTATCCAGGTGACCCTAGAGCAACACAAACATCACTAAAAAGGGGGTGTATCCAGGTGATCCTAGAGCAACACAAACATCACTAAAAAGGGGGTGTATCCAGGTGACCCTAGAGCAACACAAACATCACTAAAAAGGGGGTGTATCCAGGTGATCCCGAAGAATGAGCAGTTCCTACTCCTCTAGTGGCACCCGTCGTTTTAATTTTGTTACACACTCGGTGAAATCATCATCTCGTTTATCAGTTAAATTTTCATTACTGCCCTTGAATATAAAAAAGATAAGTTATCTTATGGCTAACCACAAAAATCAACTTATTAAACAAATCCGCTTGATCACCACTTACTTACTGTACAAAACCACGGATATGTGTGTAAGTACTTTATATCTATGTATATACATATCAAGAACTCAACATACCCTGTTGGATTCTAAATCCTTGACTCATTTCATTTTCATCTAAATTGGGAAGTAATGGATCATGTGTAGCAGTTAATATTAAGTGATAATAAAATTGGTTTTTAATTATTTCTGTAACAACGATATATATAGAAAAAAAACGAAAATTAATCATATCGGAATTAGGAAATAAGAAGAGTCAGCGTAGTTGAAAATCAACACGATAGGTTTATTCCCTATCATTCTCACTCAAAACGGCATTTAAATATTAAATACATTCGATATGGATAAAACATGCGGATATATAGCAATGACGGGTTTGGTAGTTGAACAAAGACCTAGAGAAATAACACAATAAAGTGGTCAGAAGTAAATATCGACTGATTTTAAAGTATTTCTCGCATGACAATCTAATAAACTAATACTTTCATGGCCTTACATAGACAATTACATTTGTATTATAGCATAGACACCATTGTTAAAAATAGAAATCCACTTCAACTTCATTATTTCAATTCGAATAAGCTGTTTCTTTGGATAAATTGAAATAAAAATATAGACCTTCATATTCGTTTTTAATTTATTTTTTTATTTTATTAACCCCTTTTGGTTTTAGAATTGATTCAGTATACATTAACTAAAATCGATTCCTCCACCAGCACACAATTATATCACCGCTCACTTTCCTGACATTATACCGGCACGTTAATAAAAAGCGGTGAGGTTAAACTAGTTTTATAGGCCCAAACCTCCACTCTTAGTTCAATGATGCGGTCATGCAAATGTTTTCCATATGTGAGTGATCTCTTTTGTCAAAAAGGATAGTAGAAAGTTGACTATTTGAGTAACATTTGAGGTAATTGTAAAATGTGTAGAACTACTCTTACTATAACTGTTTACAATATTAATAACGAAAGTCAATTCAAATTATATTTCAACTGAATATTAATATATTATCATTGATTTCCCGTTTATTGTTTAACATCAAGTAAACATTATTTCAGATGTATTCATTGTTACCAACATGTAATTGACATTGATAATGGATATGTGTAAGGATTTGTTTTGATTTTTGTAGTAACAGTGGAAAATGGATGGAGTAATATATTCTGACATTTGCATGTGAAATGAGATGTATATTTTATTATGAAATGCTCGTGCTAACTGTCATGAACTTAGGTTAAATATGGACAATTTGGGGGTTCTAACAAATATTTAACAATTGTCAGTTTTAACGATATTTTGATAAAGGTTAATACAGAAAGGCGTCGTGCGGTTCAAATTATATTTTGACGTTGTTATAACTACTGTTTAAGAAATACTATCAGCTGATATGTTTCTACACTACAATTATAATACTAAGGTGCAAACAGGATGCAAGGGGAAATCACCCTGTCAAAATAAGTATCATCCCATTTTACCCCAGAGAAATTCTTTATACGTATCTTGTCGAACCGCAAATAATTAACGTTGTGTTAAATGGTATGTACGTAGTAATAGATGAAGGTTGGACACAACAAGCGTCGTTAGTATTGCAAGATACCAATAACATATATTTCAGACAGAAAAGTAAATCTTTGACTACACTAATGTGTAAGTTAATACAAAATGTGGAACCTCAATAAAAGTGCTGTTTCTTTACTTTAATATGTGTCAACATGCAATGTAGGATAGTCTATCATGTTCATTTACATTCATTGCCTTTCTTGCTAAACAATAGTAAAAATAGCAAATAACAGATATATTGCTTTTGAGAATTTGCAATGAAATTTCTAAAATAAATATCTTCGATAAAAAGTAATCAGTTTTCAGGAAGTCAATAAGGCGAAGTTGGAACATATTCATATCAGATGGTATGAAGTGGAATAATGTCAGTTTAGTCATCCTTCATAAGTTATTTAATAAATTCCACCTTATGCGAGACGTCGACCAGTAGAAGGCTACAATTCTTGCTGATTGCAAAGCTGCAATAAGTCTATGCACTGACAGTATCAATAATAACTTTGTCTTTTTTATGGTTTGGAACAAATAACTAGTCATCAAGAAAATCATCGGCTACCATTATAAACTTGGTATTATTTCATCTGTCTGTTGGAATTAGTGTATCTCATCGCAAGATACAATAGATACACGCCCTTGGCTATACATGTTTTCCGATATCACTGAACTGTATGCATGTTTAGTTGTTTTCAGTAATTTACAACACTAGTAGTACAGAGTGTAGAATAGAAATATAATAAGTTTGTATGTCAAGGCAACGTCAAAGCAAAGCAAACTTGAACAAAGTTAGCATATTTAGCATTTAGTCAGTCTATCTATTTCATTTCAATAAATCCATGAAAAATGAAAAATATTGTAAAGTTCTTGTGCGGGTTTGTCATGCTGATTAGGTTTTCTTGTACTATTTCGACGAAGTCGTATGCGATCGCTTTTGACCTACTTTTGTTATGGACGCTGTTGCCTAGCAATTTTAAAGATGAAAATATTTTCTAACTTTTTGATTGGAGAATAATACAAATTTGGTAGGAGTACGGAGAACGGAGTTAAAATGCTTGCAGTGATTTTCCGACTGTGTTTTTTTTGGGCCGAATATCGGTCCCAGTCCCAATGTGAAAACAATTTCCCCCCAATTTCAAGGGGGAAAATTCCCAATAGCGTGGTGATACAATTATTCGTAAAAACTGGTTAATAAAAGCTTTTTCAAATGACATTTTCACGCTTATGACCTGGTTTCAATTTGTTTTGATTAACCAAGCGAAATACAACGCACAAGATACCGGGAATTGTTTACCGACTGCAATTGACTGCGATAAAACGTCAGAAAACGAAAGTGGAAAGCTGTAATATTTGGAATAAATGTTTATTTAAATAAACTTAATATAAAATTGTAATAAAAAATAGTAAATATGTCATGTGATTTGTTGAAAATAAAATTGTCACGATGTTCCATAATTTGCTTAGAAATTGACCAGTAATGATGGAAGCAAGTACATGTAACTTGAATTAAAAAAAGTGTTTACTTCCCCCAGGAGAACAATGAGGTTGATGACGTTAATAAAGCTAGTGAAACTGTGTGTGCTTTGAAGTGAGTCCGACCTACTACTGTACCGGTGATGTCGTCTATCTAATCCCATTAAAAAAAAACTATTCCAGGTATTCCAATAGATGTTGCAGTTTTCGTCCCGGTATGTGTTTTCGTATGTCATATGTTTTTGCATCATCCATTTTATTTTGATTTCCACAGTGCACGCGTTATTTTTGACGTGTCTTCCGGTTTCTATTTCTGGAACGTAAACAAGACTCCAAATTGACATCTGTCAAAAATGTTCAAGGTTGCTTTTAAAGACGTAAGTACCAAAAATAGTGAACCTACCTACTGAACCATACTTTTTGCAATGCTAAAAATTTACTTCAATTATATAAAGTAGCTTGAAAAAAATCCAGAAGGGCTATATAAAATTGAACTATGTCGTCTGCCTCTCAGACACCGGCAATTCCGGTTATGTGACTGTAACGGGGTCACTGATCGTACTTGTAAACAAAAGAACTGACTGAAATGTGCCTGTTTCTTATATAAAATACATGTCACCTTGCAGTGCATGTGGTTTCAGCACTAAAAAAGCATCAAAAGTAAACACAATTTTGAAAGTGGTCATTTTCAAACATTCTGTTATTTTATTTAGATGTAGTATGATTTGTAGATGGTCAGAACCATGAAATTTTAAAACCAGCCATTTCCGGATTTTATATTCGTTTCCATCCCGTATATCGGCCCTGTTTTTACGTTATACGAAAACATATGACGCCATTTTACTGACAGCAACAGTTGCCAGATAATCGAGAGTATATTAAAATACAAGAATGGCTTTTAAAACAATATTATGTACAAAGAAATATTTAACTAGCCATTCTTTGAAAATTCCAATCGTCATATGAATGAAGGGTTAACACTAGCTGTTAATCGCTATATCGGAAAATCGATAATAGTACGAAAACCCATTACACGATGCTAATTATACTGATTTTGCAATTAGTATCTAATTAATTATTACCTGTGATGTACCTGTATTTTATGTCAAATATTCCAGAAAAAGAGAAAATATTTGAGTGAAGCAAGTGTTAATAATAAAAATTAGAAATGGAATGAAACACTTTTTTCATATGGAGTAAAATCAAGTATGACATAAATAGTAAAATATCTTTTAAAAAGTATTTGTACCTTTGAAAAAGAACACGAATCATAAGAATTGCATTGCATAATGAATAGTAACAAACATAAGCTAAGACATACTTGTTTATTATTTCATGTAGTTTAAAAAATAAATAATAAGTTCTATGGATGTTGAAATATAAATGTCTTGATAAAGATATCACTTATTCATGTATGTATCTGTATGTTTTTTTTTATTAGAATAAAAATGATAAATTAATATATATTAGTTCTCCATTCTCTAATCAAGGTTTACCTGCAGTTAATGAGTTTTTGTTTATACACCCTAAGCCCCAATGTTTGCACATTTTTTATACAATAATTACAGCTATTCCCACTTGAAATTGGAGATTTCTTTAATGAATTTAAAAAAAAAGTGGGATTAGGTTTAGTCAACCCTACCGGTCACCGACACTAAGTACTGATACACCATGCCCAGAAGCTGAACGCCTTGTTACCACTGCGAATGTCACTCCAAAAACAACCAATTCAAATTTTTTATTACCTAACACAGCTTCAAATGACATCCAACAACATGTAAATAGTGCAAATAGTGGTGATGTTGATATTCGCAATCTGACTGTCACTCTGATTCGGACAGTTGTGCTCCAGAGGTCATGGTACCAGATGCCAGGGTGTTCAGTTCAATGAAAAATGAACAAAAATACCCATGGCTATATGACAGTGTGGTACACCAAAGGTATTTATGTAAGTTTTGTGAACTGTTTTGTGGTCATTCTTCCTCATCACAATAATTTGTTACTGTTGGCATTAACCTTGGTACAGTATGATTGCTATTCTATTACTGGACCTCCAAACTAATAAATGTATTGCTCTCCCCATCTTTCCTCAATTCACATCATTTACGCGCTAATTTTCCCAATTATAAGGGACCCGGACCCCAGATACAAATGAGTAGCAAAATCACTGACTTGTAATAAGCATGTCGGATTTAAAGCACTTTGTACTAAGCAAGTCGGATTTAAGGCACTTGTAATAAGCAGGTCATTTAATAGTTTGCTGATTGGTTGCGTCCGTCGTCCTACGCCCCGTACAGACAAAGGGAGTTCGAGTATAACTGATAATATGATTACTTTTAATGGTATATCTGTATACAATATATTAAACTTTAAATTTAAGCGATATTCTCTTTAACCAAAGTAGTATATGTCGTAACGTTTTATTTTCAATGTATTATGTAATCTTCAGGTGAGGGACTGGGGGTATTAAATTCTGAGAAAGTGCCATTTCATCTATTACATATTAAGAAGTTATTGTTGAAGCCATGAATTTTTTTAGATTTTACCACGGATAGTTTACCCCTTTTCTAGCTCGAGCCTTTGTCATCACTTTGCGTCGGTCGTCCGTCCGTACACAATTACTAAGAATATTCTCCTCATAAACCACTTGGCCACTTGAGACCAAACTTTGGTGGAATGGTCCGTGGTTGATCTCCTTCCAAAATTGTGTCCGGCAGTCCCGACCTCCAACCAACATGGTCGCTGTTACTAAAAATAAAAAAGGGGGATGACATTTAAAATATCTTCATCTCTGAAACTACTGAGCCAATTGGAACTAAACTTTGCTTAGTCCTTTGATGACCCCCTTTCAAAATTGTGTCCAGACATCCATCCAACCAACATGGCCACTGTTGCTAAAAACAGAAAAGGTGGATGAAATTTTAATATTTTTCCTCTTAAACTACTGGGCCAATTGAATTCAAGCTTTGCTAAAATAATCCTTTGGTGATCCCCTTTCAACATTTTGTCTGGCAGTCCCGTCCTCGGTCCAAGATGGACGCTGTTACTATTTATTAACGATTCCTTGCACATTAAGTAGGATGCAAGGTTTGACATGTCTTATCAAATCCTATAAAACCAATATGTTTAGGTTATTTCAGTGATATACTGTTCGTAGAAGAATATAATATTTGTGCTTCGTCGTACATCTTTTTTTTTTAAAGATAGTTCTTGTTTTAATATATTATGCCCCGGATAATGACTGTTGAATTGCCATGTGTTCCTTCTAAAATATTATAATTCTCATTTTGTCCTGGTATGTATATGAAGATTTAAATTTTGTTTACTCTTAAAGTTGACCTTGATCTGATAAATATAAATATAGTCATAAAAATTGATGTAACTACTATAAATAGAAAGAAAATTATACACAGACAAGGTGAATGTACAGGAAATTTCTCTTTTAAGTAGGTCAGGAACAACTACAACAATACTTGGAAATATATCAATAGAAATAAATAAAATGGCCTTGCCCGATTTATTTTTAAAATAAAGCTGAATTAGCATATTTTTCACATTTGATTATATTTGGAAGTAAAATGGCTTTGTTTTGGAAAGAAGATATTCTTTTTCATTGTATAAAGATCGTCATGTTTCACGTTTAATAAATAATCTATCTTTTCTTAAGTATTTGGTTGAGGAAACACATAATTTTAATGGGTAAGGGTTGTACGGTGAGTGTTATGGTTGCAAAACAGTAACTTCAACAGTATTTCAATTATACAGTGCCTATATGTTAAAATCGTAATCCCTGGAGAAAACTTCCGATCTGCCACAAGTCGTTGTCAAACTTTATCACTAAACGTTGTATCGAGTACACATAGCCACGGCCGGAAATCGAACTCTTAATCTTAGTGTTTATAGCCACTGATTCCATAGGTATCACACAACGAGACCACGAATACCCCTGTAACAGTAGCCACTGATTCCATAGGTATCACACAACCGAGACCACGGATACCCCTGTAACAGTAGCCACTGATTCCATAGGTATCACACAACCGTGACCACGGATACCCCTGTAACAGTAGCCACTGATTCCATAGGTATCACACAACCGAGACCACGGATACCCCTGTAACAGTAGCCACTGATTCCATAGGTATCACACAACCGAGGCCACGAATACCCCTGTAACAGTAGCCACTGATTCCATAGGTATCACACAACCGAGACCACGGATACCCCTGTAACAGTAGCCACTGATTCCATAGGTATCACACAACCGTGACCACGGATACCCCTGTAACAGTAGCCACTGATTCCATAGGTATCACACAACCGAGACCACGAATACCCCTGTAACAGTAGCCACTGATTCCATAGGTATCACACAACCGTGACCACGAATACCCCTGTAACAGTAGACACTGATTCCATAGGTATCACACAACCGTGACCACGAATACCCCTGTAACAGTAGACACTGATTCCATAGGTATCTAACAACCGAGACCACGGATACCCCTGTAACAGTAGCCACTGATTCCATAGGTATCACACAACCGTGACCACGAATACCCCTGTAACAGTAGACACTGATTCCATAGGTATCACACAACCGTGACCACGAATACCCCTGTAACAGTAGACACTGATTCCATAGGTATCACACAACCGAGACCACGGATACCCCTGTAACAGTAGCCACTGATTCCATAGGTATCTAACAACCGTGACCACGAATACCCCTGTAACAGTAGACACTGATTCCATAGGTATCACACAACCGTGACCACGAATACCCCTGTAACAGTAGCCACTGATTCCATAGGTATCACACAACCGTGACCACGAATACCCCTGTAACAGTAGACACTGATTCCATAGGTATCACACAACCGTGACCACGAATACCCCTGTAACAGTAGACACTGATTCCATAGGTATCACACAACCGAGACCACGGATACCCCTGTAACAGTAGACACTGATTCCATAGGTATCACACAACCGAGACCACGGATACCCCTGTAACAGTAGACACTGATTCCATAGGTATCTAACAACCGAGACCAGGAATACCCCTGTAACAGTAGACACTGATTCCATAGGTATCACACAACCGAGACCACGGATACCCCTGTAACAGTAGCCACTGATTCCATAGGTATCACACAACCGAGACCAGGAATACCCCTGTAACAGTAGACACTGATTCCATAGGTATCACACAACCGAGACCACGAATATCCCTGTAACAGTAGCCACTGATTCCATAGGTATCACACAACCGTGACCACGAATACCCCTGTAACAGTAGACACTGATTCCATAGGTATCACACAACCGTGACCACGGATACCCCTGTAACAGTAGCCACTGATTCCATAGGTATCACACAACCGAGACCACGAATACCCCTGTAACAGTAGCCACTGATTCCATAGGTATCACACAACCGTGACCACGAATACCCCTGTAACAGTAGCCACTGATTCCATAGGTATCACACAACCGAGACCACGGATACCCCTGTAACAGTAGCCACTGATTCCATAGGTATCACACAACCGAGGCCACGAATACCCCTGTAACAGTAGCCACTGATTCCATAGGTATCACACAACCGAGACCACGGATACCCCTGTAACAGTAGCCACTGATTCCATAGGTATCACACAACCGTGACCACGGATACCCCTGTAACAGTAGCCACTGATTCCATAGGTATCACACAACCGAGACCACGAATACCCCTGTAACAGTAGCCACTGATTCCATAGGTATCACACAACCGTGACCACGAATACCCCTGTAACAGTAGACACTGATTCCATAGGTATCACACAACCGTGACCACGAATACCCCTGTAACAGTAGACACTGATTCCATAGGTATCTAACAACCGAGACCACGGATACCCCTGTAACAGTAGCCACTGATTCCATAGGTATCACACAACCGAGGCCACGAATACCCCTGTAACAGTAGACACTGATTCCATAGGTATCACACAACCGTGACCACGAATACCCCTGTAACAGTAGACACTGATTCCATAGGTATCACACAACCGTGACCACGAATACCCCTGTAACAGTAGACACTGATTCCATAGGTATCACACAACCGAGACCACGGATACCCCTGTAACAGTAGCCACTGATTCCATAGGTATCTAACAACCGTGACCACGAATACCCCTGTAACAGTAGACACTGATTCCATAGGTATCACACAACCGTGACCACGAATACCCCTGTAACAGTAGACACTGATTCCATAGGTATCACACAACCGAGACCAGGAATACCCCTGTAACAGTAGACACTGATTCCATAGGTATCACACAACCGTGACCACGGATACCCCTGTAACAGTAGCCACTGATTCCATAGGTATCACACAACCGAGACCACGAATATCCCTGTAATAGTAGCCACTGATTCCATAGGTATCACACAACCGTGACCACGAATACCCCTGTAACAGTAGACACTGATTCCATAGGTATCACACAACCGTGACCACGAATACCCCTGTAACAGTAGACACTGATTCCATAGGTATCACACAACCGAGACCACGAATATCCCTGTAACAGTAGCCACTGATTCCATAGGTATCACACAACCGTGACCACGAATACCCCTGTAACAGTAGACACTGATTCCATAGGTATCACACAACCGAGACCACGAATACCCCTGTAACAGTAGCCACTGATTCCATAGGTATCACACAACCGAGACCACGAATATCCCTGTAACAGTAGCCACTGATTCCATAGGTATCACACAACCGTGACCACGAATACCCCTGTAACAGTAGACACTGATTCCATAGGTATCACACAACCGAGACCACGAATACCCCTGTAACAGTAGCCACTGATTCCATAGGTATCACACAACCGAGACCACGAATATCCCTGTAACAGTAGCCACTGATTCCATAGGTATCACACAACCGTGACCACGAATACCCCTGTAACAGTAGACACTGATTCCATAGGTATCACACAACCGTGACCACGAATACCCCTGTAACAGTAGACACTGATTCCATAGGTATCACACAACCGAGACCAGGAATACCCCTGTAACAGTAGACACTGATTCCATAGGTATCACACAACCGTGACCACGGATACCCCTGTAACAGTAGCCACTGATTCCATAGGTATCACACAACCGAGACCACGAATATCCCTGTAATAGTAGCCACTGATTCCATAGGTATCACACAACCGTGACCACGAATACCCCTGTAACAGTAGACACTGATTCCATAGGTATCACACAACCGTGACCACGAATACCCCTGTAACAGTAGACACTGATTCCATAGGTATCACACAACCGAGACCACGAATATCCCTGTAACAGTAGCCACTGATTCCATAGGTATCACACAACCGTGACCACGAATACCCCTGTAACAGTAGACACTGATTCCATAGGTATCACACAACCGAGACCACGAATACCCCTGTAACAGTAGCCACTGATTCCATAGGTATCACACAACCGAGACCACGAATATCCCTGTAACAGTAGCCACTGATTCCATAGGTATCACACAACCGTGACCACGAATACCCCTGTAACAGTAGACACTGATTCCATAGGTATCACACAACCGAGACCACGAATACCCCTGTAACAGTAGCCACTGATTCCATAGGTATCACACAACCGAGACCACGAATATCCCTGTAACAGTAGCCACTGATTCCATAGGTATCACACAACCGTGACCACGAATACCCCTGTAACAGTAGACACTGATTCCATAGGTATCACACAACCGAGACCACGGATACCCCTGTAACAGTAGCCACTGATTCCATAGGTATCTAACAACCGAGACCACGAATATCCCTGTAACAGTAGCCACTGATTCCATAGGTATCACACAACCGTGACCACGAATACCCCTGTAACAGTAGCCACTGATTCCATAGGTATCACACAACCGAGACCACGAATATCCCTGTAACAGTAGCCACTGATTCCATAGGTATCACACAACCGTGACCACGAATACCCCTGTAACAGTAGCCACTGATTCCATAGGTATCACACAACCGAGACCACGAATACCCCTGTAACAGATAGAGAGCATATTTCAATAAATATATCTACAATTGATTATGTATTTTCTTGTTTTTGCTTGTTAGAGAAATAAAGGTAAACAGATTTTTAGGACACGAAAATACTGAACCAAGGGTCCCTAATCACTCCGAATGTGTTACGGTCGCCACCATGACTGGTCACAAATGTGCTCGGATATGTTCCTGTTCTGTACCATTCATGACTTATCACAGAGTTTGAAAAAAGGGTATCACGACGGATGTCACTAGTGGAGCGGGAACGGCTTACCCTTCTGGAGCATCTGGATCACCCCTATTTTTGTGGGGTTTGTGGTGCTCAAACTGTGTAATGTTTGCAGATAATTGTTTATCCTTTTGTTCTCTTTTCATTTGGTACTTGTATTGTCTATCCTTCTTCAATTTACATCTCTGATCACCTGTTTGATGTTTTAAAACTTTTCTCACAGCTTCACCTACAAGTAAAACTATTGTAGTAAATACACAACTGCAGACTGCTGTTAAAATGCAAATTTGTGCTATAAAACAATGATGAAACATCATTTGAATGAAATATCAGAAGAAATAAAACTTTTAAAAAGTCCCTTAATACAGCATGGGGTAGATCAATTATTTTGATATGGTAAGTTTCTGATGGTCTATTAATGTCGTCCGTCGTTAAGCCATCCATTCACAAGTCTGCGTTTATTGCATATAGTATTTTACATAGATCCCATTAAATTAAATAGGTTTTTATTTACTTTTCAAAGTTTGAAATATATGAGTTGGATTTTGTTGTAATGCAGTTGATATGAAACGTACTTCATGTATACATAGACGATCTGTCATATATTCAAATTACATAACATTGGTATCATCGGTAGTGTATGCAATCTCTATTAGAAGATGATTGCTTACACCGGATATTAGTTAACACACAGCCAGTAACCAAAGGAAAGATAAGCAGTGACTTATTGTGGTAGATCTCTCTCTCTCTCTCTTGACTGTTTGACATTTTAATACAATATAGAGAAAGATGGAGACGGACTACCAAATGATATAATTAATTTAATCGATTATCTTCGCCAAAATATGTATACCCCATTTTAATGACTATGGGAAAGAAATAAATACATATTTATTATATTATATAATAAGGACTCTAATTCCATATGTTTCGATCTTGGACCTTCCTCAGTGGTACTTAATAATATATTATAATAAACATTAGTTCAAAACACATGACTCCTACTATTAGAAACACGAAAACTCACGATACGAATGTGTAAGGAAAATGATGCGGTATTTTCCCTTATTACGAAAAGTTACATATATGATTAGAAACAGTGTTCCACGAAGATGATCTTAAGTGGATTTATAATTATACTGTACAATATCAAGAGCAAAATCGGATATAAAAACGAAGTACTTGACCTTTACGGCGGATGTAAACCCTCAAGAGAGAATTATATTTGTGCTTTATATATTTTTTTTTATCGCAAAACTGAATTGCGCCTTTGAACATTGCTACATTGTATATAAGTATTTTATACGATCAGTTCCTGATCAATGTCGTGAATCAGCCATTTGCCAATACCATCTTCAGACCACCACACCTTACGTAGCAATAGTTCCTGGTGACAATTTGTAACCAAAGTTAACATTTCTAAAAATGGTAATAATACCTTTGATTGCTATGGACTAGATGAAATGTGAATCCTTTTCTATAATCTGGACATATTTGTCAAATAATGTAGTCAATTGATATGATCATATTGACGGTGTATTGACTGTAGTACCATTGCGGGTATCTAATAAGAAGCAGGAACTACTTACCCTTCGCGAGCACATGCATTCACCCCCGATATTTTGGTAGGGTCCGTGTTGTTCATCTTTTTAGTATTTTGTTTTGTCCTATTATGTGTCTTTACGTTCTGACTTCCTTGTTATGGTGTCCGCTTCGATTTGTGAATAAAAACGATATTCGATTCGTCTTTACTTCCAATTGTTTGTAGGGGGGTTCATGTCTTATTTACGTTATATGTGTTTGTTTGCATATAGTGGTGTCCAACACATATTGTGTTGTGTTTTTGTTTTCTTCGTCTTGTGTACCCTATGTTGCCGGTTTCTCTGGATTCTTCGTCTTGTGTACCCTATGTTGCCGGTTTCTCTGGATTCTTCGTCTTGTGTACCCTATGTTGCCGGTTTCTCTGGATTCTTCGTCTTATGTACCCTATGTTGCTGGTTTCTCTGGATTCTTCGTCTTGTGTACCCTATGTTGCCGGTTTCTCTGGATTGTCCATTTCGATATTTTCTAACTGTTATTTCATGTGTATTTTTACAAGAATTTTCTGTCAGATGACATTATATGTAATAAAAATGATTCATATAATTGTTTGAAATTTACAGTTTCCAAATAAGGTAATTTTATAAAACTAATGTCTATCTCTTCAGGCACAAGTAACGATAGCCAATGTTGGGTATCCTCTATAGACCCTCTAGCTTACTTGCTCCCAAACACCTTTACATTGTTTGGTTTTTCACTTATTTTTACAATGAGCGTATCTGACGAAGATTAATGTATAAACAATTCTTCGTCATCCTCTACAATATATTAAAATACATGATTGAGATTGCTGTAGAAATAATTTTTTTTTATGTACCATCTACACACGCTAAAAACATGTCTTATGTCTATCCTTAGATTTGCCTTAGGAGACAAGGTAACACTTCGACTATTAGAGCTATATTTTTATATAGAGGATGTGGCCGAGTGCTTAACGGCGCTGGGCATAAGACTTGGTGCTGCAGTGTATTAATGGTATGAGTTCAAATCCTCGTCGAGGGAGAACAAAACAATTGTCAGCTCAAAAATATAATTCTAACACTGTTGTACATGTATATAGAAGTATATAAATTTATCTATTTATTTGTTTGGAAATCTTAAATTTAAACTCTGAAAGAAGTTCGAAGCTATTGTTTTGCGTGATCGATGTTACGTGTTATATATGTTATAAAGTTGTATTTTTCTACAATGACTGTGTGGTTCTGTGTACTGCAGTCCAAAAAAGGTAAACTAAGTGGAAAGAAATACGTTTAATTGCAACAAATCAAATAAAAGAAAACATACGAGCGGTTTCGTTAAACAATTGTAGATTTTGTATGAAATCTGAATGCGAATCATTGTATGAAATTTAGTAAGACTCCCACGAATAAGACGTAAGTGAAATGTCAAGAAATATGATATATTTTGTATATATATATTTGTGAATGAAGTAAGTGTCTGTTGAATGAATGACTTTGTTGTGCAATATAAAACTATCGTGTACGTCTTGGTAGACACTGTAGGTGGTAGTTACATAATGTGGGGTTGTTGACCGTGGTTAACGGAACAACCGTTTTTTTGTATATGGCTTTGGCCTTCATGTTGGTGATTCCTTTCCCTTTTGTATTATCGTAGTTTGGATGAAAGCCACTCGATTTTTGTATAAATACATCTATAATCGTTCCATCACCTGTATCATATCAAGGGCGGATCCAGGATTTGTGGTTAGGGGGGGGGGGGGGGGGGGCGTGAGTAGGCGAGGGATCTGGGGACCGCTTAAGGTCCCCAGCTGGTCCAGGGTAGAACTCTTGTAGGGGGCCCAGTGGGGCAAAGCCCCCCTGAAGCTCTGGGGATTTTAAGAATTACAGACATTTATTTGAACGACAATTTTGAACCAACCACACCATTTTTATCAGACCAAAAAAACTTGATTTTGAGTCTTAATTTTGTCGGATAATTGTTAACAGTATATTTTTGTCAGATTATAAGAACCTAAAGTAAAACTTTTTTTGAACAACCGTGATGCGAATTGTTCAACTCATGACTGATCGATCACGATATTTTAACCCTTCAAAGAACTATTGGTTTAGTTTTAACGCATTCCTCATTTCACTAATTGGTCTGTACTTTCGGTGTTGTCCTTTCGGGTGGTTTTAGTTAATACTGCCCGTCCGGATGGAGCTTTTCTTTTCGTCGTTTGATTCATTCATTGAAAACATATGATTCGACCGTTCTTGTTTATAGACAAACAAAAGCGGAAATTGTCGGCGATTCCATATATGAATCAACGAACACGCCCAACGTGTATTTACAATGTGTAGGAATATTTTACTACAGGTCACGAGTTAACCATTCATGAAAAAGTTGTTTGTTGAACTGCTTAATTAACGTTGTATAACATATGGTTTGCGAATTTTAGGGGGGGGGGGGGGGTGGCGCACGCCCCGCACGCCCCCTCTAAATCCGCCCCTGCATATAAATAATGCTGGAGGGTATTTGGATTATTGGTGTTTCTCGTCAGTTGCAGCGATTTTCTATTATATCATGGCTACTTAGTGAAGGAGGATAGCTTTAGCAGTCGCTATGTACTAATGAACTGGTAGGTGTAACCTCCGGTCGTGGGTATGAGACTATAAAACTTTAGGCGGTGGCGTTTAGTTTGTAGTAAGAAATCAACGACCTTAACCAGTCTGCCATCCAGTGCCTTACTATTTTCTGGAAATTATCATTAAAAAAACAATAATATAGACAAGTGACATGACTAACTTGTGTACATTATGTTCCAGGTGACATAGCCAACGTGACACATGTGTACGTAATACCACAGGCGACATGACTAACTTTGACATATGTGTACATTATGTCCCATGTGACCTGACTAACTTTGACATATGTGTACATTATTTCCCATGTGACCTGACTACTTTTGACATGTGTACATTATGTCCCATATGGCCTGACTATCTTTGACATATGTGTACATTCTGTCCCATGTGACCTGACTAACTTTGACATATGTGTACATTATGTCCCATGTGACCTGACTAACTTTGACATATGTGTACATTATGTCCCATGTGACCTGACTACCTTTGACATATGTGTAAATTATGTCCCATGTGACCTGACTAACATTGACATATGTGTACATTATGTCCCATGTGACCTGACTAACTTTGACATATGTGTACATTATGTCCCATGTGACCTGACTAACTTTGACATATGTGTACATTATTTCCCGTGTGACCTGACTACTTTTGACATATGTGTACATTATGTCCCATATGGCCTGACTACCTTTGACATATGTGTACATTCTGTCCCATGTGACCTGACTAACTTTGACATATGTGTACATTATGTCCCATGTGACCTGACTAACTTTGACATATGTGTACATTATGTCCCATGTGACCTGACTACCTTTGACGTATGTGTACATTATGTCCCATGTGACCTGACTAACTTTGACATATGTGTACATTATGTCCCATGTGAACTGACTACCTTTGACATATGTGTACATTATGTTCCATGTGACCTGACTACCTTTGACATATGTGTACATTCTGTCCCATGTGACATGCCTAATTTGACACATGTGTACTTTATGCCGAATTTGTTTCCGAAATAGTCGTTCCATGTCATATAAAACGGTATGGCTCGAAATCAGGATAATGTGTCCGAGTGGGCTGACATGAAGTTCAAAGCGGAGCTTATCATCTCACAGAAAATAAACATGTTCTCCCCATGATATAGTAGCTGAAAAATTGCTGAGTTTGCGTTAAGCAACATTCATTCATTTACTCACTGACTAACACACTAACACATATTATATTGAATCAGTTAATGTGTGATTCTTCAATCTTAGCAGAGAAGCAACACATACCAATTTTACAGTCTTTAGATTGACTCGACCGGGGCTGGAACTCGCGATCTACCACAGTCGAGGCGAGCACGCTAACCATTATACCACTGATGCGGTTTGTTCCGTCATAGATATTATTTTCATTATTCCATTATGTTGCAATTGTCTAGAAACACACAGTAACTAACGGTGATTGGAATTACAAATGTATAGACCAATATCATTATAGCTAAATATGGTCCACAACGATGAGTATATATCGTATATATAATCAGCCTTCAAAATATGCGAATTTTCAAATTTGTATGATTAAATCGTGACATGATTATGAAGAAACGAAACTATATACAAGAAAAATAAAAAATAATAACAAAATAAAATTAAAAAATAAAAAATAAACAACAATAAAAATAGTCATCTGTGATACATTAAACCATTATTGTCATCTGATAAGTTGAACACTCGAAGTTTACAATTCGAGTACGGGGGTTTTCCCTGGAACTATTGCTGTCGAAATATAATCAACTGTCAATAGTTTTCAATTTTTATAATAGCAGCAATTAGTGTTTATTATATAAACATGACATATTAAAAGATAAAAAGTACTTTTCCATTTTGTTTTTTCGACACAATTTGACAAAATGAAAATAAAAATTTTAAAGTGCTCAATTGTAGCATATCAGTAAACAACTTTCAAAAAGGTCAGTTACCCAATTTATCAGTTAATAAAAAACGTATATTAGTAAACACCGGATACTGGTATTTTCACGATATACATAAAAACTTTTTCGGCGTTATAGACAGACCCAATGAGAGGGGGGTCAGTCGGGGTGGTGCCCCGGGGCCTATGAGTTTAGGGGCCGCACAAGCCACTCGAGGGAAAAAAACGAGGGTGTACCTTGAGCAAGGCAGACAAAATCAAATGTGTGCTTTCGTGAATATGTGAATGGCAATTTCGTGTAGTGGATATACAATTCTTCATACATAAGTAGCCTCAGGTTTCAGGAAGGAGCCCACTAATGACTTTCATGGGGCCCTTGATGATGAATAACAACATTTCTGTTACGGTGTATGGGACACTGGACCATGTACATATATTTAGTGATTTTCGATTTGTAAATGTATATTAAATTACTCAAATGAGGACCAAGCCCGACTGCTTGGGCTCCCCTAAGAACAACCATTGACACTGGCAGATCGAGGGTTGCAGGTGGAGGGGCCCACTAATTTTTTCATATAAGAGCTCTGAAATATGTAGGCCTAAGTGATTTGCTATAGACAAATAGATAGGAAATTGGGACCCAGGTTAAGTCCCTAAGAATTACCTCTGAGAGTAGCGGCAGACCTAGGAATGCAGGGGGGGGGGGGGGGGGGAGAGCTCATTAATGGTGAGTAGACATGATCAGATTTTTGTTAAACTCAATTGATTCCGTTCAGGTAAGCCTTTATTTTTTATTTATTTATTAATTTCACTTCGTCAGTCAGCACATTGTCATTGTTACACATTGCAACATGCAAATTAAGCAAATTATAATCAAGGTATGCTGGGCCAGTCGGCACAAAAGATGTCGAGTCAGAGACTGCGTGAGATGAAAAAAAAAGGATGACATCTAGGACACGCACAAGTCAACTGACCAAAGTAGGCCTACAATAGTTGTTGGTATCAAAAGTAGTTTCTACTAAATTTTGGTATATTGACTTCAGCTTAACTTTAAACTGATTAATATTCTTACGAAGGCAAGTTGGTAAAACGAGGCACGAGGGTTCCTCTTGGTATTTTTTTCCAAAGCCTTGGAATCCTATCTGAGTAAAATGTTCTGCTGAAATTGTTTTTACCATATGCTTTTTCAAATAAAAATGTTGTAGACTTAGATTAAAACGTGATCTGAGAGAGTGTGGAATGAGACTATATTACGAACTTACGATTGCGAATATTGAAATATATGAGGTTATGAAGACTCTTGTTTTTAGTTTATAAAAATACATCTATTAATAAATGTACCAGATCATTATAATTAAGGGTCCAGACAAATAAACAAGTAGAAAGCTGTTTTCTAAATCACAATTCATCAATTCATTTTTGTTGTACCGATTCCTTGCCTATGACACACCGTGGTGGACTTAGTTTGAGTATCATTATTTGGAGAATTGGAGGAGGGGGCCAAGTTTCCTTTGCCCTGAGGCCCAACAATTCTCTTGGCGGCCCTGGTTATAGACTACAACCTATATTAAATGTTGTTCTTTTCACCAGGAACATAATCTCTCTGCTATTCGGAAGAATAGCTAAATGCTAAATTGCCTGGCGTAACATCACTGCGTATTACCTTCTTTGTATAACTAACGTAGATTACTGGGCGTTCATATATGCTATCATTATAATAATGTATGTCAAAATTGAGTACTGAGAATTGCTCCAATCAGATAGAAGATGAATATTACTACATGGTATGCCAGGAAACGGAACCTTTGTCTAAGTACCGTTATACATTTTAGTTTCCTTTAATGATTTATCTGACAACGAATGCCATAATTCAGTCAAGTGAGACGAATACTTCCGGGTACTTGACACCCCCTCTAATTGTTGTGGACATTCGTTCATATATATACTTTGGTTGTGATTGATGACAAAGATGCAATTAGAATAATATAATACGATATCATTTTTTGGAATTAAGTCCTGTTATACTATATTTAGTTTTCAGTAGCGTGAAAGCATATTGTTATTATATTCCTTTAATCTCTACTATAATATGAAAATGTAAAGTAATAACCTAAATGTAAAGTAATAACCTAAATGTAAAGTAATAACCTAAATGTAAAGTAATAATCTCAGAAAATATATATTACATTAAATCTAATATCGAAAACCCGATGAAAACATTCCAACGCATTACGGAGATATAATGATTTGAAAATCACATTTGCACCTGTCCCCGAAGATTTCCGATAATAGGATCCAATCACACCCGGTTCTTAGTAAAAACAATGTGTGACGTCACTTTTTGAACACTGTAAATAATCAAGATTCCGACGATTCTGACCAAGACGGGGAGACAGAAAATACACCATTAAATAGACAGAATAATACTTTTTGGTAATTTATTTGAAATTAATAAATAATTTTATGTATTTTTTGTTTATTAAAGACGGGGAGTAGGGGCAGGCCCACTGAGAGTGAGAAAGGGGGGGGGGGGGGGCGTGGTCATGACAAATACACAAGTAGAAAGCTGTTTTCTAGATCACAATTCATCAATTCATTTTTGTTTTACTGATTCCTTGCTTATGACACACTGTGGTGGACTTAATTTGAGTATTATTATTTGGAGAATTGGAGGAGTGGGTCAAGTTTCCTTTTCAGGTTAATGTCCTGAGGCCCAAACATTCTCTTGGCGGCCCTGAGGGGGTTTTCCCATTTATCAAACTTTTGAAAATCAGGTATTCCTTATCAAACTTTTGAAAATCAGGTATTCCCATTTATCCAACTTTTATTTTCTTATCTGTAGGATTGTTTATTTAACATTAATTAGGTGTTTACTTGACCAAAATTACCTGATAATTTGTTTCAATATCAATACAGTACATGTATATGTATAAAGCTTGAATAAATGAAAAGGGGAAAAAGTTATAATTTGTATGTAGATAAATGTCAAGTTTTGAAAACTTTCTATTTATGCAAAGTGAGTTTTAGGATAAATTTAAAGTGGAATGTAAAAAAATATTTTTAATTTCAATTTTACATGCACATTGTAATAATTAGCTTATATCATACCGGGTATATCATTATAAAAGAAAAGGGGGGGGGGGGGGGGTTATAAATTGTATGAAAATAAATGTTAAGTTTTGAAAACTACTTATTTACTCAAAGTGAGTTTTAGGATGCATTTAAAGTGCAATGTTCATTATAATTTTAATTTGAATTTTACATGCACATTGCAATAACTTATATAATATACAATTGAACACAAAAAGACCACGACATTTAGCTTTGGATATCTAAGCACCAGTTTGCGACAGGCACACAAATTGGGTTGGGTTATACTAGCTAATGCGATAGCAACCCCCGTCTGAACTTTTTCATATCTGTCATTGTGTTTTGTATCTTCAGATCAGATCAGATTACTCGTTTCGGATTAGCTTGGTTGATTTTGATGCTATACTATCATCTCTGCATGACGTTTCTCCGAACAGACTGTCGCTCCCGCAAACAACGACATGCATTGCACCCAAAGATAAACTCTCAAGCCTTCTGTTTTTCTTTTACCAATGTTACTAATGTGCTAGCTAATCATTTTGCAGAGCTCCATTTATTTTCTTTTATTAATATGAAGACATTTTGTATCAGGTTTAAGCTTATCTCTGTATGTTTAAATGTTTATCATTCTTACCATATATGCTTGCTAATGCTGAACGTTGTCTAAACATAATTGACAAGGAGTTACTAAAAAGTGCTTAGACACGGCGGGTGTCTTATAAGAAGCAGAAACTGCTTGCCCTTCGCGATAACCTGCGTTCACCCCCGGGTTTTTGTGGGGTCCATGTAGCTCATTTTGTATTTTTTTGTGTTGTCCTAGTATGTTTCTTTACGTTCTGAGTATCGTATTGTGATGTCTGTTGCGATTTACCGCATACAAACGATGTACGGTTCGTTTTTACCTCCACATGTTCATGTCTTATTTACGTTATTTGTGCTTCTTTGCGAATAGTGGTGCCCAACACATATTGTGTTGTACTTTTGTTTTGTTTTTCGTCGGTCGCCTTGTGTTACCTATGTTGCCAGTTTCTCTGGATTGTCCAATTTGGATTTCCCCTTCGGTATTCTGAAACATTTATTTATAGCAGAGCCAGTGCCCTCTTATAGGAATTCAAAAGCATGTTTACACAACGGGTAGATCTGAATATATGGGTATGAGATAGCTCCAATAATCCTTGTTGTGATACATTTATTAATGAACGAGTAACAATAATAGGTGATTTAATATAATGAAACCACAGAGCGAAGACCCGGAATCTCTTTATATTTTGTGTTATTTCTATGTTATCTTTAGAATTATAAACGGTTTTCAGCAACCATTTAGTCCGTTTTATACATAAAACAGGATATTGGAAATGATTTCATTTGTTTTTGTATTTTTGACATAATTGACCCGATTTGTAAATTGTTCTGGTATACAGTTTTGGCTATGTTACGTGACGGAGTTTTAGTCTATCGTTATCAGTCAAACATCAACAACAAAGCAGTTCTTCCCACACACAACAGTTCGTGATAGCACATTTCTTGATAATCTCAGTCACTACTTATTATTTATTATAAGAGGCACCTCATGAATACCATAAACAAGCTAACTAATATTAACCTTATTACAACGTGTATAACGATACATAATTATGACTAATATTATGCAGGGAAAAACATATTTTTGACAAATTGTTTGTCGTTAGCGATTTACAACACTTTAATTTAGATGTAATTTCGAGGTAACCCTTAACAATTTACTCAGAAGCTTCAATTTATAGAAAACGTTCACTACACCATATAATTACATAATCTATATAGAATCACATGTCCTATTTATTTTCACTCTACTTAAAAGATGAAATAAAACAAAATTGTGCGAAATAATATTGCTTAGATAAAATATGCTGTATTGTGAACAGTTTAAAGCAGAACTGTATAATGTTAGCCTGTTGGGATCCCATTACCGGTTTGACACCGCCACATTGATGTGTCTGTCTGAAGTCAGGACCTGTTGTGTTTTTTTAAGTTCAATGATTTGAGGTGATAGTCCGTTTTGCTGTTATTGATGGAATTGCTGACTATCATTGTTCAAATTTTCTTATCATAATAAGCAATGTGGTAGCAAATTAAGACTTTTACTTAAGCAATATTACATTCAGAAGGATTAAAAGAATTGGATATCAGGTCTAACCAATGTTTATCCTCTCCTGGAATAATCTCCTAGTTTAAAAACAAACATATCCACCCTTCAAAAATATTTTCACTTTGAATACTTATTAATCATTGGAAAGTATACACAGTTAACTATTAACTAAATTCAGAATAAATTTACGTTATTTGTGATTGCGCATAGTGGTGTCCAACACATATTGTGTTGCGTTTTTGTTTTCTTCAGTTTCTCTGGATTGTCCTTTTTTGATTGTCCCTTCGGTGTGCAAAACCACTAGGAGTGAGGATGGAATCAACGATTCCTGATATTTACTTTATTCATCAGATGTATCTACAAGTTAATACATGAAAAAGTACTTTTATATATTTGTGCGTTACATTTCACATTTTGCTTGACCTTTTTATTCTGTTCTCCTATTAAAACCAGTAATTTCTGTAGATTTGAAAGACTAAATTATATTTGATTTGTCAGTGGAAGCAGATCTATGCAGGCTGTTTGTTTTATTACACCCGTATTTCCTTAGGAGATCCAGTTATAAGCAGTTGGTATATGATTTAGCAGTTTAACCCCGACACATAGCTGTGACTGTCTCGCTTTCATTGACATACGTCGTATTATAAATTGAGTTCAATTATTTGAGGTGAATGGTTGGTGTCCATTTAAAAAGAAATTGTGGTATTGTTGACCATCACGGTTTAAATATTCTTTTCATAATATGACAAACACCCCAGATGTTAGGTGGTTGTTTCCCCCAAATAAACGGAAAACGATACCAATATAATGTAAACGATATAGAACAACCTAAGGGCAATCAAGATTAGACAATGTAGAGACACAGGAAACATTGGTCACAAAACGAAGACAATCAAAACAAAACACACAACACAGAAAATTAAAATGATAAGCAGCAAGGATGTAATGAAATATAATATTTGTAAATTAATTCATGTTAATCAGTATTTTTTCTAATGCATAGCGCTGGTTTAGTACTGAAGCACTTTCTCTATATCAATAGAACAACAATCCACCCTACATAGCCTATGTGATACCTTAGAAAAGACATGTCAATTTTGCTCATGTATTATGCGGATTCGTAACTTAGTTTTCTATGTACATGTAGTGTTATGAAGATCAATGTTTGTACTTTCATTATTGTTCTTTTGGCCACTGCATTGTCTGTCCTTCGAATTGCGGCTTCTGACTACATATTTTGGCATCATAAAACTTTTCTTTGTTATTTTCGCGACAACAGTGTATATCACTAATCTTCTAACATGAACCATTATAGACATGAATTGGTTTACTCGCACTTTACTTTGGGTTAGATATTATGAATTTTGGCAGCCTTAGTAATTGGATAGTGTATAATATGACGTAATTATTTTTTCAAATCACTATAAAACATGACCGATATCTGTTGTTTACTTTCCAGAACAAATAATTTATAGTAAAGTCTACAAAAAGATTAGAATAAGTAGAAAAAACAAATATTTATCATAGCTAGTATCAATATCAGTCTGTGTATTTAAAACTTTTGTCTTAAGACTCTTCGCAGTTGAGACGAATGTATTGTAATCTACAAAGAAGAGAATCTCAAATATTCGTATGATCTGGATAAAAACACAATAACAGTAACGTCACTTGGCATACAACTGTCCCTATCGTACGTCAAAATAAGGCATGTTCTTAACTTATTTTGTAATTTGATAGCTTCTATCTAAATTAAAACATCAAGAATCAAGTGTTTATTATTTTTAATCTTGATAAACTGATATGTTCAAAATAATTTCAAATATGTATGTAAACATTAGGGAAAAGCCACTAACATTCATCAACAGTCTAAAGATGATAAATCACAATATAGGGGAGTTCTTACATCTGTATTGTATTTCAAGTCATCCTTTTTAATGAAATTAAATATAATAATCTGATTAATCAATGCGAAGTGAGATAAAAACGAAAGATTCTTGTCAACTTTATTATAAGTACTGGTCAAAATCATGGTACTATTCCATATATAACGGAGTAAATATATGTAGCTGTAATTCCACCCATATAATCGCGCCAACATAAATACATTTATATATTTTTTTAAAGATTTTAAACTTTTTTGGCTTTATAATCATTCGACTTTGAGAGTACCTGATGGAGGTTATTCCAGAAACGCGTCGTAGGGACTAATTTGGATATATACGTTTATATTGTACAATGTATTTTACTAAATTATAGCATAATAAAGATTTATATCTTTGGGTCTCAGTTGGTTTTCATTTTTTGTCTTGGTTTGGTCGAGTGCAACGGATGAAATTAAATACAGAAATGTATATCTGATGAAAAACATTGACATAGCTGTCATCGATGATTATAAATATTAACAATAGAATTAAAAGCAAAAAATACCACACCATCGGAGCAGTTCCAAAATGTAACAGGAAAATCATGAAAACAAAGGCGATATGTTATCGTAATTCAAAATATAAGTACATGTATATAATATATTTCTCAATCATATTGTCAAGCTCTATATTTTAGTAATTTGTTTCATCTATGTAAAATACAAAATTAATAGGAAATAAAATAACAAAATGTCGGACAATGCATACTCCAAGTAATAATGTGGAGTCAGACAAGACTGGGAATTACCAACATTAACTGAAGTTAAAATTAGAACATGATTTCTGGCTTTTGTTCAAATTTAAAATGGCTTGTCTAGTAAAACCTCAAACTTATATTGGTAAGTCCGAATTGTTTTCCGGAAATACTGTCTTGTGCTTCTAACGAACATGTTGCTGTTGTTCCAGATATGACTCCCTGATATAAATGATTATATATGTACGCAAACAAAAATTGTAATAGCAATTGCAAAACTAGTTACAATATATCTTTTTTTCGAGCAGATAAGTACAATTTCCGTCATACTTAATAATTGTTAGATTTCTTATCTTTTTTAGCATTTCATTTTTTTGAATTCTGAAACATTGCCAAAGAACATAGAGCTGACAGAAAATTTTCTATTTACATGTTTCCGTATTGTCACATCCTGTGAAAATATATTACAAAATCGAAGTCATCAAAATCTTGTTATTACTTCATTGGTATATTTAAAGCAAGGAAGCAATTCATTCATAAAATATATCCTTAAGTGCAGTGATCAATATACTATTAGTTCTGACACTAGACAGAAATTTTACCATAGACATTATATCAGCTAATATGGTGTCTTCTATTTCCTCCCCCTTCATAATACTATAATTGTACATGTGGTAATACGTGAAACAATTCTTCGTTTATTCTGATTATTGTTAACTAATCCATAATTTGTTTCCACATCAACTTTCGATTGATCATCGATTGATTGTTGCTTAACCTCACGTAAGCAGAATTAGACTTATATTCATCACGACAACAAGTTTAAAAACAGTAAATCGTGTAATAAATAAATCTATGGCAGAAATCTAGAAAGGTAATTGGAACACCAAAGATAATTCATTCGACGATGTTACTCTTTACAAGCAACATGATGCACTTTGCTTTCATGCACAAGCAACGTGACATTATCCATTCCCTATAAATGAGGCCCTCATTTACGCCATGTCCCAAGGGCGAGTTGTGTATTTTATTCGTTCCGCACATCCAGTATATCACCAGAAAAACTAAATCCCTTTTCATGCCCTGTGGGGGATGTCTTGCAATGAGGCATTTTCTGAAGTTCTGAACGCATAGAAAAGTAATTTTGCTTAATTGTGTCTTTAACTAGAAGTAATTGAAACTCCATTATATTTTAAATAACATTTCAAAATATCAAACAAATCAAAAGGGATAAACAAAAATAATCATATTCTAATTAGACAAGAAAATTCAAACAATAAAACACAGAAATAAGCTAAAAGATGTAAAATTCGAACCAACAGAGGGAATGAAAACAGGTGTTCAAAATAATGGTAATAATGATTTAATTATTTTAGAAATTTACAGTTCCTAAGTAGTATAATTAAGTAAAACTAAGGTCAATCGCCCTTTAAGTGTTGGTAACTTTAACCAATGTTGAATATCTTGATTAGGTCCTTTGGTTTATTTGTTCCAAAAGACTTTTTACTATTTGACGTTCCAATCTTTTGACATTGAGTGTACCTGATGAAGGTTATTCCGTAAATGTGTCGTGTGCACTAAATTAGATATCTACGTTTTTTTTAATGTACAGTATAAGAAGTTATTTCAAATGCGTACATATAGATTACATGGAGCCCATAACGATTTTCGCGGAAAACTATCTTCCTACCAGCTCCAGAGTACACTACACGGATCATTAGACGTAGCAGATACATTTGAATGAGTTGTAGCAAATATAATTTAGTTATTGCTACGAAGATTATCATAAAAATTCTTCACAGAAAAAGCAAATAATTATTATACGACGGTGCAACTAGTGGAGCAGGAAGTGCCTAGCCTTCCGGAGCACATGAATTCACTCTCGGATTTTAGTGGGGTTCGTGTTGCTCTCTCTCTTTTCTGTTTTGTGTATCATTGTTTGTCCCTTTGGCCATTACATTGTATGTCCTTCTTAGATTTACGGTGTCTGATTACCCCTTTGGTATCTTAGATTTACGGTTTCTGATTACCCATTTGGTATCTTAGATTTAGGTTTCTGATTACATCTTTGGTATCTTAGATATACGATGTTTGATTACCCCTTTGGTATCTTAGATTTACAGTTTCTGATAACCTCTTTGGTATCTTAGATTTACGGTTTCTGATTGCCCCTTTGGTATTTTAGATTTACGGTTTCTGATTACTTCTTTGGTATCTTAGATTAAGGGTTTCTGATTACCCCTTTGGTATCTTAGATTTAGGATTTCTGATTACCCCTTTGGTATCTTAGATTTAGGGTTTCTGATTACCCCTTTGGTATCTTAGATTTACGGTTTCTGATTACCCCTTTGGTATCTTAGATTTACGGTTTCTGATTACCCCTTTGGTATCTTAGATTTACGGTTTCTGATTACCCCTTTGGTATCTTAGATTTACGGTTTCTGATTACCTCTTTGGTATCTTAGATTTACGGTTTCTGATTACCCCTTTGGTATCTTAGATTTACGGTTTCTGATTACCCCTTTGGTATCTTAGACTTACGGTTTCTGATAACCCCTTTGGTATCTTAAATTTACGGTTTCTAATTACCCCTTTGGTATCTTAGATTTACGATTTCTGATTACCCCTTTGGTATCTTAGATTTACGGTTTCTGATTACCCCTTTGGTATCTTAGATTTACGGTTTCTGATTACCTCTTTGGTATCTTAGATTTACGGTTTCTGATTACCCCTTTGGTATCTTAGATTTACGGTTTCTGATTACCCCTTTGGTATCTTAGATTTACGGTTTCTGATTACCCCTTTGGTATCTTAGATTTACGGTTTCTGATTACCCCTTAGGTATCTTAGATTTACGGTTTCTGATTACCCCTTTGGTATCTTAGATTTACGATTTCTGATTACCCCTTTGGTATCTTAGATTTACGGTTTCTGATTACCTCTTTGGTATCTTAGATTTATGGTTTCTGATTGCCCCTTTGTATCTTAGATTTACGGTTTCTGATTACCCCTTTGATATCTTCAAACTTTTGTTCTTATAATAAAAAACAAACCAAAACAATTGATGGACTGTTAAAACAAGCCAAATAAATAATTTATGAATTGCTCAATTTTTTTTTTTTTAATCCTACAATGTACCGCAGATGAGTAGAGTCATAAATCATGAATGAAAAATCTAATTCAAATAATGTTATATCTTCATTGAGTAAACATGTCAGTAGTAAGACGATTTAAATACCAGTCAAATATATGTCAACAACCCGATCTATCTATAAACAAATTTTAACATTTGAATCATGTTGTTTTCTCTCAACATTGAAAGTTATAAATAAAATGCATTTTATGTTAATGGATGCTTACAACAAGTTTAAAGTTTAAAGGAAAAAAAAAGAAAGGCACAATATATGCAGTGACATTGTTAAATTTTACGGATCCCAGAAAAAAGAGAAAAAGTACGGGAACAAGGGTGTGGGGTCGCTCTGTCGCAATTATTTCAAATCCGTCTGACAAATTGGAACTTTCATAATTTTTCTTAATTGAAAACTGACAAAGTATACTTGTAGCTATAATCTTGAGTATAAAATGTAGGGCAATTGTCTTTTTCGACACATTGTATGTCATGTCTCTTTTATGTGGAGCTTATGTTTTCCCCGAACTAGAAATGTTTGTTTTACGAGAGAAACAAAAATCAGATAACTTTTTTTTTTATATGAAAAATCGGAAATTTTGTTTCTAATTTTAATTAAAACAAATCTAGTTAATTTAATTCTTTATTTGTTTAACGAGGATTACCATCAGCCAATGGCTACGAGCGGTTTTCCTCAAATCTAGTTGAAAGCTGCAAAATCAGTGGATTGATATTTCCCCATCTTTCAGGTCAAATATTTTGTTCAATAAAATTTTGGTGACTGGATAACCCCCATAAAAAAAGAAAGAAAAAAAACCCCGAAAGATAAATGGTCGTTACCTAACCCTAACCTAGAGTTAACGCTGTTCGATACACACATACTTTCACTATTTTTATTGAGCAAAAGTTATACCAGAAGTTAATACAACTTCTTTGAAAATCATCTCATAAAATAATTATTCTAGAATAAATTAACTGATAAGTAATTTACTTCAAAAAAATATTTAATTTATATTCATAGTAAAAACAAATTACCAAACAAATAATTAGCAGGTAAAATGGTTACACTGGAAAGGATATTAAGGGGAGTGGTTATGATTGTCACACTGAAAAGATGATATAATAAATAGGGTTGGAAATGCCCATTTCTAACGGTACACTCGTAATGAGACGGTGCAATATCTCTGCCCCTTTCCCAATCACAAGGAAATAATCCGATGAACGGATCATTATCATTTGTTTTTTTGTTTGCGTTTGTTTGTTTGTCTCGCTAGATTGTAATTATTTTTCACTCTTCTCTCATACTTAAATTTGACATTAATCGTAAAATGTAATCTGTCATTATGACATACATGTAAATATTGATAAAACTATTCTAAATTAAAAACTATGTATCTGACAGGAATGATGCTGAATGCCGTTCATACAGTAGTATGCTATGACAAGAAACTTCCAAATGATAAGTGCATGTTGTCAGATATCTATTTTTAGTGATAACAATAAATAAAAAACATTCAAATTATATGGGATATTTTTGGTTACCGGTTTTTCACTCCTACAGTCATCTTTGTTGTTTTTCTAGGTCAAGGGTTTTCTTCAAAATCTATTTATAGATTACGTGGAATATACCTATGTGTATATATATAAGCTAAACACGATGATATTCTACTCAATTCAATTTATGTATTAAGATGTTTTACTTCAATGACAAAAGTGTGAACGTTTGTTTGGAGGATGGGATGATGACCATTGCTACAAAGCAAAATGAACTACTAGGTATATATTTACATATATATTTTTGAAGATATTAAAAAAAATTACTTATGATATTTGAAGATATTTAAAAAAGAAACAAAACAAATTACTTAAGGGTATCAAAATACACAGGTAAAACAAATATACTTACCACATTGTTCAAAAATTAAAAAAAATTAATAATCGTAAAGTATTACATATGTTATTCTGATTTTAACTTAGAATTATATTATTTTCTTGTAGTTTCCATTGAACACCGTCATGTGTTAAAAGTGACAACAGAGAATACCAACTTACTGGTACATTATGTGATCAAAAAGAAAAACAAAACGTTAAAAGTGAATACACTGACTATTAGTGGATCTATAGAGGATTTACAGTCACTCTGTTATGACATTGAACAGCTATTACAAGGTATGTTCAATTTTTCTTTTAGATTATTCATATTTTTATATACATTTTTAGTTTAAAACATACACTCTTAAATTGGAGGGGCCGTCGTGGCCGTGATCGCATAGTAGTTGGATTTACAACTACCTGTGTAATCAGTGTCTATCACCACTAAAGTTGTGAGTTCGAACCCCGTTCATAGCGAGGTGTATTCGATACAACATTATGTGATAAAGTTTGTCAGTGACTTGCGACAGTTCGATGGATTCCACCGGATACTCCGGTTTCCTCCGCCACGATATAACTCAAATATTGTTGAAAGTGGCGTAAAACACCATAAACTAACCTTAGATTGGAATATTTCTGCCAACGATTTCTTTCTTTTATGTATCACTTCGATTAACAATCGGAAAAATCATAACACAAAAAACTACTGCCCCAGCACAAACACCACACCACAGATCTAGAGAAGACAACATGTTAACCTGCCACTCTTGTGGGCCTGTCCCAATCCATCCCCTTGATTTTCCATTGGCGTCATTATGGTCATATCTATTATTAGAGTTGAAGTATGACAGAGGAGTGATTCGTATTGTTCGTACATATAATTATTTTGTCGACCATTACTATTTAACTATTAATTCACAAACCACCGGTGTTGATAGAATGCTAGACCATGACTCGGGACAGGCAAAATAACGTGGCGTGATTAAACAAATTTATTTGACAGCCAAACCCCCATCTCTTGATTAATAATATCGCAGGTCGCCATACAAATACAAGTAACCAACAAATTAAATGTGCTTAGATTCATTTTAGCACAAGAAGAGCACACGCTATCACAAAAATTATGACAACATACACTACAATAGAAGGTCCAATAATTATTTAAGCTACCCTTTTCTTCTACCCGAGGAGTTCTACCGGTAATAGACCATTAATCTCTCTAAAAATTAATATCAATTTGGTCAAAATTAACGACCATAGACATTAAGGTATCGTCAACACCAAATGTGATTTAAATAAAAAAAATACATAAGTGTATATATAACTTATACATAAGTGTATATATAACAACACAACACATACACATACACTATGTAACATTTTATAATTTAATTGTAAAATTGACCATCAAATTATCTATATTTGTTGCTCTTTTTACTCTCGCTGTATTGTGTTAGACTCACTAACATAAAATTTGACTGCTATCATAAACAAATATATTCATTCTTTTGCATAAACAATGTGAAAAGGGATAGTTATATATCATGCTTTAATAATTACAGGTCGACCAACGCGTCTCCTAGTTATTATTAACCCTAACAGTGGGAAAAAGAAGGGTATTAAAGTGTACAAGAAATCTGCTGCACCTTTGTTTAAGTTGTGTGGTGTTAAAGTTGATGTGATAGGTAAGTGTAACTTACAAATGAATTGGGAAATATTCAAAATTGAAATGTAATACATTTGTTTTTGTGTTTTAGTTCTAATTTTCAACTTTTTTTTTATTTGTCATCTGTTATATTTACTAGTGAGATTGTTTGCCCGATGAATATAATAGACAAATATAAAATACAAGAAAAAAATTATCATATTCAAATTATGAATTTCACTATTAAAAGTTTGAAGATACGAAAGGGTAAAAGGGGCCGTCATAGTCGTGATCGTATGGTAGTTGGATTTATAACTACCTTTGCAATCAGTGCCTATCACCACTAACAGAGATACTGGGAAAACAATATGCTAGATATAAAAGTTATTTTATTTGGTCTATCACCACAAAAATTGTGAGTTCGAATCCCGCTCAGGCGAGGTGTACTCGATGCAACATTAAGTGATACAGTTTGTCAGTGACTTGCAACAGGTCGGTGGTTTTCTTCTGGTGCTTCGGTTTCCTCCACGAATAAAATTGACCGCCATGATATAACTGAAATATTGTTGAAAGTAGGGTTAAACACCATAACCGCTAACCCAAAGGGTTGATCTGAAGTATTCAGTCGAAGAAGAACAGACACAACAATGCATGGCCAGTAGCAAATAATTCGTCATTTCATATACTAGTGTAACTCGATACATTACATTAACGTATGTGGTTAAAAGTCTTTAAGCAATATGTCGTTTAACTACATGTATAGGTGTATAGGTGTACTCATTAGTTTCGGAGAATTCCAACTGATTGCATTAAAAATAAAAACACATTTTGTTTTGTAACAAAATACCTGTCACAGTAAAAAAAAATGACATAAATACATAAATGTATCACTTATGTTAATTATGTTAATTGTTTATTTTTAGTCACAAGTAAACAGAAGGAACCCACGGACATCTTGAATAACTACAATCTGTCACAGATCGACGGGTATGTATTAATTTGACATGATAATTACTAAGGTGTCACATGCACAGTAAAAACTCCGGTTTATTAAGCAGATTGTTTGTCATGTCATTTGTAGGACTTGAACCAAAATACAATGTGACCTATATAAATTAACTTAAACGATTAAAAAAAAGAAAAAAAAAGAAAAGAAACTAAACAAGACAACCATGTACTTTATCCATTACTATAACAAGAAAAACATTATTCACTGTTCTTAAATAAAGAGAACATAATGATTAATAGGAAAGCCAGTTTTTCTTCCAAATTTGGTAACTGTATTATAATCAATAGTAATTTGATATTTGATTATGTGGTATATATTACAGGATAGTAACGGTAGGAGGTGACGGGTTATACTGTGAGTGTATGAACGGGTTGGTTACCAGAGTTCAAAGAGACAACAACGTTAATTTACATAGTCACGAATCAACAGTTGTACCAGCTTCTCTTCCCATTGGCATAATTCCAGCTGGTTAGTATATTATTATTATGAATTATATTTTTTCGTTGTCATACATTAGGGAAGTTTCTTGATGATAAAAATAATATAATGACCAATTATTTAAACATATATATTTATTACACAATAAGTATACTTAACAAAATAATGTTTCCGTTTATTTGAATAAACATCTTAACCATAAGTAATTCAATACATCCATATATGATATATCCGTTAAACATATCTACATAACGCACTTTTGTATATTTCAGGATCCGGTGACGTCATTGTTCAGCACCTTCATGGAACACGCTGTGCACGCACTGCTGTCCTCCATGTCCTACTTGGGAGTCACGTAGAATCTAATATTGTCAGTGTTCATGAGGGCGAACAATTACTATCATACTCAGCCTTGGTACTTGGGTTTGGATTGTTTGGTGATATGATGTACGACTGTGAAAAGTTCAGATGGATGGGTCCTTCTAGATATAACAGTATGTATCATTTTGTCATGCTATGTTTCTCACAATATGATGTAAAGTAGATAATATGTCAGCAAATTGATCATTGTTTAATATAAAGTAGTATTTCAGTTTGATTCATGATGATAACAAGCCAAAAACAATATGTCAGCATATACACGATATAGGTAAAAAGATAGATCAGGAATGGGTCTAGATTTTTATGAAATTCGGGCAGGTATATAAACGTAAGACAATTATTAACAAGTTAAAAAAAAAAAAAAAAACTTGCAAGCAAAAACAAAAGAAAGCAAGAGAGCAAATAAAAAAAAGAAGAAAATAGATAAGAATAAATAAAAATTAAAAAAAAGAAAAGAAAAGAAAAGAAAAACTCGAACCTCCATAACATCGGGGAAGTCAGACAGCGCTATGATGCAGCACGTCATCATGAGAGCAGTCACGATATAGCTGAAATATGGTTGAAAATGACTTGAAACATCATAACCATTACCCTAATGTGATTTCGTTGTGTTTATTCTAATCGTACATTTTATATTGCAGTTATTCCATTAGGATGTATGTTAAAGAGACGGAAGTTTGATGTGGAAGTGGAATATCATTCCTCAAAACCTAATATGGCACCAAGAAGTGCACGTATGTTTGGAAGACAAATATCTTTACCTAATGGGTTTCTGTCTCATCCACTATCACCCAGACAGCAGAGAACGAAATCAACTTCTGATTTGTTAAAAGATGACACAGAGTCTGAAGGTATTATTATTATATTTTCTATGCCTTGATGCTCGTTCAAAATATATAATTGAACATTTGATAAGACAAAGGTCGAATCTTTTGCATTTCCTTAACTGATTTGTTTTGTATCTTAATTCATCATTTGAAATTTATTTCATGAACATTTTGTAGCATTGTTTGGACAGGGAGTGCTAAACCTTACAGAACTCAAAGCTCCATTAAATGATTTTGTGGGAGTTCGTATTATCCGAGATTTTGTATTTATTTTATTGAACTGTTATTGAGTTTTTGTATACGGGCACTCTACGTTCGTCATATAGATGTTTTATTTATTCAAAATCTTTCTAATGATTGATTGATCGATTGGTGTTTAACGCCAACTTTAGCAATATTTCAGCTATATCGTGACGCTTATTATATAAATGTAGTGTTGTATATTTTACATTTCTTTATTCTGTCATGGCAATGAGTTATTATTTTTCTTGTAGAGTGTACAAAGGAAGAAGGGAGAGTATATGCTGTAGATTCACATCCTATCATGATGAAGGAAAGAGAAGGAAGGATGACGCCACATTTTGGACAGGATTCTCTAATTGTTTACACAACACACAAATGTACATTGTCCGATCATGTCTCACAGCTAACCAAAGTAAAGAATGAAAAACCCGATTGTGTAAGTTTTCTCTCTCTCGCATATTTAAAATGATGGAAGTATTTGCAATTACAGTTTTAGTTCTAATAGCAAGCGCTGTGCTCACATAGTGATAGAATGTATGTTTTTTTTATATTCCATTCCTCTGAGACTAAACCTTTCATGCGTGAACCGCAGATGACAAGGTGTTCAACTTAAATTTCTGATAACCACATAGAAGAGCAATATAGATATAACATTAGCACAGAGGAAGCCAGATCTGAATTTGATTAATGATTTTAGTTTTCTTCTTGTACATTGTCAGTTATCCAATGAATAAAACTTTTTGATATAATATATAATAAAAGCGTTGGCATATCTTTTCGTTCAGATTTGAAAAAAGTATATAACTATGGCAATCTGCATAATTAATATTATATTTTGTATCGTCTTTTTCAGTATAACTACAAATTCATCAGTAAACATGAGGTATCCAGTTACAAAGTAAAGTTGCTCAATACAACAATGTCGACGACTGGTACCGAGTCTGTGCTACAGAAAGACTATTATATAAACTGTGATGGAGAAGTCATCAAACTAAAGGAACCAGTCTTCGATGTCAGATTACATAGGAAGGCAGTGAGGTTTTTCGGAGACGTTACAGACTGATTTATTATTGACAATAATATCTGGTTTAATGAATGCAACACAATGCAGCATTAGCATGGTTCTAACCTGTTGATTGTGATACAGCATTAGCATGGTTCTAACCTGTTGATTGTGATACAGCATTAGCATGGTTCTAACCTGTTGATTGTGATACAGCATTAGCATGGTTCTAACCTGTTGATTGTGATACAGCACAATCATTTTCAATGAAACAGATGCATGTTGGGAAAAAACTTGTTGATAGTGATACCTCCCATTCTCAGTAAGACAGATGCCTGCTTGGCCATCGAATGGTGAGATCAATCGAGTTAGGAGAGAGTAATAAAAAACTCATCCATACGGCATTAGATGATCACGGTAGATTGCAAGTCCTTTTACTTGCCGAGTAATAATATCAGCCGAATATCAGAAATTTTAAGAAATGGAAAGTGGGATATGACAGCGTTTTAGGCTTATGCTAATTATTTGTACTTGACCTTGTGCAGGTCAAAAAATAGTACAATTATAGCTTTATTACAAATAAATGATGAAAGTATTATTTGTCAGTTTTATCTATTTCATAACAATAAGACCAATAAAACACGTACATGTTAAAAAAAAGACAGAAAATACAATGGCTAAAAGAAAAAAAGACAGAAAATACACTGGCTAAAAGAAAAAAAGACAGAAAATACAATGGCTAAAAGAAAAAAAGACAGAAAATACAATGGCTAAAAGAAAAAAAGACAGAAAATACAATGGCTAAAAGAAAAAAAGACAGAAAATACACTGGCTAAAAGAAAAAAAGACCGAAAATACACTGGCTAAAAGAAAAAAAGACAGAAAATACACTGCCTAAAAGAAAAAAAGACAGAAAATACACTGCCTAAAAGAAAAAAAGACAGAAAATACACTGGCTAAAAGAAAAAAAGACAGAAAATACACTGGCTAAAAGAAAAAAAGACAGAAAATACACTGGCTAAAAGAAAAAAAGACAGAAAATACACTGGCTAAAAGAAAAAAAGACAGAAAATACACTGGCTAAAAGAAAAAAAGACAGAAAATACACTGGCTAAAAGAAAAAAAGACCGAAAATACACTGGCTAAAAGAAAAAAAGACCGAAAATACACTGGCTAAAAGAAAAAAAGACAGAAAATACACTGGCTAAAAGAAAAAAAGACAGAAAATACACTGGCTAAAAGAAAAAAAGACAGAAAATACACTGGCTAAAAGAAAAAAAGACAGAAAATACACTGACTAAAAGAAAAAAAGACAGAAAATACACTGGCTAAAAGAAAAAAAGACAGAAAATACACTGGCTAATAGAAAAAAAGACAGAAAATACACTGGCTAAAAGAAAAAAAGACAGAAAATACACTGGCTAAAAGAAAAAAAGACAGAAAATACACTGGCTAAAAGAAAAAAAGACAGAAAATACACTGGCTAAAAGAAAAAAAGACAGAAAATACACTGGCTAAAAGAAAAAAAGACAGAAAATACACTGGCTAAAAGAAAAAAAGACAGAAAATACACTGGCTAAAAGAAAAAAAGACAGAAAATACACTGGCTAAAAGAAAAAAAGACAGAAAATACACTGGCTAAAAGAAAAAAAGACAGAAAATACACTGGCTAAAAGAAAAAAAGACAGAAAATACACTGGCTAAAAGAAAAAAAGACATAAAATACACTGGCTAAAAGAAAAAAAGACAGAAAATACACTGGCTAAAACAAAAAAAGACAGAAAATACACTGGCTAAAAGATAAAAAGACAGAAAATACACTGGCTAATAGAAAAAAAGACAGAAAATACACTGGCTAAAAGAAAAAAAGACAGAAAATACACTGGCTAAAAGAAAAAAAGACAGAAAATACACTGGCTAAAAGAAAAAAAGACAGAAAATACACTGGCTAAAAGAAAAAAAGACCGAAAATACACTGGCTAAAAGAAAAAAAGACCGAAAATACACTGGCTAAAAGAAAAAAAGACAGAAAATACACTGGCTAAAAGAAAAAAAGACAGAAAATACACTGGCTAAAACAAAAAAAGACAGAAAATACACTGGCTAAAACAAAAAAAGACAGAAAATACACTGGCTAAAAGATAAAAAGACAGAAAATACACTGGCTAAAAGAAAAAAAGACAGAAAATACACTGGCTAAAAGAAAAAAAGACAGAAAATACACTGGCTAAAAGAAAAAAAGACAGAAAATACACTGACTAAAAGAAAAAAAGACAGAAAATACACTGGCTAAAAGAAAAAAAGACAGAAAATACACTGGCTAATAGAAAAAAAGACAGAAAATACACTGGCTAAAAGAAAAAAAGACAGAAAATACACTGGCTAAAAGAAAAAAAGACAGAAAATACACTGGCTAAAAGAAAAAAAGACAGAAAATACACTGGCTAAAAGAAAAAAAGACAGAAAATACACTGGCTAAAAGAAAAAAAGACAGAAAATACACTGGCTAAAAGAAAAAAAGACAGAAAATACACTGGCTAAAAGAAAAAAAGACAGAAAATACACTGGCTAAAAGAAAAAAAGACAGAAAATACACTGGCTAAAAGAAAAAAAGACAGAAAATACACTGGCTAAAAGAAAAAAAGACAGAAAATACACTGGCTAAAAGAAAAAAAGACATAAAATACACTGGCTAAAAGAAAAAAAGACAGAAAATACACTGGCTAAAAGAAAAAAAGACAGATAATACACTGGCTAAAAGAAAAAAAGACAGAAAATACACTGGCTAAAAGAAAAAAAGACAGAAAATACACTGGCTAAAAGAAAAAAAGACAGAAAATACACTGGCTAAAAGAAAAAAAGACAGAAAATACAATGGCTAATAGAAAAAAAGACATAAAATACACTGGCTAAAAGAAAAAAAGACAGAAAATACACTGGCTAAAAGAAAAAAAGACAGAAAATACACTGGCTAAAAGAAAAAAAGACAGAAAATACACTGGCTAAAAGAAAAAAAGACAGAAAATACACTGGCTAAAAGAAAAAAAGACAGAAAATACACTGGCTAAAAGAAAAAAAGACAGAAAATACACTGGCTAAAAGAAAAAAAGACAGAAAATACACTGGCTAAAAGAAAAAAAGACAGAAAATACACTGGCTAAAAGAAAAAAAGACAGAAAATACACTGGCTAAAAGAAAAAAAGACAGAAAATACACTGGCTAAAAGAAAAAAAGACAGAAAATACAATGGCTAATAGAAAAAAAGACATAAAATACACTGGCTAAAAGAAAAAAAGACAGAAAATACACTGGCTAAAAGAAAAAAAGACAGAAAATACACTGGCTAAAAGAAAAAAAGACAGAAAATACACTGGCTAAAAGAAAAAAAGACAGAAAATACACTGGCTAAAAGAAAAAAAGACAGAAAATACACTGGCTAAAAGAAAAAAAGACCGAAAATACACTGGCTAAAAGAAAAAAAGACCGAAAATACACTGGCTAAAAGAAAAAAAGACAGAAAATACACTGGCTAAAAGAAAAAAAGACAGAAAATACACTGGCTAAAACAAAAAAAGACAGAAAATACACTGGCTAAAACAAAAAAAGACAGAAAATACACTGGCTAAAAGATAAAAAGACAGAAAATACACTGGCTAAAAGAAAAAAAGACAGAAAATACACTGGCTAAAAGAAAAAAAGACAGAAAATACACTGGCTAAAAGAAAAAAAGACAGAAAATACACTGGCTAAAAGAAAAAAAGACAGAAAATACACTGGCTATAAGAAAAAAAGACAGAAAATACACTGGCTAAAAGAAAAAAAGACAGAAAATACACTGGCTAAAAGAAAAAAAGACAGAAAATACACTGGCTAAAAGAAAAAAAGACAGAAAATACACTGGCTAAAAGAAAAAAAGACAGAAAATACACTGGCTAAAAGAAAAAAAGACAGAAAATACACTGGCTAAAAGAAAAAAAGACAGAAAATACACTGGCTAAAAGAAAAAAAGACAGAAAATACACTGGCTAAAAGAAAAAAAGACAGAAAATACACTAGCTAAAAGAAAAAAAGACAGAAAATACACTGGCTAAAAGAAAAAAAGACAGAAAATACACTGGCTAAAAGAAAAAAAGACATAAAATACACTGGCTAAAAGAAAAAAAGACATAAAATACACTGGCTAAAAGAAAAAAAGACATAAAATACACTGGCTAAAAGAAAAAAAGACAGAAAATACACTGGCTAAAAGAAAAAAAGACAGAAAATACACTGGCTAAAAGAAAAAAAGACAGAAAATACACTGGCTAAAAGAAAAAAAGACAGAAAATACACTGGCTAAAAGAAAAAAGACAGAAAATACACTGGCTAAAAGAAATAAAGACAGAAAATACACTGGCTAAAAGAAAAAAAGACAGAAAATACACTGGCTAAAAGAAAAAAAGACAGAAAATACACTGGCTAAAAGAAAAAAAGACAGAAAATACACTGGCTAATAGAAAAAAAGACAGAAAATACACTGGCTAAAAGAAAAAAAGACAGAAAATACACTGGCTAAAAGAAAAAAAGACAGAAAATACACTGGCTAAAAGAAAAAAAGACAGAAAATACACTGGCTAAAAGAAAAAAAGACAGAAAATACACTGGCTAAAAGAAAAAAAGACAGAAAATACACTGGCTAAAAGAAAAAAAGACAGAAAATACACTGGCTAAAAGAAAAAAAGACAGAAAATACACTGGCTATAAGAAAAAAAGACAGAAAATACACTGGCTATAAGAAAAAAAGACAGAAAATACACTGGCTAAAAGAAAAAAAGACAGAAAATACACTGGCTAAAAGAAAAAAAGACAGAAAATACACTGGCTAAAAGAAAAAAAGACAGAAAATACACTGGCTAAAAGAAAAAAAGACAGAAAATACACTGGCTAAAAGAAAAAAAGACAGAAAATACACTGGCTAAAAGAAAAAAAGACAGAAAATACACTGGCTAAAAGAAAAAAAGACAGAAAATACACTGGCTAAAAGAAAAAAAGACAGAAAATACACTGGCTAATAGAAAAAAAGACAGAAAATACACTGGCTAAAAGAAAAAAAGACAGAAAATACACTGGCTAAAAGAAAAAAAGACAGAAAATACACTGGCTAAAAGAAAAAAAGACAGAAAATACACTGGCTAAAAGAAAAAAAGACAGAAAATACACTGGCTAAAAGAAAAAAAGACAGAAAATACACTGGCTAAAAGAAAAAAAGACAGAAAATACACTGGCTAAAAGAAAAAAAGACAGAAAATACACTGGCTAAAAGAAAAAAAGACAGAAAATACACTGGCTATAAGAAAAAAAGACAGAAAATACACTGGCTAAAAGAAAAAAAGACAGAAAATACACTGGCTAAAAGAAAAAAAGACAGAAAATACACTGGCTAAAAGAAAAAAAGACAGAAAATACACTGGCTAAAAGAAAAAAAGACAGAAAATACACTGGCTAAAACAAAAAAAGACAGAAAATACACTGGCTAAAAGAAAAAAAGACAGAAAATACACTGGCTAAAAGAAAAAAAGACAGAAAATACACTGGCTAAAAGAAAAAAAGACAGAAAATACACTGGCTAAAAGAAAAAAAGACAGATAATACACTGGCTAAAAGAAAAAAAGACAGAAAATACACTGGCTAAAAGAAAAAAAGACAGAAAATACACTGGCTAAAAGAAAAAAAGACAGAAAATACACTGGCTAAAAGAAAAAAAGACAGAAAATACACTGGCTAAAAGAAAAAAAGACAGAAAATACACTGGCTAAAAGAAAAAAAGACAGAAAATACACTGGCTAAAAGAAAAAAAGACAGAAAATACACTGGCTAAAAGAAAAAAAGACAGAAAATACACTGGCTAAAAGAAAAAAAGACAGATAATACACTGGCTAAAAGAAAAAAAGACAGAAAATACACTGGCTAAAAGAAAAAAGACAGAAAATACACTGGCTAAAAGAAAAAAAGACAGAAAATACACTGGCTAAAAGAAAAAAAGACAGAAAATACACTGGCTAAAAGAAAAAAAGACAGAATATACACTGGCTAAAAGAAAAAAAGACAGAAAATACACTGGCTAAAAGAAAAAAAGACAGAAAATACACTGGCTAAAAGAAAAAAAGACAGAAAATACACTGACTAAAAGAAAAAAAGACAGAAAATACACTGGCTAAAAGAAAAAAAGACAGAAAATACACTGGCTAAAAGAAAAAAAGACAGAAAATACACTGGCTAAAAGAAAAAAAGACAGAAAATACACTGGCTAAAAGAAAAAAAGACAGAAAATACACTGGCTAAAAGAAAAAAAGACAGAAAATACACTGGCTAAAAGAAAAAAAGACAGAAAATACACTGGCTAAAAGAAAAAAAGACAGAAAATACACTGGCTAAAAGAAAAAAAGACAGAAAATACACTGGCTAAAAGAAAAAAAGACCGAAAATACACTGGCTAATAGAAAAAAAGACAGAAAATACACTGGCTAAAAGAAAAAAAGACAGAAAATACACTGCCTAAAAGATAAAAAGACAGAAAATACAGTGCCTAAAAGAAAAAAATACAGAAAATACACTGGCTAAAAGAAAAAAAGACAGAAAATACACTGGCTAAAAGAAAAAAAGACAGAAAATACACTGGCTAAAAGAAAAAAAGACAGAAAATACACTGGCTAAAAGAAAAAAAGACAGAAAATACACTGGCTAAAAGAAAAAAAGACCGAAAATACACTGGCTAAAAGAAAAAAAGACAGAAAATACACTGGCTAAAAGAAAAAAAGACAGAAAATACACTGGCTAAAAGAAAAAAAGACAGAAAATACACTGGCTAAAAGAAAAAAAGACAGAAAATACACTGGCTAAAAGAAAAAAAGACAGAAAATACACTGGCTAAAAGAAAAAAAGACAGAAAATACACTGGCTAAAAGAAAAAAAGACAGAAAATACACTGGCTAAAAGAAAAAAAGACATAAAATACACTGGCTAAAAGAAAAAAAGACAGAAAATACACTGGCTAAAAGAAAAAAAGACAGAAAATACACTGGCTAAAAGAAAAAAAGACAGAAAATACAATGGCTAATAGAAAAAAAGACAGAAAATACACTGGCTAAAAGAAAAAAAGACAGAAAATACACTGGCTAAAAGAAAAAAAGACAGAAAATACACTGGCTAAAAGAAAAAAAGACAGAAAATACACTGGCTAAAAGAAAAAAAGACAGAAAATACACTGGCTAAAAGAAAAAAAGACAGAAAATACACTGGCTAAAAGAAAAAAAGACAGAAAATACACTGGCTAAAAGAAAAAAAGACAGAAAATACACTGGCTAAAAGAAAAAAAGACAGAAAATACACTGGCTAAAAGAAAAAAAGACAGAAAATACACTGGCTAAAAGAAAAAAAGACAGAAAATACACTGGCTAAAAGAAAAAAAGACAGAAAATACACTGGCTAAAAGAAAAAAAGACAGAAAATACACTGGCTAAAAGAAAAAAAGACAGAAAATACACTGGCTAAAAGAAAAAAAGACAGAAAATACACTGGCTAAAAGAAAAAAAGACAGAAAATACACTGGCTAAAAGAAAAAAAGACAGAAAATACACTGGCTAAAAGAAAAAAAGACAGAAAATACACTGGCTAAAAGAAAAAAAGACAGAAAATACACTGGCTAAAAGAAAAAAAGACATAAAATACACTGGCTAAAAGAAAAAAAGACAGAAAATACACTGGCTAAAAGAAAAAAAGACAGAAAATACACTGGCTAAAAGAAAAAAAGACAGAAAATACACTGGCTAAAAGAAAAAAAGACAGAAAATACACTGGACTAAAAGAAAAAAAGACAGAAAATACACTGGCTAAAAGAAAAAAAGACAGAAAATACACTGGCTAAAAGAAAAAAAGACAGAAAATACACTGGCTAAAAGAAAAAAAGACAGAAAATACACTGGCTAAAAGAAATAAAGACAGAAAATACACTGGCTAAAAGAAAAAAAGACAGAAAATACACTGGCTAAAAGAAAAAAAGACAGAAAATACACTGGCTAAAAGAAAAAAAGACAGAAAATACACTGGCTAATAGAAAAAAAGACAGAAAATACACTGGCTAAAAGAAAAAAAGACAGAAAATACACTGGCTAAAAGAAAAAAAGACAGAAAATACACTGGCTAAAAGAAAAAAAGACAGAAAATACACTGGCTAAAAGAAAAAAAGACAGAAAATACACTGGCTAAAAGAAAAAAAGACAGAAAATACACTGGCTAAAAGAAAAAAAGACAGAAAATACACTGGCTAAAAGAAAAAAAGACAGAAAATACACTGGCTAAAAGAAAAAAAGACAGAAAATACACTGGCTAAAAGAAAAAAAGACATAAAATACACTGGCTAAAAGAAAAAAAGACAGAAAATACACTGGCTAAAAGAAAAAAAGACAGAAAATACACTGGCTAAAAGAAAAAAAGACAGAAAATACACTGGCTAAAAGAAAAAAAGACAGAAAATACACTGACTAAAAGAAAAAAAGACAGAAAATACACTGGCTAAAAGAAAAAAAGACAGAAAATACACTGGCTAAAAGAAAAAAAGACAGAAAATACACTGGCTAAAAGAAAAAAAGACAGAAAATACACTGGCTAAAAGAAATAAAGACAGAAAATACACTGGCTAAAAGAAAAAAAGACAGAAAATACACTGGCTAAAAGAAAAAAAGACAGAAAATACACTGGCTAAAAGAAAAAAAGACAGAAAATACACTGGCTAATAGAAAAAAAGACAGAAAATACACTGGCTAAAAGAAAAAAAGACAGAAAATACACTGGCTAAAAGAAAAAAAGACAGAAAATACACTGGCTAAAAGAAAAAAAGACAGAAAATACACTGGCTAAAAGAAAAAAAGACAGAAAATACACTGGCTAAAAGAAAAAAAGACAGAAAATACACTGGCTAAAAGAAAAAAAGACAGAAAATACACTGGCTAAAAGAAAAAAAGACAGAAAATACACTGGCTATAAGAAAAAAAGACAGAAAATACACTGGCTATAAGAAAAAAAGACAGAAAATACACTGGCTAAAAGAAAAAAAGACAGAAAATACACTGGCTAAAAGAAAAAAAGACAGAAAATACACTGGCTAAAAGAAAAAAAGACAGAAAATACACTGGCTAAAAGAAAAAAAGACAGAAAATACACTGGCTAAAAGAAAAAAAGACAGAAAATACACTGGCTAAAAGAAAAAAAGACAGAAAATACACTGGCTAAAAGAAAAAAAGACAGAAAATACACTGGCTAAAAGAAAAAAAGACAGAAAATACACTGGCTAAAAGAAAAAAAGACAGAAAATACACTGGCTAAAAGAAAAAAGACAGAAAATACACTGGCTAAAAGAAAAAAAGACAGAAAATACACTGGCTAAAAGAAAAAAAGACAGAAAATACACTGGCTATAAGAAAAAAAGACAGAAAATACACTGGCTATAAGAAAAAAAGACAGAAAATACACTGGCTAAAAGAAAAAAAGACAGAAAATACACTGGCTAAAAGAAAAAAAGACAGAAAATACACTGGCTAAAAGAAAAAAAGACAGAAAATACACTGGCTAAAAGAAAAAAAGACAGAAAATACACTGGCTAAAAGAAAAAAAGACAGAAAATACACTGGCTAAAAGAAAAAAAGACAGAAAATACACTGGCTAAAAGAAAAAAAGACAGAAAATACACTGGCTAAAAGAAAAAAAGACAGAAAATACACTGGCTAATAGAAAAAAAGACAGAAAATACACTGGCTAAAAGAAAAAAAGACAGAAAATACACTGGCTAAAAGAAAAAAAGACAGAAAATACACTGGCTAAAAGAAAAAAAGACAGAAAATACACTGGCTAAAAGAAAAAAAGACAGAAAATACACTGGCTAAAAGAAAAAAAGACAGAAAATACACTGGCTAAAAGAAAAAAAGACAGAAAATACACTGGCTAAAAGAAAAAAAGACAGAAAATACACTGGCTAAAACAAAAAAAGACAGAAAATACACTGGCTAAAACAAAAAAAAAAGACAGAAAATACACTGGCTAAAAGAAAAAAAGACAGAAAATACACTGGCTAAAAGAAAAAAAGACAGAAAATACACTGGCTAAAAGAAAAAAAGACAGAAAATACACTGGCTAAAAGAAAAAAAGACAGAAAATACACTGGCTAAAAGAAAAAAAGACAGAAAATACACTGGCTAAAAGAAAAAAAGACAGAAAATACACTGGCTAAAAGAAAAAAAGACAGAAAATACACTGGCTAAAAGAAAAAAAGACAGAAAATACACTGGCTAAAAGAAAAAAAGACAGAAAATACACTGGCTATAAGAAAAAAAGACAGAAAATACACTGGCTATAAGAAAAAAAGACAGAAAATACACTGGCTAAAAGAAAAAAAGACAGAAAATACACTGGCTAAAAGAAAAAAAGACAGAAAATACACTGGCTAAAAGAAAAAAAGACAGAAAATACACTGGCTAAAAGAAAAAAAGACAGAAAATACACTGGCTAAAAGAAAAAAAGACAGAAAATACACTGGCTAAAAGAAAAAAAGACAGAAAATACACTGGCTAAAAGAAAAAAAGACAGAAAATACACTGGCTAAAAGAAAAAAAGACAGAAAATACACTGGCTAAAAGAAAAAAAGACAGAAAATACACTGGCTAATAGAAAAAAAGACAGAAAATACACTGGCTAAAAGAAAAAAAGACAGAAAATACACTGGCTAAAAGAAAAAAAGACAGAAAATACACTGGCTAAAAGAAAAAAAGACAGAAAATACACTGGCTAAAAGAAAAAAAGACAGAAAATACACTGGCTAAAAGAAAAAAAGACAGAAAATACACTGGCTAAAAGAAAAAAAGACAGAAAATACACTGGCTAAAAGAAAAAAAGACCGAAAATACACTGGCTAAAAGAAAAAAAGACAGAAAATACACTGGCTATAAGAAAAAAAGACAGAAAATACACTGGCTAAAAGAAAAAAAGACAGAAAATACACTGGCTAAAAGAAAAAAAGACAGAAAATACACTGGCTAAAAGAAAAAAAGACAGAAAATACACTGGCTAAAAGAAAAAAAGACAGAAAATACACTGGCTAAAAGAAAAAAAGACAGAAAATACACTGGCTAAAAGAAAAAAAGACAGAAAATACACTGGCTAAAAGAAAAAAAGACAGAAAATACACTGGCTAAAAGAAAAAAAGACAGATAATACACTGGCTAAAAGAAAAAAAGACAGATAATACACTGGCTAAAAGAAAAAAAGACAGAAAATACACTGGCTAAAAGAAAAAAAGACCGAAAATACACTGGCTAAAAGAAAAAAAGACCGAAAATACACTGGCTAAAAGAAAAAAAGACCGAAAATACACTGGCTAAAAGAAAAAAAGACAGAAAATACACTGGCTAAAAGAAAAAAAGACATAAAATACACTGGCTAAAAGATAAAAAGACAGAAAATACACTGGCTAAAAGAAAAAAAGACAGAAAATACACTGGCTAAAAGAAAAAAAGACAGAAAATACACTGGCTAAAAGAAAAAAAGACAGAAAATACACTGGCTAAAAGATAAAAAGACAGAAAATACACTGGCTAAAAGAAAAAAAGACAGAAAATACACTGGCTAAAAGAAAAAAAGACAGAAAATACACTGGCTAAAAGAAAAAAAGACAGAAAATACACTGGCTAAAAGAAAAAAAGACAGAAAATACACTGGCTAAAAGAAAAAAAGACAGAAAATACACTGGCTAAAAGAAAAAAAGACATAAAATACACTGGCTAAAAGATAAAAAGACAGAAAATACACTGGCTAAAAGAAAAAAAGACAGAAAATACACTGGCTAAAAGAAAAAAAGACAGAAAATACACTGGCTAAAAGAAAAAAAGACAGAAAATACACTGGCTAAAAGAAAAAAAGACAGAAAATACACTGGCTAAAAGATAAAAAGACAGAAAATACACTGGCTAAAAGAAAAAAAGACAGAAAATACACTGGCTAAAAGAAAAAAAGACAGAAAATACACTGGCTAAAAGAAAAAAAGACAGAAAATACACTGGCTAAAAGAAAAAAAGACAGAAAATACACTGGCTAAAAGAAAAAAAGACAGAAAATACACTGGCTAAAAGAAAAAAAGACAGAAAATACACTGGCTAAAAGAAAAAAAGACAGATAATACACTGGCTAAAAGAAAAAAAGACAAATAATACACTGGCTATAAGAAAAAAAGACAGAAAATACACTGGCTAAAAGAAAAAAAGACAGAAAATACACTGGCTAAAAGAAAAAAAGACAGAAAATACACTGGCTAAAAGAAAAAAAGACAGAAAATACACTGGCTAAAAGAAAAAAAGACAGAAAATACACTGCCTAAAAGAAAAAAAGACAGAAAATACACTGGCTAAAAGAAAAAAAGACAGAAAATACACTGGCTAAAAGAAAAAAAGACAGAAAATACACTGGCTAAAAGAAAAAAAGACAGAAAATACACTGGCTAAAAGAAAAAAAAGACAGAAAATACACTGGCTAAAAGAAAAAAAGACAGAAAATACACTGGCTAAAAGAAAAAAAGACAGATAATACACTGGCTATAAGAAAAAAAGACAGATAATACTCTGGCTAAAAGAAAAAAAGACAGAAAATACACTGACTAAAAGAAAAAAAGACAGAAAATACACTGGCTAAAAGAAAAAAAGACAGAAAATGCACTGGCTAAAAGAAAAAAAGACAGAAAATACACTGGCTAAAAGAAAAAAAGACAGAAAATACACTGGCTAAAAGAAAAAAAGACAGAAAATACACTGGCTAAAAGAAAAAAAGACAGAAAATACACTGGCTAAAAGAAAAAAAGACAGAAAATACACTGGCTAAAAGAAAAAAAGACAGAAAATACACTGGCTAAAAGAAAAAAAGACAGAAAATACACTGGCTAAAAGAAAAAAAGACAGAAAATACACTGGCTAAAAGAAAAAAAGACAGATAATACACTGGCTAAAAGAAAAAAAGACAGAAAATACACTGGCTAAAAGAAAAAAAGACAGAAAATACACTGGCTAAAAGAAAAAAAGACAGAAAATACACTGGCTAAAAGAAAAAAAGACAGAAAATACACTGGCTAAAAGAAAAAAAGACAGAATATACACTGGCTAAAAGAAAAAAAGACAGAAAATACACTGGCTAAAAGAAAAAAAGACAGAAAATACACTGGCTAAAAGAAAAAAAGACAGAAAATACACTGGCTAAAAGAAAAAAAGACAGAAAATACACTGGCTAAAAGAAAAAAAGACAGAAAATACACTGGCTAAAAGAAAAAAAGACAGAAAATACACTGGCTAAGAGAAAAAAAAGACAGAAAATACACTGGCTAAAAGAAAAAAAGACAGAAAATACACTGGCTAAAAGAAAAAAAGACAGAAAATACACTGGCTAAAAGAAAAAAAGACAGAAAATACACTGGCTAAAAGAAAAAAAGACAGAAAATACACTGGCTAAAAGAAAAAAAGACAGAAAATACACTGGCTAATAGAAAAAAAGACAGAAAATACACTGGCTAAAAGAAAAAAAGACAGAAAATACACTGCCTAAAAGATAAAAAGACAGAAAATACACTGCCTAAAAGAAAAAAATACAGAAAATACACTGGCTAAAAGAAAAAAAGACAGAAAATACACTGGCTAAAAGAAAAAAAGACAGAAAATACACTGGCTAAAAGAAAAAAAGACAGAAAATACACTGGCTAAAAGAAAAAAAGACAGAAAATACACTGGCTAAAAGAAAAAAAGACAGAAAATACACTGGCTAAAAGAAAAAAAGACAGAAAATACACTGGCTAAAAGAAAAAAAGACAGAAAATACACTGGCTAAAAGAAAAAAAGACAGAATATACAGTGGCTAAAAGAAAAAAAGACAGAAAATACACTGGCTAATAGAAAAAAAGACAGAAAATACACTGGCTAAAAGAAAAAAAGACAGAAAATACAATGGCTAAAAGAAAAAAAGACAGAAAATACACTGGCTAAAAGAAAAAAAGACAGAAAATACACTGGCTAAAAGAAAAAAAGTCAGAAAATACACTGGCTAAAAGAAAAAAAGACAGAAAATACACTGGCTAAAAGAAAAAAAGACAGAAAATACACTGGCTAAAAGAAAAAAAGACAGAAAATACACTGGCTAAAAGAAAAAAAGACAGAAAATACACTGGCTAAAAGAAAAAAAGGAAAGAAAATGACAAACAATGATGTACAAAACTCTACCTAGAAAACTATGAATTGAGCAACCCGCCATAAAAACCGGGATGAACCTATATTTGACATTTCAAAATAGATCGCAACAAAATTAGAAGGGAAATTAAAACTAAAGCAATTACGAGTAGGTTATTTATATATTTGGTAATTTTAAAGTATAACATTTTTAGAACATTTCTTTCCCTATCATCATATCCTGTGTACATATATACTTTATTTTATATCATCAGTAATATTTTAGTGTTACGTATAAGATGGGAGGAAGCACTTTTCCCTCATGTTTTATTTATAATATGTCCAACATAAGACAAATGATAACAATGATATTACAACAGTTCAAGGTTGACAAAAAGACAAATTGCAATCATGATACAAAGTATACAAATGTACACAAACAAACAAAGAACATGAATGAGCACACATTTGATCCGAGCTCCAAAACACGATCCGTAGTAAGCCACTTGCTGAATGAAAACGGATCTGCATTTCTAGTGTCGTTCGCCACGTGTTTTTCGGTTATACTCTTGAAGTTAATTACATTGATGTAATGGATCAGATGTCCGGCTTTTAGGTTGCTCTTTTTTTCAGTTGTCTGTGTTGTGTTTGTTTTGTGCTATTGTTTTGTTTGTCTTCGTTCTGTGTCATGTTCGCCCAATGTTGCCAGTGTCAATGGATTGTTCCTTCATTGCCCTTCGTTTTTCTCTAATATCTTTTTACATTTAAATCTATCGAACGTACTTTATGATAACACTGCTCATCCTGTTACATGCGTTGATTGTCATTTTACTAACACGTGGAAAACACTCACATTACGGTATCATTTCAGTAAGGAAAATGTGTGGGCCCATAAAACTAGTTTAACCCACATTTGTTATTGAAGTGCCTTCGCAAAGCCAGTAAAGAGAGCGGTCATGTATTTGTATGTTAGGGTTATCGATGTTGCCTTTGTTTCTAAGATTGTGTCCTTTGAAAGATATGAGCGAATTTTAAGCTATGTATCATGAAAAGAATAAATTACATGCAAAAGAAATGATCATGATATCCACCTTGTACTAAGCACACATAGTGAGGTTGTAATAGTGCCAGCTCACTGAAACAACATTCGGCCAGTAGACATGCCGCTCTATTCTTTATCCTGATTCCAAACTAACTAGTCCTTGCTGTCTCTTTTTAATACTGCGTGGTTAGGGGGAAAACAAATTTTGTTATCTTTGATTTGACCTGACCGGGGATCGAACCCATGATCTACCACACTCGAGACAAGCACACGTATCCCATTACACCACCCATACGGTTAGAACAATATGGTAATGTATGTTCATTATGAACTGCTTAAAACGAGACACTAAGCAAAGTGTACCATGTCCTGTTCACAATGAACAAATACAAAACAGACATATTCAGAATATATGTAACATTGAAATAATAAGAAATATAATGATAATAAAAAAAATCACAATGTAGGAGCAGTTCCAAAAGGGTAATCAAATGCCATAAATCGAAGAAGGACAGACCAATATGAAAAGAAAAAGGACAACAAATAATCTACAAAACACTACAGAGAAAACTACATATCGAGCAACACGAACTTCAATAAAAGCCGGAGGGTGAATTAAGATGATCTAGAAGAGTAAGCAGTTCCTGCTCCACATGTCACACCCGTCGGTGATACGTCATGAATGTGAAAAGAACTGGATTGTGATTACGATAAGCGGAACCCAATAAATAACATTTATACAACAACATAACCACATCCCGTTTACAAATAATTCATGATAAACTACTTTTAAATGGAAAAAGAAACAAAATGATATATTTCAGGATTTCTGAGGTGAAAGAATAATAGGGTCGTTGACATGTACTTTTAAATATCTAAATAGTTTTACATTTTGCATGGGATTGTAAAATGACAGCCTTAAGTTTTGTTTATCTTTTACTTGTGTTGAGAGTAGAAATGACACTTTTATTGTTTGGTCGTTAAATCGAGGTACATTGATACTTGCGTTTATCTTCAGACTAATAAGATGAAAAACAATTAATACCACTGACGGAACAGTTCTAAAACCCAACAGAAAAATAATAGAAAGAGGCAAAAGCGAGACCCCTTATAAATGACCGCTCACTTAATAGTATTGACACAGGCACTTCAATAAAATGTGGCGGGGTTGAACTAGTTTTATGAGCTCCAACCTCCCCTCTCAGTGAAATGAATGAAATAAGCACAAAATATACACTTTTTAACGAAGAGTTTGAAGACACCAAAGGGGAAATCAAAATCCGGAAATGCTGAAAGAATTATTCAGATAAAATTCCTAGTGGTTTGTAATTTAACCACATACATGTATATCACAGTGACTCTGCAGGTGACAATAAAGAACACATCCTCATTTTGTAGAAACAAAAATTCCATTCCTATTAACACACTCAATATCAAAGTTGAATTTTCATATATATTGGGACAACATGCAGTAGACCGTATACTTACTTACATATATAATCCGAATTATAGCGCAATTCTCAATTGTACAATTTGAGTTACAGGTAATATTGTGTTACCACATCATTTGAAACTTGATCAACATGGCTATTAAGAAGTTATTGAAAGTTATTGATATTGTATAAAATGAACATAAATGGTAAGGAAATCGGCTATAGGCTTTCAATTACTCACGAACATAAAATAGCGGTTAAGACGTAAAGATTTTTGTGGGATAAAAATGAGATATTGTATCAGTCTTTTATCAACATTGTTGAATGATGAGAAATTCTAACAAATTGATATCTTTGCAATTAAAGTACAAAGCATGATATGATATGATATATATAGATAGCTATATAATGCTTAACGTGTTTCATTTACCCTACTTTCAATGAACTACCACTACTGCAAGGATTCTATGACGAGCGTGCATCTCTTCCAACACTGTATGGGCATAGGATGATTTACATACAGTAATCAATTCACTGTAGGAAATGCATATACAAATATACTCGAAAGAAATATATGATTATTATATCTCAATAACTTACTTCCATAGAATGCGATTATACTGCCGTATTATACTGTGGGAGTTATACCGCTTTTGTTTCAAATCATAATCATTATATTCTAAAATCTCTTCTACAATCGGTACTCTGTGTTCGTTGGCAGGGGTGACTAACCCTACTCATAAAACTAGATTCATCAGCTCTTAAATTTGAGTGAGTGAGTGAGTGAGTGAGTGAGTGAGTGAGCGAACAAGTTACATTCAGTGCAATGATGATGATGATGTCCGCTTTGCTCTAGACAACACGCTTAATCGGATCTCTATAGTGCTAGCTCAAACTTTTCTCACTAAGACAACAGTCCTACTCGCTCTACTCGGGCATATTATTCTGATACTGAGATAACCATCCAGTCTTTGCTTTTACCCCTTAAAGCTACCTTATTAGTGGAGAAACAGTAAATACCAATTATATAGTCTTTCGTTCGATCCAATCGGGACTCGAACTCACCATCTACCGTACTCGAGGCGAGCATCTAACCATTACACATGCGGTTGGTGTTAATTTGAAAACAAACCTGAAATCAGTAGCAAAAAATGAATCATGAATCGCATGCGAATTTTTCATTAAACAGTTATATTGAACTTCAAAAATAGACGTACAATTAAAATGAAATGGGAACTTAACAATGCAAATACGGTGAAATGAACAAAATCAATAACAAAACATACAGAAAAGATACAATAAATCAGAATAATAATTGTCTTCTAGATATACATAAAAAATAAGTTCTTTGTGATGCCTCTATTCTATTACAGACTATTCTGTGTAAGACTGACATAGTGTAAACAAATGAACACATCCTGTTCGGCATAGTCAATGAAAAGTAGCCTTTTGTTGCGCATACAATACACCAATTCATTTGAAAATAATCTAAATAAATAGACTTTCAGGTGAAAGAATCGTGGCAAGGGTCACGATAAGGCATTCCGTAGACAACCCACCTCTAATTACCACTTTCGACTTTATTTTTATTACATGTAATATGATATCTGTTGGTGTTAAACAACAATCACTCACTCACTCACTATACATGATATACTGCTTCCCAATACGAATAAGAATGGTTTAGACATACAAGTGTAAAGGGACATATAAGTAGTAATAATACAAACATATTTGCGGTATTTTACTGTAATAAAACATAGGATTAGAGGTATTTATTTAACGAGTTGAACTTTGTGGTCAGTTTAAGTTTAACAGGTGTCTTTTAACTAGATTTATATTATTCATATTTCATTAAATAAGATTATCAACTTAAAAGCTAAGATACTATAAAATACTCATGGGTATATATATAATACATACATAGAAGTATTCGACAAAACAAGGAAACAAAAAAAAAACCAAAGCATACAAACTGATATTATATAAGATCGCAAAACACGAACTGCTAAAAAGAAAAGGCATGAGTGAGAACAGGTGTTATACTGTCTTCTGCATCAAATAAAGGGAAATGAATATTGTTAAATCGCAAATATTTAATATTTTATTGACAAAAATGTAATTCATACTTGAACTGAACATGTCGACTAGCTACGTCATGTTATTAAACGATGCAAAGCAAATCGATGAAAATATCAGATTCACAAATCCAAATATGTTAAGCCTTATTGATTGCATGCTAATATATACACAAAGAAAAAAGTTAAGCACCCCCATGTTTTTTTGAAATGACAAATGATACGACAAGTATCACGAGATTACTGATCAGATAATATCAAGAACGCAATGGTGACATGTTAGGACATTACATTGGCTGTAAGAAACCACAAATAAAAAAATCAAGAAAAATGTTAATTTAATGAATATTTAATCACAATATCACAAGACCAGTTTTTGCAGTAAAGCATGTCCATTTTAAGTATTGACCTTCACAGTTCAAAAAGCACGATAAGATTGTCATTTCGCTTTGAAAATGTCACTTATGAATCACTTGACGACATCTATTGTTCAAAGTTCAGTACCGGAGGTAACCCCCACGTTCTTGGATGACGGCCTCAAACCTGCGTCTCATCCCTTCAGTTAGACGTCGGATGTCCTGTTGTGATAGCTGCTGACATTCCCGATGCAATGCTGCTTCCAACTGACGAATGTTTTGCACAGGAGGTTCCCGAGCCTGTATACGACGGCCTAACATGTCCCAAATATACTCTATGGGATTCAAATCAGGGTTCATGGCTGGCCAAGGAACAGAAGGCACGGCTTCGCTTTGGAGATAGGCGGTTACTGCTCTTGAACGATGAGGCCTGGCGTTGTCATCCACATACACAGGCCTTGTAGCTAGTGGGTGGTTGTCGACATGGGGGACAACAACTGGTTGCAAGACGTCTCTGATGTATTGATCATCAGTTAGGTTGCCTTGTATGGTGACTAAATCCAGCTTGCAGTCATGAGAGATACACCCCCAAACTATTACAGAGCGTCCACCGTAAGGGACAGTTGGTTGGATGTTCTGTGTGGTATAGGCTGTATTTTTGTGTCTCCAAACCCTCATTCGGGCGTCGATTACATGAAGCAAAAACCGGTTCTCGTCTGACCAATGGATCTTGCGCCATGTCCTTAAATTCCAACAACGTCTTGCTAAGAACCATGCAAAACGTGTTCGTCGATGTCGGTCTGCCAACAGTGGACGTTTAATGACTCTCCTTGACTTTAGTCCCGTTGAGTTCAGACGGTTTCTAACTGTTCTTGTTGACAGACGTCTATTGGGCAGCCAGTGTTGTTTGAGTACGGGACTGGTTGCGAATGGCATCCGTCTAACCAAACGCTGCAATGCTCTGTCGTCACGATCAGATGTTACCCGTGGTCTGCCGGATCTTGGCAAGTCTTTCACATTGTTGGTTTGTGTGTGTTTTCTCACAAGTCGGCTGACTACAGTATAGTGGTAGCCCATCTGACGTCCAATAGCTTTGAAGGACATCCCTGTTGTATGCATGCCGATTATTTGCCATCTTTGTGCTTCTGGTATTCGCCTTCATACCATACTTACTGAGAATGAATACATTTTTTAAAACACCGGACTTAAATACCCAAATTCGAAGCGTGAACATACTGAATTTTGAGTAATGCGTGAGAGGCATGGTTCACGTCCATGACTAGTTGATATTAGACATAATGGTCACACCTGTGTGAGCACATCTTTTTAATGAAACGTTGTTCTTGCTATAATCAATATAAATATTAGAATCTTAACTTAGTGTAACTTATTATGTTTTAATATATCAGGGGGTGCTTAACTTTGTTCTTTGTGTATAGTTGGGATTGTGGTGTTGAATTTTTGTAGTTTTCTGTGTAGTGTTTTGTTAGCCATCATTTGTCCATTCATCTTTGTTTCTTTTTGGTCTTTGCATTGTCTGTCCTTCGATTTACGGCTTATGTTTACCCCTTTGGTATCGTCAAAGTTTTCTGCATATACCTCAGCAGTGGCATAAGATCTAATTGCAGACAATCACGTCTTTGTTCTCTCCGAAACGATGACAAATCTTTTAAGCATTGCCCCAAAACTTTAAAGGTCGAACAAACTATATATATTGGTTGTATCGTGGATATTAGTCTTTTAAAAAAATTAATAAATTAACTTCATTCTTTCTTATGTCTCGTATTTTATGTTTTACTTTATATACTGTGGTAATCACAAATTATTCACAGAAGAAACTATGAGTTATGGTTATATATGCTTAAGGCCACATTCAACAATATTTCAGTTATATTGTGGTGGTTAGTTTCATAACTAAGACTTCATATCGTGGTTTTACATCGAGCACGCTTCACCATTAGTAAAATACGAACTATTGGAATGATGTTGAGATGTAGAAAAGCAACAAACACGCAGAATTTTCTTCAATGGCAATTTAGAAATCGTTTATTTTTGAATTTTCGTAAATATTATTAGTGGACAAAATGTAGGTTTTGCATCTTTAAATGTATTTGTAAGATTATACACTAGTATGTGTTTCTGTTATATTTAACAATCAAGCTATCAATAACTAGTATCATTATGTTGATATCATAGAACATTTAGATATTGACAAGATATATCACTTCCACTTGCATCAGTTTCAGCAAACTGAAAATACTATCATAGGAATCACCACAGTTAATTTACATATCCTATGATGTTCCTGTCGCTTAACAGTAACACGACGAGTGCCACTCGTGAACCGCGAACTACCCACTCTTACGGAGCACCTGGGTTCATCTCCAGTTTTTGTGGAGTTGGGTGTTGCTCAGTCTTTAGTTTTCTCAACAGTATTTTGTAGATATATAATTATTTGTCCTTTTGTCCCTGTTTAGCATAGTTATTTGTTGTCTGTCCTTCGATTTACGGCTTCTGATATCTTCAAACTTTTCTGACACTAAACAAATTTAAGCATAAATAAAGGTTAGAGAATAGCGTAGAGGCAATCACAAATATACAATCCAGAGAAAATGGTAGCATAAGGTACACAAGACGAAGACAACAAAACAAAAGCACAAAGCAATATGTGTTGGACACCAATATACGAAAACAAATACAAATTACGTAAATAAGACATGAGCCATCATATATAAAACTGAAGGTAAAGAAAAAATATACAAAATGAATATAGCATGGTGTGAAATTATAGGCAATTGTTTTCAAAATATTTTAATTCGTTCTTGTTAAGGTATGTCAGTAGCTTTTTGCCTTTAAGTAGTCATAGTAACATTCCAAATAATTTCATATACCGGTAATTGATTTTATTATTTCATTAAAGTGAACACAATTTTTGGTAGATATTTGAATGAGGTCGTTTAATATGTAAGCGTAAATGTATAAAACGTTATTAAACAATCGATATGTAATAAATATAAATAATATGATGCATGTAATAGCCAACGTTTTCATAATATATACTATTTTACCATCATATTGTGTAGCAAAACATAACATCACCATTTGAAGCTAAATAATGTGGATAAGGAATTCTGACTAATAGAGCAAGAATCATAGATAACTGATTTGGCTGGATCATATTTTCGTTGATGTGTACTGTATCCAGATCGTTCTTTTATATTGATCTAGAACTGTAAACGTTATTACACAAGAATGTGACAGAAATATCCAGAAAGAATAATTAGGTTGTAATTGTATTTAGGTATATTATTGCTGCGAAAGTAAATGTATTAGTATGTCATGCTGTATATGGACAGAGCCTAACTGGTTGATCGTTACGAAATTTTCATTTATCAAATGGCTACGTATATGTAGATTTTTCTTTTCACTATATCCAAAAAGACGTTTACCGAACTTGACTATATAAGTAACACTGCGGGTGTCTTGTGAGTAACATGAACTGCTTACTCCCGCTTTTTTGGGGGGGGGGAGGGCTATGTTGCTCACCTTTTTAGGTTTATATGCTGTGTTGCTTTGTTCATAATGTTTTTCAGTGACTTGCAACTGGTCGGTGGTTTTCTCCTAGTACTATGGCTTCCTCTCTCAATAAAACTGACAACCACCATATAACTGATATTTGGTTGAAAGTGGCATTAAACACCATTCCCATAACCCCTCCACATCAAAAGGTTGAAAAAAGCTAAATATCGATACTAGATATATCACATACCATTAATTAAAAAAAACAACATAATATTGAAGCCTTGACAGGAAAACAATCAAAGGTCAGTTTTTGCGCTTCACAGTCACAAATATGTCATGATAGCACAAAATTTAATTTCATTCATTTAATTGGTAGCACTAGTATATCTTATAAATCACTCAAACATGCATTGTATGTAAATTAATATAGATATATGATATTCATGAAGTGGTATTGATTTATCAAATACAATTCTAGATAATAAAGCGTTTCTATGAAACTACCTAGAAATATACACATGTATGTTAGGTGTACAAATCGATTGTTTGTTCTTATTACATTCTTTTTATTTCTGTGCATATTTCTATTAGATTAAAAAATTTCTTAACAATATAATAATGTCATAGTAACATTATTAATAGTATATTTGACATCATGTATGAATGAGAAATTGTATTTCACATTACCATAAGAAGACCCAGAGTACTCAAATGAAAGTTTGACAAAACAAATGTATAGTTCAAATGAAAGCTGGACAACACAAACGTCAATACCATATAAAAGAACAACACTAACGTCAAGACCATATAAAAGAACAACACAAACGTCAATACCATATAAAAGAACAACACAAACGTCAAGACCATATAAAAGAACAACACAAACGTCAATACCATATAAAAGAACAACACAAACGTCAATACCATATAAAAGAACAACACAAACGTCAATACCATATAAAAGAACAACACTAACGTCAATGCCATATAAAAGAACAACACAAACGTCAATACCATATAAAAGAACAACACAAACGTCAATACCATATAAAAGAACAACACAAACGTCAATACCATATAAAATAACAACACTAACGTCAATACCATATAAAAGAACAACACAAACGTCAATACCATATAAAAGAACAACACAAACGTCAAGACCATATAAAAGAACAACACTAACGTCAAGCCCATATAAAAACCGGACAACTCAAAAGTATAGCTCAAAAGAAAACTGAACAACACAAACGTCTTTTCCATATGAAAGCTGAACAACACAAACGTCTAGCCCACATGAAAGCTGGACAACACAAAAGTATAGCCCAAATAAAAGCTGGACAACACAAACATCTTGCTCAAAATAAAGGCTGAACAACGCAAACGTCTAACCCAAATGGAAAACTGGACAACACAAACGTCTAGTTGAGTAAGATATAGGAAGACGTTAGCTGCCTGAATCAGACATATTTGCGTAGAGACACAATTAAGGATATAATACAATTGTAATATATAATTTGAGAACAAGAGATACAAACCGGAGGAATGAAACAGTAGCAGTGAGAACACATTAATCTCTTTCTGCACATGTATAATTTAGAACTTATTCTCGTTAAAATTGTTCATTATCTACCCGGAAACATGTCTGCAAGCATTTTAGAAACGAAAATCTAGTGATATTTTACGCAATATTACATATTATTATGCTTTCTGTAAATTTCTTCTGTAATATAAGTTCATACGATATTTTGGCATATATCACAAAGAATTATATAGCGTTGATATACTATGCGAAAATAGTACATCTACTATGCCAGTTTCACGCGGGAAAGGTTGGGTTTTCAGCTGTCTGTCCAGCTATATATAGCTAGTCCACGTGCAAGGGGGCTATTTCCAATCTGTCAATCTATCATAGTCGTCTAAACGTTTTTTAATACTTGTTATTGTTGTTAATTAAATTTCAAACTTCAAAAATCTTTATATTTGTAAAGCCTTAAATGAAACAAAGAATATTCTCACACTTTCAAGACTATCTGATCCAATATATTAGTCACCAATATCAGGAACTCCTTTATTGTAATAGTTCTCAATATATTTTGTCTACATATAACAGTCAGCATAATAATAATAATAATGTTGTGTTAGCAATGACAATGCCATATAGTGGTCAACCCTGACCACTATATTGGCATAGTCATTGCTAACACAACATTATTATATAATTAAATATAAACATATTAAATATATTCTGTGTGGTTATTAGAACAGACTAATTGGCAAATTATGTGGAATATGTAGACGCGGTCCACAAAACAGTCGATAATACAAACGAAAAAGACAAACAAAATATTGTAAAATGTTGACAAAGTAATGGACTTCAATAAGAGTTTGAAGATACCAAAGGGTAATCAGTAACAAACCCGTAAATCGAAGAAGAACAGACAAAACAATGGCCAAAAGAAAAAGACAGAAGAACAGACAAAACAATGGCGAAAAGAAAAAGGACAAAAGGACAAAAACGATCTACAAAACATACACGAACCCGACTAAAAAGTCATCAATTATATCCATTGCATTTTCAGGTCTTACTCACAGTGTAAAAGTTTAACATGGTCTTACTATCGCTGATACACAACCAACCCACTATGTACTAAGAGTGCAACAATTATAATTGTTGACAGACAAATTAGTGATGACGTCCAATATAGATTCTGAGGAAATATTTAAGTTCTATTATAGTTAATCCCTATCCTTGTCTGTGTTACTTGACTCGATTCTTAGTTCACTGTCCTGTACATAGGTATTGTAATTTATTTTGGGAATTGACGTACAATAAAGTTTCAAATTTACTACTTCATACGTATATAAAATACCATGTATTCAGAACAAACAATTGTCATATTTTATTGGCTATATATATTTCATTTAATAGTTAAATGTGTACGTTTTACACATCTTACATAACATTGAATGCTCACACGTCTTTTAAACTACTACGTTCATTATATTTACACTTCTCAAATGTGTTCAAAATACACTTAAGAACAACTGTACTCCAACGATTTCAATTTAATATGTTTGATCATGCCTCTCATTTAATTGAATGTAAAAGTGATATTTGCTTTTATGACTAAAGTATCAGAAAAAACATAAAAAAAGAAATATCTGCGATCCTCAGCAAAAAAGTTAACCAATAAAACACCAAAAAGTATTTTCTACTTATTATCTCCCTTGATCAAAGTTTACTCCAGTTTTTAGCATCATTTTGAGTCCGACTGGTCTGCTGTCGTTCGTAATCCGTTTACATTTTACTCACAGTTTCTCTAGAGAAAACAATCATTAAAGTTGATAAAACCGTAGATATAAATTATCATCAGGTACACTAAAAGTCTAAAAATTGGAAAGCCACATAATACAAAAAATGGGAGCACGAAAACCAAAGTGCATAAACAGAATAGCCAATATCAGCTAAGGTCACCTATATGCTTGAGGAATGATAATCTTAGTTTTAATTACACTTACATTATTTAGGAACTGTAAATGTCAATACTACATTGTACATATCTAATAAACCATGTCAGTGCCCTACACTGACTAACTGGGAGGACGATATCCTCGAGGACTAATAGTCCACCAGTAGAGGCAACGACCCAGTGATAGTGATACAAACGTAGATATCTAATTTTAGTGGGACAGCTCGTTTCTGGAATAACACACATTAAATACGTCCAATGTCGAAATATTGGAGAACCGAATAATTTAAAAGTGCTTGGAGTAAAAATAGCAGGGTCATACTTAGCTGGTTTGGTCTTTCGGTTCTCTTATTGGAATGGGTGTCGGACCGTTTCCTCCACGTTGGGCACTGTGGTGTCTACCACACAACAACATTGATTAATTGATTGCTGTTTAGCGCCAACTTTTTCAGTATTTCAGCTATATCGTGGCGTGAATAAATGACAAAGCTAAAGTATACCAAATTATGTAGGTGATATCTCGAGCTAGTTTTAGAACTTTTCTGACAGTGTGCTTTTTTTGTTTTCCATTTTATTATTATTAATTTTAAAACAATTATCAAATAGAATTAATCGATGTGTATATATACTTCTCCCATTATTACGGCGTTTTAACCCCGCTGAACCAGTGGTGTAAAAATATGTTATCCTCTAGAGGATTAAAACGTCTTATGCCTTTCCCCGCAGAATTGTGTAGAGGTCCGCCAAAGGATTTTGAAATAAAATTCGTGTTAAATAATAGGAGAAACAAATTCTCAGTCAGTTGCCCATGTGGGTTACGATATTTCTCCACTCTCGAGAGTTAAATTAAAAATTTTAATCACTCGCCTTACGGCTTGTGGTTAAAATTTTAAATTTAACTCTCTTGAGTGGAGAAATATCGTAACCCACGGGCAACTGAAGGAGAATCTATATATATATATATATCAGTTGCCCGTGGGTTACGATATTTCTCCACTCAAGAGAGTTAAATTTAAAATTTATATATATATATACGTCTGAAAATTAAACCAAACAGTGTTAGAATTAGATTTTAGAGCTGTCAAATTTTTGTTCTTCCCTCGACGGGATTTGAACCCACACCATTGATACACTGCAGCACCATTCGCTTAGCCTTACGTCCAGCGCCCTAGACCACTCGACCACATCCATTCCTTAAAAAAGGAGCTTCAATAGTCGTAGTGTTACCTTGTCTCGTAAGGAAAATCTAGGGATAGACGTAAGACATGTGTATATATATAACGTCATTGACTGTAGTATAACTGTCCATTTCTGAGAGAACAACCCAATGAAAATAATTTAGTTGAACCAAAAAGCATTCATATTGAAAATTTGAAACACAATGAGACGTAATAGCAACTAAAAAACATATCTACTTGACATAGAGAAAAGTCGCTGGTTGACCTTATCACACTTGGACCAAGCTTGGTCTATTTTTATTCATTTACCCCGGAGGTCTCGTTACCATCCACTGAAGGAAATGGTCGGACGTGATTCGATAGGCGTTGTCATTACTTGCCCACTTTTCAAAAGCGCTTTGAAATGTATTTCAATGACTATATTGCCTTCTTTTAAAGCTGATGGTTTGGTCTGGTTTGATGGTGCTTATCGCCACTTTCAGTGGCGGTCAGTTATTATTGTTGGAGGAAACCGGAGGATCCGGAGAAAACCATCGTCCTGTCGCAAGTCACTGACAAACTGTATCACAAAATGTTGTACTCCTTGCGATTCGAACTCACAACATCAGTGGTGATATGCACTGATAACATAGGTAGTCGTAAATCCAACTACCATACGAGCACATGGCCCACTTTTAAAGCTGAAATGACATGGAATTCAAACAGCTGCATGTGTGCTACTAAAGTAATTAGTGGTCTATTATATATTACATTTTTTTCTTTCTTCCGACAGCGATGCAACGGATTTGCGATGTCGCTTTCAACATCGCTATCCCATCGCAGCGAAAACGCACGTCATTGCTGACCATCGCTAGCGAATATAATCGTCGCAAGGATCATCGCAAGTTGTCGCAGCAGAGTTGAAATTATTTTAACCTTTTGGCGATATCGCTACCGTCGCTGATTAATTGCCATCTGAAATCATAAAAAAATGTTTTCAAAATCACTAAGCAACACGAACTAAAAACGATAGTAGCGACGCGACAAAAAAGTAATAGTATCGCTTCTCCATCGCAACAACTTCATTGCTCGTCGCATCGCTGTCGCACCCGGAGTATAAATCCACCTTTTACATTGTAATTTTGATAATTTTAACGATTTTGTATATTTTGTCTATGTTGACACATTATTCATGATTAAGATAATTTCTGGTAGATCTTATATATATGTTTACATTATTAATTTTTATAACTCCGGACACTGTGTACTGTTTAATCATGTCCGAAAGAGACATACTAGAATTAACATACGTAAAAACTGGGGATTTAATACATATAAATTGTTATATGTATAGGAATGATTATAAAAGCTAACGGGCATGTAGTATTATACTGTAAATTTTAATTGTCCCTGTACAAACTCTATAGGGTAAAACCGTTGTATATCGTTTTATGTAATTAAAGGTGACATGTAAATTTTCGCATAAAAATGGATGGATATATTAAAAATAGCGGGGTGTTGAAATTTTCGACAGTTTGAGAAATTTTAGACAACACACATAAATATATCCGAAAAACAATAACAGTTTACAAGAAGCATGAATATTCGGGTTTTATTTTTTTATCTACCAATGTTTTGTAACTTATTTAAGTTATATGTACTACTATATGGCCGTGTTAATTACTTCTTAAAGGCTGGCGACATTTACAATCAGCTGATCCTGGTAACCATGATAATTTAATCATGTGCAGGTGTTAATCTTATTGGAATGTAAGGAAAGTGATGCTACTTCCATATTGTCATCTGTAAAGTCGCTAGGAAGTTTGTGGTGAATAAGATATCTTACTTATTTTCTTGTTTACAACAACACAATTTTAAGATGTAAATTTAATGTTACCTGTAATCTTATACTTAACATTAGATAATACCTATCTTTTCATTAACAGTACCCTACATGATAATTTCAAATCTATACAGTGAAATTCAAGTAATCGCAATTATAGTTAAATACCCACAAGACTCGTCAATGAAAATTTGGAAATTACAAAATAAAATACTTTAAGAAGATAAATATACGATGGTTAATGTTACGCAGTGTGCGTACCCAGGACTAAGAGAGTTTACAGGGTAATATATTTGTGTGTGTAATCTTGTCATAAGAAGTTATTTCCTTTGATTTTTTTATTCTGTAATATTTAGTTTATTACTCGAACTAGATTATTTTAAAAAATAGAAATAAAATAATAAAAAAAAAAAAAAGAAAAGAAAATGAAACAAAGAAACAAAAAAAAAGTCAGATCCAAATAAAGTGAGCGCTTGAATTTTCTAAACAGTTTAATGAAATGTTAAAATAAAACAAACATATATAATTTGTAAAACCTAAATATAATCAAAACAATCGGATACATGACAAGAAATCAATATTCGTTTTAACATGTAGAAACATAAATAATAATATTATATTACTATATTTCAATTTTTAAAATCAATTTCAACCTTCTGTTACATCTTTATTGCAATCCCACAACAATCAAGGATGAGAAGTCGGAATCATTTTTATCTCTAAAAAAAAGGGGGTGTTGATTTTTGTTGTCCATGATCAATCTTACTGTGTTAAGACAATGATACTAAGAAGCATGTATTACGGTCATGGGGAATATGACTTTCTCTATTTGCATGCCAAATCAACGCACTTCAACCAAATCAAAACAAAGGTCACAACACCTTCAAAATCACAACTTTTAAAATTAAATAAAGAATTTCGAGAAAAGGTTTTGACAATTCATGGTCTTCTGACGGTTGTTAGAGTATGATCAGGGATCGTGATCGTATGTAGTTGGATATACAACTACCTGTGCAATAAGTGCCTATCACCACTAAAGTTGCGAGTTCAAGTCCCACTCGTGGCGAGGTGTATGCGATATAGCATTATGTGATAAATTTTGTCAGTGACTTGCGACAATTCGGTGGTTTTCTCCGGGTACTCCGGCTTCCGACACCAACAAAGCTGACCACCACAGTATAACTGAAATAGAGTCTGATGAGCGCAATATTAACTACTTTATATTCAGGAGCTATTCTATGAGGCAGAGTTTATACAAAAACTTATCAAATACAAACGAATTACAGAAACTATAAAGCGTTTATTCTCAAATTCAGGTATTTGTTTTATGTTCTGTTAATAAATAATCCAAACTTTGCTAATTTGATACCAATAACATACTCTCAAAGAACAAGAGATAAAATAAAAAGCAGAAACAGCTTCCTCTGCCTCATTGCTTTTTAATTTTGCCATTGTAAATTTCCCACCTATAGATAGTGATATACTAACAGATCTTACGTCCACGGCCTCTGAGTACTAAGCTATTAGTCAAGGTTTGATCAAGAAATCTTTTATCTTTTAAAGTTTGTTTCGTTTGAAAGTATTCTGTCACTTGTGACAGCTTGTGGGATATGACAATTATATTTAGTTCATAGTTCACCAATGCTCCTCTGTCATATTATCCGATGGCCTTGTGGACTATTTAATTATAGAATTACATTTGCGTCACAAGGAAAAATGTATGTCAAGGGTATCGATTTTGACTTTCTACGATTTTCCTGACAGTGTAGCATTTTTTTTTCATTTCATTATGCATATAATTCCGGATTGCGATACGGCGGGTGCCACTAGTGGTACAGGAACAGCTCACCCTTTTGGGGCACCTGAGTTGAACCCCGGTCTTTTGTGTGGTTGGTGTTGCTCAATCTTTAGTTTTCTGTGTATAATTTTGTAGACCGTTGTTTGTCTTTTTATCACTTTTCGTTTGGTAATTGTGATGTCTGTCCTTCGGTTTAAGGCTTTTGATTACACCTGTGTTATCTTAAACTTGTGTTGGTCATTAACAGCTGCTGAAAGTTGTCATTAATGTGAAAGAATCGAGAAGCATTCTCCAAAGTTGATGCACTCATTTACGTCGTATGCTAAAGGTGGGGTTCGGGGTTTATGATGCTTAACGCCACTTTCAACAATATTTCAGGTATATCTTGGCGGTCAGTTTTATTGCCGGAGGAAACTAGAGTTCCCGGAAAAAAATTCCGACCTGTCGCAAATCAATGACAAACTTCATCACTTAATGTTGTATCGAGTACACCTCGCCATGAATGAGGTTCGAATTCACATCTTTAGTGGTGATAAGCATTGAATGCACAGGTAGTTGTAATTCCAACTACCATACGACCACGACGGTCACGGTGTACTAAAGGCTAAAGAAATATCACGAAGATATGCTTAGGGATAATTGATAGTTTTAGCCAATTAAAAAAGAGCATTGAAATGAACTGAATACTGAAACAAGGAGTACTCTATACACGAACAGTGCAATTTCATATGTATGCCTACACTGCAAGAGGCATGTTTTAGTACGGGGAAAACAGTTACCGATTCTAGACTTCGAACCCAATATGCTTGGGATTTCGCAGTATACACTTATTGATTGGGTATGAGAGTAATATCACTTTTATTGTCCCCAAAGTACCAACTATTATCCGAGGAAAAGCCGAGGACAATAGTTGGTACAGAGGGGACAATAAAAGTGCTATTACTCGAATATCAAGTCTATAAGTGTTTTATTATACTGAACAACTGTGCAATTCAAAATTCTGAATTGTACACCCTTTTCTGATGGATTTCTAATATACTTTTTTTAGTGCTTTTTAAAACTAATACATTTTCACGTGTGTATTTGAAAAAAAAACTTAAAAAAAAAACTACATTTTTTATTTAGTTCGTTCTTTTTTGTATGGATATTGACATTTGTCCTCTATTAGAGGGTGATATGATCATTCCTTTATATACATCATTTAATTTAAATCAATGAGATGAATGATTTAGAAAAGTCCGGGAAATATGATTGCTTAAATTACCACAGGGGGAATAGTCATTGTTTACTTGCTGTCTGAAATAATCCGAGGACTGGCATTACGTCATTTGATTTAAACCAATGAGATGAATGACTTAGAAAAGTCCGGGAAATATGATTGCTGAAATTACCACCGGGGGAATAGTCATGCAGTTTTTATTAGGATGCAATAGCAAAACTACTGTCATGTTTTTATTAAGGTAAAATGATAGTGAAGTATAATAATTTCTTTTAACTCGAGTTCTCTTTAGCACATGCATATCTGTTTATGGAATATGTATCATTGACGTTTTAGTGACAAATATACAAGTTTAGCAAAGTGGGCATAAAATGGTGTACGTCCCATATCCTTCATTCTCAAGTGTTTTGACATATCAGGTCTTATTTAAGACGTTAATATATATTAATATTATAACAGGAAAATAAATCAAATAAGACGAGAAAAAAATATTTGCCAACATGAACTATTATAACTACCAGTACAGTGCTTCTGAATGAAAGAAATAAGGTTTTTTGAAATTATATTTGTTGTAGTGACATAAAATGATAATAAATAAATACATTTTCAGAACAGTTCCCAAATTTGGTAGAAAAATCATAGAAGAGGCAAAATCGATACCCCTAACACAGATATATTATCGCTCAATTTCCTGGCTAGGTACAGGGTTGGTCGGGGGGAGGTGGTGTTAAACTAGTTTTATGGGTCTAAGTCTCCCTCTTTTGAAGTTATGTAAAATGATAAAAAAGTCATAAATTAAGGTGTGTGTGTGTGCTCCGGATAATCCCTGTGTCCATTTCTGTTTCTCTGCAACTGTAATTGTACATGTATATATTTGTAAATAGTTTTGTAATTCTCTATACCTATGTATTGCAATGTTTTATTGAGAAAAATAAAGATATAGTGAAATTATGACATATCATGTCTAGCAGTAGTTAATACCATCATGTCATGGATAATTAAGGGTCACACGTATGACTGGAATTCCATATATATAAATTTACACATTACGACAATCTCCTTATGTACAAGTACATCTATAATTACATTTTATGTTTAATTGCTACTTGATATTATTCACATTATCCTCATTGCATACCCAATAACTGGTATTATTCCGGAAATATTTTGTGCTTGTTCCAAGTCAGAATTAATTTCCATTTTCTATTGTATGCGGTTTGGAGTTTAATGTGAGCCAGAAAAAAACTGAAAAATGCACCTTCTTATCGAAAAAAAGGAAATGCAGTTTGTCATGGAAATATAGACTGCCTGTTGAATATATACAAAGTGTGCATTCATATGAACAGTATGAAACTAGGTATATGTAATTATGTTGTCATATTCTGCAACTGCATATATTGCAAATACGTTTCTTTTAAAAATGACGACATACACTGATACAGTGACAATATCTGTTGTTATAATAAAAACATATAAATATGTAGCTAAGGACAAGTAACATCCTTAATAATGTTCTAAGAAAATTTAGTTAACAATAGATTATTCACCAAAAAAGGATGTTACTATCCCAGCTTAAATATACAAATGTACATATAAAGTAACCCCTTCTTAAATGGGGAGCCTGACCTAATAACAAAGTCTTTCTTAACAGGAGCTACATTCCTTTGGCATGGATACCAACTACCTGTGTACCTACGCAAATATAATATCTCAAAATGTTTTATAATCTGTTAAAAGCTCCCAAATATGTTCCCTATGTTACTGTAAAAATCTTGCCCCCTTTAATCCATATTTATTCTATATCCTGACTTTTGTTCTTAAAACAGAAAATATTTAAAAAAAATGCTATGCTAGGAAAGAAATATTCAAAACAGGGATTATAATTTGTCAGTATTATACTGAACATATTACGTTATTGTTTTCCTCTGTGTGAATGCACTCGTGTTATTGGTACTTATGCATGTCTTTAATGATGTTTTTCTCTTATATATACATTTTAGAGTAACACTAATTATGCTTTATATACAGAAATAATATAAAATAGAGAGAAAAAAAGACAATCAAGCGTGTGAAGTCATGTTGTAATGGTAAACAGTGAAGGGGAATCATTACAACAACATAAGGTCTGTGGTGAAAATAGTTGTTTTCAGTATTTCGTCTCTGACACAGTTTATTAGATATATCTATTACTGGAATTTATAGTTCCTAAATAATGTAATTATTATGAAAACGAAGGTTGTCCTCCTCTGGGCATACACGCCATTTGCCGAATTAGGCTATCCTGTTTTGGCTATTTGAATTTCTTGCTCCAAAAGATTTTAAAATTATTTTGATTTCCAATCATTCGACTTTGAGCGTACCTAATGAAGGTTATTTTAGAAATGCGTCGTGTGCATTAAATTAGATATCTACGTTTTTATTACTATCACTTGGTGAATGCATCTGCTGGTGATCTATTAGTTCCCGAGAGTATCATAAGCTCAGTAGTCAGTGTTACTGATATGGTTTATTAGATATATATTGTTATCCTCCTTCGGGCATAGATGTCCTTAGCCGATTTTGGCTATCACCTTTGGTCCTTTCATCTTCTTGCTATTAAAGGCTTTTATATTATTTGGCCTTCAAGCCGTTATTGAGCGGTTCTGATGAAAGCTAATACACACACGTTTCATGTGCACTAAATTAGATAACTACTTTTATTGGGAGATACACAAAAATGAGACGGGTAAAACCGGTTACCGAACCCAACACTCCTGTCAATGATATTGCCAGTGATTGAACAAGATAGGACAGCCCGCTTGATTCGTGTATGGATAATTCTATGTTCTATGAATGTACAAGACAGCTTCCTGCAGCTCATGAAGAACAATAATATGTTATTAGGAAAAGAGTACATCAAAATGTACTCCATATAGACACATATACGTTTGTTAGAACATCTTAAGGAGCAATCTATTAACGGTGTTTGCATGGACAGAGAACAAACGCATCAAATATACCTCAGAGAATACCCGAAATGGGCAGTCTTAAATTGAAAGTCCAGAGAAACGGGCAACATAGAACGAAGACGAAGAAGAACAAAGCAAAAACACAACAAAAGACATGTCGCACACCACTACTCGCAAATAAACACAAATAACGTAAGCAAGACACGAATCTCCCAGAAACAACTGAGGAAATTGTAACGGACATCACAACATGGAACTCACAACGTATAGACACACAATAGGACAAAAACTAAAAAGATGAGCAACGCAGACCCCATCAAAAAAACTGGTGGTGAACTCAGGTGCTCGCGAAGGATAATCAGTTCCCGTCTCTTATATGACACCCGTCGTGTTACTCATATAGAGAGTCAAGCCCGGTAAATGTCTTGGCAGTGATGTAGGAAAGAACACATCTACGTAAAGAGTAAAAGATCTATTGTCATTTGAGATATGGATATTTCGTAACGGTCAACCAGATTTTGATGGCACTGGGTTAGGACTATAAGCGGAGGTTTAGATCGCCACAGGGAAAGAGGATATAACACAGTATATCTTGCAATAAACATATATGTCTACTAAACATGGACGAACCCAACAGCTGACATTCAATAATCTAAAGCATATATATTTATCAAATAATTCATGGCACCAATGTCATGTTACAATTGATGGACAAGTCGGCTACCCCCAATATATTATATGAACCAAGCGAACAGCTTTGATATGTGAAAAGATTTAAGTGATTAAAATTTTCAAGCTGAATTGTTGAGAGTACACACCTAATTCCCCCAATATATTATTTGTCACAGTATTTTGGTGACACTGAGTGAAGTACCTTGAGAGGCTCCTAAGATAGGTGTTTGCATAGACAACTTGAGGAGTCAGCTATGAACGGTGTTTGTATGGACACTAATTTAATTGTGATAACCAATACAGATTGAGTGATTGATGGTTTATTAGCGCTTAGGCGCAAATATTCTGTGTATATTCAGGACGAGAACAAGTTCAACAGTATATAAGATATACACTAAAATGAGGGAGGGACGGACAACCGGGCCGATTATTTCTGCTGACACTGGAAAAATATGGTTAGTTGGATGTGGACACAAAATGAAGCCTTTTATTTCCACTACAATGCGCTGTTGTTTTTTTGCGAAATCTACAAACAGATCTTCAACGTGCAGAGAGTATGACACTCTCAAAATTCGATATTCACTATGGTTCATGATCGGCCCTTATCATTATAACCTGACATCTTCCTTATCGAGAGGGTAACATGGGGACGCAGATATAGCCCTGCAATCCATCACCAATGCCAAGTAACGAATAAGAACGGTAAGAGAAAGGTCATTACCTGTATTAATACCGAAACAATTAAAACACATAATTAGCATGTATGTTTGTACATTTTACTCTCAGATTGGGATTTCTGAAGGTTGATGGTAATATTGTGCTCATAGACATGGGTATTTTTTAAATTCTAATTTGATTCACGTATCTAATATCTTGAATAAAATCGGAAATTGTAGCGAAATAATTCTTTTCACTTTTCGCCAAATTGTCGTGTGTGATAATATCCCACTGAATCACTTAGTAATCGGAAATTGTTTTGCTAATCAATGGATTGGGACCGGGGCTATCTGTATTTCGTGATTTTGGTCGACATAGTTCAAAGTTATCATTTGCTAACTATATTGAGGTCACCCCTCTGGACTATATTTAATAGGCGATACATGAACTTTGAAGAAATACCGTATTATGATATCAACGTTCTTGAAAGTGCAATCGTTCTTAATACCTGTACTTAAGCAATATACACAGTGAGAGTGTGTAAGGAGTAATTCATACGAACGTGGGTAACCTATTTAAACTATAGATTAATTCCAAAGATTATTTAATCTTAATATGCATATTATCGATTTTGAACATTATAACAGTAAAAGTACAAATCAAATTCTCTTGTAGCTGTAATGTATCCTGTTACATAGTCAAGTTATTTTACACGACATGGTGGACATCTGGATCCAGGTCTCACACGACATATTACAATAATTATCATGAGAAGGTTACAAAACTAAGAAACATATACACGATGAAATGAAAAAGATTACTGTTTCTAATTCAAATAGAAAAATTGTAGAATATGGCAAAATTGAGACCCCTAACAAACATATACATGACCGCCTACTTTCCTGGCTTAGCACAGACACTTCAATAGATTGTGTGTGTGTGTGTGGGGGGGGGGGGAGGGTATCCCATTCTGTGAGTCTGACTTTTTATGTGCCTATATATACATGTACATATGTATCCTTACATACAGAATAATATATTAATTACAAGTTGACTTATTCACACTCTGAATTGGCAAATTTCCCAATTATAATGAATAAATGGATAGTTTTAAAATGTTTACAAAATTTTGAATTTCTCCTAAGTACAAATTTTGTACACTAATAATTACAATGGAAATTAATTAATTATTCTTATCATTATACTTGATGTCCTTAGTTATTGAAGGAGAGCAATTACATAGGCTATGCCTGATGTGCAATCCCATTGGATATTGTATTTATGCATTTATTCAATAAAATATTTGAATTGAATTGAATTGAAATTTGTTTCTCCCATTATTTAACACGAACTTTATTTCCAAATCCTTTGACGGATCTCTACACAATTATGTTGCTAGGACGCAGTGCGTCCTATATATTACTACGACACGAACTTGTAACGGCTGTTTGACACATTTGACGGTAATTATGACTAGAATTTAAAGAGAAGTGTATTTATTTGCTGACCATTAGAAGTTTATTAAATAAATAATGTCAGACAACAATGTTAACTAATGAATGCAACAAATGTATTTTGCGCGCAAGTAACCGCACTACACAATCCACTAACCTTCATGTTTACAGTAGTTTCCCTACATTGATAACTAGACGGTGATGTAATTAAGTTACTGATATTTTCCAATTTTATGGCATTTTGAATATAGCTACTTAAACAAGTAAAATGCTCACAAAATCGTAAAATAAATCAGTAACCAGCTGGTGTCAATGTCACCAGCGTTCCTTGTATACTCGCATCACCTGATGACGACAAATTACAAAAGTCGATAGATGGTTGTCTTAAGTTTTTTTTCCGGAAAAAATTATATGTCAAGAAACAATTCGAGAATTTTAGCGGAACAGCCGTTGAATTTCATACATTGGAAACCCAAAATTTCAACACTAGCTTTTATGACACCCCTTTGGCCCCCAACAAGCTTGGTTCTTTGGCCAATCTTTGGATCATCGTGATAAAACAACATTTTGTGATGTATTTTATTAGCAGAGGAAATTCGCGAGTTTTGTTTACATTTTTGTTCACGTTGTCAAGGATTTATTAATAAACCTAGAGATTTCCGGAAGAAAAAGTATTCCCGACAGGTTATGATCTTTTTCTAGCCAATTATGGATTTGACAACATGCGGGGAAAGGCACTATACATTTTAATCCTGTAGAGGATTACAGATTTTTCCACCACTGGTTCAGCGGGGTTAAAACGGCGTAATAATGGGAGAAATCAAAATTAGTGCGCATGACGCGTTTCAGGAATAACCTTCATCAGGTACGCTCTAAATCGACAGACTGGAAAGCCTAATAATTTAAAGTTTGTTGATGATGACGGCATGCGAAAGAATACTCGTATTTTGTTTTCTTGTTGAAAACACCACATCTGAGAAATACATTTATACAAAACAAATAACATCAACATGACAAATTTGTCCTGATGTAGCGTTTGTCGACAGAAATAAAGAGTACACTCAACAGCAGGATGAGGGACAGTTTCATACTTATTATAGGGTATGAGTTGTGCTCATTATTGAAACTCTACTGTTAATGTGAAATATAAAACAGCAATAAAGTGTCGTTCCTTTATTTTAATATATGTAGAATAGCTACTCGTGTTCATTTACACCCATATCCTTTCTTACTAAATGTCATAACTTCTGACAAATGTCTTATGTTTTTTTTATCTTTTTTATCTTAGCTATTTTCACATGAGTATTCATTCATTCTGATTGTCAAGAGTACTTACGAGTGTCTTCTGTTCGTCACTGGGCATATTTTGTAATGAAACCCACCCAGCTCAAACCTCTATTTGCCAAGCGTCTTATTATACATGCATTTGATATGATTTGTTGTTGCCATGGATCATCAATTAACTAGATAATAGTCCAGTGTAGAACTGCTATGTTAATGCTTGTACACTTTGTGCTAGCTATTTCGTCGCTATAATATCACAAAAGAATCTCATTAGGTCCAAAATATTTTTGATATGTATTTACCATCCATAATGTACACGTTCTGCCCATTAAATATAACTAAAGCCATCGCGTGCGTGATCGTATGGTTGTTGGATTTATAACTGATATCAATGAAAGTGAACACTATATTTTTTCTGTTGCATGTACAATCATAGGATTATTAAAAGCGGGGAATTAAATCCAATTCACGGATAGGAATGGGAGGATTGTAAAATCTGGGATATTATTAATAGTTTTTACTGCTAATAAAATGAAAAACAGAACATACTTCACTGTCAGAACACAATAGTAGACAGAGGCAAAATCGGTAATATTAAGCATGTTACCTTCCATGACCACCTCGATTCGCTCTCGGTTTTTTTGTGGGGTCCGTGTTGCTCATTTTTTTTGTGTTCTATGTTATGTTTGTTTTTGTCTTGCTCGTATTTGTTATGTGTCTTGTGTCCCATGTTGCCTGTGTATCTAAACCGTCCATTCTTGATGGGATCTTCGGTTTCATCTAACCTTTATCTATGTACATCACCGTTTTCATATGTAGTTTGATTTATTACCACCTATGGAATGAGCGCATATCACTAACATTGTGAGTTCGAATCCCACTAATGACGAGGTGCACTCGATAGAACATTATGAAATAAAGTTTTTCAGTGACTTGTGGCAGGTCGGTGGTTTTCTTCGGGTATTCCTCCTCCAATAATACTGACCGTCATGGTACGGCTGAAATAATGTTGAAAGTGACGCTAAGGACCATAACTCTAGCCCGCTCACTCCATAAGAAAGATTGAGGAGGAACTATACACCTTTAAACGAGGGAATGATTATTGTTTCCTTTACTATTTCTGATTAACAGTATTGCATTTCATCACAGCACATCATCTATATACCTCCTGAAATCATTTGAACTGTCAATTAATTTCTAAATAGTGAGTTTGCGACATATAATTAAGAGTCAGGTATTTAATTTTAGATTGACAATGGAAGGGCCATCTTCTAGGTTTTCAGTTGAGTCAACAAGATCCACATAAATCAGTTAACATATTATACATACAACCATTGTACTATATCAGTATGGTTTTGATGTTTTTTGTTTTTGCTTGTTGTTGTTGTTTTTGTGTCTATAACTATGTGATCATAATAGTTTAAGAGAATACATATATATATAATAATGTCAAATACTGCCACACGTTTACTGTCTATTTTAATATCTAAGTCACTGTATGGTTTATGAATAGATACAGAAGTAGTTATAATTTAATAAAGAAAGACAGTCACGCGATTTTGCATAAAAATAGAGGGAAACACAAACAATATCCAGCGTGAACCAACACAGCATACAAAAGTTAACCAACAAAGACTCGTTACAAAAAGCAGGCAGTTTTCCGGAAGGGTTAACGGATTCAGCTCCACATGTGGTACCGTTTTATTGAAAGTAATAGTCAAATTCCAATGGTCAAATGCCGTTATAAAATGACAAGTACCACACGTCAGAACAGTTCCAAAACCCAATCCTAGAATTACTGAAACAGAAGCACAATCGATACCCCTTACACTTATATACACGAGCATTCACTCTCCTTTCTTTATACGGCCACCTCAATATAAACTGATGATGTTACGTAAATTAGTTTTACATGTATGGACCCCTCTTAGTGAAATGAGGCGGTTGTAGTTTTGCTCATGTGAGAACAAGCCAACTCTGACTTAGTGTAAAGACCGCGGCGTCCTTAACTTGATCTTTATGCTTAATATATTTATCCTGTAACATAGACACTGCGAAGTAATGAACTAATCCATGAAGTTTACTCGTTAGCAGCAATTCTGTATCTAAATAAAAATCTAACTTTGATGCACAGATCCTGTAATATAATTTTGAGATATATACATTTTTATATGCAGGGGCTGTAGTATATCAACAAATGAAAGAAAACAAAATTAGACACCCACCCCCCAAAACAAATGCAAAAGCAAAAGCAAATTAATCATTATGGTGCTTAACGCCACTTTCAACAATATTTCAGTAATATCGTGGCGGTCAGTTTCATTGGTGGAGGAAACCGGTATACCCGGAGAAAACCACCGACCTGTCGTAAGTTACTGATAAATTATATCACATAATGTCGTATCGAGTACACCTCGCCTGAGCGAGATTCGAACTCACCACGTTAGTAGTGGTAGGTATGGTTGCATAAATCCATCTACCATCACGACCACGACCCCCCCCCAAAAAAAGAAAAAGCAAGAAAAAACAAACAAGAACTGTAAAAACAAGCCCCAACAATCTAATTAAATCAGTTGTTGTAATACCATACGCTCCGACTAGCATCTGACAGAACCCGATTAGAGGTCGTTTCTAAATGAACAGTCAATGGAAAATATGACAGTAGTACAATTTTGGCAATGCCGTTCGAGTTTTTTTTATCAATGCATGACAAACATTGACTCTCTAAGTGGCTTAATATTGCAATATAAATTAATTTTAGAGTCATATGTCATTTTATGCGTGTTTTCATTGGCTTAAAACGTTGAGGTTATTTGTCAATGTACGGAATCTAAGAATAAACGTCGTTCTCAAGGCGTCGCGTGCCGTTGTCATTGGGTGATTTTCTTTAAATGAGGCACATTTGGGTTGATTTAAATTTATTTCCGATTATTTGCCTTAGTTTGAAAAAAATAAATATATTTTTCAATATCATAACAAAAAAAGTTTGAATTAATTTATAAGGATTGATCGAAATTATTTGTTCGGTTCATTCGAAATAACCTCAATCAGGTTGTACATACCCTTGCGTAACCCGCTACGCAGGTTACACGGTGTGTACAACCTCATTGAGGTTATTTCTTCATGAACCGAACATAGATTGCGATCAATCCTTAAATGCATTCGAATGCAAAAAGTTCATTTGGATATAACTTCTAATCGGGTTCTGTCAGATATTAAGGGGAGATTAGAGGATTATAGCAGCTAATTTTCATCAGATTGTTTTTGTTTTCTTGCATAATTTTCTTTTTGTGGTATATTGCGGATATATGTATATTTTACAATGCATTTAGTATCCAATCATTATACAGGTGTGAAACCTATGATTAATTTCTTTAACATTTTCTGCTAAATTTGTGTTTTTTCGAGCCTGCCTGGCTATTTTATCTTAAGTTTAACCTTTTCAAGATCATATATTTTCTGAAACGTACACGATTCCTCTACTTTCTGTGAAAATTTCAGGTGATGTTTAAAGTCTTGCAGTGAAATGCCAGTCTATGGAAAACACCTACTCTAAAAATAGCTCTGTCATCCCCGGGAAATTCAATATTTATAAGTTATGCATCAAATCCTCCATATAGTTATTAAAATACAACTAAATCCATCAAATTTGGGCTCGAAATAATCCTTATATATTTAACTTCAATTATCAATTTTAATTATTCCATTCCATTCAGTATTTTGCACAATACAACAAAACGAAAGGAACTATTTTCTTTAAAAGGGACTACTTTTGGTTTGACATCTAAAGAGCAACAAAACTATCTTCTCTAACCCTTTGTTGGCCTTAGTTTTATTCCTTAGGCAATATCAACCACTAAAAAACTCATAAGGTATGTGGATGTCTCATATTTGCAAGAATAAGTGTGCAAATGCAAAGGTACCCCCTTGAAGATTTTTAATGAAAATATCTTCATTTACAGCTGTTGACTTCAGATTGTGTAATATACCACAACTTACTTATTCTCTTATATATTACAGTTATTAAGCTAATTTTAACACATATATATGCGTCGGTTCTATACTAAATATCTAAATACTATGAAATGCGTGCACTTAAGCCCCACCTTTTTTGTCTCATAAAATGAGTTCACGGCATTCTAAGCTTTGTTAATTTATACTTGAACCCCATAAATTATGTAGTTTAAGCCATTAAATAAGTTTTTGTATCTAGATCTGCAGTTGAAATTCCTTCTAATTGCATCAGATTTGTAAAACATATGATTTATTGAAAAAAATTAAAACTGGTATCTGATCATCTAATGGACATCTTTATAATTTCCTAATCAAATCTTCCCAGTCGTTTTTGGGGATTTCTGTCAATCAGGACACATTATTGGGAAACCATGTTGAACTACGGATCAGTAGGAAGAGTCCGACTTTTTAAAGTACTACCTAATTACCTAATGAATATTCTTGTCAAGTTTGGTTCCAATATGCCAAGAGGTTTTTGCGTTGACGATTGAACTGTGAAAAGCTTACAGACGACCACGGACGCAAAGACATGACAACAGCTCAAATGACCTTTTCATTTTTTATGTGGGTTGGGACTAAAAAATATATACATTTTTCCATTATTTCTTCTCAATTCTCCCTCCACCACCCCGCAGTTGTAAATGATCTGTCCCTTAGAAAAAATAATCATTTGTTTGAGTAAAAATGGGGTGTGCTTGTATTACGGTTTACTGTATCTGCTTTTTTAAAAATAAACAATTAAAAAAATAAAAACTTAAAAATAATTGTAATTGTTACTTTTAACTTTTTAGAGAGCATATACAACATATACATTTAATTACTCTTTAATGGTTCGCGCTTTCCACCCGATTGAAGTGTAAAGAAACGTATGTGAAAGGGGTAATCAGATGCCGTAAATCGGAGGACAGACAATACAATGGAGTAAATAAGGAACAAAACAGTAATCATAAAACTATCTATTGAACAAATCGAAACCCCAGTAAAGTCAGGGACTAAGTGCACGTCATTTTGAAGGGTAACTAGTTCATGATCCAATAGTGGCACCCGTCGTGTGACTCTTCTTACAAACCCGATAATAAGTAATTAATGTGGACAGGACCGCATCGTGATTACGACAAACGGAACATATTCTGGTCATTTGTCAAATTATGTTAGCGACCGTACAACTTTCGAAGTGATGACTTCAACTTAACCCTTGGTTCTGTAACTTCTTTGAGAGCTTCAACCCACTCTTTAGGTAAACATGATAAAAACCACATTCTCTAAAGTATCATATCCAGTGAGAGATATATACTCCATATGCAGGTGCTGCTGGAATGTTGCTACATATAAATGCAAAGCTTACTATGGGAAAATTGAAATCATCTCTTCTGTTGTAGTTTCGTTCTTCACTGGTCCTCACTTCATAATCTGGGTCAATGTATGAAGAATATCTAACTGTATCTGGGTATCCCCTTTATGTCAACCTTAATGGGATAGATGTGATCAACAAATTCATCAAACTTAATTAGTAAAAGGACATCACCTATATAGTGGAAAGTGAAATTAAAGGATCGGCCTAGCTTCTTTTCATGTTTCTTGAGAAGCCCCTGTGTGAAGTTTGTCTCAAACGAATAAAAGTAGAAATCGATGAGAATTGGAACACAGTTGGTACCCATAGGAATGATGACTGTCTGTTGAAAACATATATCCACCAAGCATAACAAATAGTTATGTAGAGGTAGAGAGGTTAATTGTTTTAATGTTATTGCATGAGGAGAGGGATATTGATTGTATCTTTAATCTCTTTTGTTTTTCCAAATCCACCTCTGATTCACATCACCCCTTAAGGTAGAGAAGGACACTATGGGCAAAAAAAAACTAGTCAATGAATGTTTTTGAATTTCATATATATTGTTCTTTGGGATGTACCTAACAGAATATCAATAGGTTTCCAGGCTTATTTTAAAAATATTCCCTGAAAGTATAATATGATAAATGAATAATTTGGAATATCTAAGACATAAATTTTTTATAATATTTCAGTTTTTTTTTCAAAATGGCTACCCTTTTTTAGCAATATAGCCTGTAACTGGATTTGATGAAATCCAACAAAATTTGATTTTTAAAGTGGAATAGAAAAAAATTATGTCAATGAATTTTTTTTTTTAAATATATATCACATTACTTATATCCATGCTACATATCATTAAAAAATAAAGATATGTTTCCATGAAAAAAAAAGTTAGGGGTTTAGAAAGACACCCTGACATATACCCTTTTTTGTCAATTTCATGAAAAATGTCCACATTTTTCACTTTTTCTAATAAGACATTGAATAAATGAAAATAAAACAGGCAAAGATAATGTTTGTAAGGGAAAGCTTTCCTTTCTAGGTGATATAGTTCATTTTCAGAAGTGTAAGGAAAGTCTGGGGTCATAATATTAAAAACTTCAATATTTAACAAAAACATGCAAAACTCATCATATTCTAATATCATTTGAAACATGATTACCCCCCTTGACGAAATGCTTCATATAGCATTTTATACATATAATGTATTATTGCCACGAAATTACTGTATTAAATTTGTTTTTCAGTTTAATTTGAGAACTTGCACAAATCATATGGTGAAAATTCAAAAAGCAAAATACCTCGTAAGAAATACTGCAACCATAATTAATAAATATTACCACATTTCATTCAATATTCTTAAAAGTCATGTGACTAGTGTCAGTCTCTACCTTAAGTAACAATTGACTCTGTATTCCTGTTTCAACCGCTGATATAATAGGTGTACAAAATAATTTGGCTGACCCAGTAGCATAATGGTTTGAAAGGACACGTTTGCGTTCCTTTATGTTTTGTATTACATGATGGGGACGCACATATTGCAGAAGAAACTCATATTCCAGAAGACCTGATTACAATAAGTTATTCTGGTTGTACTTGTACAAGCTTTAGTTCCTTTATCTGTATATTGTCATTGTCTAGGTGTCAGAAACTAACTTTTGCTTACAACTTGAGTGTCCTGTATTGTATCCTTTGACCCATGTACTCATTTAATGTATGACAAGGGTCGTCGTGGTCGTGAACGTATACTAGTGGCCTATCACCACTAACGTTGTGAGTTCGAATGCCACTCAGGCGATACAACATTATGTGATAAAGTTTGTCAGTGACCTACGGCTATGGTTTTTTGCCGCCACAATATAGCTGAAATATTGTTGAAAGTGGCGTTAAACACCATGCACACATCTAATGTATGATAATAAGAGCTAATGATATTCAAGGTCTACGGTCGTGAAACCTTCCAGTACGATTTTTCTATTCTTTCACCAAATTGTCCAATCAGTCCAAAGTATGAATTAATTGAATTATCTGATTGGCTGTTTTATTAACTATGAGTATAAGCACATTAAAACATTTATGACTCTAAGGTCAGAATTACGTCAGTAAAACGTGTTCACTGTAGATTATCAAAAATATTTGCAAGGCATTTGCTCTTCACTGTGAAACAGCAAAGTAAATAAAACTTGTTTTATTGATGCTTTTGTTTGTATATAAATAATACATTTATGTTGTACATACAACACAAATCATTTCTGTGTGATTCTTGTATGGAGGACATCTTAAACTGCCACAAGTGGTCCTCACTCCATAAAGCAGGGCACTATTTTGATCGGAGGTGTCATTGTCTATTGGCTCAGCATTTTTGTCCACGCAAACATAATCTTTGTTGCCATAACTTTTATATTGAGTCATAAGAAAGCCCGTATATTCAAACTTCCATCCGCCATAGCATGTCTGTTTGCCTGAAATAATACAGTAATACAAGTTTTATTTTTTCTACTTATGAAAACGATTTCACAAAGGAATTGTAGCATCGTATCACCTACAATTAGGAAAATAATTAATTTCCGGCACTGACCGACATTCAGACGGTAAGCAATACAGTAATGTTTAATTCTTGTTTAATAGCACATTTACAGTATCGTGTTTGATAACATTATAATTTCGTGGTGTGTGTCTGAATATTAGAGAGAGCTATAACACTGAGAATTTTGAATGATATCCTTCGATTTACGGATTCAAACTCTTCTTGTTTACCTGGAATCATCAGAACAGACGAACTTCCTTTACGTTTAAATACAGCACAAGTGGCCTCTTTATTGTGTATATCACCAAGTCCAGATGGCTTAGAAGATCCACTCACTTCATACTCTACTCCACATAACACACCGTTATCAAGTGAATATGGCTTGCCATTATCAGGATCATTTGGTAAACAGAGGTAGTTACTACCACCTCCTTTGTTGTTGAAATAGTTACCTCCTGCTTGACCTACAATTATTAAGATAGCCATCATCTACACAATCATATAGAAAACAATGCACAACTGTTCGCTTCATATAACACATTGCATTATTTGCATTATTTGTCTGTCTATGATCCAATCAGTACTTCTAACGTGACTTATGCAATTAATAATCACTCAGTATATTATCAACACCTAACCACATACTCCAAAGTACAGCTACAGTTATAATAGAACAGGAACATTGTCGTCCCTTTCTAAGTGTACGATACTATTTCGAGTAAACACGATCTTCGGTTACTCTTTCCACTCAATTGGTTTGGATTTTGTTCCTTTTGGGGCGGTTCATATTGTTTAGATGTTATTCGTATTTACTAGAGTCCAACATGTTGTAAATGATCAATCGCTTAGAAAAAAATATCATTTGCTGAGTATAAATGGGGTGCTTGTCCTACGGTCTATTTTTAAAATACACAATTAAAAAATAAATAAAAAAATCGTGTAATTGTTACTTTTAACTTTTTAGAGAGCTTATACGACATATTCATTTAATTACTCTTAAATGGTTCGCGCTTTCCAGCCGATTTAAGCGTAAAGAAACGTTTGGATATATGAAAGGGGTAATCAGAAGCCGTAAGTCGCAGGACAGAAAATACAATGAAGAAAAGAAGAAACAAAACAGTAATGAGAAAACTAAATATTGAGCAAAACGAACACCCACTAAAGTCCGGGAGTAAACGCACGTCATCTTGAAGGATACCTAGTTCCAGATCCAATTGTGGCACCCGTCGTGTTACTCTTCTTACACACCCGGTAATAAGTAATTGATGTGGACAGGATCGAAGTATAATTACGACACATTTAACATATTCGTGGTCATTTGTTACACAGATATTCCCTAACGGTTAACCAAATTATGCTAGCGACCGTACAACTTTCGAAGTGATGACTTCACCTTAACCCTTGGTTCTGTAACTTCCTTGATAGCTGCAACCCACTCTTTAGGTAAACATGATAAGAACCACATTCTCTAGAATATCATATCCATTGAGAGATATATACCATATAAACAGGTGCTGCTGGAATGTTGTTGCATATAAATGCAAAGTTTACAATGAGAAAATAAGAATAATTTCTTTTTTCGTAGTTTCGTTTTTAACCGGCACTCATTGTGTTTTACAAGGTGTAGGTCAGTGTATGAAGAAGACCTAACTGTATCTGGGTATCCTTTATATCAAGGTCAATGGGATAGATGCAATCAACAAAATCACCAAACTTATATAGTGAAAGGACATCACCTGTATAGCAGAGAGAGAAATAAAAGGATCGGACGAGCTTCTTTTCGTGCTTCTTGAAAAGCCCCTGTATGAAGTTTGCCTCATACGAATACAAGTAGAAGTCGACGAGAATAGGGACACAGTTGGTACCCATAGGAATGATGACTTTCTGTTTAAAAAGTATATTCGCCAAGCACAACAAATAGTTGTGTAGAGGGTAGAGAGATCAAATGTTTTAATGTTGCATGAGGAGAGGGACATTGATTGTATCTACTAAAACACATCTTTAATCTCCGTTTTTTATGCAAAATCCACCTCTGATTCACACCACCCCTTGAGTAGCAATTAGTTATGAAGCCCTGCTTTGACCGCGGATAGAATTGATGTCAATAATTTGGCAGACCCAGTAATATAACGGTTTGTAAGGACACGTTTGAGTTCCTTTATTTTTTACATTTCATGTTCTGAATTGTATCCTTTGACTCAGGTACGCATCTAATGTATGATATGTGCTGTCTAGTCGTGAACGTATGTTAGTTGGATTTGGTACTACATATGCAATCAGTGCCTATCACCGCTAACGTTGTGAGTCAGAATGCCACTCAGGCGATACAACATTATATGATAAAGTTTGTCAGTGACCGGCGGAAGGTCGATGGTTTTCTGCGGGTATTCCGGTTTCATCCATCAATAAAATTGACCGCCACAATATAGCTGAAATATTGATGGTAGTGGCGTTGAACACCATAAACACATCTAATGTATGATAATAAGAGATTCAAGGTCGTAAAACTTTCGAGTACGATTTTTCTACTTTTTCACCAAATTGTCCTATCAGAACAAAGTATGAAATGGCTGTTTCTTAACTACAAAAATTCAAAAGTTTGATGATTCTAAGGTCAGAATTACGTCAGTAAAACGTGTTCACTGTGGAATATAACAAATATTTCCAAGGCAATTGATCTTTATTGGGAAACAGAAAAGTAAATACAACTTATTTTATATATGCTTTTATTTGTGTATAAATAAAACATTTATGTTGTACATACAACACACATCATTTCTGTGTGATTTTTGTATGGTGGACATCTCAAACTGCCACATGTGGTTCTCACTGGATAAAACAGAGCTCCATTCTTATTTGATGTGTCACTGTCTATTGGTTCAGCATCTTTGTCCACGCAAACATAATCTTTATTGTTATGCGTTTTGTATTCAGTCATAAGAAAGCCCGTATACTCTGCCTTCCATCCGCTATAGCATGTCTGTTTACCTGAAATAGTATTACATATATTAATTTGTCCATTGCTTAAGATCTTTAAATATTATACACGTACCATTATAGAGCCTACTGTATGGAAATATGACGTCATTAACTGTCAACAATAAAGTAAGTTCTAATTTTTATACGCACGAAGCGTTTCCTGAATAATCTCCATCAGGTACCCTAAATGTTGTTCAATAATGCACAGTGTCATGTTTAATAATCTTCATCAGGTACCCTAAATGTTGTTCAATAATGCACAGTGTCATGTTTAATAATCTTCATCAGGTACCCTAAATGTTGTTCAATAACGCACAGTGTCATGCTTAATAATCTTCATCAGGTACCCTAAATGTTGTTCAATAATGCACAGTGTCATGTTTAATAATCTTCATCAGGTACCCTAAATGTTGTTCAATAATGCACAGTGTCATGTTTAATAATCTTCATCAGGTACCCTAAATGTTGTTCAATAACGCACAGTGTCATGTTTAATAATCTTCATCAGGTACCCTAAATGTTGTTCAATAATGCACAGTGTCATGTTTAATAATATTGCCATTTCCTGTTGTTATTGTGGTCGTAACGTGAAAGAGATTTATAATACTTAGATATCATAGTCGACCCGTTATGTAAGTTAAAACCAGGATTTTGCTTTGCTATACAAAATGTATTTAAAAGATAAAACGCTTACCTGGTATCATGAGAACAGAGGACTTTCCTCTACGTCTGCATACAGCACAAGGGACATCTTTGTCGTTTAAATTATCTAATCCAGACGGCTTACTGCTTCCATCAACCTCATACTCAGCTCCATATAACACGTCGTTAGCATATGAATATGGTTTGCCGTTATCAGGATCATTTGGTAAACAGAGGTAGTTACTACCACCTCCTTTGTTAGTGTAATGGTTACTTCCTGCTTGACCTACAATAATTAACAATTGTTGTTAATTAAATTTCAAACTTCAAAAATCTTTCTATTTTTAAAGCCTTAAATGAAACAAAGAATATTCTCACACTTTCAAGACTATCTAATCCAATATATTAGTCAACAATATCAGGACCTCCTTTATTGTAATAGTTCTCAATATATTGTGTCTACATATAACAGTCAGCATAATAATAATAATAATGTTGCTTTAGCAATGACTATGCCATATAGTGGTCAGCGTTGAAGACATAGTGTACTCCCCTTCTGGTCGTGTACTATATTGGCATAGTCATTGCTAACACAACATTAATATATAAATATAAATCGGGATAGATATGATATAAAACAAATAATTTATATTAGTGTTGAATAATTGGGACAGACAAAGTGTAAAATACACTGAGATATTACTTGAGCCAACATCATCGTGGCAAGTAACTAGTTTTGAATAGATCTATATATGTGTATATATATATATCTATGTGAGTGAATATGTAGCTGAAACAAGTAATACATCATTTCCTATCATTTATGTAATACCTGAATAAACAAGATGGGCGCCTCCTGGACAGTCTTTTTTTCCCCATCTGACGTAGACAGCTCCACCATCTGCGTGAAACATAAGAAAGAGTTAAAAGTACAAAGGAGCATTAGAATGAACTTTTTAATTACATATTAACATCATAAAATTTCTGATAATATTTATGAAAGCAAAATAAGTCAAGTGCTAATTTAAAATCTTTAGCAATTGTCTGAATAAAATACCATTTCTACATACAGATGTGTACATCATACATTTACTCTTAACGTTAACAATAAATTGGTCAGAAAACATACGTACTTACTACTGGAACAATCTACTCTGATTATGTCTAAGTGACTAGAAATGCTTCAGGCATATTTACGTTAACCCTTTTAGTAGATACTATAGACACACAAAACATTAAAACATCTGGGAACATAATGGAACATGTTTTTCTACTATCTAATATCCTGAAGTAACAAGAATTATTGTAGAACAAACCTCTTTTCATTTGCATATTCTTTGCATAATGATATTCTGTTTTTCAAAATATTGAAAATTGAAAACTTTGAAGAATTATTTCAATGCCTTATGTGTTAATCTACTTTAAAAGTATTACTCAGTTTATCATCAGAACACTCTGTCTTCCTTGATGTATGTAGATAGTGTTTCATCATATCAATTACAGATTGGTCTGAAGCCGACAACTTGAAGCCTTTACATTCATGCCCGTAAACAGCAACAACAAACGTCAGAATTATGAAAACAGTTGAAACCATATTGAAGTCTGCAATGAGAAAATGGTGTTGTATTACTAATCATTGGGTTTGTAACAAGAGTAACACGACGTGGGCAAATAGTGGAACAGGAACATATTTCACCTCCGGAACATGAGTTCGCCCCTTTCTGTGCTACTATTTCGAGTAAGCGCGATATTCGGTTACTCTTTACACTTTTTTTCTTTTTCAGCAGTTCATATTTTTAGATACTATTTGTATTTACATAATTTCCATGTCAGATGACGTATCACTGTTGGGGCAGGAACTGCTAACCCTTTCGCAAGACCTGAGTTATCCCCTAGTTTTGTGAGGAGTTCATATTGATATATCTTTATAGGTTTATGGTTGTATGTTTAGTATTTTGTAGATCATTGTTTGTACTTTTGTCCTTTTTCTGTATTCAATGTACTTCTTTGATATACTGCTTCTGATGACACTCTGTGATATTTTCAAAGCATTTCAAAACTATAAACAAACGTTGACAGCATGATAATGTTTGGTATATAAAGATATGGAATAGTACATACATAGTCTAAACTGAATCTTACTTTGGGTGAGCTCGATTAATTTTTTTTACTATTATTACTGTTATTGAATAATAAAATATGCTAATATTAGTACATACCTGTAACTACCAATGATGGTTGCTATGAACAACGATGACAATATGGTGTGACAAGTGCAACATACATATCACTTCTAATCGATATTTCTAAAGGTTAATTTAAAGCTTGCGTGTTTCTTTGTTTCATTATTCCGTGCGTGTATCTTTCATTTATTATTCCGTGTGCGTATCGTCTGACAAAGGTAAAATAAAATACTAAATAGAGGAAGCTTTAAAAACAATCACAATCCGATAAACAAATCAATATCAGTGAAACATAAAAAAAACAAAAAATCGGACAATTCGAACTTACCAAGCTAACTGAGAGAGAAACGAGATGTCGGGAAAGAATCATGATCATCTGCTGAATGTTTCATTCCCGTCATCAGATTTACAATGTTTATTTGAAATGTATATTATATATTTTAATGCGATAGATAAACAGTTAGTTGTTAATACCGGAAATATGAAAATAACAAACACATACTAAAATAATGACTGATTATGATTTTTGACGTAACAGGATGGGCTACTTAATGTAAAATTATGCACGGTGATGAGGCTGGCGTCTTAAGCATCCTCCAATCTTTCCCATTCATATAATACCTCTGCATAAAACAATACCCATTCATATATTCGTAGTACGACACCTATATCTTTGATACGATATTCAGTTAATGGCGACCTATTCATGTATAGAACTACATTTTATGTAGCATAAACAAATAAACACACATAGATCAATTTTGCATCTTTTAATGTTATATAATAAAAAAACCAACCCATAAATTGTAATTATAGAAGAATTTCATTTCACAGTAAAGAAGCTGTATGAGTTTGTATAAATACACCTCTTAATATAGCATATCTTAATAAATCCGCCCATTGCGATATTGAAGTTACGAAGAAATCATATATATTGAAGCTGGAATAGTTATCCATTTCAGCGGCACTTCTATGTATAGTGCTATACAGGAAGTAACACACACAAGGTGACCAGTTACAGTAGGGAAATTTGTTTTATTCACAAACATTTTCCAGTTGTTGACCTTCTTTATATTTCGTTCTGTATAAGGTAATGTATTAACTCTCAAAGAAAATACAATACAATTGTAGCAATTTTGTGGATACAAAGGCACTTTCTGTTGTTACACTCCAACGTATTTTACTAGTACATATCATCAATAGTGTGCCCACTAGAGTCATCCCTCTTTAAACAGATTTTAATATGATTTATCTGTACATTGTAACGTGAACATGTTGGATTGACTACCAACATTTATTTATTTATTTAAATAGAGTATATTTTCTCTCATTGCTTAAACAGATAATATTTTAATTCGTCTCTAAAACAGAGGCCGTAATTTTAGAAATACTACATGACAAGAAAGATCTATACTTTCTTGAAATCTTCTGAAATAAATATACCTTCTCTTACTGTATTGAATATCCTCGATTGTTCCATGGACAGAAATGTCAACGTTAAAAGTGTACGATGAACAAAATCATATAATAAGAAGAAAAGGGACATAGAAATCTATGTAGTCCTAATAAATAAATGGTTTCAACCTGTCATATTAAATAAAAATACAGCTTATAACTGGGGTTATATTTTGTCACATGATGTGCACATTTTGAAGAGTTACTATTATGACGGAACCAACCATTAACCTCTCAAATATAAACGGATAAGCTAACAACTATTTCTTATATGCTTACCGTAAAATTTCTGGATAATAATGATCATATAAATCATCTTGAAAACGTTAAAGCTCATAATATTGCGGAACACTGCTAATGTTGATTTCAAATATTAATAACTGTAGGTCCTCATCTTCTGGCGAAAATTGGTTAAAATTTCTGTTAATACATTAATTTTATTACTAACTTGTTCTTTAAAATAAAAGTTATATTTTTACTAGATCACCGCAAATTGTGCTATCATTTTCTTATTCAAACGCCATTTTTTAACTTTAGACGAAAGATGACAACACTGTATCTTGCTGAAAAACAATTGATCAAAATTACTCAATAACGAGCTTGAATATACCAAAGGGGTAATAAGAATCCGTAAATAAAAAAAGGGCAGACAACACAATGGCTAAGAAAAAATGACAAAAGGACAAACAACGATATACAAAATAACTACACGGAAAACTAAAGATCGAGCAACAGGAACCCTACTTAAAACCAGGGGTAAGCGTAGGTGCTCCGGGCAAGTTCCAAATGCAGTAGTGAAGCCCACCGTGTTACTCTAGTTACACAGCCGGTGACAATATATGATTGAGGAAATGACAGGAAAGTGCTTACGGTAAGTAGATCATATCCGTGATCATTTGTGACACATATATTCCGTAACGATGAATAAAGTTATGATGGCGAACGTAGAATGCATTCTATTAAAAAATGTACGATACAATTATCATATACACAGAAGAAATAGGATACATGTAATCATCAGAAACAAATATACTTTCTGCTACTGTATTGCGCACCATCGATTATTCCACGGACTTCCAGAATTGTCAACCTTATGAATTTCGATATTTTCATAGTTAATGCTACGTAGAATGCATTTTATGGAAAAAGTGTAAGAAAAAAAAATCATATACACAGAAGAAAGGGGATACATGTAGTCTTAATAAATAAATGGGATCAACCTGTCATATTAAACAAGAATACAGTTTGATTGCTGGGGTTGTACTTTGTTACATGATGTAGACTTTTTGAAGAGTTATTATTATGACAGGGATAATAGTTAACCTTGAAAATATAAACGGGTAAAACTATGCACAAACTATTTTCTATATGATTACCGTAAAATTTTCTTGCGGAGATATAGCGAACACATAAAGCATACCAGAAATCTGTATTGCACATAATATTGCAAAACACTGCTAATGTTGACTTCATATTTTAGGAACTGTTAGTCCTACACTTCTGTAGAGAAAATTGGTTAAAATTGCTGTTAATACATGTACATGAATTGCATTAATACCTTAGCCTTTACAATAAAAGTATGCTATATTTTTCCTAGATCATGGCAAATTGTGCTATCATTTGTCATTCAAACGCAAATTTTGAACATTAGACGTAACGTGACAACACTATCTTGTTGAATAACACTCAGTAAAAAGCTTAAAGATAATCAGAATCCGTCAATCGAAGGACAAACAACACAATGGCTAAAGGAAAAAAGACAAAATGACAAACAATGATATAAAAAAATATACAGAAAATTAAAGATCGAGCAACATGGACCCTGCTAAATATCGGCAGTGAACTCAGTTCCTGCTTCACTAGTAACAACCGTCATGTTACTCTAGTTACAAAGCCTGTGGTAAGTCATAAATGAGGAAAGGACCGTAATGTGCTGATGACAAGTCGGACATATCCGTGGTCATTTGTGACACAAATATTCCGTAGCTAGTAACCAAGTCAAGATGGCGACAGTGCAACTTTCGTACTGATGACTTCAACTTATCAAATGGGAACCCTTGGCTCAGTAGCTTCCTTCTTAGCAACAACCCTCTACCAAGTAAATCCCGACAGGAACCACAAGGTCTGGGTTATCGGATGGATCAACTGAGAGATACATACTTCATATGCAGGTGCTGCTGCAATGTTGTTACATACAAATGGAAAGTTCACAAAGGGTAAATTGAAATGATCTCTTTTGTCGTAAATTGTCATTCTTAATCGGACCTCAATTTCGATTTGTGGGTTTAGTCATGAAGCAAACCAATTGAAATAACAGCGTGAAAATGTACGATTCGCTAGATTCAAGCGATGTGAATTATTATCCTAAATAAACAAGTAATTTTACGCTGTTCAAACAGAAACTATTTAAATTCCTTCTAAAGCGAAAGTTCAAATTATCGGCTTTTCAGTTTTCACTGATTCCGTAGGAATTGTATCACTGTTCCGTACGACAATGAACTGGAAACAACAGGTCTAACATATGTGTTCTCGTGTGTTTTCAATAGCGTAGGATATGAATTGTGAACTTATAGAGGAAGGAAATGATAACGAATAATTCTACAAATATTGAATGACAAGATAATTCTACAATTACAACTAAAGCAAATCGACCTTCGTCTACTGCATTGAATAAAGGTTATTTTTCCATGGACTAGGAGAATTGTACCTCTAATCCTTAGAATGTCGAGGTTTTCATAGGAAATGTTACGTAGAATATATTCTACAAAATGTTTATGGTAAAATAAAATCCTATTCACAGAAGAAAGGGGATACGTGTAGTACCTATAAATAAATGGCATCAGCCTGACATATTAAACAAGAATATAATGGATATGAAGAAGAGTTTTAAAATACCTTTATTTCTAATTCATCACATGTAGACGTTATGCTATGGTATATGTTGTTTCATAACAAAACTGCAGTTAACGTAGATTGTATTTACTATAGAAATTATATAAGCAACTGGCGAATATATAATTGTATTATACCTCATTAATACGCGTTTCTTATTGGCTCTTTTGGATCAAGTGACCTGTGATTTTTTTTGACAGCATGACTTAAAATGAAGTCATTATTGATAATAAGATAGGTATGACCTAGCAATATCGACTCCATCTCAGAACAAAATGGCCGCCTTCATCGCTTGAATTTAAAAAAATTACGATTTGTGATGTTCAGATTGCTATCATGGGTTCAGTCCAAGTTCTACCAAAATATACTGTAAAATTGGTATTTGATGGTTCTCCACTAAATGTGCAATATTAAGAGAAAAAAGTTATAATAGAAGACGGTAGTACTCATTACGGTATACCACGTACTGATGGACTATTTCTCGCGTCGGTCTTGCGAGACTAAACATTTTCTTGCTCTGACATGTAAGCCCGGATACGGAAAGCCAACATAGATACGAAAGTAAATACTTTCACGAAAAAAGATTTAAATAATAGCGAAATTGTTTTTTTTTTAAGAAATAAAATATTGTATTTCCGTGCCCAAGTCAATAATTTCAAAATAACATCTGGCTCCTATACCCCATGATAAGAAAAGATAGTTAAATTTAATAATTTTTCTTTTTCATGCAATTGTTGCATTTATTATTTATTTAGCTAAGATAATAAAACAAACACTTTATATGCATTGAACAAGGAACAAGTTTTGGCCTTATTTCTGTTAATTATTTCTATCAGTACCCATTTATTTATTCATTTTACTACCCAAAAAAGGAAAACAAGGAATTATACAAAATATCTATAGATACATTTTAAAAAATATAAAAAAATAATAGCCCCACCTTTTTCTTATCACTTCGAGAAAACAAACCCATATCATATCGTGTCCTTCAGCTATCATTTTCAGCTTAAACATTCGTTTAATTTGATATGCATGCATATCATCACAAAATGAAAAAAAAATCCATCTTTGATTTACTTTTACATTGCATTTGTATGACAGTGGTTCCGAGTAAAAAGGTTTTGTAAGATTATCCGTCAGTCTGATCCTACAAATATTCGAATACTACCAACATCTCCCGCAAATGGTTTAGAATAGTAAGACAAAATGAATTGTATTGATTTAACTATTTATTATGCCGTTCATACTACCTGTATATTTGCTATTATTTATTAAACTCAAAGTTTTTCTAAAATAAATGCTATACAATTATTAATCAGTTTGTTGTTGAAACTTTGAATTGTAATAACATTACACGAAGAAGGAACACATTCTCTATGTCACATATAATTTTCAAGAATATGATTAAAATACTGAATATTGCCTTAATATAGATAAATAGTTAGTATGTGAAGGCAGAGAAATGATGTCTGGTGGAATTGGTGCCTATATCATTCTTTTAAAATTAAAAACTATTTTTTTCACTCGGAGCTAGCATAATATAAACCGAAATACACATACTTTAATCGACCATTTATAGTTTATTCCTGTGCGTGTTTGCATAGATAGGGGCCTCGGTGCACTGCTTTGACCGGGGCCTAAAATGCCAATAAGACGGCCTCGACCATACGTCATTCATCATGTACACTTCATGAACATGTATAGGCTGTACATAGCATGGGATAGGCCAATATTGCTTAGAAATGTTGGTCGTATTTCTTGATATTGTCGTGATAAAACTCTTTTCTTACGGCTTAAAAGACCATACTTTCATTTTACATACACCGGCGTCTACTACCCTCTTTCTAACGGTTAATGCAACCCGTGTACTAGTACTAGTTAGCCTTCAATGTTTGCACTGTCCCTAGTCCTACAATAAAAGATTCCATACTTTTCCAATCGTTACTTTTATCGTTTGTTTCCGGTTTTTTCTCTCTCATAATTTTCTATTCTACTTCATTTAACTTTCCAGGGGATGCCATAGGGAACATAAAGGTATTTTTAGCATCATTTTCAAATAATTCCGTCCTCGTCAAAGGCCCCGCCTTCTAAACAACCGAGTTCACATTTCCTGATATTGACCTCACACAAACTTATTGATTTATAATATTATTAATCTGATATCATTCTTAAAATTTGATTGGTAGATACCAAATCACATGATATACTGCATAAACAAAGATTGCACTGTCAACGATTGTTGTGATATAGAAAATGGCAGATTGCACAGTCATGCAGCTCGTTACTAAAAATAAACATACATTTTCCCAAATGATGATCACGTGTTTAATCAGACCAATGAGATCACACTTCCGTCATCAACAAACTATAAATATGTCTGATCGAAAGTTTGCATCAATTGACAAGGATGAAATTGATAAGATAATGCAGAAGGAAAAATTAAGAAACGCCAGACAAATACATCAGTGACTTTGAAAAGGCAATATTTAACGGCAGGAAACATACCTACCGACTTTGAATCGTTTGGCATAGAACAACTGGATGACGTGCTTTCCACATTTTATTTAGAAATGAAAAACAAAGATGAGAAATGTATTAAAAGACGACTATGCAGTCCTATCGACAAGGTATTCAAAAGAATTTAGCCCAAAATCGTGAATGTGATATTAAACAATTTTATATAATGGAATGAAAACACAATCATTAGAAGTATAATTAGTTTGTTTAATGATGAAGGACATATAAACCATTATCTAGAGATGTTTTAAATTATATTATCTAGTACAGTAATCCTTGATGGTTTATTGTATTTATTTGGTGTACTGGATCTTGAGACAAAACAGTTCCGTCATTTGCTTTAACGTTTGACCATTACAGCAAATGTTAAACTTTGGACCCTGAAGACTCGAACCGTTTTGACTTTGATGCCTACTTGTGTACTAGACTGCATCTCCATTTAAAAGGGATATCTAATATCATTTACATTTACTTTCCATATTTTGTTGCTAGAATCCTTTATTAATGCAGCTCATGTGATAATCATTCTCATAAACTGACACTTCATACATGTAATTTTTAAGACAAAGCTTTTATTCATTTTTGTTCAAAACTATGGTTGCAGCCATCTTGTTTTGTTTCTTCAATCGGCACTAAAAACTCAAGACCAGTACTGGAACATCTAATGAACATTCTTACAATACCATGAATACATCTTCACAACGGTTTTCTGAGAAGAAGATTATTACGATTTCAGCCATTGAGAGCACATTATTGACCAGCCATGCTGAATTCCGAGTCAGCACCAAAATTCCGACTTTGTAATGTACCACTTAATCACCAAATGAACCTTATTGTCAATGTTTGTTCCAATGTGCCAAATAGTTTTGGTGAGGAAGAGCGAAATGTGAAAAGTTTACAGACGACGGACGCAAAGACATGACAATCACTCAAATGACCATTTCTTTTCATTTTCAATGCGAGTTGGAACATATACATTTTTCTATTATTTCATCTCAGTTCTTCCCATAAATTGTAAATGATTGGTCCCTTTAATCAAATAATATTTTGCATGCGTAATAATTATATGTGCTTCTCGTATTGTTTATTATTTTTGTATTTCTTAATAACAAACATGTTTTATATTAAAAATACGTGTAATTGTTAGTTTTAACCTTTTAGAGAGGATATACAACATATTCAATGAACTGCTTCTTATTGGTTCTCGTTGTTTACCACGATTTAAGTTAAAGAATAGTTTGAAGATACCAAATTGGTAATCAAAAGCCGTAGATCTAAGGAGAGACACAATGCGATTGATGCATGAAATAAGACTAACGAATTGATCAAAACGAACTCCACTAAAAATAGGGTGTGAACACACATGATCCGGAACATTAACAAATTCCTGCTCCAAATAGTAGCACCCGTCGCTACAAACACAGTGACAAGTGATGAATTTGGAAATGATGGAATTGTGACAACGACAAATACAACATATCACTTGTCATTTGTGACACAGATATTCCGTAACGGTTAACCACATTATGGTAGCGACAGTAAAACTTTCGAAGTGATGACTTCAACTTAACCCCTATGAAGCCTTGGATATGTAGTTTCCTTGTTAGCTGCATCCCGCTAGCAAAATAAATATGATAAGAACCACAATCTCTAGAATATCGTACCCACTGAGTGAAATATGCTCCATAATCAGGTTCTGCTGGAATGTTACTACACATAAATGCAAAGTTTACTCTGGTAAAATTGAAATCAACTGATTTTCCTAGTTTCGTTCTTAACCTGCACTCACTATTTTTCAAGGTGTATGTCAAAGTATGAAGAATATCTAACTGTGTCGGGGTATCCTTTATCTGAAGCTCAATGGGATATATGTGATCAACAAAATCACCAAACGTATACAGTGAAAGACATCACCCATATAACGGAAAGTGAAATTAACGGAGCGGCCTAGCTTCTATTCATGTTTTTTTTAGAAAATCTGCCTCATGCGATTTTAAGGTAGAATTTGACGAGAGGGGGAACAAAGTTAGTACCCAGAGGAAAGATGACACTCTGTTGAAAAATATATCCACCAAAGATAACAAATAGTTGTGTAGAGGGTAGAGAGGTCAAATGTTTTAATGTTTTGCATGAGTAGAGGGACATGGATTGTGTGTACTAAGAAACATATTTAATCTCTTTTTGTCAAAATCCACCTCTGATTCATTCCACCCACTGAGTAGCAATTGGCTCTGAAGTCATGTTTTAACTGCTGATAGAGTAGATGTCAATAATTTGGCAGACCCCGCAATATAACGGTGTCCTAGGACATGCTTGAGTTCGTGTATTTTTTGCATTACACAACGGGTGACGAATATGTAACAGAATATAAGTTATTTTGATGGTGATATTCCAGGCTTTAGTTGTTTTGTTGTTATATATTTGTCTGTATATTGTTATTGTTTAGGATTCCAGATCTAACTTTTGTCTAAAGCTTGAGTACTCTGTAATTTTGTGTCCTTTGATTCAGGTACTCATTAAATGTATGATATGTTTGTTTGTTTGTGTGCTTAGTGGTGCTTAATGCAACTTTAAGCAATATTTCAGCTATATCGCTCCGGTCAGTTTTATTGGTGAAGAATACCAGAGAACCCGGAGATAACCACCGACCTGGCACAAGTCACTGACAAACTTTATCACACTACCACTAAACATGGGTACCAGTCGAAAAGAACGAATGGGAAAGTAGTACGTAAACACAAAATGGATTCCTACATTGTTGGATAAAAATAAACCTGTCAGTTTTTTCTTATATGCCATTAAATGTATGTTGAATTTTGGAGGTAACCTTCCAATTAGGTACCCCTTCCATGAGAAATGAGTGTCACTTAGATTAAGCTTAAGGTGAATCCTGTATGAAATCTCAAAAAGATTTTATCTAACATAGAAGGCTATGGAGAATTCTTTAGTGGTATTACACCTTGTACAACTCGCCCTGATCGCGATTTGAGCTCACAACATTGGTGATATGAACAGATCGCATAAGTAGTTGTAAATCCAGCTACCATACGGTCATGGCCTCGACATCCCCTTTAATGTATCATAATCAGAGATAAGGATATTCAAGTTTCATGATCATCAAACTTTCAAGTACGATTTCTCTACTCGTTAACCAAATTGTCAAATCAGACCAACATATGTATTCATTGAATATTCTGACTGTATACCAACAATATTTCCAAGGCAATGGTTCTACATTGGGAACATTTAATTCACTGTAAAGTAGATACAACTAGTTTAATTAATGCTTGTATTCGTGCATAGATGAAGTATTTATATTGTACATACAGCACAAAGCATTTCTGTGTGATTCTTGTATGGAGGACATCTTAAACTGCCACATGTGGTCCTCACTCCATGAAAAAGAGCACCATTTTTGCTTGATGAGTCACTATCTATTGGTTCAGCGTCCTTGTCCATGCACACATAATCTTTGCCGTTGAAATTCTTGTATTCAGTCATAAGAAACCCCGTATATTCTGCCTTCCATCCGCTATAGCATTTCTGTTTGCCTGATATAAAAAAGTAATACATATTTATATTTTCTCATTGCATAATATGTTTAAATATGAATGTTATACCACTATAAAAACTACAGTCTGGAAATAAATAACATTATTAACTGTAATTTGGACAATAAGCAATAAAGTGAGTTTTATTTTTTTGAAATACTGCACCTACATTATCATGTTAATATTGCGACTATTTCCTGTTGTTTTTTCCCCCTGAAAGCTACGGAGAGGGATGCACTATTTTGATATTATGGTTAGCACGTTATGAAAAGTAAACCATCAATTTCCTGTTGGCTTCCACAATTTATTTCAATGATATAACGTGTTACCTGGGATCATGAGAACAGAATACTTTCCTCTACGTCTACATACAGCACAGGGGACATCTTTATCGGGTAAATTATCAAATCCAGAGGTTTATAAATTCCCCTCACTTCATAAAGCTTTTAGTCATAGAAACTATGGCTCAAAATTTGTTGTGTTAGGCTACAATTCCACATATTTTTCAAACACAATTCATAAAGGTAAAACATGCTACTCCGAGGAACAAGTGATCAGTATGCTGGAGTTCCTCATCGATAACATATTTGTCTCCTTTGGAGGGACACTGTTTCAGCAGGTCGTCGGCATACCAATGGGTACGAATTGTGCCCCTCTTCTAGCCGATTTATTTTTATACTCATATGAGTCGGAGTTTCTTCAAAAGCTTGTAAAAGATAAGAAGATTCATGAGGCTAGAGCCTTTAATTTCACATACAGGTATATTGATGACGTTTTATCTATCAATAATTCTAGATTTGCAGAATTTCTTCCATTGATATATCCTCCAGAGCTGGAAGTTAAAGAGACCACCGATACAGCTTCGTCCGCATCATTTTTGGACTTATACCTCGAATTTGACGACAGTGGTCAACTCAGTACTAAAATTTATGATAAGCGGGACGACTTCAATTTCAAAATCATAAATTTTCCAAACATGTGCAGCAATATACCAGCTTCTCCTGCATATGGTGTTTACATCTCGCAATTGATTCGCTATGCAAGGGCCAGTAGCAATTATTCTGATTTCCTGAAACGTCATCTTCATCTGAGAAACAGGCTACTGGACCAGGGCTATAAAAAGATTCGCCTTATTCGATCTCTTAAAAAGTTTATATTCCGATACCAATATCTTGTCGAAATATATTCCGTCTCTGCAGAAAAAATTATAAGCGATGCATTTTCATATAGTGAAAATGTATAAAGATAAAGAAGTCGCAGATGTCAATAATTTTTTTGTCAATGTGTGACGTAAAGGTATTTTTGACATTTGCGTCACCGAATATGGTACTGCTTTGACAACTATTTTACCTATTTTGTTCCTGTATTTAAATACTGTTACAGTGACAGCCGGAACCTTTGAACCGTAATGAGAGCGGGAGGTTTGGCGCCTTAAAATCTGATTCAACCCACCATTTCTTTAGAAATGCCTGTACCAAGTCAGGGTCATTACGGTTTGCACAGTTTTCCGGTTGTTGACTGATTTTGTCTGTTTATATAATTATGAGTTTTGACTTTCCCTTTGTAAGATTGTTCGGAGTTCGGTAATTTTGTTATTACCTTTATTTCATACTCAGCTCCATATAAGACATCGTTAGGGTTTGAATATGGCTTGCCATTATCATGATCATTTGGTAAACAGAAGTAGTTACTACCACCCCCTTTGTTTTTGTAATGGTTACCTCCTGCCTGAACTACAATAATTAATATTACAACCATAAGGACAATTATATACATTATCAACTACATTTCTGATACTTTCTATTATTTGTATTTTTATTATTTGTCTTTGTAGGATCCATATAGTACAAACGTCTACATTGTGTACAGTAAAATTATTAGAGTGGTAGAATTTTCTACACGACACAAGCATTCAATATACCATGTATTTACTCAGTATAATTACAACCACCAAACACTCATAGTGCAACGTACAGTTACATTGAATAAAGATAATATAAATCGTGGTAAATATAGCTTTAAAAAAGTATTTAACTAGTGTAAAATTATGGTGCCAGATAAAAAGAGTAGATTATTCCCAGAAACTACTTGACCCGACAGTTGTGGCACTTAAGTGTGTTGAATACGTCTATGCATGTGTGTCCGCGTGTTTAACTGTAATAATAATACATCCTTTCCTATCATTTATCTAATACCTGAATAAACAAGGTGTGCGCCTCCTGGACAGTCTTTCCTTCCCCATCGGACGTAGACAGCTCCACCATCTGCGTGAAAAAATAGAAAAGGTAAAAGATATATCAAGAATATTAGAATGGACTTTTTAAATTATCTAAGCAATAAAAAACAATTTACAACATAAAGTTTTTCACAGTGACACTCTTTGCATTGTCTGAATAAAACACCATTTCTACAGGTGTGTACATCATACTTTTACTACAAATGTTTACAATAAATCAGTCCGAATACATACTTAGTACTGGTATAATGTAGTCTTATAGATGACTAGAAATACTTAAAGCATATTGACCTTAACTCTGTTAACTAGATACTAAAGACACACTAAGCATTAATACATCTGGTTACGTAAAGGGACATGGCGATTATATTATCTAATACACTGAAGCAACAATATCAATTCTTGTAGACCAAGCATCTTTTCGTTTGCATATTATTTGCATAATAATATTCTGCTTTTCAAAATATTGAAAATTGAAAAGTTTTAAGAATTATTGCAGTGCCTTAAGTGTTAATCTACTGAAAAGTATTACTCAGTTTATTATCAGAACACTCTGTCTTCCTTGATGTATGTAGATAGTGTTTCATCATATCAATTACAGATTGATCTGAAGCCGACAACTTGAAGTCTTTACATTCATGGCCGTAAACAACAACAAACGTCAGAATTATGATAACAGTTGAAACCATATTGAAATCTGTAATGTGAAAATGGTGTTGTATGAATACTCATCAGGTTTGTAACAAGAGTTACTCGACGATGCCAGTAGTAGAATATTAACATCTTTCCCTACCACAACACTAGAGTTCGCCCCTTTTGAAGTGTATGCTACAATGTTTATTAAGCATCCAATTGTTTTGAATTTTTTACTTTTTCGGCAGTTCATATATTTTAAGCGTTATTTGTATTTACTAGTGTCCAACATGATTTCACTGTCAGATGATTATCACTAGTGTGACAGGAACTGCTAAATCCTGCGCAAGACCTGAATTATCCCCCAGTTTTGTGAGGAGTTCATATTGATCTATTTTTATAGGTGTATGGTTGGATATTTGGTATTTTGTAGATCATTGTTTGTACTTTTGTTCTGTTCCTTTTGCTAACTGTATTGCATGTCTTTCTTTGATATACTGCATCTGATATCTTTGATATCCTCTAAACATTTCTAAGCTATAGGCAAACGTTGACAAGATGATACAATTTGGTATATAAAGATATGGAATAGTACATACATAGTCTAAACTAAATTTTACTTTGGGTGAACTCGATTAATTTTTTTTACTATTATTACTGTTATTGAATAATAAAATATGCTTACATTAGTACATGCCTGTAACTACGAAGTATGGTTACTATGAACACCGATGACAATATGGTGTGACAAGCACAACATACATGTCACTTCTAATCGATATTTCTAAAGGTTAATTTAAAGCTTGCGTGTTTCTTTGTTTCATTTATTCCGTGCCTGTATCTTTGTTTAATTATTCCGTAAGTCTATCGTCTGACAAAGGTAAAATAAAATGCTAAATAGAGGAAGCTGTTAAAGCAATCACAATCCGATAAACAAATCAATATCAGTGAAACATAAAGTCAATAATACATAAAATAACAAGAGATCGGACAATCCGAACGCATCAATCTAACAGAGAGAGAATCGAGGTGAAGGTGCAAAACCAATAGCGTCTGCCAATGTATGATACCCGTCATCAGGCTTGCAATTTTTATTTGAAATCAGTTAGTTGTTAAAACCAGAAATATGAAAATAACAAGTACATGCTGTAATAATGACTGATTGATTATGATTTGTGACGCAACATGGGGTGGGGGTGGGGGGGGGGGGTGTATTTAAGGTAAAGTTGTGTTCAGTTAATGGTGACATATCCATATATAGGACTAACACCAAAAATAAACACAAATAGACTAATTTTGCATCGTTTCATGTTATATTATTAAATATAACCCATAAATTGTAATCGTAGAAGAATTTCATTTCACAATAAAGAACCTGCATTAATACTAATTATAACATATCTTAATAGATCCGCCCATTGCTATGTTGAAGCGGCTAAGTTACCATCAAATCATATATTTGGAAGCTAAAAAAGTATATACATTCCAGTGGCACTTGTATATATAGCGATATATAGGAAGTAATTCACACCGTTAACAGATACAGTAGGGAAATTTGTTTTATTCACAAAAATGTTCCAGTTGGCCTTCTTTAAATTTCGTTTTGTAAAGCGCAATATATTAACTCTGAAAGAAAATACAATAGAATAGTAACAATTTTGTGCACAAAAAGCACAATATGGCATTACATCCCAACACATTTTTCTAGTTCGCATATTCAATGATGTACCCACTAAAGTTATCCTTCTTTAAACAGATTTTAATATATTTTTCTATGTACATTGTAACTTGAAATGTTGAATAGCTTTACCAAAAGTTATTCATTTATTCAAATAAATTATATGTTCTCTCATTGTTAATAATGCTTTAATTCCTCTCTAAAATAGAGGCTGTAATTCTACAAATATCACATGACAAGATATAGCTATGCTTTCTAGAAATATTCTGAGACAATTATACCGTCTCCTACTGTATTGTGTAACCTCGTTTTTCCCATGGACTCGTATAAATGCCAATCTTATGAATTTCGACATTTTCATAGTAAGTGTTACGTGGAATGCATTTGGCAAAATAGTATTTACTAACTGTGGTCGTATATTGTAGTTGTATTTACATTTGCATAGAGTTCGTAGTGATGTTGGGTGTATGTCAGTAAGGTTGTTATGTTTAGATCTGCATAGCGGTCGTTGTGACGGTGGTCATATAATAGTTGTATTTACATCTGCATTAAGGCCATTGCGACGGTGGTCGCATACTAGTTGTGTTTACATCTGAATAGAGGCTGTTGCGATGGTGGTCACATGATAGTTATGTTAACACCTGAATAGAGGCCGTCGTGACGGTGGACGCATTCTATTTGTATTTACATCTGCATAGAGGCCGTTGTGACGGTGTTCGTGTGATAGGTATGTTTAGATATATATAGAGGCCGTTGTGACGATGGTCGCATAATAGCTGTGCTTACATCTGTCGTGAATGTGGTCGTATGATAATTATGTGTATATCTATATAGAGGTTGTCGTGACGGTGATCATATGATAGCATAGCTGTACATAGACCGTCGCGACGGTGGTCGTATAATAGTTGTGCTTACCTTTGCATAGAGGACGTCGTGGCCGTTGTCGTATGATAATTGCATTTACATCTGTATAGAGGCCGTCGTAATCGTGGGTGTACGATATATGTATTTACATATGCATAGAAGCCGTCGTGACAGTGGTGGTATGTTAGTTGTATTTACATCTGCATGGAGGTCGTCGTGACAGTAGTGGCATAATAATTGTATTTACATCTGCATAAAGGCCGTCGTGAAAGTCGTCGTATGATAGTTATGTTGACTTCTGCATAGAGGACGTCGAGTTTGTGATCGTATGATAGTTGTGCATACATCTGCATAGATGCCGTCGTTACGATGGTCACATGATAGGTGAGCTTACATTTGCATAAAAGCGGTCGTGACAGTGATCGCATGATAGTTGTGCTTAGATGTGCATAGAGGCCGTCCTGACGGTGTTCGTATGATAGTTGTGCTTACATCTGTATAGAAGCTATTATGGCGGTGTTCGTCTGATAGTTGTGCTTGCATCTGTAAAGAGGTCGTCGTGGCGGTTGTCTTATCATAGTTGCTCTTATATTTGAATAAAGGCTGTCGTGACGGTGGTCGTATAATAGTTTCGCTTACATCTGTATAGAGGGCGTCGTTACTGTGGTTACATGACAGTTGTGCTTGCATCATCATTGATGCAGTCGTGACGGGGTTCGTATGATAGCTACGACGCCATCGTGACGGTTTGCATAAAAACCGTCGTAACGGTGTTCGTATTATAGTTATGTTTACATTTGCATATATGCCGTCGTGACGGAGGTAGCAAGATAGCTATGATTTGCTTTTGTTTACCGTGGTTGCATAAAAGATGTGCTGAAATACGCATATAGGCCGTCATGGCGGGGATCGAATGCTACTTTTGCTTACATCTAAATAGAGTTTGTCGTGATGGTGATCGTATGGTGGTTGTGTTTATATTTGCATAGAGGTTGTCGTAACGGTGGTCGCATGATAGTTTTGCTTACATCTGCATAGCGTCTGTGGTTGACCGTGAAGTTGACCTTAAATATGAATTGATCGCATTGTAGTTTGTTTATATCTTATATAGGCTGTTGAGACGGTAAAGATACGATAGTTGCTTTTTCATCTGTATAAAAGCCGTCGTGACGACCGTCCTATGATAGTTGTGTTTAATTATGCATAGAGGCCATCGTTAACAGTGATCGTATGGTAGTTTGCTTACATCTGTATAGAGGCTGGTGTGACGGTGTTCATACGATATTTGTATTTATAGAAGCCATGGTGGTTGTATGATTGTATTGTTTACATCTGCATATATGCCTTCCTGACAGTGACCGTATGATAGTTGTGTTTACATATGTATGGACACTGCCATGACGGTGGTCGTATGATAGTTGCGTTTACTTCTGTATAGAGGCCGTCGTGACCTAGGCTTATGATAGTTATGCTTACATCAGCTAACATTACATTGTTGACCGTCGTCGTATGATAGGTGTATTTACATATGCATAGAGTCCGTCGTGACCATTGTCGTATCACAGTTGTACGTACAACTGTCTAGAAGCCGTCGTGACCATGGTCGTATGATAGTTGTGTTTCCATATGTGTGGAGGCCGTCGTAACCGTGGTCGTACGATAGTTGCGCTTATATCTGTATAAAGACCGTTGCAATCGTTGTCGTTTGATAGTTGTGTTTACCTGTGCATAGAGGCTGTCTTGATGGTGGTCAGATGCTAGTTGTGCTAACATCTGTTTAGAGGCCGTCATGACCATGGTCGTACGATAGCTTAAATCTTCATCAAGATCGTCGTAGCCGTGGGCGTTTGATAGTTGCCTTTACCTCTGTATAGAAGCCGTCTTGATGGTGGTCAGTTGATAGTTGTGTTTACCTCTGCATAGACGCCGTCTTGATGGTGGTCAGTTGATAGTTGTGTTTACATGTTTAGAGGCCGTCGTGACCATGGTCTTATATGATAGTTGTGTTTACCTCTGCATAGAAGCTGTCTTTATGGTGGTCAATTGATAGTTGTGCTTACATCTGTGTAAAGACCATCGTAACCTTGGTCATTTGATAGTTGTGTTTACCTCTGTATAGAAGCTGTCTTGGTGGCAGTCAGTTGATAGTTGTGCTTACATCTGGATAGAGACCGTCGTGACCATGGTCGTACGATAGTTGTGTTTACATCTGTATAAAGACTGTCGCAACCGTATTTGTTTGATAGTTGTGTTTACCTCTGTATAGAAGCCGTCTTGATGGTGGTCAGATGATAGTTGTGCTTACATCTGCTTAGAGACCGTCGTGACAATGGTCGTATGATAGTTGTGCTTCCATCTGTATGAAGACCGTCGTAACCGTGGTCGTTTGATAGTTGTGTTCACCTCTGTATGGACGCCGTCTTGATGGTGGTCGGATGTTAGTTGTGCTTACATCTGTTTAGAGGCGTCGTGACCATGGTTGTATGATAGTTGTGCTTACATCTGTTTAGAGGCCGTCGTGCCCATGGTCGTATGCTAGTTGTGCTCACATCTGCATAAAGACCGTCATAACCGTGGTCGTTTGATAGTTGTTATTACCTCTGTATAGAAGCCGTCTTGATGGTGGTCAGATGATAGTTGTGCTTACATCTGCTTAGAGGCCGTCGTGACCATAGCCGTACGATAGTTGTGCTTACTTCTGTATCAGCACCGTCGTAACCGTGGTTGTTTGCTAGTTATGTTTACCTCTGTATAGAAGCTGTCTTTGATGGTGGTCAGATGATGGTTGTGCTTACATCTGCATAGAGGCCATCGTGACCATGGTCGTACGATAGTTGTGTTTACATCTGTATATAAGCCATTTTGATGGTGGTCAGATGATAATTGTGCTTACTTCTGCATAGAGGCCGTCGTGAGCATGATCGTACGATAGTTGTGCTTACATCTGTATAAAGACTGTCGCAACCGTGCGCGTTTGACGCTTGTGCTTACCTCTGTGTAGAAGCCTTCTTGATGGTGGTCAGATGATAGTTGTGCTTACATCTGCTTAGAGGCCGTCGTGACCATGGTCGTAACTATGATAGTTGTGCTTACATCTGTATAAAGACCGTCGTAACCATGTTCGTTTGATAGTTGTGTTTACCTCTGCATAGAAGCCGTCTTGATGGTCGTCGGATGATAGTTGTCCTTACATCTGTTTAGAAGCCGTCGTGACCATGTTCCTATGATAGTTGTGCCTACATCAGTTTAGAGGCCGTCCTGACCATGGTCGTATGTAAGTTGTGCTTAGATCTGAATAGAGGCCGTCGTGACAACAGTCGCATGATGGTTGTGTTTACATCTGTATAGAGGCCGTCGTGACAGTGATCGTATGGTAATTGTGTTTACATCTGCATAGAAGCCGTCGTTGACCATGATCGTATGATAGTTGTGCTTACTTCTGTATAGAGGCTGTCGTCACGATTGTCATGTGTTAGGTGTTTACTTCTGTATCGAGGTGTCGTTGACAGTAATCGTATTATAGTTGTGCTTACATCTAAATACACTGTCGTTAAAGAGCTCCGGTCGAAAATGTTCTGTAAGCTTCCGGCATGATATACATACAGGCGACGACAAAAAGTAAGTATTATGATCATATATCATTATTATATCTTGAATCGAGAAGATTTCGTTTTCAGTTGAATATATTTGTTTGTTTTTAACCATATGTTTCTGTGGTTAGCTTCATCGATTACTCAGATATGGATAAACTGATGGACACATACAATGACAAATGCTAATAATGAGATTGAAATCATCAAATAAAGCTATAAAAAGTAGTATATATGTGTAATTAAAGTACACAAACCCTTTGTATTGCTTATATACATGATAGTTTGCATTGGCGTGCCACCATGAATAGTTTTAGACTTACTACAGTGAAAAACACAACGCTTATTTACGTACATTCGTTCCGGCTCTGTCAGCCAATACTTTCCTGTTCAGTCCCACAAATTGTGTTTCAGTAGTACCGGTTTTGTCTATGTACAAAATTGAAAGAATAGCGAAAACAGCTCAATATCACAATTATGTTTCGTTTTTGTAATTTATTTAAGGTTCATTATAACACTGGTCAAGGGTATGTTCGACTTGCAAATTGATAAAAAGAATAAAAAAAATTCTTAAATGTATAACAGTTGTGAAATAAAACAACAGCACATAGTCAAACTATTTTACATGTGGATGTTTTGTATAACATTAAAAGAAAGAAATGCAAAACGGTTTGTGCCGAATTGGCATTCGCCAAGTCACCTTGGACAGAATGGTCATGATTTTGTATAGAACTTGCAATTGTTTACCTTTATTTGCTATGCAGTTGGATTATTGCAATATTCAGAGTGTTTGATCAAAAGTGGGGACTCTCACTGTTTATATAGATTTCAGGTAACTCTTATTGTGTTGGATTAATTTTTGTTTTGAAATAATATATTGAAGGACAATAAGAAATTTTGATTAAGAAAATTAATAAAAATAATATAAAAATAAGGAACCGCATCGGTGGCGTAATGGTTAGCGTGCTCGCCTCGAGTGCGATAGATTGTGGGTACGAGCCCCGGTCTGGTTAAACAAAAGAATATAAAATTGGTATTTGTTGCTTCTCCGCTAGGAAGGCAGCATTAAGGAGAAAGAGCAAAGACTGGTTGGCTCGGAATCGGAATAATGTGTCCGAATGGAGCGACATATCTACCCGCTGACAGTTTTTAGCTCACCTTGCCAAAAGCAATGTGAACTTTTACCATCACTTGGCGCCCCTCGTCTGTCCTCTTTCGCTCGTCGTCTACCGTCCAGTTAATGTTTTGTTAATCCTGCACTTGTTCTATTCGACTAGTCACATTGCATTGACCGGAAATTACTTGTTATATCTTTGTATTTGGTTTCTGACCAAGATATCTTTTTCTGGTACCTGGATTCATGTTGAGAAACGGTAAGAAACAATAACAGCATTTATGTTTATAAGCTTATAAACTTATAAGCGCGGACTTCACAGAGGACACAATCAAAAACGATAAGAACAACGCTTGTTTCTGCTCTTTTTAGACAATTTGAGTTTCTTTGGGGCTTTTGAAATAACACGATAGATACAATATACGTACATTGTCGGAAAATATATAATTCATTTCCACTCGCTGCGAAACAGATAAGAAAAACTCGTCAAAATTCTATATTTTCGACAATGTATATATATTGTCTGTTTTTTTCTCCCTCGTTTCACTCCTCCGAAAATATTTATGCATTAACTAAAATAATGCAATATAAATAAGACTCGACACAATATAGGGCTGTGCGTTGGTTACAAGATCGCATAGCATTTATTATAAATATATATCAACATAACAAATCCATTCAGTCTGTCATTTCTACTCCCCCCAAAAAAAACAAAATATATACGAGTGATTGAAATTTTTTGGCATTAATATTGGTGGATGGGCGTGGGACTATAACATCCAAAGCGAGAACTTTTGTCGTATTACAACTTTTAACGAACGTGACATTAATCGAGTACACCTAACATTTTCTTTATACACAAACTGCCAAAATCGTCCGTTCGGAAAGGGATTCAATACTACAGCCTTTGTTAATTTGTTTATCTGTAATGTTAATGTAAACATTTTACTATGAAGAAATTTAAATATCGTATCCACGAAGTAATTTCCACAAAGTGACTTACTATCAACGAGTATAACATTAAAATATTGTGTTATAAAAAGAATCTCCCATTACTCAATTGATGCGCCTGGACAGCGATTTAAAGTGAGTGTAGCGTGATGCCAGTGCCACAAATAGAATAATAAAAATCAAGTGTTCGCGACAGTAGCAATTTAACATAGAAATAACGATTTTTTTATTGTACAAAGTAGCTGAAATTAGCAGCCATGGCGAATATTCATACTATGGATCAGTATTTATTGCTTTTGAGATATTTCCTAATCAAAACTATTGTTAAGTGGCAATATAATATAGGATTAAGCGCATTTTTTCCAGAGTATATTTATGTATAACCTGGACCAATTCACTCACAAACAAATAAAAGTCCGAAGGACTTTTATGTAAGCTTGTGAGTGACTTGATCCAGGTTATACATCAATAAACTCAGGAAAAAAATGCGTTTAATCCTTATAATTCTGTAACTAAGTTTTTTTTTCATTTGTTTTGAAAATTTACATTTGGGGATCCCCAGTACGCACACATACATTCCATTGATGTGTGTCGGCCATGAAAAACAAAATGCACTAACCTTGTTTTCCTACGTATACATTGATAATTAGACGGTGATGAAATTAAGTTACTGATATTTTCCGATTTGATGGCATTTTGAATTTGCTACTCAAACAAGTAAAATGCTCACTAAATCGTAAAATAAATCAGTAACCAGCTTATGTCAATCAGCGTCCCTTGTAAACAACGTCACAGGATGACGATATATTACAAAAGTCAAAGTCGATAGATGGTTGTCTTAAGTATTTTTTCCGGAATTGTTTTTTTATGTCAACAATACAAGTTTTTTTTTCATTGGGATTTATTTTTTTTATTTCATATCTAACAATAATTGTCGATTATTAACAATAAACATTGTTTCTTTTATCTTTTCTTATTATCGGGAATTCAAGCCGCCATTTTGTTTACATTACGAAAAAAGTAGTCCGGTGAACATCGTCTATCGAAAAATAAACTGACAAAACCCCCGCCTCCATAAGCGCTAATACCCAAATCAGAGTATATAATTTCTAATTATGTAAATCATATAAGAATTATTGATCAATAATAATAATATCAGTGGTATTTACAAACTGACAAACCCGGTTTTTCCATAAATGACACAACCGGTTTGTATACATGTTTACATTTTGACCAAGCCGGATTCCAAAAACATCTGTTGACATCATGTATTAGGGTATAACTAGTTACTAATTGACTTTTCCTCAACAAAATAATATGTCTAAGTAAAATCAATCATTTTTTTTTTTTTTGGCAACATTTGATTCATTCATAAATGCAGGATATAGCGATATTTCAGTTGAGTGTAATGATTTTGATGCCGGATTCTTATATAAAAATCTAATTTTACACTGGAAAAATAAATGATATTTGGACAAAAAATGAAATTAATAATAATAACAATCATAAAGCATCATAATTCAAAACATTATATACACAGTATATTCATAAATACTTACGATAATTATCTGTGACCTCTTTAAAAATACCGCTTTAAAATATCCCGAATGTTGACCAAACATTTTCGATCGGAGCTCTTTGACGATAGTGATATAGAGACCGTCGTGACGATAGTCACATATTGGTTGTGTTTACATCTGTATAGAGGCCGTCGTAATCGTGGTTGTACGATATATGTATTTACATATGCATAGAAGCCGTCGTGACAGTGGTGGTATGGTAGTTGTATTTACATCTGCATAGAGGCCGTCGTGAAAGTCGTCGTATAATAGTTGTGCTTACATCTGCATAGAGGCCGTCGTGATGGTGGTCACATGATAGTTGTGCTTACATTTGTATAACAGCGGCCGTGACAGTGATCGTATGATAATTGTATAAAAACCGTCGTGACGGTGTTCGCATGGTAGTTGTGCTAGCATCTGCATAGAGGCCGTCGTGACGGTTATCGCATGATAGCTGTGGTTGCATCTACATAGAGGTCGTCGTGACAGTGGGCATATGCTAGTTGTGCTTGTATCTGCATAAAGATCGTCGTGACGGTGTTTGCATGATAGTTGTGCTTGCATCTGCATAGAGGCTATCCTGACGGTGTTCGTGTGATAGTTCTGCTTACATTTATAAAGAGGCCGCCGTGGCGGTTGTCTTATTATAATTGTGCTTACATGTGTATAAATGCCGCCATGACGGTGGTCGTATAATAGTTTTGCTTACATCTGTATAGAGGCCGTAGTTACCGTGGTTACATGATAGTTGTTTATGCATCTTCATAGAGGCAGTTGTGACGGTGTTCGTTTGATAGCTATGGCTACATTTACACAGACGTCAGTGACGGTACGCGTGATAATTGTGCTTACATTTGTATAAAAGTTGTCGTGACGGTGTTCGTATTATAGTTCTGTTTTCATTTGCATATATGCCGTCGTGACGGAGGTCGCATGATAGCTATATTTTGCTTTGCTTACCGTGGTTGCATGACAGATGTGCTTTAATATGCATAGAGGCCGTCATGGCGACGGCCGAATGTTACTTTTGCTTACATTTAAATAGAGTTTGTCGTGATGGTGATCGTATGGTAGTTGTGTTTACATTTGCATAGAGGTTGTCGTGACGGTGGTCGAATGATAATTGTGCTTACATCTGCATAGCGTCTGTGGTTTGCAGTGGTCGCATGAAGTTGAGCTTAAATATGAATTGAACGCATGGTAGCTTGTTTATATCTGTATATATGCTGTTGGGACGGTGAAGATTCGATAGTTGCTTTTACATCTGTATATAATCCATCGTGACGACCGTCGTATGATACTTGTGTTTAAATATGCAGAGAGGCCATCGTTACAGTGATCATATGGTAGTTTATTTACATCTGTATAGAGGCTGTTGTGACGGTGTTCATACGATATTTGTATTTATAGAAGCCATCGTGATGGTGGTTGTATGATTGTAGTGTTTACATTTGCAAATAGACCGTTCTGACAGTGACCGTATGAAAGTTGTGTTTACATATGTATGGACGCGGCCATGACGGTGGTCGTATGATAATTGCGTTTACATCTGCATAGATACCGGCGTGACGAGTAACATGATGGTTGGATTTACATCTGTATCGAGGCCGTCGTGTCGAGTCACATAATGGTTGTTTTTTCATCTGTATCGAGGCTCACGTTGCAGTGATCGTATGGCAGTTGTGCTTACATCTGAATAGAGGCCGTCGTGATGAGTGACATGATGGTTGATTTTACATCTGTATCGAGGCCGTCGTGACGATGGTCGTCTGATAGTTGTGCTTACATCTGGATAGAGGTCGTCGTGATTGCGGTCGTATGCTAGCTGTGTTTACATATATATAGAAGGCCGTCGTGACGATGGTTTGTATGGAAGTTGTGTTTACATCTGCATAGAGGCTGCCGTTCACCATGATCGTATGATAGTTGTGTTTACATATGAATAGAGACCATCGTCACTACAGTCACATGATGGGTGTGTTTACATCTGCCTAGAGGCCGTCGTAAGAGTGATCGTATGGTAATTGTGCTTACATTTGCATACAGGCCGTAGTTGACCATGATCGTATGATAGTTGTGTTTACTTCTGTATAGAGGCTGTCGTCACGGGTGTCATGTGTTAGCTGTGCTTATTTCTGCATAGAGGCCGCCATGTATGAAAGTTGCTCTTATATCTGTATGGAGGCCGTCGTGTTCGTGGTCTATGATAGTTGTGCTTACATCTGTATAGCTGACCTCGTTGACCGTGATCGTCTGATGGTTGTATTTATATCTGCTTAAGCCTTCATAGAGGCCGTCATGACCGTTGTAATTATGCTACATCTGCATAGAAAGCGTCGTGACAGTGGTTGCATGATATGTTTCTTTACATCTATGTAGCGGCCGTCATGACGGCGGTTGCATGATGGTTGTGTTTACATCTGCTTAAAGGACGTAGTGACATATGCAGCGTCCTGACAGTGATTGCATGATAGTTTTCTTTACATCTGTGTAGAGGTCGTCGTGACGGCGGTTGCATGATGATTGTGCTTACATCTGAGTTGAGGATGTAGTGACCGTGTTCATGTGGTAGTTGTGTTCACTTCTTCATAGAAGCTGTTGTGACCACTGGCGTATGATAGTTGTGTTTACATCTGAATAGAAGCGGTCGTGACGGCTGTCATTTGATAGTTGTGTTTTGCATCTGTATAGAGGCCGTCGTGACGGCGGGCGTTCGATAATTGTGTTTGCATCTGAATAGAGGCCGTCGTAAACGCTGGCGTTTGATAATTGTGCTTATATCTGCATAGAGGCCGGCGTGACGACGGTTGTATGCTAGTTTTGATTAAACCTTTATAGAGGTCATCATGATCGTTGTCGTATGGTTATTATGTTACATCTGCATAGAGAGCGTCGTGACAGTGATTGCATGATAGTTTTCTTTACATTTGTGTAGAGTCCGTCGTGACGGCGTCGTATTATGGTTGGGTTTACATCGGCTTAGAGGACGTAATGACCGTGGTCGTATGGTAGTTGTGTTCACTTCTTCATAGAAACCGTCGTTAATGCTGGCGTTTGATAGTTGTGTTTACATCTGAATAACGAGCATCGTGACGACGATCGGATGATAACTATGTTTAGATCTATATAGAGGCCGTCGTGACGATGGTTATAATGTATGGTAGTTGTGTTTACATCTCCATAGATGCTGTCGTTGACTATGATCGTATGATAATTGTGCTTACATATGAATATATGCCGTCGTGACGGTGGTCGTGTGTTAGCTGTGTTTAGATCTGTGTAGAGACCGTCGTGACGACAGTCACATGATGGTTGTGTTTACATCTGCATAGAGGCCGTCATGACAGTGATCGTATGGTAATTGTGCTTACATCTGCATAGAGGCGTCGTTGACCATGATCGTATGATAGTTATTCTTACTTCTGCATCGAGGCTGTCGTCACGGGTGTCATGTGTTACTTGTGTTTACCTCTGTATTGAGGTGTTGTTGACAGTAATCGTATGATAGGTGTGCTTACATCTATATAGAGACCTTCGTGACGACAGTCACATGATGGTTGTGCTTACATCTGTATAGAGGCCGTCGTGACAGTGATCATATGGTAATTGTGTTTATTTCTGCATACATAAAGTTGTCGCTGACATTGATCGTATGATATTTCCGTTTATATGTGTATAGAGGCCAGTGTTACAGTGATCGCATGGTAGTTGTGTTTACATCTGTATAGAGGCCGTCGTGACGACTGGTGAATGATAGTTAGGTTTATATCTGCATACATGACGTCGTAACAATGATCGTATGGTAGTTGTGCTTGCATCTATATCGGAGCCGTCGTGAATGCAGTCGTATGTTAGTGGTGTTTGCATATGCATACTGCATAGAGGCCGTCGTGACGACGGTCGTATGATCGTTGTGTCAAAATCGGGATATATGCCGTCGTGATGGTGGTCGTATGAGAGTTATGTTTACATCTACATAGACGCGTCGTGACGGCGGGCATTTGATAGTTGTGTTTACATCTGAATAGAGGCCGTCTTGACCGCTGGCGTTTGATAGTTGTGTTTACATCTGCATAGAGGCTGTCGTAACGACGGTTGCATGTTAGTCTTGTTTAAACCTTTATAGAGGCCGTCATGACCGTTGTCGTATGGTAATTATGCTACATCTGCATAGAGAGCGTCGTGACAGTAATTGTATGATAGTTTCCTTTACATTTGTGTAGAGGCCGTCGTGACGGCGGTCGCATGATGGTTGTGTTTACATCTGCTTAGAGGACGTAGTGACCCCGGTCGTATGGTAGTTGTGTTCACTTCTGTATAGAAGCCGTCGTGACCGCTGGTGTATGATAGTTGTGTTTACATCTGAATATAGGCCGTCGTGACGTCGGACATTTAATATAATAGTTGTGTTTACGTTTACATAGAGGCCGTCGTGACCGCTGTCGTATGATAGTTGTCTTTACATATGCATAGAGGCCGTCGTGACGATGGGCGTTTGATAGTTGTGCTTACATCTGTATTGAGGCCGTCGTGACGGTGGGCGCTATATAGTTGTGTCGACATCTGTATAGAGGGTGTCGTGACGGCGGGAGTTTGATAGTTGTGTTTGAATCTGCATAGATGTCATCGTGATGGTGGGCGTATGATACTTGTGTCTACATCTACATAGTGGACGTCATGATCGGGGTTGTGTGGTAGTTATATGTGCATATGCCTATGTAATCAGTTGTTATTTTGATTATCGACAATGTCGATGTGTACTAGATGCCAATCAAGTGATTAACAATATCAATGACTTGGGTCACAGATAGATAGTTTCACTGGGCAAAGCTGACCACCACTGTATAATCAAAATATTGTTAAGTACTCATTCATCATCCATAAATATAAAACCCCGTCCAGACCTTACATGTCAGATACTAAGCTGTAAAGACTGTGCTCATATTTTACTGAGAAGCCAATTTCTTCTTATGTGCTAATAACAATAGTAAACATAAAACATATCACGATCTATTCAACCTTACAATTGTACTCTAAGCACAACATGAAACCATTTGAAAAATAGTATTTTATCAGAACTCCTTTTCATCATCATATGTTATATTTATCAATGATTGTTCATCATGTAAGACTTTATTCACACTGGGTTTAGTTTGGTTCGTTTCGTTCAATCATAAGTTTTCTGTGTAGTGTTTTGTAAATCATTATTTGTGGTTTTGCTCTTTTTTCCTTTTTGGCCATTGTATTGTCTGTCCTTCCTCGATTAACCTCTTGGTATCATAAAACTTTTCTTCAAGTACATACTTTATGAAAGGGCGAGATGAACTATGTAAAGGTTAAAGGTTGTTGTTCATCTAAAATTTCAGTAGGATAATAAAGATACGCTACTGCACATATTGTACATGTAGTACCAAAGACACAATCGAAAGAATTAAAATCTAAATCAAACTGACATCACATCTGAAAGTCTGACAAGGGGACTTTGATATTAGATATCTACGTTTTTATTATATGACAGAAGGCAAGATGTAGACAATGCTTTATCTCAACTGTCTTGGATTTTGTATACAGCGCATACAGAGTTAGAGAACTACTATTAAATGTAGCAAGGTGTCCACCGAGATTTAACAGGACAACAACGTTTGTGTTCTACATTACACGATAAGTGACATATACCATAGAGTAGGTGGAAAAAGAAATGTTTTCGTTCCCTCTTTTCGTTCGTGCTGTTGTTCCTTTGTTTGTAAGACATTTTTGATTGTGGACTGTTGTTGTTTGAAAGTCCTATGTATTGTGTTATGATCAGTGACGAGTATTACGACAGAGAAACCGGCTCATTATTTATTAAATGTATTTCCAATGAAGATTTAGATACCCTGATGTCGTTATAAAGTAAATAAAACTTGCTTAATTTATTTATTTATTTATAAATAAATAATTCATATTGTGCATACAATACAAAGCATTTCTGTGTGATTCTTGTATGGAGGACATCTCAAACTGCCACACGTGGTTCTCACTGCATAAAACAAAGCTCCATTGTTATTTGATGTGTCACTGTCTATTGGTTCAGCAGTTTTGTCCACGCAAACATAATCTTTGTTGTTATGACCTATGTTCTCTGTCATAAGAAACCCCGTATATTCTTCCTTCCATCCGCTATAGCATGTCTGTTTACCTGAAATAAAACAACATGATAATTAAACCAAAAATGAAACAATAAATATATTCTATTTTCTACTTCCGATAATGTTTAATCATTAAAATTGTACCATCTAATAGCAATAGTTGGCATCGATACGTGCCATTCAAATTGCCAACAATATAATAATCGTTATTTGTTCAATAACAAACGTTTAATATCATCATGTTAATAATATAACTATTTCTTGTTGTTGTTTTGTTCGGAATATCAGAGAGATATTTCATAAGTTTTGCTTGTTATGTAAAGTAAAACGTTTGATATTGAAAATAAATTAAAAATCGGAAACGTTTACCTGGTATCATGAGAACAGAAGACTTTCCTCTACGTCTACATACAGCACATGTGACCTCTTTATTGTGTAAATTATCACCAAATCCAGATGGCTTAGAAGATCCATCAACCTGATACTCTGCTCCAAATAACACATCATTGCCATATGAATATGGTTTGCCATTATCAGGATCATTTGGTAAACAGAGGTAGTTACTACCACCCCCTTTGTTACTGTATTGGTTACCTCCTGCCTGACCTACAATAATTAATATTACAATCATTATCACAATTACATAGATAATAATGCACATCATCAACTAAGTTTATCATAGTTTCTATTATTCTACTTTTAATCATTCGTTTTCGTGGGATTCATATAATACAAACGTCTACATATTTGTATAGTGTTAAATTGTCAGAGCAGTAAAATGTTCTACCCGACATATGCAGTCAACACATGATATATTTACTCAGTATAATTACAAACACCAAACACGAATAGTGTAAAGTCCAGTTTTATTAAATAAAGATAATATATATCGTGGTAAATATAGTTTAACTAGTGGAGAGTTATGGTGACAGATAAAGTGTGGAATACACCGAAAGACTACCTGACCAAACATAATCGTGCCATGCAACTAGTATTGCATACATCTATGGGTGTGCCTATATGTGTGTGTGTATGTGTGCTTAACATTAATACATCATTTCCAATTATTGATCCAATACCTGAATAAACAAGATGTGCTCCCCCTGGACAGCTTGTCCTTCCCCATCGGACGTAGACAGCCCCACCATCTGTTTGAAAAATAAATGATCAGCGTAAAAGGTATATCGAAGTATATGAATAGTAAACAATAAAAAACAACTTTGTCATTGTCTGAATAAAATACAATGTCTGCATACAGGTGTGTACATCATACATTTTACTGTAAATTAGCCAGAAAAAGCATTGGTAGAATGTACTTCATACATTTACTGCAAATGTTTTGAATACTTTAGTCAGAAAAAGTACGTTCGTACTACTGGTAGAATGTACTCTTATTGAGTCTAAATGACTAGAAATGTTGACCTTAAACGTTCTAGAAGACACTTTAGACACACTAAAACTTCTGAGAAGGTAAAGGGACATGTTTTTTCTACTATCTAATACCCTGAGCAACAAGACCAATTCTTGTAGAACAAGAACATTTTCGTTTGCACATTATTCGCATAATAATATTCTGTTTTTCAAAATATTGAAAATTGAAACCTTAAAAAGAAGCATTTCAGTGTTTTAAGTGTTAATCTCCTTTTAAAGTCTTACTCAGTTTATTACCAGAACACTCTGTTTTCCTTGATGTATGCAGATAATGCTTCATCATATCAACTACAGATTGATCTGCAGCCGACAACTTGAAGTCGTTACATTCATGGCCGTGAACAACAACAAACGTCAGAATTATGATAACAGTTGAAACCATATTGAAGTCTACAATGAGAAAATGTTGTTGTATGACTGATCATCGTCTTTATAATAAGAGTAACGCGACGGGGACTAGTAGTGAAACAGGGACCGTTTTTCCATCCGGAATACTTGAGTTCGCCCTTTTCTAAGTGTTCGCTACGATGGCGAGTTAACACGATCTTCGCTTCGTCTTTCTACCCAATTATGTTGAGTTTTTGCTTTTGTCGGCAGTTCATTCTTTTAAAATATTATTTACATTTACTAATGTCCAACATGTTTTCCATGTCAGATGACGCATCACTAGAGGGGCAGGAACAGCTAACCCTTCCACAAGACATGAGTTATCCCCCATTTTTGTGAAGAGTTCGAATTGATCTGTCTGTATAGGTGTATGGTTTTATGCTTAGTATTTTGTAGATCATTGTTTGTATTTCCGTCCCTTTTCTTTTGCCAACTGCATTGAATGTACTTCTTCAATTTACTATTTCTGATTACCCCCTTTGATATCTTTAAAACATTTCTAAACTATAAGCAAACGTTGCCAGGATGATAATATTTGGTATATAAAGATACGGAACAGTACATACATGGTCTAAACTAAATGTTACTTTGAGTGAACTCGATTAATTTCTTTTACTATAATTACTGTCATTGAATAATAAAATATGCTTATATTAGTACATACCTGTAACTACGAAGTATGGTTGCTATGAACAACGATGACAATATGGTGTGACAAGTACAACATACATATCACTTCTAATTGATATTTCTAAAGGTTAATTTAAAGCTTGCGTGTTTCTTTGTTTCATTATTCCGTGCATGCATTTTTGTTTTATTATTCCGTGTGTGTATCGTCTGACAAAGGTAAAAACAAATACTAAATAGAGGAAGCTGTAAAAACAATCACAATTCGATCAACAAATCAATAATAGTAAAACATAGTCAATAAGAAATAAAATAAAAAACATTGTACAATTCGAACTCACCAAGCTAACACACACACACACACACACAGAGAGAGAGAGAGAGAGAGAGAGAGAGAGAGGCGCTGGGATATAATCAGCATCGTCTACAGAAGGCTTAATACCCGTCATCAGACTTACAATGTTTATTTGAAATGTTTATTGTACATTTTAATGTGTAATATAAACAGTTAGTTATAAATAATAGAAATATGAAATTAACAAACACATACTAAGCTTTTTTAGCTCGTTAGCGATTTTCAGTTTTATATGACACATTTAAGTTAAATATTACGTATTTGATTAAGATGCAGTCCAGCGTATTTTACTAGAACATATAATCAATAGTGTGACAACTAGAGTTATCCCTCCTTAAGCAGATTTTAATATAATTTATATGTACATTGTACCTTGAACATGTTGAACTGCTTTCCCAAAATCTATTCATTTATTAAAATAAATTATATTTTCTCTCATTGTTCAAGCCGATAATACTTTAATTCCTCTCTAGAAATAGAGGCCTTAATTCTACAAATATTACATGACAAGATAGATCTATACTTTCCTTAAATCCTCTGAAACAAATATACCTTCTCCGACTGTATTGAGTAACCTCGATTTTTTCACGGACTCGCATTATTGTCAACCTTATGAACTTTGACATTTTCATAGTAAGTGCTACGTAGAATGCATTCTATAAAAAAAATCATAAAAACAGAAGAAAGGGGATACGTGTAGTCCTAATAAATAAATGGCATCAACCAGTCATATTAGACATGAATACAGTTACTATTATGACGGGGCTAATAATCCACCTCTCAAAAATAAACGAGTAAAACTACAAAAAAAACTGTGGGCGTAAACTTTACCTGCTTAAAAATAACATCACATAACATCAACCGAAAACCTGCACCTGGACATTCTTGGTAGTCTTGTGTTTGATAAATTCATAGCAAAAACAGTCATATTTCTATGTTTTCATCCACCACGAAACATCAAACAAACGATAACAACTAACATAAACCGAACTCCCTTGTTGTTGAACCGCAATACTCAATTCTTCCTTGACATGTTTAATTGGTGCTAAAACTGGAAAGGTGATGATCACTGCATGGAAACACAGATTTCCATCGACATAAACCCTCCTACAAACAATTGGAGGTAAATACGAATGACCAAGCAATATGTGTGGGTTCAGGATAAGTTCCATCGAAATAGATATTACAATTGATATTTGATGGTTCTCCACTAAACCTGCAGCATGGGGAGACAGGAGTTATTATAAAATAATGAGGACCTTCACCCTTGACCTCGAGTGCTCATTCCCTCCCATTGACCTCACAAAGAATAATTAATTTGTCTTAAGCAGTTCTAATGAATCTTCCGCCTTGAGGCTAGTATGACCCTCATGATCACGTGAACTAATGTCATCATTGTACGTTCCTTGTTGTCGTTTATTTCATTCTCTAAATCCCCATAACTATTTGAAAGCTAACTTAGCCGACCATTGACCGTAGCTAATGTAGGCTCTTCTATTTAGGCTCTTTGGTTTTCTTGCTGTTAAAGACTTTTAAATTATTTGGAATTTCAATCTTTTGATTTTGAGCGTAAACGATGAAGGGTATTCCAGAAATTGCGTTTTCATCTTTTTCTTGTGTTGACCAAACATTCAAGATGGTCACCACCACCATAGAAAAGTCTCCTTCTTATAAATTTCAAATGTTATTGAACAGAAACTGCAATGAATGATTACATGTATTATATTTTGTATTTTGTAGCAGATCATTTTGATGAAATGAAAACGCAATCATAGGCAGTATGATTCGTCTGTTTCATGATGAATGACAGATAAACCATCAACTAGAGATATTCTAAATTATATTATCTAGTACCGTAATCCTTGATGATTTATTGTATCAATGATTTGTGATATGACTTAACGGTGTTCACATAAACTATAGCACCATGATCAAGTTTCGCTCAAATTTATGATATGATTGGTGCTATCAGTACATAGTTCCTACAAATTTGTACTCGATATACGCTTTGAAATATTGAGTCTCATTAAACCTTACTAGAAGAAACCCGCGAATTTCGCGGGTATTCCAGTTTGAAATACTTTTCGGTTCATACATATATTGCAAACCTTATCAACGGGCTATGCAACTGACAAAAATCAAAATGGAGATGTATAATGTACATGCTACCTTTATTTTCATTTTTTGCTCGATCGACAGTTCACAGAAGTGGCTAGAAAAAATACTCATGTTGAATATTATATGTTGATATTTACGAGAATGTGCTCACTTTTTTCATTTTGACGGGATCACTGTCGTCAAAGAGCCCCGGTCGACAATGTTCTGTCAGCTTCAGGTACAAGTCATTTAGGCATGATTTACATACAGGCGACGACAAAAAGTAAGTATTATGATCATATAGTATTATTATATCTTGAATCGAGAAGATGTCGTTATCAGTCGATTAATTTTGTTTGTTTTACCTATATGTTTCTGTAGTTAACCTCATCGATTATTCAGATATGGATAAAATGATGGACATAGACAATGACAAATGCTTATAATGAGATTGAAATCATCAAATAAAGCTATAAAAAGTAGTCTATATGTGTAATTAAAGTACACAAACCCTTTGTAATGCTTATACACGTGATAGTTTGCACTGGCGTGCCACCATGCATAGTTTTAGACTTACTACAGTGAAAAACACAATGCTTATTTACGTACATTCGTTCCGACTCTGTCAGCCACTACTTTCCGGTTGAGTCCCACAAATTGTGTTTCAGTAGAACTGGTGTTGTCCATGCAAAACATTGAAAGAATAGCGAAAACAGCTCAATATCACAATTATGTTTCCTTTTTGTAATTTATTTAAGGTTCATTATAACACTTGCCAAGAGCATGTTCGACTTGCAAATTGATAAAAAGAAGAAAAACATTGTCTTAAATGAATAAAAGTTGTGAAAAAAACCCAACAGCACATAGTAAAAACATTTTACATGTGGATGTTTTGTATAACATTAAAAGAAATAAATACAAAACGGTTTGTGCAGAATTGGCATTCGCCAAGTCAACTTCGACAGAATGGTCATAATTTTGCATAGAACTTGTAATTGTTTTTCTTTATTTGCTATGCAGTTGGATTATTGCAATATTCAAAGAGTGTTTGATCAAATATAGGGATTCTCACTGTTTATATTGATATCAAGTAACTCTTATTGTTTTGGATTATTTGTATTCAAATAATATATTGAAGGACAATAAGAAATTTAGATTAAAAAAATTAATAAAAATAAAATAAAAATAAGGAGCCGGATCAATAGCGTAATGGTTAGTGTGCTCGCCTCGAGTGCGATATATTTTGGGTACGAGGCCCGGTTGGGTCAAACAAAAAAATATAAAATTGGTATTTGTTGCTTCTCCGCTAAGAACGCAGCATTAAGGAGAAAGAACAAAGACTGGTTGGCTCGGTATCAGAATAATGTGTCCGAGTGGAGCGACATATCTACCCGCTGACTGTTGTTAGCTCACCTTGCCAAAAGCAATGTGAGCTTTTACCATCACTTGACGCCCGTCGTCCGCCGTCTTTCGTTCGTTGTCTGCCGTCCATTAACTATTCACATTTTAATCTTCTCCTCTGAAACGCCTCAGCCAAATGTAGTAGGAAGCATCTATGGAAGGTCCTCTGTATTTTCGTCACGTAAGTAAATGTTGAATGTAAAGATACACAAACATATGTATGGGGCTCACAATATAATATAAATGTAGCAATCAAATGGTCTGAAACTTATACAAATAAAATGAGGGTAATCGCAAGATTGAAGCATAAGATGTTTTAATAGTATTTCTTCGCTGCCCAGTTAATGTTTTTTTTCCTGCACTTGTTCTATTCGAGTAGTCAAATTGTACTGACCGGATATTTTTTGTTATACGTTTGTATTTGGTTTCTGACCAAGATATCTTTTTCTGGTACCTGATTCATGTTGTGCGACGGTAAGAAAAAGTAACAGCATTGATGCATATAAGCTTATAAACTTATAAGCGCGAACTTCACAGAGGACACAATCAAAAACGATAAGAACAACGCTTGTTTCTGCTCTTTTTAGACAATTTGACAGTTTATTTGGGGATTTTTAAATAACACGAGAGATACAATATACGTACATTGTAGGAAAATATATAATTCATTTCCACTCGCTGCGAAACAGGCAAGAACAACTCGTCAAAACTCGTATATATCAATTTTATATTTTCGACAATGTATATATATTGTCTATTTTTTCTTCTCCCTCGTTTGACTCCTCCGAAAATATTTTGTTATAAACTAAAATAATGTAATATAAATAAGACTCGACACAGTGTAGGGTTATGCGTTCGTAACAAGATCGCATAGCATTTATTATATATATATATATATCAACATAACAAATTCATTCAATCTGTCATTTCTACTCCCCCCCCCCCCCAAAAAAAAAGCAAAATATATACGAGTGATTGAAATCCTTTTGGCATTACTATTGGTGGATGGGCGGGGGACTATAACATCCAAAGCACGAACTTTTGTCGTATTACAACTTGAAACGAACGTTGTATTAATCGAGTACACCTAACATTTTCTTTATATACAAACTGCCAAAATCGTCTGTTCGGAAAGGAATTCAATACTACAGCATTTGTTAGTTTGTTTATCTGTAATGTTAATGTAAACATTATACTGTGAAGAAATTTAAATATCGTATCCACGAAGAAATTTCCACAGAGTGACTTATTTCGTTATCAACGAGTATAAAATTAAAATATTGTGCTATAGAAAGAATCTCCCACTACTCAATTGATGCGCCTGGATAGCGACTTAAAGTGAGTGTAGCGTATTGAGCACCAACCGTGATGCCAGTGCCACAAGAAGCATAACAAAAATCAAGTGTTCGTGACAGTAGCAATTTAACATAGAAATAACGATTTTTTTATTGTACAAAATAGCTGAAATTAGCAGCCATGGCGAATATTTATACTATGGATCAGTATTTATAGCTTTTGAGATATTTCCTAATGATAACTATTGTTAAATGGCAATATAATGATCAATAATAAATTTACAAACTGACAAACCCGGTTTTTTATAAATGACACAACCGGTTTGTATACATGTTTACATTTTGACCAAGCCGGATTTCAAGAACATCTGTTGACATCATGTTTTAGGGTATAATTAGTTACTAATTGACTTTTCCTCAACAAAATAATATTTCTAAGTAAAATTAATCATTCATCAATATTTTTTTCTTTTTTGGCAACATTTAATTCATTCGTAAATGCAAGATATAGCGATATTTCAGTTGATTGTAATGATGTTGATGCCGGATTCCTTATAACGTATTGAAAAATCTAATTTTACACTGCACAAATAAATGATATTTGGACAAAAATTTAATTAATAATAATAACAATCATAAGGCCTCATAATTCAAAACATTATATACACAGTGTATTCATAAATACTTACGATAATTATCTTTAAAGATACGCTTTAAAATATCCTGGATGTTCACCAAACATTTTCGATCGGAGCTCTTTGACGACAGTGGGGATATGCTGACAACCAAAATGGTGATTTATTAAGTAGGATACACATGCTACCTGTCTAGTATAATTGTATTTGTTTTCTTTATCGACACTTTAGAAGATAGAAAAAAATATGTTGAATATTATCTGTCAAAAATGCAAACAAATAGTTATGCCCATGACAAAACGCATTTGCAAGGCACCGGACATATAGTTGTTCCCTTTGATTGAAGAGAATGCTCTCACTTATTTTAATGTGTTTGTCTTTTGTCAGATTGAACGGAAGTCGCTATGCGAAAAATTAAATGCGAAGCTCATAGCTGGCGTCCGGAATGGTAATTTTGTTGTTGATTATATTACTATGCAACTGAGATTTATTTAATACGATGCACATGCTACATGTCTAGAATATTTTCATTCTTTTCTCGATCGACAGTTCAGAGGAGATGTTGCTAGAATACAAAAGTTCGTACATTTAGTAATGTAGATGCATGGACATTTTGATATATGAGAAAGGAAGATTAGTTTATTGTCAAGTATTAGTCCCAGCATTTACTATCTCAAAATTAGGAAGTTGCATACACTAAGTTCAGGATCTAGGTGGACATTTTTTTATTCCAAAAACGCATCGAACCGTTTTAGATCTGAAACTATTTTTCATATCCTTTGTTTCTATTTGTTATTTCATCAATATCGATCATGTAGAACTAACTTTGTCGCACGGAAATTATGTTGCCTCCTGACGAACGACAATGAGAAACCCAAAACATACTACGACCGATTTTTTTTCCATTTTATTCTGTTCGTTGGTTATGCTACGTGGATACATGTTTGTCTTTATATCGTTTCCCCTCCAAATAATTCGTCCTCTTCTGTTTCTGCTTTCGCTTGCGCAACTTCTTCCGCTTCTTATAATACAACATTGAAATGCTTTGTCTTAAGGCGCAGTACTTTCATATTTTGCATGTATATATATTAGGATTGTGGCGTATCAAGAAAAGGTCACTATGATTTTGACCTTAAAGACAACGGTAAAATATGTTCATTTTTATCAGTGGTATCTTGTCTCATTTTATTTGAGGGGTATATGCTTCAGGATGTGGCGGAGTGTCGCATATTAACACGTGGTCAATGTGACCTTAATTTCAGTTGATATGTGACATATTTGTGTTTGTTGTAAGTCTCAGTTCCCTCATATTTGTATGTATATGTATTAGAACATGGTAGAGTGTTGCATATAAAAATGATGATCCTGTGACCTTGGTCTTGAATATCAAGGTCAAATGATATGGGTTTTTGTTCAGAGGGGCAGAACGCAGAACTGTCCAACTATTTTTGAACAGGAGTATAAATGCTAATGTTATAGAAATGGAATCTGTTTCAGCCGTATCTATAAGCTAAAGTATCAGAGGTACTCCAGTCCAATCTTTTCTATGAAAGTGTGTCTAAAAGAAGGGGGAAGGGTGTTCCAGATTATTTTTTGACGTTCAAAAAGGGTAAAAATGCTCAAAATGAATGAAAGGTTATTTTGTTTTCAGTCATTCCGAGGAAGTGAAATATAATAAATACATGTATAAGGTAAACCCTGCCCAAATTGTGTTTTGAACGGGGGTCTATGGGGGGGGGGGGGGGGGGGTGTCCTAATAATATGTCGGGGTTCAAGATGGGTAAAAATGCTAAAATTAATTAAATGCTTTTTGCTAGCTATATCTGAAAAAGACTAATATATCAAGCATAAAAAGGGGAACCATTCCCATGTCTGTGAAAAGCGTGGTCTCAAAGAGGGTCCGCTTCTCCTTCTGCCTATGTCACCTTCACCACAATGTGCAATTATTATTTTTCTATCCGTGATAGGTTCTCTGGCCAACATTTGTTTTGCTTGTACTAGCCTCATGATATGCGACCGATGCATGGATTTTCCATTTTAGTCCACTAAAACAGTACCTTTAATTAATAGAGAAAGACATACAATACAACGATCAAAAGAAAAAATCACAAAAGAACAAACAATGATCAGCAAAATACTACACAGAAATATACAGATTGGGCAAAGCTAATGCCACTTAAAAGCAGGGATGAACTCAGATACATCTGAAGGATAATTAGTTTCTGATCCACCAGTAGCACATATCGTGTTAATCTTGTTACAAACTCGGCGATAAGCAATGAATGAGGCAATGATCGGGCTCTGATGTATCCTCCAGAGCTGGAAGTTAAAGAGACCACAGATACAGCTTTGTCCGCATCATGTTTGGACTTATACCTCGAATTTGACGACAGTGGTCAACTCAGTACTAAAATTTATGATAAACGGGACGACTTCAATTTTAAAATCATAAATGTTCCAAACATGTGCAGCAATATACCAGCTTCTGCTGCATATGGTGTTTACATCTCACAAATGATTCGCTATGCAAGGGCCAGTAGCAATTATTCTGATTTCCTGAAACGTCATCTTCATCTGCGAAACAGGCTACTGGACCAGGGCAATGAAAAGATTCGCCCTATTCGATCTCTTAAAAAGTTTATATTCCGATACCAAGATCTTGTCGAAATATATTCGTCTCTGCAGAAACGATTATAAGCGATGCATTTTCATATAGTGAAAATGTATAAAGATAAAGAAGTCAAGAAAAATGTCAAGGATATTTTTTTTATCAATGTGTGACGTAAAAATATTTTTGACATTTACGTCTCCGAATATGGTACTGCTTTGACAACTATTTTACCTATTTTGTTCCTGTATTTAAATACTGTTATAGTGACAGCCGGAACCTTTGAACCGTAATGAGAGCGGGTGGTTTGGCGCTTTAAAATCTGATTCAATCCACCATTTCTTCAGAAATGCCTGTACCAAGTCAGGGTCATTACGGTTTTCACAGTTTTCCGGTTGTTGACTGATTTTGTCTGTTTATATAATTATGAGTTTTGACTTTCCCTTTGTAAGATTGTTCGGAGTTCGGTAATGTTGTTATTACCCTTATTATATCATATAGGATCGCAAAACACGAACTGCTAAAAAAATTCATGAGTAAGAACAGGTGTTATACGGTCTTATGCATCAAATAAAGGGAAATGAATATTGTTAAATCGCAAATATTTAATATTTTATTGCCAAAAATGCAATTTATACTTGAACTGAACATGTCTACTAGCTACGTTATGCTATAAAACGATGCAAAGCAAATCCATGAAAATATCAGATTCACAAATCCAAATATGTTAAGCCTTATTGATTACATGCTAATATATATACTGGAAAAAAAAAGTTAAGGATCATATTTTTTAATTGCTTCCAAAACAAATATAAATGCAATTTTGACCATTTGTTTTCTCCATATTTTCTTCCATATGTTTACAATACAGAAATGTTACCTGTAGGCCCGTGCATTTCATGAGTAAATGATTACACGAATGAATACTGATACAGGGTAAAACAAAGTGTTTCAACGCGTCTACAGAATTGACTGTAATGTTTATTGAAAGATATTTGTGAAGTTTTCGATAATTGTCGACATTCTACTGACATTTCACATGATGAGGCGTCATTTAACAGGTAATGAGGCAGCCCAAGCAGTAGGCATGTTCCAAGCTGGTCAAGTTCAAAGAGCTGTTGCTGGACAGTTTAATATCTCCCAAAGTGTCATCTCAAGGTTATGGAATGGATTCCATCACACTGGCAATATTGCAGAGAGACCAAGGTCAGGTCGTCCGAGGAAAACGACGATGCGCCAAGATCGTTATCTCTCCAATATGGCAAAGCGGCAGAGGTTCCAGATTGCTGTTAGGCTCAATTCTGACTTTCGTACAGTTACAGGGGTAGGTGTGTCATCACAATTAGTCAGAAACAGACTGCATACAGCTAATATGCGTGCCTACCGACCTGCAGTTCGTCCCATATTGACCTTAAGACACCGAACAGCGCTCTTGCAGTGGACAAGAGACCATGTGAATTGGCAACTGCGTCACTGGACCCCTGTTCTTTTCACAGACGAGTGACGTTTCTGTGTAGACTTTCATGATGGACGCAGGCGTGTATGGCGCATGCCAGGTGAACGCTATGCCGACAGCTGTGTAACTGAACACGATCGTTTCGGAGGTGGTTATGTGATGGTTTGGGCTGGTATCAGTATCGACAGTAAAACTGACTTACACGTGATCTCTGGAAATCTTTCAGGTGTAAGTTACAGAGATGATATTCTACACCCTATTGTGAGATCTTACGCGGGTGCTGTTGGTTACGGTTTCATCTTAATGGACGACAATGCTCGTCCTCACAGAGCTCGTGTAGTGACTGATTACCTTGAGAATGAAACGATCGAGCGAATGGAGTGGCCTAGTTGTTCGCCGGACATGAATCCGATTGAACATGCATGGGACATGCTACAGAAGGCCGTTTCTACACGTCCGATACTCCCAAACAACCGACAGGAGCTTTCAGTCGCACTGATTGAAGAGTGGACAAGATTGGCACAACTCTGCTTCAGGAGACTTATCCATAGCGTGTCGCGCAGTAATTCGGGCTCGTGATGGACATACTGCCTACTGACGAGCTTCTCAGACTGTTTAACGGACAAACTGAACGTTCCACCCTAACACGGTGTTGTTTTTCATTCTGTTTTTCAGGGGTGTTTGACATTCGAAGCTGCTCCCACGTAATGCTTCAATGATTTTTGATAAACACAATGAAAATGGTTTCGTTTATTATTATTGATTGTTGAATCATATTTATTTTGAAAATTATTGTTATTTGTTAAGAATAAAACAATTTATAAAATATGATCCTTAACCTTTCTGTCCAGTGTACATAAAGAAAAAAATTAAGCACCCCCATGTTTTTTGAAATGATAAATGATACGACAAGTATCACGAGATTACTGACCAGAAAATTTCAAGAACGCAATGGTGACCTGATAGAACATTACATTGGCTGTAAGAAACCACAAAAAAAAAAAATCAAGAAAAATGTTAATTTAATGAATATTTAATCACAATATAACAAGGCCAGTTTTTGCAGTAAAACATGTCCATTTTAAGCATTGACCTTCACAGTTCAAAAAGCACGATCAAATTGTCATTTCACTTTCAAAACGTCACATAAGAATCACCTGACGACATCTATTGTTCAAAGTTCAGTACCGGATGTAACTCCTACGTGCTTGGATGACGGTCTCCAACCTGCGTCTAATCCCTCCAGTTAGACGTTGGATGTCCTGTTGTGATAGCTGCTGCCATTCCCGATGCAATGCTGCTTCCAACTTTCGAATGTTTTGACCAGGAGGTTCCTGAGCTTGTATACGACGGCCTAACATGTCCCAAATATGCTCTATGGGATTCAAAACCGGGCTCATGGCTGGCCAAGGAACAGAAGTCACGGCTTCACTTTGGAGGTAGGCGGTTACTGCTCTTGAACGATGAGGCCTGGCTGTGTCATCCATATACACAGACCTTATAGCTAGTGGGTGATTGTCGAAATGTGTGACAACAACTGGTTGAAAGACGTCTCTGATGTACTGATCACCAGTTAGGTTGCCTTGTATGGTGACTAAATCCAGCTTGCAGTCATGCGAGAGACACCCCCAAACCACTACTGAGCCTCCACCGTAAGGGATAGTTGGTTGGGTGTTCTTTGGGGTATAGGCTGTATTTTTGTCTCTCCAAACCCTCATCCGGCCGTCGATTACATGAAGCAGAAACCGGCTCTCGTCTGACCAATGGATCTTGCGCCATGTCCTTAAATTCCACCCACGTCGTGCTAAACACTATGCCAAACGTGTTCGTCGATGTCGGTCTGCCAACAGTGGACGTTCAATGACTCTCCTTGGCTTAAGTCCCGCTGATTTCCGACGATTTCTAACTGTTCTTGTTGACAGACGACTATTGGGCCGCCAGTGTTGTTTGAGTACGGGACTGGTTGTGAATGGAATCCATCTAACCAAACGCTGCAATGCTCTGTCGTCACGATCAGATGTTACCCGTGGTCTGCCGGGTCTTGGCAAGTCTTTCACATTGTTGGTTTGTGCGTGTTTTTCACAAGTCGACTGACTACAGAATAGTGGTAGCCCATCTGACGTCCAATAGCTTTGAAGGACATGCCGATTATTTGCCATCGTTGTGCTTCTGATATTCGCCTTCGTACCATGCTTACTGAGAATGAATAAATTTGCTAAAACACCGGACTTAAATACCAAATTCGAAGCGTGAACATACTGAATTTTGAGTAATGCGTGAGAGACATGGTTCACGTCCGTGACTAGTCGATATTAGACATAGTGGTCACACCTTGTGAGCACATCTTTTTAATGGAACATTGTTCTTGCTATAATCAATATAAATATTAGAATCTTAACTTAGTGTAACTTATTATGTTCTAATATATCAGAGGGTGCTTAACTTTGTTCTTTGTGTATAGTTGGGCTTGTGGTATTTAATATTTTTAGTTTTCTGTGTAGTGTTTTGTTAACCATCATTTGTCCATTCATCTTTGGGTTTTTTTGGGTCTTTGCATTGTCTGTCCTTCGATTTACGGCTTATGTTTACCCCTTTGGTGTCTTCAAAGTTTTCTGCATATACCTTAGCAATGTCATAAGATCTACTTGCAGACATCACGTCTTTGTTCTCTCCGAAACTATGACAAATCTTTTAAGCATTGCCCCAAAACTTTAAAGGTCGAACAAACTATATATATTGGTTGTATCGTGGATATTAGTCTTTAAAAAAAATAATAAACAACTTCATTCTTTCTTATGTCTCGTATTTTATGTTTTACTTTATATACTTTGGTAATCACAAATTATTCACAGAAGAAACTATGAGTTATAGTTATATATGCTTAAGGCCACATTCAACAATATTTCAGTTATATTGTGGTGGTTAGTTTCATAACTAAGACTTCATATCATGGGTTTACACCGAGCACGCTTCACCATTAGTAGAATGTGAACTATTGGAATAATTTTGAGATGTAGATAAGCAACAAACATACAGAATGTTCTTCAATGGTCATTTAAAAATCGTTTATTATTGAATTGTTGTAAATATTATTAGTGGACAAAATGAAGGTTTTGCATCTTTAAATATATTTGTAAGATTATACACTAATATGTATTTTTGCTATATTTAACAACCATGCTATCAATAACTAGCATCATTATGTTTATCGCTTATAACATTTAGATATTGACAAGATATATCGCTTCTACTTGCATCAGTTTCAGCCAACTGAAAATACTTTCATAGGAATCGCCACAGTTATTTTTACATATCTTATGATGACAAGTGCCACTCGTGGACCGGGAACTACCCACTCTTACGGAGCACCTTGAGTTAGGTGTTGCTCAGTCGTTAGTTTTTTTTAGCAGTGCTTTGTAGATATATTATTATTTGTCCTTTTGTCCCTGCTTAGCATAGTTATTTGTTGTCTCTCCTTCGATTTACCGCTTCTGATTACCCCTTTGATATCTTCAAACTTTTCTGACACTAAATAAATTTAAGCATAAATAAACGTTAGAGAATAGCGAAGAGGCAATCACAAATGGAAAATCCTGAGAAACTGGCAACATAAGGTACACAATACGAAGACAACAAAACAAAAACACAAAACAATATGTGTTGGACACCAATATACGAAAACAAATACAAATCACGTAAATAAGACATGAACCATCATACAAACAACTGGAGGTAAAGGAAAAATATACAAAATGAATATAGCATGGTGTGAAATTATAGGCAATTGTTTTCAAAATATTCTAATTCGTACTTGCTAAGGTATGTCAGTAGCTTTATGCCTTTAAGTAGTCATAGTAACATTGCAAATAATTTCATATAATTGATTTTATTATTTTATTAAAGTGAACACAATTTTTGGTAGATATTTGAATGAGGTCGTTTAATATGTAAGCGTAAATGTATAAAACGTTATTAAACAATCAATATGTAATAAATATAAATGATATGATGCATGTAATAGCCAACGTTTTCATGATATATACTATTTTACCATCATATTGTGTAGCAAAACATAACATCACCATTTGAAGCTAAATAATGTGGATAAGGAATTCTGACTATTAGAGCAAGAGTCATAGATAACTGATTTGGCTAGATCATGTTTTCGTTGATGTGTACTGTATCCAGATCGTTTATATATATATTGATCTAGAACTGTAAACGTTATTACACAAGAATGTGACAGAAATATCCAGAAAGAATAATTAGGTTGTAATTGTATTTAGGTATATTATTGCTGCGAAAGTAAATGTATTAGTATGTCATGCTGTATATGGACAGAGCCTAACTGGTTGATCGTTACGAAATTTTCATTTATCAAATGGTTACGTATATGTAGATTTTTCTTTTCACTATATCCAAAAAGACGTTTACCGAACTTGACTATATAAGTAACACTGCGGTGTCTTATGAGTAACATGAACTGCTAATCTTTTTATGTTTATATGCTGTGTTGCTTTGTTCATAATGTTTTTCAGTTACTTGCGGCAGGTCGGTGGTTTTCTCCTGGTAATCTGGTTTCCTCTCTCAATAAAACTGACAACCACCATATAACTGATATTTGGTTGAAAGTGGCATTAAACACCATTCCGATAACCCCTCCACAACAAAAGGTTGAAAAAAGCTAAATATCGATACTAGATATATCACATACCATTAATTAAAAAAAACAACATAATATTGAAGCCTTGACAGGAAAACAATCAAAGGTCAGTTTTTGCGCTTCACAGTCACAAATATGTCATGATAGCACAAAATTTAATTTCATTCATTTAATTGGTAGCACTAGTATATCTTATAAATCACTCAAACATGCATTGTATGTAAATTAATATAGATATATGATATTCATGAAGTGGTATTGATCTATCAAATACAGTTCTGAATAATAAAGCGTTTCTATGAAACTACCATTCTAGCTAGAAATACACACATGTATGTAAGGTGTACAGATCGATTGTTTGTTATTCTTTACATTCTTTTTATTTCTGTGCATATTTCTATTAGAATAAAAAATGTCTTAACAATATAATAATGTCATAGTAACATTATTAATAGTATATTTGACATCATGTATGAATGAGAAATTGTATTTCACATTACCATAAGAAGACCCAGAGTACTCAAATGAAAGTTTGACAACGCAAATGTATAGTTCAAATGAATGCTGGACAACACAAACGTCAATACCATATAAAAGAAAAACACTAACGTCAAGACCATCTAAAAACCGGGCAACTCAAAAGTATAGTTCAAAAGAAATCTGAACAACACAAACGTCTTTTCTATATGACAGCTGAACAACACAAACGTCTAGCCCACATGAAAGCTGGACAACACAAAAGTATAGCCCAAATAAAAGCTGGACAACAGAAACATATTACTCAAAATAAAGGCTGAACAACACAAACGTCTAACCCAAATGGAAAACTGGACAACACAAACGTCAAGTTGAGTAAGATATAGGAAGACGTTAGCTGCCTGCATCAGACATATTTGCGTAAAGACACAATTAAGGATATAATACAATTGTAATATATAATTTGAGAACAAGAGATACAAACCGGAGGAATAAAACAGTAGCAGTGAGAACACATTCGTCTCTTTCTGCACATGTATAATTTAGAACTTATTCTCGTTAAAATTGTTCATTATCTACCCGGAAACATGTCTGCAAGCATTTTAGAAACGAAAATCTAGTGATATTTTACGCAATATTACATATTATTATGCTTTCTGTAAATTTCTTCTGTAATATAAGTTCATACGATATTTTGGCATATATCACAAAGAATTATATAGCGTTGATATACTATGCGAAAATAGTACATCTACTATGCCAGTTTCACGCGGGAAAGGTTGGGTTTTCAGCTGTCTGTCCAGCTATATATAGCTAGTCCACGTGCAAGGGGGCTATTTCCAATCTGTCAATCTATCATAGTCGTCTAAACGTTTTTTAATACTTGTTATTGTTGTTAATTAAATTTCAAACTTCAAAAATCTTTATATTTGTAAAACCTTAAATGAAACAAAGAATATTCTCACACTTTCAAGACTATCTGATCCAATATATTAGTCACCAATATCAGGAACTCCTTTATTGTAATAATTCTCAATATATTTTGTCTACATATAACAGTCAGCATAATAATAATAATAATGTTGGGTTAGCAATGACAATGCCATATAGTGGTCAAACCTGACCACTATATTGGCATAGTCATTGCTAACACAACATTATTATATAATTAAATATAAACATATTAAATATATTCTGGAAATATGACTTCTATGTTTCATACTGAGAAAGGTGTGGTTATTAGAACAGACTTTTAATTGGCAAATTATGTGGAATATGTAGACGCGGCCCACAAAACAGTCGATAATACAAACGAAAAAGACAAACAAAATATTGTCAAATGTTGACAAAGTAATGGACTTCAATAAGAGTTTGAAGATACCAAAGGGGTAATCAGAAACAAACCCGTAAATCGAAGAAGAACAGACAAAACAATGGCCAAAAGAAAAAGGACAAAAGGACAAAAACAATCTACAAAACATACACGAACCCCACTAAAAAGTCATCAATTATATCCATTGCATTTTCAGGTCTTACTCACAGTGTAAAAGTTTAACATGGTCTTGCTATCGCTGATACACAACCAACCCACTATGTACTAAGAGTGCAACAATTATAATTTTTGACAGACAAATTAGTGATGACGTCCAAAATAGATTCTGAGGGAGTATCTAGATTCTGAGGGAGTATCTAGATTCTTAGGGAGTATCTAGATTCAATTGTAGTTAATCCCTATCATTGTCTGTGTTACTTGACTCGATTCTTAGTTCACTATCCTGTACATAAGTATTGTAATTTATTTTGGGAATTGACGTACAATAAAGTTTCAAATTTACTACTTCATACGTATATAATATACCATGTATTCAGAACAAACAATTGTCATATTTTTTGGCTATATATATTTCATTTAATAGTTAAATGTGTACGTATTACACATCTTACATAACATTGAATGCTCACACGTCTTTTAAACTACTACGTTCATTATATTTACACTTCTCAAATGTGTTCAAAATACACTTAAGAACAACTGTACTCCAACGATTTCAATTTAATAAGTTTGATCATGCCTCTCATTTCATTGAATGTAAAAGTGATATTTGCTTTTATGACTGAAGTATCAGATTTAAAATACAAACTGGTTAAAATCTAGACTGGAAAAAACATAAAAAAAGAAATATCTGCGATCCTCACCAAAAAAGTTAACCAATAAAACACGAAAAAGTATTTTCTACTTATCATCTCCCTTGATCAAAGTTTACTCCAGTTTTTAGCATCATTTTGAGTCCGACTGGTCTGCTGTCGTTCGTAATCCGTTTACATTTTACTCACAGTTTCTCTAGAGAAAACAATCATTTAAGTTGATAAAACCGTAGATATAAATTATCATCAGGTACACTAAAAGTCTAAAAATTGGAAAGCCACATAATACAAAAAATGGGAGCACGAAAACCAAAGTGCATAAACAGAATAGCCAATATCAGCTAAGGTCACCTATATGCTTGAGGAATGATAATATTAGTTTTAATTACACTTACATTATTTAGGAACTGTAAATGTCAATACTACATTGTACATATCTAATAAACCATGTCAGTGCCCTACTCTGACTAACTGGGAGGACGATATCCTCGAGGACTAATAGTCCACCAGTAGAGGCAACGACCCAGTGATAGTGATAAAAACGTAGATATCTAATTTTAGTGGGAATGGCTCGTTTCTGGAATAACACACATTAAATACGCCCAATGTCGAAATATTGGAGAACCGAATAATTTAAAAGTGCTTGAAGTAAAAATAGCAAAGGGTCATACTTAGCTGGTTTGGTCTTTCGGTTCTCTTATTGGAATGGGTGTCGGACCGTTTCCTCCACGTTGGGCACTGTGGTGTCTACCACACAACAACATTGATTGATTGATTGCTGTTTAGCGCCAACTTTATCAGTATTTCAGCTATATCGTGGCGTGAATAAATGACAAAGCTAAAGTATACCAAATTATGTAGGTGATATCTCGAGCTAGTTTTAGAACTTTTCTGACAGTGTGCTTTTTTTGTTTTCCATTTTATTATTATTAATTTTAAAACAATTATCAAATAGAATTAATCGATGTGTATATATACTTCTCCCATTATTACCGCGTTTTAACCCTGCTGAACCAGTGGTGTAAAAATATGTAATCCTCTAGAGGATTAAAACGTCTCATGCCTTTCCCCGCAGAATTGTGTAGAGGTCCGCCAAAGGATTTTGAAATAAAATTCGTGTTAAATAATGGGAGAAACAAATTCTCCGTCAGTTGCCCATGTGGGTTACGATATTTCTCCACTCTCGAGAGTTAAATTAATAATTTTAATCACTCGCCTTACGGCTTGTGGTTAAAATTTTAAATTTAGCTCTCTTGAGTGGAGAAATATCGTAACCCGCGGGCAACTGAAGGAGAATCTATATATATATATATATCTGTTGCCCGTGGGTTACGATATTTCTCCACTCAAGAGAGTTAAATTTAAAATTTATATATATATATACGTCTGAAAATTAAACCAAACAGTGTTAGAATTAGATTTTAGAGCTGTCAAATTTTTGTTCTTCCCTCGACGGGATTTGAACCCACACCATTGATACACTGCAGCACCATTCGCTTAGCCTTACGTCCAGCGCCCTAGACCACTCGACCACATTCATTCCCTAAAAAAGGAGCTTCAATAGTCGTAGTGTTACCTTTTCTCGTAAGGAAAATCTAGGGATAGACGTAAGACATGTGTATATATATAACGTCATTGACTGTAGTATAACTGTCCATTTCTGAGAGAACAACCCAATGAAAATAATTTAGTTGAACCAAAAAACATTCATATTGAAAATTTGAAACACAATGAGACGTAATAGCAACTAAAAAACATATCTACTTGACATAGAGAAAAGTCGCTGGTTGACCTTATCACACTTGGACCAAGCTTGGTCTATTTTTATTCATTTACCCCGGAGGTCTCGTTACCATCCACTGAAGGAAATGGTCGGACGTGATTCGATAGGCGTTGTCATTACTTGCCCACTTTTCAAAAGCGCTTTGAAATGTATTTCAATGACTATATTGCCTTCTTTTAAAGCTGATGGTTTGGTCTGGTTTGATGGTGCTTATCGCCACTTTCAGTGGCGGTCAGTTATTATTGTTGGAGGAAACCGGAGGATAAGGAGAAAACCATCGTCCTGTCGCAAGTCACTGACAAACTGTATCACATAATGTTGTACTCCTTGCGATTCGAACTCACAACATCAGTGGTGATATGCACTGATTACATAGGTAGTCGTAAATCCAACTACCATACGAGCACATGGCCCACTTTTAAAGCTGAAATGACATGGAATTCAAACAGCTGCATGTGTGCTACTAAAGTAATTAGTGGTCTATTATATATTACATTTTTTTCTTTCTTCCGACAGCGATGCAACGGATTTGCGATGTCGCTTTCAACATCGCTATCCCATCGCAGCGAAAACGCACGTCATTGCTGACCATCGCTAGCGAATATAATCGTCGCAAGGATCATCGCAAGCTGTCGCAACAGAGTTGAAATTATTTTAACCTTTTGGCGATATCGCTACCGTCGCTGATTAATTGCCATCTGAAATCATAAAAAAATGTTTTCAAAATCACTAAGCAACACGAACTAAAAACGATAGTAGCGACGCGACAAAAAAGTAATAGTATCGCTTCTCCATCGCAACAACTTCATTGCTCGTCGCATCGCTGTCGCACCCGGAGTATAAATCCACCTTTTACATTGTAATTTTGATAATTTTAACGATTTTGTATATTTTGTCTATGTTGACACATTATTCATGATTAAGATAATTTCTGGTAGATCTTATATATACGTTTACATTATTAATTTGTATAACTCCGGACACTGTGTACTGTTTAATCATGTCCGAAAGAGACATACTAGAATTAACATACGTAAAAACTGGGGATTTAATACATATAAATTGTTATATGTATCGGAATGATTATAAAAGCTAACGGGCATGTAGTATTATACTGTAAATTTTAATTGTCCCTGTACAAACTCTATAGGGTAAAACCGTTGTATATCGTTTTATGTAATTAAAGGTGACATGTAAATTTTCGCATAAAAATGGATGGATATATTAAAAATAGCGGGGTGTTGAAATTTTCGACAGTTTGAGAAATTTTAGACAACACACATAAATATATCCGAAAAACAATAACAGTTTACAAGAAACATGAATATTCGGGTTTTATTTTTTTATCTACCAATGTTTTGTAACTTATTTAAGTTATATGTACTACTATATGGCCGTGTTAATTACTTCTTAAAGGCTGGCGACATTTACAATCAGCTGATCCTGGTAACCATGATAATTTAATCATGTGCAGGTGTTAATCTTATTGGAATGTAAGGAAAGTGATGCTACTTCCATATTGTCATCTGTAAAGTCGCTAGGAAGTTTGTGGTGAATAAGATATCTTACTTATTTTCTTGTTTACAACAACAAAATTTTAAGATGTAAATTTAATGTTACCTGTAATCTTATACTTAACATTAGATGATACCTATCTTTTCATTAACAGTACCCTACATGATAATTTCAAATCTATACAGTGAAATTCAAGTAATCGCAATTATAGTTAAATACCCACAAGACTCGTCAATGAAAATTTGGAAATTACAAAATAAAATACTTTAAGAAGATAAATATACGATGGTTAATGTTACGCAGTGTGCGTACCCAGGACTAAGAGAGTTTACAGGGTAATATATTTGTGTGTGTAATCTTGTCATAAGAAGTTATTTCCTTTGATTTTTTTATTCTGTAATATTTAGTTTATTACTCGAACTAGATTATTTTAAAAAATAGAAATAAAATAATAAAAAAAAAAAAAGAAAAGAAAATGAAACAAAGAAACAAAAAAAAAGTCAGATCCAAATAAAGTGAGCGCTTGAATTTTCTAAACAGTTTAATGAAATGTTAAAATAAAACAAACATATATAATTTGTAAAACCTAAATATAATCAAAACAATCGGATACATGACAAGAAATCAATATTCGTTTTAACATGTAGAAACATAAATAATAATATTATATTACTATATTTCAATTTTTAAAATCAATTTCAACCTTCTGTTACATCTTTATTGCAATCCCACAACAATCAAGGATGAGAAGTCGGAATCATTTTTATCTCTAAAAAAAAGGGGGTGTTGATTTTTGTTGTCCATGATACATCTTACTGTGTTAAGACAATGATACTAAGAAGCATGTATTACGGTCATGGGGAATATGACTTTCTCTATTTGCATGCCAAATCAACGCACTTCAACCAAATCAAAACAAATGTCACAACACCTTCAAAATCACAACTTTTAAAATTAAATAAAGAATTTCGAGAAAAGGTTTTGACAATTCATGGTCTTCTGACGGTTGTTAGAGTATGATCAGGGATCGTGATCGTATGTAGTTGGATATACAACTACCTGTGCAATAAGTGCCTATCACCACTAAAGTTGCGAGTTCAAGTCCCACTCGTGGCGAGGTGTATGCGATATAGCATTATGTGATAAATTTTGTCAGTGACTTGCGACAATTCGGTGGTTTTCTCCGGGTACTCCGGCTTCCGACACCAACAAAGCTGACCACCACAGTATAACTGAAATAGAGTCTGATGAGCGCAATATTAACTACTTTATATTCAGGAGCTATTCTATGAGGCAGAGTTTATACAAAAACTTATCAAATACAAACGAATTACAGAAACTATAAAGCGTTTATTCTCAAATTCAGGTATTTGTTTTATGTTCTGTTAATAAATAATCCAAACTTTGCTAATTTGATACCAATAACATACTCTCAAAGAACAAGAGATAAAATAAAAAGCAGAAACAGCTTCCTCTGCCTCATTGCTTTTTAATGTTGCCATTGTAAATTTCCCACCTATAGATAGTGATATACTAACAGATCTTACGTCCACGGCCTCTGAGTACTAAGCTATTAGTCAAGGTTTGATCAAGAAATCTTTTATCTTTTAAAGTTTGTTTCGTTTGAAAGTATTCTGTAACTTGTGACAGCTTGTGGGATATGACAATTATATTTAGTTCATAGTTCACCAATGCTCCTCTGTCATATTATCCGATGGCCTTGTGGACTATTTAATTATAGAATTACATTTGCGTCACAAGGAAAAATGTATGTCAAGGGTATCGATTTTGACTTTCTACGATTTTCCTGACAGTGTAGCATTTTTTTTTCATTTCATTATGCATATAATTCCGGATTGCGATACGGCGGGTGCCACTAGTGGTACAGGAACAGCTCACCCTTTTGGGGCACCTGAGTTGAACCCAGGTCTTTTGTGTGGTTGGTGGTGCTCAATCTTTAGTTTTCTGTGTATAATTTTGTAGACCGTTGTTTGTCTTTTTATCACTTTTCGTTTGGTAATTGTGATGTCTGTCCTTCGGTTTAAGGCTTTTGATTACACCTGTGTTATCTTAAACTTGTGTTGGTCATTAACAGCTGCTGAAAGTTGTCATTAATGTGAAAGAATCGAGAAGCATTCTCCAAAGTTGATGCACTCATTTACGTCGTATGCTAAAGGTGGGGTTCGGGGTTTACGATGCTTAACGCCACTTTCAACAATATTTCAGGTATATCTTGGCGGTCAGTTTTATTGCCGGAGGAAACTAGAGTTCCCGGAAAAAAATTCCGACCTGTCGCAAATCAATGACAAACTTCATCACTTAACGTTGTATCGAGTACACCTCGCCATGAATGAGGTTCGAATTCACATCTTTAGTGGTGATAAGCATTGATTGCACAGGTAGTTGTAATTCCAACTACCATACGACCACGACGGTCACGGTGTACTAAAGGCTAAAGAAATATCACGAAGATATGCTTAGGGATAATTGATAGTTTTAGCCAATTAAAAAAGAGCATTGAAATGAACTGAATACTGAAACAAGGAGTACTCTATACACGAACAGTGCAATTTCATATGTATGCCTACACTGCAAGAGGCATGTTTTAGTACGGGGAAAACAGTTACCGATTCTAGACTTCGAACCCAATATGCTTGGGATTTCGCAGTATACACTTATTGATTGGGTATGAGAGTAATATCACTTTTATTGTCCCCAAAGTACCAACTATTATCCGAGGAAAAGCCGAGGACAATAGTTGGTACAGAGGGGACAATAAAAGTGCTATTACTCGAATATCAAGTCTATAGGTGTTTTATTATACTGAACAACTGTGCAATTCAAAATTCTGAATTGTACACCCTTTTCTGATGGATTTCTAATATACTTTTTTTAGTGCTTTTTAAAACTAATACATTTTCACGTGTGTATTTGAAAAAAAAACTAAAAAAAAAAACTACATTTTTTATTTAGTTCGTTCTTTTTTGTATGGATATTGACATTTGTCCTCTATTAGAGGGTGATATGATCATTCCTTTATATACATCATTTAATTTAAATCAATGAGATGAATGATTTAGAAAAGTCCGGGAAATATGATTGCTTAAATTACCACAGGGGGAATAGTCATTGTTTACTTGCTGTCTGAAATAGTCCGAGGACTGGCATTACGTCATTTGATTTAAACCAATGAGATGAATGACTTAGAAAAGTCCGGGAAATATGATTGCTGAAATTACCACCGGGGGAATAGTCATGCAGTTTTTATTAGGATGCAATAGCAAAACTACTGTCATGTTTTTATTAAGGTAAAATGATAGTGAAGTATAATAATTTCTTTTAACTCGAGTTCTCTTTAGCACATGCATATCTGTTTATGGAATATGTATCATTGACGTTTTAGTGACAAATATACAAGTTTAGCAAAGTGGGCATAAAATGGTGTACGTCCCATATCCTTCATTCTCAAGTGTTTTGACATATCAGGTCTTATTTAAGACGTTAATATATATTAATATTATAACAGGAAAATAAATCAAATAAGACGAGAAAAAAATATTTGCCAACATGAACTATAATAACTACCAGTACAGTGCTTCTGAATGAAAAAAATAAGGTTTTTTGAAATTATATTTGTTGTAGTGACATAAAATGATAATAAATAAATACATTTTCAGAACAGTTCCCAAATTTGGTAGAAAAATCATAGAAGAGGCAAAATCGATACCCCTAACACAGATATATTATCGCTCAATTTCCTGGCTAGGTACAGGGTTGGTCGGGGGGAGGTGGTGTTAAACTAGTTTTATGGGTCTAAGTCTCCCTCTTTTGAAGTTATGTAAAATGATAAAAAAGTCATAAATGAAGGTGTGTGTGTGTGTGCTTCGGATAATCCCTGTGTCCATTTCTGTTTCTCTGCAACTGTAATTGTACATGTATATATTTGTAAATAGTTTTGTAATTCTCTATACCTATGTATTGCAATGTTTTATTGAGAAAAATAAAGATATAGTGAAATTATGACATATCATGTCTAGCAGTAGTTAATACCATCATGTCATGGATAATTAAGGGTCACACGTATGACTGGAATTCCATATATATAAATTTACACATTACGACAATCTCCTTATGTACAAGTACATCTATAATTACATTTTATGTTTAATTGCTACTTGATATTATTCACATTATCCTCATTGCATACCCAATAACTGGTATTATTCCGGAAATATTTTGTGCTTGTTCCAAGTCAGAATTAATTTCCATTTTCTATTGTATGCGGTTTGGAGTTTAATGTGAGCCAGAAAAAATGCACCTTCTTATCGAAAAAAAGGAAATGCAGTTTGTCATGGAAATATAGACTGCCTGTTGAATATATACAAAGTGTGCATTCATATGAACAGTATGAAACTAGGTATATGTAATTATGTTGTCATATTCTGCAACTGCATATATTGCAAATACGTTTCTTTTAAAAATGACGACATACACTGATACAGTGACAATATCTGTTGTTATAATAAAAACATATAAATATGTAGCTAAGGACAAGTAACATCCTTAATAATGTTCTAAGAAAATTTAGTTAACAATAGATTATTCACCAAAAAAGGATGTTACTATCCCAGCTTAAATATACAAATGTACATATAAAGTAACCCCTTCTTAAATGGGGAGCCTGACCTAATAACAAAGTCTTTCTTAACAGGAGCTACATTCCTTTGGCATGGATACCAACTACCTGTGTACCTACGCAAATATAATATCTCAAAATGTTTTATAATCTGTTAAAAGCTCCCAAATATGTTCCCTATGTTACTGTAAAAATCTTGCCCCCTTTAATCCATATTTATTCTATATCCTGACTTTTGTTCTTAAAACAGAAAATATTTAAAAAAAATGCTATGCTAGGAAAGAAATATTCAAAACAGGGATTATAATTTGTCAGTATTATACTGAACATATTACGTTATTGTTTTCCTCTGTGTGAATGCACTCGTGTTATTGGTACTTATGCATGTCTTTAATGATGTTTTTCTCTTATATATACATTTTAGAGTAACACTAATTATGCTTTATATACAGAAATAATATAAAATAGAGAGAAAAAAAGACAATCAAGCGTGTGAAGTCATGTTGTAATGGTAAACAGTGAAGGGGAATCATTACAACAACATAAGGTCTGTGGTGAAAATAGTTGTTTTCAGTATTTCGTCTCTGACACAGTTTATTAGATATATCTATTACTGGAATTTATAGTTCCTAAATAATGTAATTATTATGAAAACGAAGGTTGTCCTCCTCTGGGCATACACGCCATTTGCCGAATTAGGCTATCCTGTTTTGGCTATTTGAATTTCTTGCTCCAAAAGATTTTAAAATTATTTTGATTTCCAATCATTCGACTTTGAGCGTACCTAATGAAGGTTATTTTAGAAATGCGTCGTGTGCATTAAATTAGATATCTACGTTTTTATTACTATCACTTGGTGAATGCATCTGCTGGTGATCTATTAGTTCCCGAGAGTATCATAAGCTCAGTAGTCAGTGTTACTGATATGGTTTATTAGATATATATTGTTATCCTCCTTCGGGCATAGATGTCCTTAGCCGATTTTGGCTATCACCTTTGGTCCTTTCATCTTCTTGCTATTAAAGGCTTTTATATTATTTGGCCTTCAAGCCGTTATTGAGCGGTTCTGATGAAAGCTAATACACACACGTTTCATGTGCACTAAATTAGATAACTACTTTTATTGGGAGATACACAAAAATGAGACGGGTAAAACCGGTTACCGAACCCAACACTCCTGTCAATGATATTGCCAGTGATTGAACAAGATAGGACAGCCCGCTTGATTCGTGTATGGATAATTCTATGTTCTATGAATGTACAAGACAGCTTCCTGCAGCTCATGAAGAACAATAATATGTTATTAGGAAAAGAGTACATCAAAATGTACTCCATATAGACACATATACGTTTGTTAGAACATCTTAAGGAGCAATCTATTAACGGTGTTTGCATGGACAGAGAACAAACGCATCAAATATACCTCAGAGAATACCCGAAATGGGCAGTCTTAAATTGAAAGTCCAGAGAAACGGGCAACATAGAACGAAGACGAAGAAGAACAAAGCAAAAACACAACAAAAGACATGTCGCACACCACTACTCGCAAATAAACACAAATAACGTAAGCAAGACACGAATCTCCCAGAAACAACTGAGGAAATTGTAACGGACATAACAACATGGAACTCACAACGTATAGACACACAATAGGACAAAAACTAAAAAGATGAGCAACGCAGACCCCACCAAAAAAACTGGTGGTGAACTCAGGTGCTCGCGAAGGATAATCAGTTCCCGTCTCTTATATGACACCCGTCGTGTTACTCATATAGAGAGTCTAGCCCGGTAAATGTCTTGGCAGTGATGTAGGAAAGAACACATCTACGTAAAGAGTAAAAGATCTATTGTCATTTGAGATATGGATATTTCGTAACGGTCAACCAGATTTTGATGGCACTGGGTTAGGACTATAAGCGGAGGTTTAGATCGCCACAGGGAAAGAGGATATAACACAGTATATCTTGCAATAAACATATATGTCTACTAAACATGGACGAACCCAACAGCTGACATTCAATAATCTAAAGCATATATATTTATCAAATAATTCATGGCACCAATGTCATGTTACAATTGATGGACAAGTCGGCTACCCCCAATATATTATATGAACCAAGCGAACAGCTTTGATATGTGAAAAGATTTAAGTGATTAAAATTTTCAAGCTGAATTGTTGAGAGTACACACCTAATTCCCCCAATATATTATTTGTCACAGTATTTTGGTGACACTGAGTGAAGTACCTTGAGAGGCTCCTAAGATAGGTGTTTGCATAGACAACTTGAGGAGTCAGCTATGAACGGTGTTTGTATGGACACTAATTTAATTGTGATAACCAATACAGATTGAGTGATTGATGGTTTATTAGCGCTTAGGCGCAAATATTCTGTGTATATTCAGGACGAGAACAAGTTCAACAGTATATAAGATATACACTAAAATGAGGGAGGGACGGACAACCGGGCCGATTATTTCTGCTGACACTGGAAAAATATGGTTAGTTGGATGTGGACACAAAATGAAGCCTTTTATTTCCACTACAATGCGCTGTTGTTTTTTTGCGAAATCTACAAACAGATCTTCAACGTGCAGAGAGTATGACACTCTCAAAATTCGATATTCACTATGGTTCATGATCGGCCCTTATCATTATAACCTGACATCTTCCTTATCGAGAGGGTAACATGGGGACGCAGATATAGCCCTGCAATCCATCACCAATGCCAAGTAACGAATAAGAACGGTAAGAGAAAGGTCATTACCTGTATTAATACCGAAACAATTAAAACACATAATTAGCATGTATGTTTGTACATTTTACTCTCAGATTGGGATTTCTGAAGGTTGATGGTAATATTGTGCTCATAGACATGGGTATTTTTTAAATTCTAATTTGATTCACGTATCTAATATCTTGAATAAAATCGGAAATTGTAGCGAAATAATTCTTTTCACTTTTCGCCAAATTGTCGTGTGTGATAATATCCCACTGAATCACTTAGTAATCGGAAATTGTTTTGCTAATCAATGGATTGGGACCGGGGCTATCTGTATTTCGTGCTTTTGGTCGACATAGTTCAAAGTTATCATTTGCTAACTATATTGAGGTCACCCCTCTGGACTATATTTAATAGGCGATACATGAACTTTGAAGAAATACCGTATTATGATATCAACGTTCTTCAAAGTGCAATCGTTCTAAATACCTGTACTTAAGCAATATACACAGTGAGAGTGTGTAAGGAGTAATTCATACGAACGTGTGTAACCTATTTAAACTATAGATTAATTCCAAAGATTATTTAATCTTAATATGCATATTATCGATTTTGAACATTATAACAGTAAAAGTACAAATCAAATTCTCTTGTAGCTGTAATGTATCCTGTTACATAGTCAAGTTATTTTACACGACATGGTGGACATCTGGATCCAGGTCTCACACGACATATTACAATAATTATCATGAGAAGGTTACAAAACTAAGAAACATATACACGATAAAATGAAAAAAATTACTGTTTCTAATTCAAATAGAAAAATTGTAGAATATGGCAAAATTGAGACCCTAACAAACATATACATGACCGCCTACTTTCCTGGCTTAGCACAGACACTTCAATAGATTGTGTGTGTGTGTGGGGGGGGGGGGGGGGGGGGAGGGTATCCCATTCTGTGAGTCTGACTTTTTATGTGCCTATATATACATGTACATATGTATCCTTACATACAGAATAATATATTAATTACAAGTTGACTTATTCACACTCTGAATTGGCAAATTTCCCAATTATAATGAATAAATGGATAGTTTTAAAATGTTTACAAAATTTTGAATTTCTCCTAAGTACAAATTTTGTACACTAATAATTACAATGGAAATTAATTAATTATTCTTATCATTATACTTGATGTCCTTAGTTATTGAAGGAGAGCAATTACATAGGCTATGCCTGATGTGCAATCCCATTGGATATTGTATTTATGCATTTATTCAATAAAATATTTGAATTGAATTGAATTGAAATTTGTTTCTCCCATTATTTAACACGAACTTTATTTCCAAATCCTTTGACGGATCTCTACACAATTATGTTGCTAGGACGCAGTGCGTCCTATATATTACTACGACACGAACTTGTAACGGCTGTTTGACACATTTGACGGTAATTATGACTAGAATTTAAAGAGAAGTGTATTTATTTGCTGACCATTAGAAGTTTATTAAATAAATAATGTCAGACAACAATGTTAACTAATGAATGCAACAAATGTATTTTGCGCGCAAGTAACCGCACTACACAATCCACTAACCTTCATGTTTACAGTAGTTTCCCTACATTGATAACTAGACGGTGATGTAATTAAGTTACTGATATTTTCCAATTTGATGGCATTTTGAATATAGCTACTTAAACAAGTAAAATGCTCACAAAATCGTAAAATAAATCAGTAACCAGCTGGTGTCAATGTCACCAGCGTTCCTTGTATACTCGCATCACCTGATGACGACAAATTACAAAAGTCGATAGATGGTTGTCTTAAGTTTTTTTTCCGGAAAAAATTATATGTCAAGAAACAATTCGAGAATTTTAGCGGAACAGCCGTTGAATTTCATACATTGGAAACCCAAAATTTCAACACTAGCTTTTATGACACCCCTTTGGCCCCCAACAAGCTTGGTTCTTTGGCCAATCTTTGGATCATCGTGATAAAACAACATTTTGTGATGTATTTTATTAGCAGAGGAAATTCGCGAGTTTTGTTTACATTTTTGTTCACGTTGTCAAGGATTTATTAATAAACCTAGAGATTTCCGGAAGAAAAAGTATTCCCGACAGGTTATGATCTTTTTCTAGCCAATTATGGATTTGACAACATGCGGGGAAAGGCACTATACATTTTAATCCTGTAGAGGATTACAGATTTTTCCACCACTGGTTCAGCGGGGTTAAAACGGCGTAATAATGGGAGAAACCAAAATTAGTGCGCATGACGCGTTTCAGGAATAACCTTCATCAGGTACGCTCTAAATCGACAGACTGGAAAGCCTAATAATTTAAAGTTTGTTGATGATGACGGCATGCGAAAGAATACTCGTATTTTGTTTTCTTGTTGAAAACACCACATCTGAGAAATACATTTATACAAAACAAATAACATCAACATGACAAATTTGTCCTGATGTAGCGTTTGTCGACAGAAATAAAGAGTACACTCAACAGCAGGATGAGGGACAGTTTCATACTTATTATAGGGTATGAGTTGTGCTCATTATTGAAACTCTACTGTTAATGTGAAATATAAAACAGCAATAAAGTGTCGTTCCTTTATTTTAATATATGTAGAATAGCTACTCGTGTTCATTTACACCCATATCCTTTCTTACTAAATGTCATAACTTCTGACAAATGTCTTATGTTTTTTTTATCTTTTTTATCTTAGCTATTTTCACATGAGTATTCATTCATTCTGATTGTCAAGAGTACTTAAGAGTGTCTTCTGTTCGTCACTGGGCATATTTTGTAATGAAACCCACCCAGCTCAAACCTCTATTTGCCAAGCGTCTTATTATACATGCATTTGATATGATTTGTTGTTGCCATGGATCATCAATTAACTAGATAATAGTCCAGTGTAGAGCTGCTATGTTAATGCTTGTACACTCTGTACTAGCTATTTCGTCGCTATAATATCACAAAAGAATCTCATTAGGTCCAAAATATTTTGATACATGTATGTATTTACCATCCATAATGTACACGTTCTGTCCATTAAATATAACTAAAGCCATCGCGTGCGTGATCGTATGGTTGTTGGATTTATAACTGACATCAATGAAAGTGAACACGATATTTTTTCTGTTGCATGTACAATCATAGAATTATTAAAAGCGGGTAATTAATTCCAATTCACGGATAGCAATGGGAGGATTGTCGAATAAGGGATATTATTAATAGTTTTTACTGCTAATAAAATGAAAAACAGAACATACTTCACTGTCAGAACACAATAGTAGACAGAGGCAAAATCGGTACTATTAAGCATTTTACCTTCCAGGACCACCTCGATTCCCTCTCTGGTTTCTTTGTGGGGTCCGTGTTGCTCAACGTTTTAGTGTTCTCTGTTATGTTTTTTTTGTTCGTATTCGTTATGTGTCTTGTGTCCCCTGTTGCCTGTATATCTAAACCGTCCATTCTTGATGGGATCTTCTGTTTCATCTAACCTTTATTTATATACATCACCGTTGTCATATGTAGTTTGATTTATTACCACCTATGCAATGAGTGCATATCACTAACATTGTGAGTTCGAATCCCACTAATGACGAGGTGCACTCGATAGAATATTATGCAATAAAGTTGTTCAGTGACTTGTGGCAGGTCGGTGGTTTTCTTCGGGTGTTCCTCCTCCAATAATACTGACCGTCATGGTACGGCTGAAATAATGTTGAAAGTGACGTTAAGCACCATAACTCTAGTCCGCTCACTCCATAAGAAAGATTGAGGAGGAACTATACACCTTTAAGCGACGGAATGATTATTGTTTCCTTTACTACTTCTGATAAACATTATTGCATTTCATCACAGCACATCATCTATATACCTCCTGAAATTATTTGAACTGTCAATTAATTTCTAAATGGTGAGTTAGCAACATATAATTAAGAGTCGGGTATTTTCTTTTAGATTGACAATGGAAGGGCCATCTTCTAGGTTTTCAGTTGTGTCAACAAGATCCACATAAATCAGTTAAAATATTATACGTACAACCCTTGTACTATATCAGTATGTTTTTGGTGTTTTTTGTTTTTGTTTTTGTTGTTGTTGTTTTTTGTCTATAACTATGTGATCATAATAGTTTGATAAATATATATAATAATGTCAAATACTGCCACACGTTTACTGTCTATTTTAATATCTAAGTCACTGTATGGTTTATGAATAGATACAGTAGTAGTTATAATTTAATAAAGAAAGACAGTCACGCGATTTTGCATTAAAATAGAGGGAAACACAAACAATATCCAGCGTGAACCAACATTGAATACAAAAGTTAACCAACAAAGACTCGTTACAAAAAGCAGGCAGTTTTCCGGAAGGGTTATGAAATGAAAAGTACCACAACGTCAGAACAGTTCCAAACCCCAATCCTAAAATTACTGAAACAGAAGCACAATCGATTCCCCTAACACTTATATACAGGACCATTCACTCTCCTTTCTTTATACGGGCACTTCAATATAAACTGATGATGTTACGTAAACTAGTTTTACTTGTATGGACCCCTCTTAGTGAAATGAGGCAGTTGTAGTATTGCTCATGTGAGAACAAGCCAACCCAGACTTAGTGTAAAGACTGCGGCGTCCTTAACTTGATCTGTATGCTTAATATATTTATCCTGTAACATAGACACTGCGAAGTAATGAACTAATCCATGCAGTTTACTCGTTAACAGCAATTCTGTGTCTAAATAAAAATATAATTTTGATACACAGATCCTGTAATATAATTTTGAGATATATAAATTTTGTATGCAGGGGCTGTATTATATCAACAAATGAAAGAAAACAAAATTAGACGACCACTCTCCGAAAAAAATGTAAAGGCAAAAGCAAATTAATTATTATGGTGCTTAACGCCACTTTAAACAATATGTCAGTAAAATCGTGGCGGTCAGTTTCATTGGTGGAGGAAACCGGTATACCCGGAGAAAACCGCCGACCTGCCGTAAGTTACTGATAAACTATATCACATAATGTTGTATCGAGGACACCTCGCCTGAGCGAGATTCGAACTCATCACGTTAGTAGTGGTAGGCATGGTTGCATAAATCCATCTACCATCACGACCACGACCCCCCCCCAAAAAAAAATAAAGAAAAAGCAAGAAAAAACAAACAAGAACTGTAAAAACAAACCCCAACAATCTAATTAAATCAGCTGTTGTAATACCCTACGCTCCGACTAGCATCTGACAGAACCCGATTAGAGGTCGTTTCTAAATGAACAGTCAATGGAAAGTATGACAGTAGTACAAGTTTGGCAGTGCCGTTCGAGTTTATTTTATCAATGCATGACAAACGTTGACCTCTCTGAGTGGCTTAATATTGCAATATAAATTAATTTTAGAGTTATATGTCATTTTATACGTGTTTTGATTGGTTTAAAAAGTTGAGGTTATTTGTCAATGTACGGAATCTAAGAATAAACTTCGTTCTCAAGGTGCCGTTGTCATTGGGTGATTTTCTTTAAATGAGGCACCTTTGGGTTTATTTAAATCTATTTCCGATTAATTGCCTTAGTTTGAAAACATAAATATATTTTTCAATATCATAGCAAAACAAGCTTGAATTAATTTATAAGGATAGATCGAAATTATTTGTTCGGTTCATTCGAAATAACCTCAATCAGGTTGTACATACCCTTGCGTAACCCGCTACGCAGGTTACACGGTGTGTACAACCTCATTGAGGTTATTTCTTCATGAACCGAACACACATTGCGATCAATCTTTAAATGCATTCGAATGCAAAAAGTTCATCTGGATATAACTTCTAATCGGGTTCTGTCAGATATTAAGGGGAGATTAGAGGATTATAGCAGCTGATATTCATCAGATTACTTTTTTGTTCTTGCATAATTTTCTTTTTGTGGTATATTGCGGATATATGTATATTTTACAATACATTTAGTATCCAATTATTATACAGGTGTGAAACATATATTTAATTTCTTTAACATATTCTGCTAAATTTGTGTTTTTTCGAGCCTGCCTGGCTATTTTATCTTAAGTTTAACCTTTTCAAGACCATATATTTTCTGAAACGTACATGATTTCTCTACGTTCTGTGAAAATTTCAGGGAATGTTTAAATTCTTGCGGTGAAACACCTACTCTAAAAATAGCTCTGTCATCCCCGGGAAATTCAATATTTATAAGTCATGCATCAAATACTCCATAGAGGTATTAAAATACAACTAAATCCATCAAATGTGGGCTCAAAATAATCCTTGTTAATTTTACCTCAATTATCAATTTTAATTATTCCATTCCATTCAGTATTTTGCACAATGCAACAAAGAGAAAGGAACTATTTTCTTTAAAAGGGACTACTTTTGTATATGTTCTAAGCTCTGATTGGCGAATTATTGGTTTGCCACCCAAAGAGCAAAAAAACTTGCTTCTCTAACCCTTTGTTGGCCTTATTTTTATTCCTTAGGCAATATCAACCACAAAAAAACTCATCAGGTATGTGGCTGTCTCATATTTGCAAGAATAAGTGTGCAAATACAAAGGTACCCCCTTGATGATTTTTAATGAAAATATCTTCATTTACAGCTGTTGACTTCAGATTGTGTAATATACCACAACTTACTTAGTCTCTTATATATTACAGTTATTAAGCTAATATATAACATAATAAGCAATTGTAGCACATATATATGCCTCATATCTATATTAAATATCTAAATACTATGAAATGTGTGCACTTAAGCCCCCCTTTTTTGTCTCATAAAATGAGTTCACGGCATTCTAAGCTTTGTTAATTTATACTTTAACCCCATACATTATGTAGTTTAAGCCATTAAATACGTTTTTGTATCTAGGGCTGCAGTTGAAATTCCTTCTAATTGCATCAGATTTGGAAAAAATATGATTTATTGAAAAAACTTAAAACTGGTACCTGATCATCTAATGGACATCTTTCTAATTTCCTAATCAAATCTTCCCAGTCGTTTTCGGGAATTTCAGTCAATCAGGACACATTATTAGGAAACCATTTTGAATTACGGATCAGTAGGAAGAGTCGACTTTGTAAAGTACTACCTAATTACCTAATGAACATTCTTGTCAAGTTTGGTTCCAATAAGCCAAGAGGTGTTTGCGTTGACGATTGAACTGTGAAAAGCTTACAGACCACCACGGACACAAAGACATGACAACAGCTCAAATGACCTTTTCATTTTTTATGTGGGTTGGGACTAAAACTATACATTTTTCAATTATTTCTTCTCAGTTCTCCCTCCACCACCCCGCAGCTGTAAATGATCGGTCCCTTAGAAAAATTAATAATTTGTTTGAGTAAAAATTGGGTGTGCTTGTATTACGGTTTATTGTATCTGCTTTCTTAAAAATAAACAATTAAAAAAATAAAAACTTAAAAATAATTGTAATTGTTACTTTTAACTTTTTAGTGAGCATATACAGCATATTCATTTAATTACTCTTTAATGGTTCGCGCTTTCCCCCCGATTGAAGTGTAAAGAAACGTATGTGAAAGGGGTAATCAGATGCCGTAAATCGGAGGACAGACAATACAATGGAGTAAATAAGGAACAAAACAGTAATCAGAAAACTAACTATTGAGCAAATCGAAACCCCATTAAAGTCCGGGACTAAGCGCACGTCATCTTGAAGGGTAACTATTTCCTGATCCAATAGTGACACCCGTCGTGTGACTCTTCTTACAAACCCGATAATAAGTATTAATCTGGACAGGACCGCATTGTGATTACGACAAACGGAACATATCCTGGTCATTTGTGACACAGATATTTCGTAACGTTTAACTAATTTATGTTAGCGACCGTACAACTTTCGAAGTGATTACTTCAACTTAACCCTTGGTTCTGTAACTTCTTTGAAAGCTGCAACCCACTCTTTAGGTAAACATGATAAGAACCACATTCTCTAGAACATCATATCCATTGAGAGATTTGCAGGTGCTGCTGGAATGTTGTTGCATGTAAATGCAAAGTTTACTATGGGAAAATTGAAATCATCTCTTTTGTTGTAGTTTCGTTCTTCACTGGTCCTCACTTCACAATCTGGGTCAATGTATGAAGAATATCTAACTGTATCTGGGTATCCCCTTTATTGCAACCTTAATGGGATAGATGTGATCAACAAAATCACCAAACATAATTAGTGAAAGGACATCACCTATATAGTGGAAAGTGAAATTAAAGGAACGGCCTAGCGTCTTTTCATGTTTCCTGAGAAGCCCCTGTATGAAGTGTGTCTCAAACGACTAAAAGTAGAAATCGACGAGAATAGGAACACAGTTGGTACCCATAGGAATGATGACTGTCTGTTGAAAAAATATATCCACCAAGCATAACAAAAGGTTATGTAGAGGGTAGAGAGGTTAACTGTTTTAATGTTATTGCATGAGGAGAGGGATATTGATTGTATCTGTAATCTCTTTTGTTTTTCAAAATCCACCTCTGATTCACACAACCCCTTGAGTATCAATTGGCTCTGCAGTCCGGTTTCAATCGCTGATATAATAGGTGTAAAAATAATTTGGCTGACCCAGTAGCATAATGGTCTGAAAGGACACGTTTGAGTTCCTTTATGTTGTGCATTACATGATGGGGGACACACATATTGCAGAAGAAACTCACATTCCAGAAGACCTGATTACAATAAGTTACTATGGTTGTACTTGTACAAGCTTTAGTTCCTTTGTCTGTATAGTGTCATTGTCTAGGTTTCAGAAACTAACTTTTGCTTACAACTTGTATCCTTTGACCCAGGTACACATTTAATGTATGACAAGGGTCGTCGTGGTCGTGAACGTATGCTAGTGGCCTATCACCACTAACGTTGTGATTTCGAATGCCATTCAAGCGATACAACATTATGTGATAAAGTTTGTCAGTGACCAGATAGGTGATTTTTTGCCGCCACAATATAACTGAAATATTGTTGAAGTGACGTTAAACAACATACACACATCTAATGTATGATAATAAGAGCTAATGCTATTCAAGGTCTACGGTCGTGAAACTTTCCAGTACGCTTTTTCTATTCTTTCACCAAATTGTCCAATCAGGCCAAAGTATGAATTAATTGAATTATTGATTGGCTGTTTTATTAATTACGAGTATAAGCACATATTAAAAACATTGATGACTCTAAGGTCAGAATTACGTCAGTAAAACGTGTTCACTGTAGATTATCAAAAATATTTGCAAGGTAATTGCTCTTCATTAGGAAACAGCAAAGTAAATGAAACTTGTTTTATTGATGCTTTTGTTTATGTATAAATAACACATTTATGTTGTACATACAACACAAAGCATTTCTGTGTGATTATTGTATGGAGGACATCTCAAACTGCCACAAGTGGTCCTCACTCCATAAAGCAGAGCACCATTTTGATCAAAGGTGCCATTGTCTATTGGTTCAGCATTTTTGTCATCGCAAACATAATCTTTGTTGCCATAACTTTTATATCGAGTCATAAGAAATCCCGTATATTCAAACTTCCATCCGCTATAGCATGTCTGTTTGTCTGAAATAATACAGTAATACATATTTTATTTTTTCTACTTATGAAAATGCTTTCACAAAGGAATTGTAGCATCGTATCACCTACAATTTGGAAAAAAATAATTTCCGGCATTGACCGACATTCAGACAATAAAGTAATGGTTAATTCTTCTTTAATAGCACATTTACAGTATCGTGTTTGATAATATTACAGTTTCGTGGTGTGTGTCTGAATATTAGAGAGAGCTATAACATTGTGAATTTTGAATGATATCCTTCGATTTACGGATTCTAACTCTTCTTGTTTTGCTATGCAAAATATATGCAACATATAAAAAGTTTACCTGGAATCATCAGAACAGACGAACTTCCTTTACGTTTACATACATCACAAGTGGCATCTTTATTGTGTATATCACCAAGTCCAGATGGCTTAGAAGATCCACTCACTTCATACTCTACTCCATATAACACATCGTTATCAAGTGAATATGGCTTGCCATTATCAGGATCATTTCGTAAACAGAGGTAGTTACTACCACCTCCTTTGTTGTTGAAATAGTTACCTCCTGCTTGACCTACAATTATTAACATAACCATCATCAACATAATCATATAGAAAACAATGCACAACTGTTCGCTTCATATAACACATCGCATTATTTGCATTATTTGTCTGTGTATGATCCAATCAGTACTTCTAACACGACTTATGCAATTAATAATCACTCAGTATATTATCAACACCTAACCACATACTCCAAAGTACAGTTACAGTTATAATAGAACAGGAACAGTGTCGTCCCTTTCTAAGTGTACGCTACTATTTCGAGTAAACACGATCTTCGGCTACTCTTTCCACTCAATTGGTTTGGATTTTGTTCCTTTGGGGCGGTTCATATTGTTTAGATGTTATTTGTATTTACTAGAGTCCAACATGTTGTAAATGATCGGTCGCTTAGAAAAAATAATCATTTGTTGAAAATAGATGGGGTATGCTTGTCCTACGATTTATTGTATCCGCTATTTTTAAAATACACAATTAAAAAATAACTTAAAAATTCGTGTAATTGTTACTCTTAACTTTTTAGAGAGCTTATACGACATATTCATTGAATTACTCTTTAATGATTCGCGCTTTCCACCCGATTTAAGTGTAAAGAAACGTTTGGATATATGAAAGGGGTAATCAGAAACGTTAATCGCAGGACAGAAAATACAATGAAGAAAAGAAGAAACAGTAATGAGAAAACTACATATTGAGCAAAACGAACACCCACTAAAATCCGAGAGTAAGGGCACGTCAGCTTGAAGGATACATGGTTCCTGATCCAATTGTGGCACCCGTCGTGTTACTCTTCTTACACACCCGGTAATAAGTAATTGATGTGGACAAGATCGAAGTGTAATTACGACACATTTAGCAGATCTGTGGTCATTTGTGACACCAACGGTTAACCAAATTATGTTAGCGACCGTACAACTTTCGAAGTGATGAATTCACCTTAGCCCTTGGTTCTGTAACTTCCTTGATAGCTGCAACCCACTCTTTTGGTAAACATGATAAGAACCACATTCTCTAGAACATCATATCCATTGAGAGATTTGCAGGTGCTGCTGGAATGTTGTTGCATGTAAATGCAAAGTTTACTATGGGAAAATTGAAATCGTCTCTTTTGTTGTAGTTTCGTTCTTCACTGGTCCTCACTTCACAATCTGGGTCAATTTATGAAGAATATCTAACTGTATCTGGGTATCCCCTTTATTGCAACCTTAATGGGATAGATGTGATCAACAAAATCACCAAACATAATTAGTGATAGGACATCACCTATATTGAGAGATATATACCATATAAACAGGTGCTGCTGGAATGTGGTTGCATATAAATTCAAAGCTTACAATGGGAAAATAAGAATAATGTTTTTTTCTTAGTTTCGTTCTTATCCAGCACTCATTGTGTTTTTCAAGGTGTAGGTCAGTGTATGAAAAAGACCTAACTGTATCTGGATATCCTTTATCTCAAGGTCAATGGGATAGATGCGATCAACAATATAAACCAAACTTATATAGTGAAAGAACATCACCTGTATAGCAGAGAGTGAAATAAAAGGATCGGACGAGCTTCTGTTCGTGCTTCTTGAGAAATCCCTGTATGAAGTTTGCCTCATACGAATACAAATAGAAGTCGACGAGAATAGGAACACAGTTGGTACCCATAGGAATGATGACTTTATGTTTAAAAAGTATATTCACCAAGCATAGCAAATAGTTGTGTAGAGGGTAGAGAGGTCAAATGTTTTAATGTTATTCCATGAGGAGAGGGACATTGATTGTATCTACTAAAGCACATCTTTAATCTCTGTTTTCTTTTGCAAAATCCACCTCTGACTCACTCCACCAATTGAGTAACAATTAGCTCTGAAGCCCTGCTTTGACCGCGGATAGAATAGATGTCAATAATTTGGCAGATCCAGTAATATAACGGTTGTCAGGACACGCTTGAGAACCTTTATTTTTTACATTTCATGATGGATGACACATATCTTGCAGAAAAAAACTCATATTCCAGAAGACCTGATTATAATAAGTTATTATGGTTGTATTTATACAAGCCTTGGATCCTTTGTCTGTATACAGTTATTGTCTAGGTGTCAGAAACTAACTTTTGTTTTAAACTTGAGTGTTCTGAATTGTATCCTTTGACTCAGGTACTCATCTAATGTATGATAGGGGCTGTCTGATCGTGAACGTATGATATTAGGATTTATTACTACATATGCAATCAGTGTCTATCACCGCTAACGTTGTGAGTCCGAATGCCATTCAGGCGATACAACATTATATGATAAAGTTTGTCAGTGACCTGCGGAAGGTCGATGGATTTCTCTGGGTATTCCGGTTTCATCGATCAATAAAAATGACCGCCACAATATAGCTGAAATAATGATGATAGTGGCGTTAAACACCATAAACACATCTAATGTATGATAATAAGAGATAAGAATATTCAAGGTCGTCAAACTTTCGAGTACGATCTTTCTACTTTTTCACCAAATTGTCCTATCAGACCAAAGTATGAAATGGCTGTTTCTTAACTGCATGTACACAAATTCAAAAGTTTGATGACTCTAAGGTCAGAATTACGTCAGTAAAACGTGTTCACTGGAGATTATAAAAAAAATATTTCCAAGGCACTTGATCTTCATTGGGAGACAGAAAAGTAAATACAACTTGTTTTATATATGCTTTTATTTGTGTATAAATAAAACATTTATGTTGTACATACAACACACATCATTTCTGTGTGATTTTTGCATGGTGGACATCTCAAACTGCCACATGTGGTTCTCACTGGATAAAACAGAGCTCCATTCTTATCTGATGTGTCACTGTCTAATGGTTCAGCATCTTTGTCCACGCAAACATAATCTTTGTTGTTATGAGTTTTATGCTCTATCATAAGAAACCCCGTATATTCTGCCTTCCATCCGCTATAGCATGTCTCTTTACCTGAAATAGTATTACATATATTAATTTGTCCATTGCTTAAAATCTTTAAATATTATACACGTACCATTATAAAGCCTACTGTATGGAAATATGACGTCATTAACTGTCAACAATAAAGTAAGTTCTAATTTGTGTACGCACGAAGCGTTTCCTGAATAATCTCCATTAGATACCCTAAATGTTGTTCAATAATGCACAGTGTCATGTTTAATAATATTTCCATTTACTGTAGTTATTTTGGTCGTAGCGTGAAAGAGCTTTATAATACTTAGATATCATAGTCGACACGTTATGTAAGTTAAAACCAGGATTTTGCTTTGCTATGCACAATGTATTTAAAAGATAAAACGCTTACCTGGTATCATGAGAACAGAGGACTTTCCTCTACGTCTGCATACAGCACAAGGGACATCTTTTTCGTGTAAATTATCTAATCCAGACGCTTACTATTTCCATCAACCTCATACTCAGCTCCATATAACACGTCGTTAGGATATGAATATGGTTTGCCGTTATCAGGATCATTTGGTAAACAGAGGTAGTTACTACCACCTCCTTTGTTAGTGTAATGGTTACCACCTGCTTGACCTACAATAATTAACATTACCGTCACCAACACAATCACATAGATAATAATGTACATTATCAACTAAATTCATGATACGTTCTAAAATTTTAAATAATTTGCTTGGTAGATTTCAATTAATTTTACGGACAATACTAGTTTGCACACCACACAAGCAGTTAATACATGATATATTCATTCAGTATATTAAAAACACCAACAAGCATAGAACAAATTACAGCTTCTGTTATAATTGTTTGTGGTTTAACTTATATTGCCATCTCCCGCGACATCTCATATCGTGCAGTAACTGATGAATGAATCAAAGTTAAGCCTCTTGTTTACATCTACCAACGATAGTGGTAAAGTTACCGATATGTAAGTCAGTCCTGTGTCTATGGTTACTGATCACTAACGTTGATGACCACAGGATAATAAAGACATCGTACGCTGAAAATAGATAATAGAAATCGGGATAGATATGATATCAAACAAATAATTTATATTAGTGTTGAATATTGGTGACAGACAAAGTGTAAGATACACCGAGATACTACTTGACCCAACATAATCGTGGCATGTAACTAGTGTTTAATAGATCTATGTATGTGCATATAGATATATATGTGTGTGAGTAGATAACTGAAACAAGCAATACATCATTTCCTATCATTTATGTAGTACCTGAATAAACAAGATGGGCGCCTCCTGAACAGTCTTTCTTTCCCCATCTGACGTAGACAGCTCCACCATCTGCGTGAAAAATAAGAAAAAATTAAAGGTACATCATAAAATTTCTGATAATGTTTATGAAAGGAAAATAATTCAAGTGTTAATTTAAAGTCTTTTAAAATTTACACTTATGTCATTGTCTGAATAAAATACAATTTATAAATACAGCAGGTGTTTCCATCATAATTTTATTTCCTGCTTCAGTGTGCTATTCTGAACAAGATGAAAAGCAATTTCATTAAAGATATTAGTGATAAGTTTTCAAACTTCAGTAAATTAGATACTAAATCTCAATTCATATGGCTGATGTCGTCTGAGGATAAAATATTAATATACAAAGTATCCTCTCTACTTCACAGTTTAAATGAAGAAAGAAATATTATTTTAAATAAGTAAATATTAACTTTTACACTGAACCACCATGGGTCGCTGTACTTATATATATATATATATATATATATATACGTCTGAAAATTAAACCAAACAGTGTTAGAATTAGATTTTAGAGCTGTCAAATTTTGTTCTTCCCTCGACGGGATTTGAACCCACACCATTGATACACTGCAGCACCATTCGCTTAGCCTTACGTCCAACGCCCTAGACCACTCGACTACATCCACTCCCTATATATATATATATATATGTTTTGTCTTGTATGTATACTGTTAACTCACTTTATTAATTTGTTTTTCTCTCTTTGTCATAATCATGTGAATCATTGCTTCTTTTGTTTGTATTGATCATAATGCTATTTATGGGCGTCTTAATTGACAAATAAACTGATTCTTATTCTTATTCTTACATACAGGTGAGTCCATTATAATTTTCTATATACAGGTGTCTACATCATACTTTTACTGTTAATGTTAACAATAAATTGGTCAGAAAACATACGTACTTACTACTGGAACAATCTACTCTGATTATGTCTAAGTGACTAGAAATGCTTCAGGCATATTTACTTTAACCCTTTTAATAAATACTATAGATACACTAAACATTAAAACATCTGGGAACATGTTTTTTCTACTATCTAATATCCTGAGCAAACCTCTTTTCCTTTGCATATTATTTGCATAATAATATTCTGTTTTTCAAAATATTGAAAATTGAAAACTTTTAAGAATAATTTCAATGTCTTAAGTGTTAATCTACTTTAAAAGTATTACTCAGTTTATCATCAGAACACTCTGTCGTCCTTGATGTATGTAGATAGTGTTTCATCATCTCAATTACGGATTGGTCTGAAGCCGACAACCTGAAGTCTCTACATTTACGCCCGTTAACAGCAAAGACAAACGTCAGAATTATGACAACAGTTGAAACCATATTGAAGTCTGCAATGAGAAAATGGTGTTGTATTACTAATCATTGGGTTTGTAACAAGAGTAACACTACGTGGGTAAATAGTGGAACAGGAACATATTTCCTCTCCGGAACATGAGTTCGCCCCTTTCTGTGTACGCTACTATTTCGAGTAAGCGCAATATTCGGTTACACTTTCCACTTTTTTCCTTTTTCAGTAGTTCATATTTTTAGATACTGTTTGTATTTACATAATTTCCATGTCAGATGACGTATCACTAGTGGGGCAGGAACTGCTAACCCTTTCGCATATATTTGGAAGCTGAAAAAGTCTATGCATATATAGTGTTATACAGGAAGTAATACACACCGTGAACAGTTACAGTAGGGATATTTCTTTTATTCACAAAGATGTTCCAGGTGGCCTTCCGTAAATTTCATTTTGTAACCGCAACATATTAATTCTGAAAGAAAATACAATTAAATAGTAACAATTTGTGTGCAAAAAGCACAATGTGGCATTACATCCCAGCACATGTTTCTCGTACGCATATTCAATGGTGTACCCACCAGAGTTATCCCTCTTTAAACATATTTTAATATATTTTTCTATGTACATTATAACTTGAAATGTTGAATAGCTTTACCAAAATCTATTCATTTATTCAAATAAATTATATTTTCTCTCATTGTTAGTAATACTTTAATTTCTCTCTAAAATAAAGGCCGTAATTCTTCAAATATCACATGACAAGATAGGTCTATGCTTTCTAGAAATAATCTGAGACAAATATACCTTCTCCTACTCGTTTTTCCCATGGACTCATAGAAATGTCAATCTTATGAATTTCGACATTTTCATAGTAAGTGTTACGTGGAATGCATTCTGCAAAATAGTATTAACTAGCTGTGGTCGTATTATAGTGGTATTTACATTTGCATAGAGCTCGTGGTGATGTTGGGTGTATGTCGGTATGGTAGTTATGTTTAGATCTGCATAGAGGTCATTGTGACGGTGGTCGTATACTAGTTGTGCTTACATCTGCATAAAGGCAGTTGCGACGGTGGTCGCATGATAGCTATGTTTACATCTGAATAGAGGCCGTCGTGACGGTGGACACATGCTATTTGTATTTATATCTGCATAGAGGCCGTTGCGACGGTGGTCGTATGATAGTGGTGTGTGCATCTGTTTGGAGGTCGTCGCGACGGTGGTTGTATAATATTTATATTTACATCTGCATAGAGGTCGTCGTGATGTTTGGTGTATGTCGGTATGATAGTTATGTTGAGATCTGTATAGAGGCCTTTGTGACGATGGTCGTATAATAGTTGTGCTTACATCTTCATAGAGGCAGTTGCGACGGTGGTCGCATGATAGTTGTGCTTACACCTGTATATAGGCTGTCGTGACTGTAGTCGTACGATAGTTATGCTTACAGCTGCAAAGAGACCGTCGTGACGGTGTTCGTGTGATAGTTATGTTTAGATATATATAGAGGCCGTTGTGACGGTGGTCGCACAATAGCTGTGCTTACATCTGTCATGAATGTGTTCGTATGATAGTTATGTTTGCATCTATATAGAGGTTGTTGTGACGGTGATCGTATGATTTAAACTTATTTTATTGTTCATAATAACAACAAATGGATCAGACACAAGTTTTACAACTTAGAAATGTCTTCTCCGCTAGTTACATCAAATTACATATAATCAGAACAGCATTAAATACATAATAATAAAATATTTGTTCAGAATATGAAGACGAAGAAGAAGAAAAAAAGAATAAAAAACATACAATAGAACGAAAAATGCAAATTTCAAAGGTCGATGAAACATACTGTGTGCTAAGGTATAATATATGGCAAATCGAGCACACCTCAAAAGACAATTCCTAAACACGTGGTGTATGGTGATCGTATGATAGGATAGCTGTATATAGACCGATGCGACGGTGCTCGTATAATAGTTGTGCTTACATCTGCATAAAGGACGTCGTTGCCGTTGTCGTATGATAGTTACCTTAATATCTGCCGTCGTAATCGTGGGTGTACGATATATGTATTTACATATGCATAGAAGCCGTCGTGACAGTGGTGGTATATTAGTTGTATTTACATATGCATAGAGGTCGTCGTGACAGTGGTGGTATAATAGTTGTATTTACATCTGCATAGAGGCCGTCGTGAAGGTCGTCGTATGATAGTTATGTTGACTGCTACATAGAGGACGTCGACTTTGTGATCGTATGATAGTTGTGCATACATCTGTATAGAGGCCGTCGTGACGGTGGTGACATGATAGTTGTCCTTACATTTGCATAAAAGAGATCTTGACGGTGACCGTATGGTAGTTGTGCTTACATTTACATAGAGGTCGTCGTGACGGTGGTCGTATGATAGTTGTGCTTACATCTACATAGAAGCCGCCGTGAAGCTGGTCACATGAAAGTTGAGCTTACATTTGTATAAAAGAGATTTTGACGGTGACCGTATGATAGTTGTGCTTACATTTACATAGAGGCCGTCGTGACGGTGGTCGTATGATAGTTGTGCTTACATCTACATAGAAGCCGTCGTGAAGCTGGTCACATGAAAGTTGTGCTTACATTTGCATAGAGGCCGTCGTGGCGATGTTCATATGATAGTTGTGGTTACATCTACATAGAGGCCGTCGTGGCGGTGGTCATATGATAGATGTGCTTGTATCTGCATCAGGGCCGTCATGACGGTGTTCGTATGCTAGTTGTGCTTGAATCTGCATAGAGGCTATCGTTACTGTGTTCGTGTGATAGTTGTGCTTACATCTGCCTAGAGGATATCATGACGGTGTTCGTCTGATAGTTGTGCTTACATCTGCCTAGAGGCTATCATGACGACGGTGTTCGTCTGATAGTTGTGCTTACATCTGTTTGGAATGCATTCTACAAAAAAGTCTTTATTAACTGTGGTCGTACTATAGTTGTATTTACATTTGCATAGAGCTCGTAGTGATGTTGGGTGTATGTCGGTATGGTAGTTATGTTTAGATCTGCATAGAGGTCGTTGTGACGGTGGTCGTATACTAGTTGTGCTTACATCTGCATAGCGGCCGTTGCGACGGTGGTCGCATACTAGTTGTGTTTACATCTGTATAGAAGCCGTTGCGACGGTGGTCGTATGATAGCTGTGCTTACATCTGCATAGCGGCCGCTACGACGGTGGTCGCATGATAGCTATGTTTACATCTGAATAGAGGCCGTCGTGACGGTGGACGCATGATCTTTGTATCTACATCTGCATAGAGGCCGTTGCGACGGTGGTCGTATGATAGTGGTGTTTGCATCTGTTTGGAGGCTGTCGCGACGGTGGTTCTATGATATTTATGTTTACGTCTTCCTAATGTTGGGTGTATATCGGTATGATAGTTATGTTTAGATCTGTATAGAGGCCTTTGTGACGATTGTCGTATAATAGTTGTGCTTACATCTGCATAGAGGCTGTCGTGACTGTGGTCGTGTGATAGCTATGTTTACAATTGGATAGAGGCCGTCATGACGGTGTTCATGTGATAGCTATGTTTAGATATGTATATAAGCCGTTGTGAGAGTGGTCGCAAAATAGCTGTGCTTACATCTACATAGAGGCTGTTGTGAATGTGGTCGGATGATAGTTATGTTTTCATCTATATAGAGGTTGTCGTGACGGTGATTGTATGATAGCATAGCTGTATATAGACCGTTGCGACGGTGGTCGTATACTAGTTGTGCTTACATCTGGATAGAGGACGCCGTGGTCGTTGTCGTATGATAGTTGCATTAACATCTGTATAGAGGCTGTCGTAACCGTGGTTGTACGATATATGCATTTACCTATGCATAGAAGCCGTCGTAACAGTGGTGGTATGTTAGTTGTATTTACATCTACATAGAAGCCGTCGTAACAGTGGTGGTATGTTAGTTGTATTTACATCTGTATTGAGGCCGTCGTGACAGTGGTGGTATAATAGTTGTATTTACATCTGCATAGAGGCCGTCGTGAAAGTCGTCGTATGATAGCTATGTTCACTTCTGTATAGAGGACGTCGAGTTTGTGATCGCATGATAGTTGTGCATACATCTGTACAGATGCTGTCGTGACGGTGGTCACATAATAATTGTGCTTACATTTGTATAAAAGCGGTCTTGACGGTCATCTTATGATAGTTGTGCTTACATCTACATAGAGGCCGTCGTGATGGTGGTCATATGATAGTTGTGCTTGCATCTGCATCAGGACCGTCATGACGGTGTTCGCATGATAGTTGTGCTTGCATCTGCATAGAGACTATCATGACTGTGTTCGTGTGATAGTTGTGCTTACATCTGTATTGAGGCCGTCGTGATCATGGTCGTATGATAGTTGTGCTTACATCTGTATAAAAACCGTCGTAACTGTGGTCGTTTGATAGTTGTTTTTTCCTCTGCATGGAAGCTGTATTCATGGTGGTCAGATGATAGTTGTGCTTACATCTGTTTAGAGACCGTCGTGACCATAGTCGTACGATAGTTGTACTTACTTCTGTATCAACACCGTCGTAACCGTGGTGGTTTGATAGTAACGTTTACCTCTGTATAGAAGCTGTTGATGGTGGTCAGTTGGTAGTTATATCTACCTCTGCATAGAAGCCGTCTTCATGGTGGTCAGTTGATTGTTGAGCTAGCATCTGTATAAAGACCACCGTGACCATGGTTGTACGATGGTTGTGCTTACATCTGATTAGAGGCCGTCGTGACAATGGTCGTATGATAGTTGTGCTTACATCTCCATAGAGGCCGTCGTGACCATGGTCATACGCTAGTTGCGCTTACATCTGTATAAAGACCGTCGCAACCGTGTGCGTTTAATAATTGTGCTTACCTCTGTGCAGAAGCCGTCTTGATGGTTTCAGATGATAGTTGTGTTTACATCTGCTTAGAGGCCGTCGTGACCATAGTCGTAACTATGATTGTTGTGCTTACATCTGTACGAAGACCGTCGTAACCGTTGTCGTTTGCTAGTTGTGTTTACCTCTGCATAGAAGCCGTCTTGATGATGGTCGGATGATAGCTGTGCTTACATCTATTTAGAGACCGTTGTGAGCATGATCGTATGATAGTTGTGCTTACATCTGTTTAGAGGCAGTTGTGAGCATGGTCCTGTGGTAGTTGTACTTACATCTGTATCGAGGCGGTCGTGACGATGGTTGTTTGAAAGATGCATTTACATCTGCATAGAGGCCGTCGTTGACCATGATCGTATGATAGTTGTGTTTATATCTGTATAGAGACCGTCGTGACAACAGCCGCATGATGGTTGTGTATACATCTGTATAGATGGCGTCGTGACAGTGATTGCATGGTAATTGTGCTTACATCTGCATAGAGGCCGTCGTTGACCATGATCGTATGATAGTTGTGTTTACTTATGCATAGAGGCTGTCGTCACGATTGTTATGTGTTAGTTGTGTTTACTTCTGTATGGAGGTGTCGTTGACAGTAATCGTAGTATAGTTGTGCTTACATCTATATAGAGACCGTCGTGACGACAGTCACATAATAATTGTGCTTTCATCTGTATAGAGGCCGTCGTAATCGTGGGTGTACGATATATGTATTTATATATGCATAGAGGCCATCGTGACAGTGGGGGTATGTTAGTTGCATCTACATCGGCATAGAGATCGTCGTGAAAGTCGTCGTATGATAGTTATGTTGACTTCTTAATTATACATAGAGGACTTCGTGGTGGTGGTCGTATGATTGTCGTGTTTACATCTGTGTACAGGCTGTAGTAGCGATGATCGTATGGTAGTTATGCTTACATCTGTATGGAGGCTGTCATGACGAGTCACATGATGGTTGTTTTTCATCTGTATCGAGGACGTCGTGACGAGTCACGTGATGGTTCTTTTTACATCTGTATCGAGGCCGCCGTGACAGTGATCGTATGGTAGTTGTGGTTAAATCTGCATAGAGACCGTCGTGACGAGTCACAAGATGGTTGTTTTTACATCTGTATTGAGGCCGTCGTGGCAGTGATCGCATGGTAGTTGTGCTTACATCTGAATAGATGTTGTCGTGATTGCGGTCGTGTGCTAGTTGTGTTTATATATGCATAGAGTTCATCGAGTCGACGATTGCATGATAGCTATTTTACATATATATAGAAGCCGTCGTGACGATGGTCGTATCAAGGTTGTCTTTACATCTGCATAGAGGCCGTCGTTCACCATGATCGTATGCTAATTGTGCTTACATCTGAATATAGGCCGTCGTGACGGTGGTCGTCTGTTAGTTGTGTTTAGATCTGTGTTGAGACCGTCGTGACGACAGTCACATGATGGGTGTGTTTACATTTGCCTAGAGTCCGTCTTGAGGGTGATTGTATGGTAATTGTGTTTACATCTGCATAGAGGCCGTAGTTGACCATGATCGAATAACAGTTTGGTTTACTTCTGTATAGAGGCTGTCTTCATGGGTGTCATGTGTTAGTTGTGCTGACTTCTGCATAGAAGTGTCGGTGACATAAATCGTATGATTGTTAGCTTATATCTGCATAGAGGTCGCCATGATGACGGTCGTATGGTAGTTGCTTTTACATCTGTATGTAGGCCGACGTGCTCGTAGTCTATGGTAGTTGTGCTTACATCTGAATAGATGACCTCGTTGACCGTGATCGTATGATAGTTGTATGTACATCTGCATGGAGGTCGTCGTGACGATGGTTGTATCATAGTTTTGCTTAAGCCTTCATGTTATGGCCGTTGTAAATATGTTACATCTACATAGAGAGCATCGTGACAGTGATTGCATGGTAGTTTTCTTTACATCTATGTAGAGGTCGTCATGACGGCGGTGCATGCTAGTTGTGTTTACATCTGCTTAGAGGAGGTAGTGACATAGACAGCGTTCTGACAGTGATTGTATGATAGTTTTCGTTACATCTGTGTAGAGGTCGTGGTGACGGCGGTTGTATGAAGGTTGTGCTTAGATATGCGTAGAGGACGTAGTGACCGTGTTCGCATGGTAGTTATGTTCACTTCTGAATAGAAGCCGTCGTGACCACTGGCGTATGATAGTTGTGTTTACATCTGTATAGAGGCCGTCATGTCGACAGGCGTTCGATAGTTGTGCTTACATCTGAATAGAGGCCGTCGTGACCGCTGGCTTATGATAATTGTGTTTATATCTGCATAGAGGCCGGCGTGAGGACAGTTGTATGATAGTTTTGTTTAGACCTTGATAGAGGTCATCATGACCGTTATCGCATGGTAATTATGCTACATCTGCATAAAGTGATTACATGATAGTTGTATTGATATTTGTGTAGAGGCCGTCGTGACGGCGGTCGTATGATGGTTGGGTTAACATCTGCTTAGAGGACGTAATGACCGTGGTCGTATGGTAGTTATGTTCACTTCTGCATAGAAACCGTCATTACTGCTGGCGTATGATAGTTGTGTTTACATCTGAATAGAGGCCATCGTGACGACGATCGTATGATAGCTATATTTACATCTATATAGAGGCCGTCGTGACGATGGTTATAACTATTGGTAGTTGTGTTTACATCTGCATAGAGGCCGTCGTTGACTATGATCGTATGATAATTGTGCTTACATCTGAATAGAGGCCGCCCTGACGGTGGTCATGTGTTAGTTGTGTTTAGGTCGGTGTAGAGACCGTTCTGACGACAGTCACATGATGGTTGTGTTTACATCTGCATAGAGGCCGTCGTGACAGTGATCGTATGGTAATTGTGTTTACATCTGCATAGAGGCCATCGTTGACCATTATCATATGATTGTTGTGTATACTTCTATGTAGAGACTGTCGTCACGGGTGTTATGGATCAGTTGAGTTTACTTCTGTGTAGAGGTGTCGTTGACATTAATCGTTTGATGGTTGTTTTTACATCTACATATAGACCGTTGGACGACAGTCACATACTGGTTGTGTTTACCTCTGTATATAGGCAGTCGTGATAGTGGTCGTATGGTAATAGTGTTTAGATCTGCATAGAGGCTGTCGTTGACCATGATCGTATGATAATTGTTCTTACTTCTGCATAGAGGCTGTCGTCACGGGTGCCATGTGTTAGTTGTGTTTACTTCTGTATAGAGGTGTTGTTGACAGTGATCGTATGATAGTTGTGCTTACATCTATATATAAACCTTCGTGACGACAGTCACATGATGGTTGTGCTTACATCTATATAGAGGCCGTCGTGACAGTGATCGTATGGTAATTGTGTTTATCTTTGCATAAAGTTGACGTTGACATTGATCGTATGATATTTTCGTTTAAATGTGCATAGAGGCTATCGTGACAGTGATCGCATGGTAATTATGTTTACAGCTGCATAGAGGCCGTCGTGACGACGGGTGAATAATAGTTAGGTTTATATCTGCATAGAGGACGGCGTAACAGTGATCGTATGGTAGTTGTGCTTGCATCTATATCGGAGCCGTCGTGAATGCGGTCGCATGATAGTGGTGTTTGCATATGCATACTGCATAGAGGTTGTCGTGACGACGGTAGTATGATCGTGGTGTCTACATCGGAATAGATGCCGTCGTGATGGTGGTCGTATGAGAGTTATGTTTACATCTGCATAGACACCGTCGTGACGGCGGGCGTTTGATAGTTGTGCTTACATCTGAATAGAAGTCGTCGTGACCGCTGGTGTTTGATAATGTTTACATCTGCATAGAGGCTGTCGTAACGACGGTTGTATGTTAGTCTTGTTTAAACCTTTATATAGGCCGTCATGACCATTGTCGTAGGGTAATTATGCTACATCTGCATAGAGAGCGTCGTGACAGTAATTGTATGATAGTTTTCTTTATATTTGCGCAGAGGCCGTCGTGACGGCGGTCGTATGATGGGTGTGTTTACATCTGCATAGAGGACGTAATGACCGTGGCCGTATGGTAGTTGTGTTCACTTCTGTATAGAAGCTGTCGTGACCGCTGGCGTATGATAGGTGTGTTTATATCTGAGTATATGCCGTCGTGACGTCGGGTGTTTGATAGTTGTGTTTACATTTGAATAGAGGCCGTCGTGGCCGCTGTCGTATGATAGTTGTGTTTACATCTGCATAGAGGCCGGCGTGACGGTGGGCGCTAGATAGTTGTGTTGACATATGTATAGAGGACGTGGTGACGTCGGGCGTTTGATAGTTATGCTTACATTTGAATAGAGGCCGTCGTGACCGCTGTCGTATGCTAGTTGTGTTTACATCTGCATAGAGGCTGTCGTGACGATGTGCGTTTGATAGTTGTGTTTACATCTGTATTGAGGCCGTCGTGACAGTGGTCGTTAGATAGTTGTGTTGATATCTATATAGTGGACGTCGTGATCGGGGTTGTGTGGTAGTTATTTGTGCATATGCTTATGTAATCAGTTGTTATTTTGATTATCGACAATGTCGATGGGTCATAGATAGATAGTTTCACTGGGCAAATCTGACCACCACTGTATAATCAAAATATAGTTAAGTAATCATTCATCATCCATAAATATAAAACCTCGTCCAGATCTTACATGCCAGATACTAAGCTGTAAAGACTGTGATCATATTTTACTGAGAAGCCAATTTCTCCTTATGTGCTAATAACAATAGTTAACATAAAACATGTCACGATCTGTTCAGCCTTACAATTTTACTCTAGGCACAACATGAAACCATTTGAAAAATTGTATTTTATCAGAGCTCCTTTTCATCATTATATGTTATGTTTATCAATGATTGTTCATCATGTAAGACTTTCTTCACATTGGGTTTAGTTTGGTTCGTTTCGTTCAATCATATGTTTTCTGTGTAGTGTTTTGTAAATCATTGTTTGTGGTTTTGTCATTTTTAATTTTTTGCCATTGCATTGTCTGTCCTTCCTCGATTAACCTCTTGGTATCTTAACACTTTTCTTCATGTACATACTTTATGATAGGGCTAGATCAACTATGTAAAGGTTAAAGGTTGTTGTTCATCTAAAATTTCAGTAGGATAATAAAGATACGCTACTGCATATATTTTACATGTACTAGCAAAGACAAAATCGAAATCAAACAGACATCACATCTGAAAGTCTGATAAGAGGAATGTGATATTAGATATCTACGTTTCTATTATATGACAGAAGGCAAAATGTAGACAATGTTTAATCTCAACTTTCTTTGATTTTGCATACAACGCATACATAGATCTACTATTAAATGTAGCAAGATATCCACCAAGATTTAACCGGAAAACAACGTTTGTGTTCTACATTACACGATAAGTGACATATACCATAGAGTAGGTGGCCAAACTCACTGATTTCGTTCCCTCTTTTCGTTCGTGCTGTTGTTCCTTTGTTTGTAAGACCTTTTTGATTGTGTACTGTTGTTGTTTGAATGTCATATGTATTGTTTTATGATCAGGGACGAGTATTACGACAGGCTCATTATTTATTAAATGTATTTCCAAAGAAGATTTAGATACCCTGATTTCGCTATGAAGTAAATAAAACTTGCTTAATTAATTAATTTATTCATTTATAAATAAATAATTTATATTGTGCATACAACACAAAGCATTTCTGTGTGATTCTTGTATGGAGGACATCTCAAACTGCCACATGTGGTTCTCACTGCATAAAACAAAGCTCCATCTTTATCTGATGTGTCACTGTCTATTGGTTCAGCAGTTTTGTCCACGCAGACATAATCTTTGTTGTTATGACTTATGTGCTCTGTCATAAGAAACCCCGTATATTCTGCCTTCCATCCACTATAGCATGTATGTTTACCTGAAATAAAACAAAATGATAATTAAAACAAAAATGAAACAATAAATATATTTTTTTTTCTACTTCTGATAATGTTTAATCATTCAAATTGTACCATCAACATAAGTAAAATATGGAGCAATAGTTGGCATCGATACGTGCCATTCAAACTGTCAACAAAATAATCATCGTTATTTGTTCAATAACAAACTTTCAATATCATCATGTAAATAATAAAACTATTTCTTGTTCTTGTTTTGTTCGGAATATCAGAGAGATATTTATTTGCTTGTTATGTAAAGTAAAGGGTTTGATATTGAAAAAAAGTTAAACTATGAAACGTTTACCTGGTATCATGAGAACAGAAGACTTTCCTCTACGTCTACATACAGCACATGGTACATCTTTATTGTGTAAGTTATCCAATCCAGACGGCTTACTAGATCCAGAAATCTGATACTCTGCTCCATATAACGCATTGTTAGCATATGAATATGGTTTGCCATTATCAGGATCATTTGGTAAACAGAGGTAGTTACTACCACCTCCTTTGTTAGTGTATAAGTTACCTCCTGCTTGACCTTCAATAATTAATATTACCACCATTAATACAATTATATAGATAATAATGTACATTATCAACTACATATCTGATACTTTCTATTATTTTCATTTTAATTATTGGTCTCTATTGATCTAATTAGCACAAAGTTCTACATTGTGTACAGTAAAATTATTAGAGGAGTAACATTGTCTACACTACACATACAGTCAACAAATGATGTATTTACTCAGTATAATTACAAACACCAAGCACACATTGTGTAAAGTCCAGTTACATTGAGAAAAGATAACATAAATCGTGGTAAATATGGTTTTAAAAAAATATTTAACTATTATATAATTATGGTGCAAGATAAAAGAGTAAAATACTCCTAGAAACTACTTGAACCGACAGATTCGTGGCACGTAAATTGTTTTGAATACAAATATATATATGTGCGTGTTTGCTTAACCTTAGTCATAATACATTATTTCCTATTATTTGTCTAATACCTGAATACACAAGATGTCCGCCTCCTGGACAGTCTTTCCTTCCCCATCTGACGTAGACAGCTCCACCATCTGCGTGAAAAATAAATAGAAAACGTAAAGGATGTATCGAGAATACAATAAACTTTTAAACTAAATATTAATATGCTACAACCTCTGATAATATTTATTTAAACAATAAAAAAAAAACCAATTGATCACATAAAGTCTTCCACATTGACACCTTTGTCATTGTCTGAATAAAATACCATTTCTACATACAACTGTGTACATCATACTTTTACTGTAAACGTGAAAAATAAATCAGTCAGAAAACATAAGTACTTCATACTGGTAGAATGTACTCTTATGGTGTCTGAATGACTAAACATGTTTAACTCTTTTAGTAGATATTATAGACATATTACAAATTCTTCTGGGAATGTAAAGGACATGGTTTTTTTCTACTGTCGAATACCTTGAAGCAACATGACCAATTCTTGTAGCACACACTCATTTTCCTTTGTATATTATTTGCATAATGATGTTATGTTTTAAAAAAAATGAAAACTTTGAGGAATTATATCAGTGCCTTAAGTGTTAATCTACTTAAAAGTATTACTCAGTTTATTATCAGAACAGTCTGTCTTCCTTGATGTATGTAGGTATTGTTTCATCATATCAATTACAGATTGATCTGAAGCCGACAACTTGAAGTCTTTACACTCATGGCAGTAAACAGCAATAACAAACGTCAGAATTATGATAACAGTTGAAACCATATTGAAGTCTACAATGAGAAAATGGTGTTGTATGACTAATCATCGGGATTGTAAAAAGAATAACACGACGGGGGCCAGTAGTGGAACAGGAACATCGTTCATGCTATCTCTTGCTCAACACCTGAGTTATCCCCTAGTCTTGTGAGGAGTTGATCTATCTGTATAGATGTATGGTTGTATGTTTATTAATTTGTCAAACATTGTTTTGACTTTTGTCCTTTTGTCAACTGTATTCAATATACTCCTTTTGATTACCCTCTTTGATATCTTGAAAATATTTCTAAGCTATAAGCAAACTTGCCAGAATGATAATACTTGGCATAGAAAGATATGGAATAGTACATACATGATCTAAGCTAAATTTTACTTGGGTGAACTCGATTAATTTTGTTTACTATTATTACTGTTATTGAACAATAAAATATGTTTATATTAGTACATACCTGTAACTAACAATGATGGTTGCTATGAACAACGATGACAATATGGTGTGACAAGTACAACATACATATCACTTCTAATCGATATTTCTAAAGGTTAATTTAAAGCTTGCGTGTTTCTTTGTTTCATTATTCGTGTGTGTATATTTGTTTTATTATTCCGTGTGTGTATCGTCTGACAAAGGTAAAATGAAATACTAAATAGAGGAAGCTGAAAAAACAATCACAATCCGATAAACAAATCAATATCAGTGAAACATCAAGTCAATAAGAAATAAAATAACGAGAGATTGGACAATTCGAACCAAAATAAACTCGTGCGAAACGAGATGCCGGGAAAGAATCAGTATCATCTACAGAAAGGCTTTCAATGTTTATTGTATATTTTATTGTGTAATATAAACAGTTAGTTGTAAATTCCAGAAATATAATATTAACAAACACATATTAAGCTTTTTTAATTGATAAAAATTCCCAGTTTTATATGACATTTTAAAGATAAAAATTACGTATTTGATTAAGATAAACATCTCATTATCGAGGTGTCTCTCTAGTTTTTTTAATTATATACCTGTAGTTACCGTTAATTAGACACTTGCTGTGATAAATGCAATGACTGATTATGATTTTCATTGTAACACGAGAAACTACTTCAGGTAAAAAAGTGTACGGTGGTGACGCTGGCGTTTTACTCCACCCTCAACCTAAGTCCAATCCCCATTTATATATCATCACTGAATAAAACCATATTCGTTCATATATTCGAAGTACGAAACTACACCTTTCATATAACATTCAGTCAATGGTGACATATTGTTATATAGGACGAACATCAACAATGAACAAATAAATAAACTGGGAAAGTCGACCCATTCCAACGGAAAATTTATATATAGCTTTATACAGGAAGCAGCATACACCCAACGCGAACAGTTACGTTATGGAAAATGTTCCAGTTGGCTTCTTTAAATTTAATTTGGCAAAGCATAAAATATTAACTCTCAAAGCAAATACAATACTATCATACGTAAAATTAGCATTACAGAAAATGACCCTCTCAGAGGGAAGCACATATAAAGTACACAAAGATGTATGTGCAAGTAACAACTATTACCAAAAAGGGTGTGTGGGGGTGTGGGGGGTGGGGGTCGTTAATAATCCCCTGTTAATTTATTAACTGAGGTTTGTCAACAATTTTGTGTATCAATTTTGTGCATACAAATGCACCATATGGCATTAGAGTCGATCGTAGTTTACTAGTACACATACTCAATAGTGTGCCCACTAGAAGTATCCCTCTTTAAACCAATTTTAACATAGTTTATATATACATTGTAACTTGAACATGTGGAACTTCTTTCCCAAAATGTATTTATATATTCAAATAAATGATATTTTCTCTCATTGTTCAACAAGATATTGCTTTAATTCTTCTCTCAAATAGAGGCCGTAATTCTACAAATATTACATGACAAGATATATCTATACTTTCATGATCGCATGGTAGTTGAATTTACAAACTAGTACAAAAAAGTATGGTGCCGGACAACATACAAAAGATAGAAATAAACTGATGTGACCATGCCATCGAAGGTCAAGGTTACAGTACTGTCATTCTTCTTCTTGACACTGCCATTTTTGGTATATTTATATGCAAAATATGAATTCTACAATTATGTTATAAAATAAAAGGGTTATTTGCACAGATATTAATGAATGTTGTCCCTTGCAGAATAGTATTTACTAGTAATTGAATGAGCATGATCTTGACTTGATAAGAGTTCAAGGGTTCTACAATATCTTTCAAAAAGTCACTTTTCTAAAGACATTAATAAAATATTGTTTATTAAGACATGTTTGTGATGTTTTAAATTGATGAGGTAAATGCAACCAGACGAAGATATCATTAATAAAAAAAAATAATTTGGGTATATGTGCAAAATATTATTTAATTATTTTTAGCACAAATAACATGTACACAGTCTTCATGTTTTGTTTCTTGTTTTACAATCACCCGTACAAAAGATTATTGATATAAAATCCAAATTTGAATTTTAAAATGAAATCCCATAATACTATGAGGTAGTAACACTTTGTCAAGTTTGCTTCATAACTGAGGTTTAGAAAAGTTTTAAGTATACAATAATCGTCTCAGTAGCATATCCCTACACAATATATATATATATATATATGTACCATTCATCTAGTTAGACACAACACAAAGATAATTTTAAACCTATAAAACTGCCAAAGAAGGGATGATAAATCTATACATGATATTGTATTATTAAAAAGTGTTGGGTGATATTGTAAATCAGACAGACTTTATTAGCGCAAAGATATTATTAAATCAAATGAAAGAGAAAAAATCTTAATTATCAACAAAGATTACAATAATGGCATTCAAAGTTATGTGTTTTTTTGTGAATAGTACATACTCATCTGTATTATGTTTTTAATAAGCCAACACAATAACATAATGATGTACTCGTGCTTACTATAAACTGTACATAATCATAAGGTAGGCGTGTCTAAAGTAAAGATAAACAAACAATATGACGGACAAACAAAATTGATGCAGCATTTGAACACACACCAATTAATTCCTTTGATTACCAATATTCTGAACACATTACGCATATTCGATTGTATTTAAAACTAGTATTAATGTATGTACATTTCTGATGAAATATGATTATTAGTTGTGCCTTACTTTGATATTAACACAGGGTGTTAATATACAATGGCATTTTACATGTAAATATTGCACAAAACACTTGGATAGCAGCTTAACAGACCAATAATCGTATATATAATTGATATAAATGTAAAGATAAATCATTTCTACCTAACGTTTTCTTCTATATATATTTGTAAACCTCATATTTTGATAATTCTGATTTTTTTCATCTGCGGACCGTAAATATCATATTTTCAGAAGCTTTCGAGATGATCCGGCCTTAAAACAATCCGGCCTTACGAAAATCCGGCCTTAAACAAATGCGGCCTTAATTGTTACGGTCTTGGTTAATGCGGCCTCAGTTAAGAATGATGTGTATCTATGGATAAATACGATACATACGATAAAACGACACATTGTGATGATTTGAGTAAATAATTAATTAATTAATTTGTCTATCAGGTGCCATATAGCATGGTTTTTTTTTGTCCCGGGCAGGTAGTCGTTGTTTACTTATTTATCTGTTAAGAGGTGCAATTATACGACTATTAAACAAATGATAATTAATTGCAAGAGAACATCTAAGGAATTTCGTTTGTTGACAGCTTGGTATATCAACCTGAATTATTTTTCTAATCATCAACTTCAATGGAAGTGATTTCCGTCATTATTACCAAAAATTATTAAAATAATAACGATTCATTATGTCTTTTCATATTCATCCTTGTGAACACTTTAAAATCAACATCCTCCATTGGATTTTGACCAAACTTGTTACATACTTAGTCCTTAGGAGAGTCTGGAACCCTGTTGATTTTCAAGGTCATAGGTCAAAGGTCAATGTCACCGGGTCAAATTTTTACTGCGTAACATCCTTGTGAACACTCTAGAATCAACATCCTTCAATGGATTTTGACCAAAAGTTACGAGTAAATCTTGTGAAAACACTACAAGTTCCAATATGCCATGAATATTTATGCTAATAATCTGAATACATTATTTTATTCATCATAACCATGAATATTTAAATAATATTTTAAATTTAAACACAACTTTAATTTTTTAATTATTCTTTTCCCTAAAATCATAGTCACACAAATATATTAGCGTAGTTGTTTATAATAGAGTATACTAAATATATTTCACGGCCGGAACATCCATTTGATATAAGGCCGGATCTGCGTAAGGCTGCAAAAACTAAGGCCGCATCTGTCGTAAGGCCGCATCAACTTGTAAGGCTTCAGAAAACATCCAATATGGCGGTAATCGGATCATTAACTAGGCCTGGTCTGCTGACGTTCGTCGCCATGTTGTTTTCTGAAAACCTGTATTAGGGGAAATAACTCTTGTGGAAACCATGTAATAATCTGTGATAATCGAAATTTTGCGCATACACGGCTACCGGTCGCCATGTATTGAATATACACCGCTTCCACGTGACGTCGTTAAACCAATTGCATTCCTAGAAATGTGTAGGAGGCATACTACATATGCAGATTGCTGCTGTAATGTTGCTACATACAAATGAACGGTTCACAATAGGATTCTTTGGATTCCAATAATGTGAATTATCCTAGATAAACAGGTATTCTCTCGTTGTTCAAACAGATAATCGCTTAATTTCTGTCTGAAATGAAAGTTCAAATTATCAGTTTTTTTCAGTTTCACTGATACCGTAGGATTTGTATTACTGTTCCGTCCTATGATTGACTGGAAACAACAGGTCTAGCAGATTTCTACTCGCAGCTAAAAGTGTTTTCAATATCGTAACACATGAATTATGAACCTATAGAGGACGAAATCATAACGAATAATTCTTCAAATATTAAATGACAAGATAATTCTATAAATATTTGAAATCTACTAAAACAAATAGATCTTCGCATACTGCATTGGATAAACGAGATGTTGCCATGGACTAACAGAATTGTAAATCTAATCTTTTGTATTTCAATATTTTCATAGTAAATATTACGTAGAGTGCATTCTATAAAATGTTTATGGTAAAAAATAATATACACAACAGAAACAGGATACGTGTAGTACTAATAGATAAATAGTATAAGAAGCACTAGATAACAAGGGTTGTCTCTTTATTTCTATGCCATCACATGCAGACCTTATGTTATGATATTATGTGGTTTCATACCAAAACTGCAGTAAGCCACGGTAGATCATATTTTCTATAGCAATTATATAAGCAATGGTGAATATATAATGTTACTATACCCCATTAATACGCGCTTCCTATTGGCTCTTTTGGATCACGTGACCTGTGATTATTCTTGACATCATGACCTGTGATGGAATCATTATTGATCATAAGATAGATATGACTTTGCCTCATTGACTCATCCCGAAACAAAATGGCCGCTTTCATCGCTTGAATTGCAAAATGTACGATTTGTCATGTTCAGATCGCGATCATGGGTTCAGTCCAAATTCTATCAAAATTAATTTTAATGTTGGAATTGATGGTTCTCCAATTGACTTTCAGCATAAGGAGAAAAGGATAATGATACGATAACGAGGACCCTTGATCGCGGGTCCACATTACCTACTGTTTTTTTTTTTCATCATAATATAGTTTATTCAAAATCTCCTGTTTACAATAACCTTAATGGCCCAGGAGTGAACATTAAGGGTACCTGTTTTACATAAATCTCACTTGTCCAGGGGTAGCAAGTGAAAATAAAAATAAAAAGTCCACTTAAACATATTTCATATTCATTTGTTTTTACATTTCATTATAATATACACAATTAGACGATACAATTATTACCATGCATTAGCTTTATGTTCATAAATAATAAATACTCATATGTTATTCCGAAAAAGTTCTAATTTGTTTTTATCATTTTCATTAATATGCGAAGTTTGCAATGTGCATTGTAAATGTTTTTTAAAATTATTTTTCCAAGTGTTGAAAATTGTTTGATCTCCAATTCGGGATTGGTTATATTTCACCTTATTACGTATTTTCCATATTTCCCACTTTGAGATAAATATTAAGGTATTAAAAATGACGTCTAAGTCCTCACCCCCATATAGCCCTAACATTATATTTAACTCCTTGATTTCTATATTAGTTGTTAATCCAGATCTGTTAAATATTGCTTCTATTTCTTTTATAATTTTGTTCACAGAAGGACATTTAAAAAATAGATGCTGCATCGTTTCATCGTTGTCTCTTATTTGGCAGAGATGGCATCTTCCGTTTGACAAATTCATTTTTTTCAATCTATGTTCTGTATAATTTATATTATGGAGACATTTCCACTGGAATTCTTTGACCTTATTAGTAACTTTGATTTTCTTTAATTTTGTCCAAATTTGTGTCCAATCAATATTACCCCCATACTGTTCTTCCCACTTAATCTGACATTTTGGTTTTATATTTTGTTTAAAGATTCCCTGAATTACTTTTATTTTCAATTTATCAGGTGATATAGTTATATTTGACTCATTTAAAAAAAAAAAAATTGTAGCTTATCGTTGATATTTAAGGTAACTCTACGTTCTGGTACTATTGTAGTTTCACCTTTTAAGACTTTTATTATATTTTCGGGGATTGCTTTTTTTATCTTAGAAAACTCTGAAATACAGTTCCTCCTATCTATTAATAAATTGTATATATCATGACAACTTTTAAAATTTGTATTATTTGAATCCGAAATATCGTTTATAGTTCGTAAGTTACTTTGCAGAAACGAGGTATACCCTAATGGTTTGTTTTTAAAAGTTATTGAAGAGTTACAAAATATTCTGGTTTTTAGAATGGAATCAATGTCATTATTACACAATTGAATAAGTTCCTGTAATTTTGACCATGATTGGATACATATTTTGTAAAAAATTGGTAACATATTTAAATTTAGAGTTGATACATTAGAGCACTTACATACAAAATATTTTTCATTAAACTTGATGTCTAACTTACGGAGCCAATACTTACCAATTGCATTCCAACTTTCGAATGGTTCATGTAAAATTCGGTATAGAAGCTTAATTCTTTTGCTGTCAATAAACTCTTGTATGTTAATCATACCCATGCCTCCATTTTCTACTCCCAAGCAGCAAACTTTCCTATCTATCTGATTAATACCCCCTCCCCAGATAAAACCCCATACCAAAGTTGTTATTTCTTTTACGTATTTTTCTGGTATTCCCCGCATTTCAATTTCGTAACCACAAAGAGAGATCAAGAGATTTTTCACTATTAAAGTTTTTCCTGTATATGTCAAGTTTCTACTTTTCCAAACGTGGACACAATTTTTCATTTTATCTATTACTGATTTCCATATCTCATCATTTTGTATATTATAACCATGATGAATGCCAAGAGTTTTAACATTATCCTTTGTCCAAACTATTTTGTAAACTTGGGTCTGTTATTTTTAGTCGATCCAATATACATACCTTTTGTCTTTTCATAATTGACTTTTGAACCAGAGGCTTTTTCATATATAGTTAAAATATCAAAAGATTTTTTGACAGATTCATCATTTTTATTAAATAGCTGAGTGTCATCTGCAAACATGCAGAGCTTAGTCTCGATATATTGCCCATCTTTTCCCCCAGGTAATTTGATTCCTTGTATTTCACTATCCCCCCTTATAGCACAGGCTACAGGTTCGGCCTGTAGTATGTAAACAAGAGGCGCTATTGGACACCCTTGTCTACAGGACCTTGAAATATTGAAATATTTAGAAATAAAACCATTGGTCTTGATACAAGTTTGTGCATATTTGAATAACATTTGAACCCACTCCCTGAAGTTTTCACCAAAGTTAAATTTGCTTAATACATGAGCCACCCATTCCCATCGAAGGCCTTTTGTTGATCTAAAAATATTATGATACCGTCATCATCTTCACGATCAGTATATTCTATTACATCTTGTATTAGACGGTTAGCTTCACTGATATTACGACCTTTTACAAATCCCTTCTGGTCCGAATGTATTAATTTTGGTAAAACAACTTTTAATCTTTCTGCAATAATTTTTGCAATTATTTTGTAGTCACTGTTTAATAGAGTCAGTGGTCTCCAGTTTCGTATATCTTCCCGCTCCCCACTTTTATGTAATAGAGTAAGAATCCCCTTATATTGGGAAGGTGTTAGTTCTTTTTTTTCGAAAGTATCATTAACAAGCAGAAAGAATTCGTCTTTGATTTGTTCCCAGTGAGTTATATAAAACTCAGAAATTATTCCATCCTCTCCGGGTGATTTATTTGGTTTCAAAATTTTTAAAACATTTTTAATTTCTTCTATGCTTACATCCAATTCGAGAGTTTCTTTTTCATCCCCATTTAACTTACTTTCAATATGTTGCGTTAATTTATTAGCACTGTTTTCATCCCATCCCTCAGTTGTAAATAACCTGGAGTAAAATTGTATCTGTTCGTCAATTATTGAATCTATATCATATTTATACTTACCTTCTGTGTTTTTAATTCGATTCCACATTTTATTTTCTCCCTGTTTTTTTTCAAGTTCAAAGAAATATCGAGTTGACCTTTCCCCTTCTTCCGCCCATTTTATTCTTGCACGAATTTTTGCGGCTTCCGCTTTTTGTGTATAATATTTCTTAATTAAATTTTCTAATTTTAGTATCTTACCTTTGATGATATCGCCGTCATCTGTACTAGATTTAAGATCTTCTAACTGTTTCTCAAATTTTTCTATGTCTTTTTTATTTTGACCTTTTTTTAATTGCTTACTTATTTGCATTGTCAAATATTAAATTTCAGTCTTTGTAACATCTCACCATTCTTGAATATTTCGGAATCTTTCTATCTCGTTCTTCCATATACCCCACCAAGTATTAAATGCTTTTGTAAATAGTTCACTAGTTATAGTGTTAAAATTCATTGCCCAAATTCCCGGGCCCCTCTCAATGTCATCTAATTTTAATCTAGTGGATACTAAGTCGTGATCGTTGAATGGAAAGTGTTTTATATTGGTATCAAACACTTTACTACATAACCCATTTGAACATAAAATAAAATCAATACGTGATTTTGAATTCCCTCTTTGAAAAGAATATCGTTTTTTATTTGGGTTAAGCTTTCTCCATGCATCATATAAATCATACCTAGTAATAAGATTTTGTAGTTCTATTTTGCCTATGTCGTCCGTCCGTCTATTGGGATATCTATCAATCTTTTTATCGAGAATACAATAAAAATCTCCCAAAACAATATTGTAATGATAGATACTATCATCTTCATGGTTGTAAGAAATGTTTTGAAAAGAATCGAAAAATAGTTTTCTATCACTGCATAGATTTGGAGCATATATATTAAAGATATGAAACACTGCATTTTCTGTGTTTATCTCACATGTTAATAGTCTACCAGTCTTGTCAGAAAAATTAAAATTAATATCAAAAGCAAAATGTTTACTTAAAAGGATAGCCACGCCCTTTGATTCGCTAGATCCACATAACCATGCACTAGCACCGCCCCTTTGTGTTTTCCATTCACTTTCCCACCGGTTAATATCAACTCCCGTACAGTGCGTCTCCTGTAAACAAATACAATCATATTTCTTTGATACGAGCCAATTAAACACCAACTCACGTTTTCTATTATCTCGTAGTCCATTAACATTAATTGTGACAAGTTTCAATGACATTATCTAAACTATTGTCTGGGTATTTACTCACTTGTGACGGATTTATTTTAACTTGACAATAAACACATTTTAACCTTTTCATCAGCTGTGAAAAAAATTCACAATGACCTTTAAGATAATACATTTTCATTTTAAAATTGAGACAATATTTCCAAAAACAATTATAAATATCGTCACTGGATTCATTTATATATACACATTTCAAATAATAATTCAATAAGAAATACAAATCTTGCAAATACACATACATATAACATATATTACAGTTTAAAGAAAAACACGCCTGTTTAAAGGCTACAAATTGTAAAGAAGTGGACATTATTATGTACAATCAAAATAATAGCAAATAATAACACATTCAACTAGTAATTACCGTCTGTTCATTTTTAATTCTTGATTGTGTATTTTCTTTAAATAAGATAAAACAAAATATAATGTAAATATCAAATAAAGTTACTATTTCAATATTCAGTTGCGGATCCTAATTTCGAATGTTTTGTTTTTCTATCAACGGAAGAGGGTGTCGTTGTAATGTCACTTAAGTTTCTTTTACGATCAGTATTTGTCAAATCAAATACGTCATTTGGTGCCTTGAGAAATTCACGGATTTTTTCTTGTATTTTTTTTGAACCGTCAGGACCGATGTGTACGCCACTGTGATCATTTTTATCAAACATTGACTTAACAATCGCACGCTGATTGAAGAAGTCACTGATTGTGTCAATGTATTCAACTGTTGGATCTTTCATACACAGTTTACGGATAAAATTATTCACACTGGTAGTAGTCGCATTTAATATATTTGTGTTATTGCCGGTCCCTTTTCGTGGAAATATACCACAAATACCAATCAAGGAGTCGGGAAAGTAACTTTTGACCTTAGCAATAGCTTGTGTCAATAGTACATTCACTTGATCACTATCATCTTTACATTTGCTTAAATTATTTGTTCCCAAACACATAACAACTTTATTAACCATGCTGTTTGTATTTTCTAATTTTGAAATTGCCCTGTCAATGCATTGATCAATGTTGTTTAGAGTTGCGCCCGATATAGATGCGTTTATAAAGTTGTCATCAAATGCGCCAAGTCGTACACCATTTGATGCACCTAACAGTATATTAACAGCACTGATTGTACTTGTGTCTTTGTTATCACCAAGTTTATTGTCTACATTATTTGTTTGCGATGTTTGTTGTACGTCTTGTTCAGTAGTTTTCCTACCCCCAATAATTTCAGGGGCATAGCTCCCAAAATCTCGACGGGCTTGATCCGTATCATATAGCTCACAATCTCGCCTTATATGCCCTTCCTGTTTACAAAATGAACAAGTTGGTGCACTCATACAGTCTCTTGCTAAGTGACCCATATCGTTACAATTATAGCATCGCTTTTGCCATGTTGGTTTCTGTCTACATGCGTAGGATGGGTGGTTGGTTTGTTTACAGTATAAGCATTGAGTTCGGTTATTGTCTGCGAATAACCTAACTTCAAATCGGCCAAAGTCAGTTCTATTGGGTAAAGTTGGGGCACAGTTTATGATTTGGTGATACCTTGAACCGTTCTCTATATGTGTACCTTTAATGTACCCTCTACGCACTGATCCTGGTATAACTTCTCCATACTTCATCATTTGTGTGGCAATATAACAGTCGCTTACCTCATAGGGAGCATCTTTGATTGTTACATTTGTGATTGTTTTTTCAACGTCTAAAAAGTTAACTGACCTGTTTTTAGTGTTATCCCACCGGATATTAATTTTTCCTCAGTTTCCGTGAACTGCACAGAACCAACATTGTCTAATTCTACATTTTTCTCAATTCCACTCAAAATCTCTTCATGAGTAATCCCCTTGAAAAATCTGGTGTTGAAGTGAATGGATAAATGTCTTTGTACTTTAGCCATTTGTTTTCCGTGAGTAGAGTTCAGGATGTCATATCTACTGTTTTAATAGTTATAATGAGTCTTCCGACTTGAGGATCGTATTACCCTCATGATCACTTAAGCTATTGTCATCATTTTACGTTACTCGTAGTCGTTTATATCATTCTGTAAATCCACTGAACCATTTTAAATCTGACCTAGCCGACCTTTTACCGTAGGTAATTGTTTAGCATCTTTGGCTTTCTTGCTCTTACAGACTTTTCAATGCTTTGGCTTTTCAATCTTTTGACTTTGAGCGTCACTGATCAAGGCTATTCCAGAAATTACGTTTTCATCTTTTTTGTGTTGACTAAACATTCAAGATGGTCACCACCACCATAGAAAAGTATTCTTCTTCTCAGCTTCAAGCGTAATGGAACAGAAACTGTACATGAATGCTGATTATATTTTGTATTTTGTAGCAGTTTATATTGATACCAAAGGGGTAATGAGAAGCCATACATCGACAAAGGACAGATAAGTAAAAGAACAAAAAAGAGCAGTGATATACAACATATTACACAGAGCATCATAAACCCCACTAAAAACCGGTGGTAAAATTATGTGCTTCGGAAGCCTAAGCAGCTTCACATTTGTTTCAACAGCAACTGTATAGATTTTGATTATATTTTGCATTTTATGCAGTTCATTTTGTATTGTTTTTTATATGCATATTTATATAATGGAATGAAAATACAATCATAAGCAGCATAATTCGTCTGTTAAATGATGAATGACAGATAAACCATAAACTAGAGATGTTTTAAATTTCATTATCTAGTAACGTAATCCTTGATGATTTATTGTATCAAGTATTTGTAGATATGATTTACCGGTGTTCACATGAACTGCACTACCGTGGTCAAGTTTCAGTAGGCAGTCTCTATGCAAGCTTAAAAGACATTGAGTGTCATTAGACCTTAGACTTTGGTTTCTTGATATGAGGAAGAAATATTAGTTTATTGTCAAATATTAATCCCAGAAATTTTCCATTTTGTCTTCTGTTGAACGACGACAAGAAACCCAAAGCATAATATGACCGCAAAATGTTTACAAATTCTGTCATTACTATATATATATATATGTTTTTGATCCGGAATTCATTTCATTTTCACTTTCATGTTGCACAGATGAATCACTTATCTTATCAACATTATGGTAACATGACATCAGTTAATGTTGGTTGGATAATGGATGTATATTCTTTGCATTTGGAGTTTTCTTCTTTTTAAAACACTGATATACTGACACTTGTCTCATTTGTACTTTCGTAAACAATGATGTTCTATGACTGCAATAAATTTAAGTGATAACGTGGAGTTAACATTCTAGTGCCGTACACTATCCGACCGTCTCGCTCTAGCTGTTCCTTGGTTATGTTTCATGGATAGAGATATATGTAAGCTAACATTGCATTCGGCGATTTATTATTCTTTCACAGTTTTCCGGTTGTTGACTGATTTTGTCTGTTTATATAATTATGAGTTTTGACTTTCCCTTTATAAGATTGTTCGGAGTTCGGTAATTTTGTTATTACCTTTATTTATTATATATATTTTTTTGCCCGAATGTTACACACAGGAAGCATACTTAGAAGCTCACACGAACTTGAATCGCTCACATTGTAAATATACAATATTGGTGTATTGACGGTAAATATAGCATTTATGTGGCGAAGCTTAGAAACGGGGAAAAGACGATATGTATCAAGTATTTTCATCCGTTTCGTGTCGAGCCACATGCATTATGTATTTACCGTCAATACATCAATGTTGTATCGATCCTGCAATAAAATTTGGATTGTTTTTATTTTTTATTTAGTTTAATAATAAAAAAATAAAATAACTGAAACCCCATTGATACCTCAATAGTAGTTCCGGTAATGGGCGTGGCTTGATAACTGTATTAGGTTATGGGAAAAGTGTTATTATGATAGGGGTGTGGCTTAACAGATTTATTAGGCTAATGTGAAAAGTGTTAAGCAACAGTTTATTTCAACCCATTTATAATGACAAAAAATAATCCAATTGCAAGATAAAGAATATTTATTGAGCTATTACATATCGCAACATCAGTTCAGTATTCCACCTAACAGCTATTATGCTTCTGGTTGCTAAACTGTACGGTTCCCAGGTACTTAAACAATAAACCTGACAGTCTTTCAGTATATTTACCAAAGGAATACATTATCTGACTTTATGTACTGAAGCAAATGTCCCTTAGATAAAATGGGGCTAGTACAAGCTACAAAAACGTTTGGACCCGAACAACATGCAATATATAGAAATTAACTTATTTGACCATGATATCAAAGGTCAAGGTCACAGTGATGTCATACGTCTACTTTGCACTCTTCTCTTTATTGCTACAGTTACATGCAAAATATGGAGGCACTGGATATTGAGACAAAAAGCGTTCTGTCATTTTATTTAATAAAAAATTGTCCACAGAGCCTATGTCAAACTTTGGACTATGAGAACTCGCACCATATTAACACTGGAGCTTGCTTTTGTACTAGACTGAATTCCTATTTTAAACGGATATCTTATGTCACTTACATTTCTGTCTTGGGCCATTGTGGTCGTAATTGCATGATAGTTAGATTTACATCTCACTGCGGAATCAGTAAGTTGTGAGTTCGAACCCGTTAATGAGGTGGTGTACTTGATACAACGCTATGTAATTAAGCTTATCAGTGACTTGCGACAGGTCGGTTGATTTATCCGGGTATTTCGGTTTCCTCCACCAATAAAATTCACCACCAGTATATAACTGAAAAAGTGTTGAAGTTGGCGTTAGGAACTATACATCAAACCAACCAACCGACATTTCTGGTTCTATATAATTTTATTTTAGCACAGCTCACTCGATTATAATTCATATAAAATTGCAATTTGTGTTTGTAGAAAACTGCTTTTTTATCATTTTCCCTTAATTTTGTTATTTTTTGTTAATGTTTTTAAACTGTGGTTGCGGCGATCTTGTTTATCAATCAGCACAACTAACTTAAATCTGGTACTGGATCATCTAATGGACATCTTTTTAATTTCCTAATAAAATCTCCCCAGTCGTTTTAGGGGAATTCAGTCAATCAGGACACATTATTGGGAAACCATGTTGAATTAAGGATCAGCAGGAAGAGTCCGACTTTGTAAAGTACTACCTAATTATCTAATATTTTTTTTGTCAGGATTGGTTCCAATATGCCAAGAGGTTTTTGCGTTGAAGACTGAACTGCGAAAAGCTTAAAGACGACCACGGACGCAAAGACATGACAATATCTCAAATGACCTTTCCATCTTTTATGCGGATTGGGACTAAGAAATATATACATTTTTCTATTATTTCTTCTCAGTTCTCCCATCACCCCCTCCCCCCACCAGCCCGCAGTTGTAAATGATCGGTCCCTTAGAAAAAAATGTCATTTGTTTGAGTGAAAATGGGGTGTGCTTGTGCTACGGTTTATTGTATCTGCGTTTTAAAAAATAAACAATTAAAAAATAAAGCTTCAAAATAATTGTAATTGTTACTTTTAACTTTTTAGTGAGCATATACAACATATTCATTTAATTACTCTTTAATGGTTCGCGCTTTCCCCCCGATTGAAGCGTAAAGAAACGTATGTGAAAGGGGTAATCAGATGCCGTAAATCGGAGGACAGACAATACAATGGAGTAAAGAAGGAACAAAACAGTAATCAGAAAACTAACTATTGAGCAAAACGAACACCCACTAAAGTTCGAGAGTAAGCGTACGTCATCTTGAAGGGAAACTAGTTCCTGATCCAATAGTGGCACCCGTCGTGTGACTTTTCTTACAAACCCGGTAATAAGTCATTAATGTGGACAGGATCGCATTGTGATTACGACAAACGGAACATATCCTTGGTCATTTGTGACACAGCTATTCCGTAACCATTAACCAAAATATGTTAGCGACCGTACAACTTTCGAAGTGATGACTTCAACTTAACCCTTGGTATTGTAACTTCTTTGAGGGCTGCAACCTACTCTTTAGGTAAACACGATAAGAACCACATTCTCTAGAATATCATATCCATTGAGAGATATATACTCCATATACACAGGTGCTGCTGGAATGTTGCTACATATAAACAGGTGCTGCTGGAATGTTGCTACATATAAACAGGTGCTGCTGGAATGTTGCTACATATAAACTGGTGCTGCTGGAATGTTGCTACATATAAACTGGTGCTGCTGGAATGTTGCTACATATAAATGCAAAGTTTACTATGAGAAAATTGAAATCATCTCTTTTGTTGTAGTTTCGTTCTTCACTGGTCCTCACCTCAATGTGTGGGTCAATGTATGAAGAATATGTAATTGTATCTGAGTATCCTTTATTTCAACCTTAATGGGATAGATGTGATCAACAAAATCACCAACCTTAATTAGTGACAGGACATCACCTATATAGTGGAAAGTGAAATTAAAGAAGCGACCTAGCTTCTTTTCATTTCTTGAGAAGCCCCTGTATGAAATTTCTCTCAAACGAATAAAAGTAGAAGTCGACGAGAATAGGAACACAGTTTGCACCCATAGGAATGATAACTGTCTGTTGAAAAAAATGTATCCACCAAGCATAACAAATAGTTATGTAGAGGGTAGAGAGATATTGATTGTATATTTAATCTTTTTTTTCTTCAAAATCCACCTCTGATTCACACCACCCCTTAAGTAACAATTGACTCTGAATTCCTGTTTCAACCACTGATATAATAGGTGTAAAAATAATTTGGCTGGCCCAGTAACATAATGGTTTGAAAGGACACGTTTGAGTTCCTTTATGTTTTGCATTGCAAAATAGGTGACGCATATATTGCAGAAGAAACTCACATTCCAGAAGACCTGATAACAATAAGTTATTCTGGTTGTACATGTTCAAGCTTTAGTTCCTTTGTCTGTATACTGTTATTGTCTAGGTGTCAGAAACTAACCGTTGTTTAAAACTTGAGTGTTCTGCATTGTATCCTTTGACATAGGTACTCATTTAATGTATGACAGGAGTCGTCGTGGTCGTGCACGTATGCCGGTGGCCTATCACAACTAACGTTGTGAGTTCGAATGCCACTCAGGCGATACAACATTATATGATGAAGTTTCTCAGTGACCTACGATAGTTAGGTAGTTTTCTCCGGGTATTCCAGTTTCCTCCACCCAAAAAACTTACCGCCACAATATAACTGAAATATTGTTGAAAGTGGCGTCAAACACCATGCACACATTTAATGTATGATAATAAGAGCTATTGATATTCAAGGACTACGGTCGTGCAACTTTCCAGTACGATTTGTCTATTCGTTTACCAAATTGTCCAATCAGGCCAACGTATGAATTAATTGAATTATCTGATTGACTGTTTTATTAACTACGAGTATAAGCAAATATTAAAAACATGTATGACTCTAAGGTCAGAATTACGTCAGTAAAACCTGTTCACTGTAGATTATCAAAAATATTTGCAAATCAAATGCTCTTCATTGGGAAGCAGCAAAGTAAATAAAACTTGTTTTATTGGTGATTTTATTTGTGTATAAATAACACATTTATATTGTACATACAACACAACAAGCATTTCTGTGTGATTCTTGTATGGAGGACATCTTAAACAGTCACAAGTGGTCCTCACTCCATTTTTATCGGAGGTGTCAGTGTCTATTGGTTCAGCAGTTTTGTCCACGCAAACATAATCTTTGTTGCCATAACTTTTATATTGAGTCATAGGAAAGCCCGTATATTCAAACTTCCATCCGCTATACCATGTCTGTTTGCCTGAAGTAATACAGTAAAACATATTCTATTTTTTCTACTTATGAAAATGCTTTAACAAAGGAATTGTAGCATCGTATCTCCTACAATTTGGAAAAACAATATTTCCGGTATTGACCGACATTCAGACGGTAAGCAATAAAGTAATGTTTAATTCTTGTTTAATAACACATTTACGTATCCTGTTTGATAATATTACAATTTCGTCGTGTGTGTTTGAATACTAGAGAGAGCTATAACACTGTGAATTGTGAATGATATCCTTCGATTTACGGATTCTGATTACCACTCTGGTATCTTCAAACTCTTCTTGTTTTGTTATACAAAATATATGCAATATATAAAACGCTTACCTGGAATCATGAGAGCAGACGAACTTCCTTTACGTTTACATACAGCACACGTGGCATCTTTATTATGTATATCACCAAGTCCAGATGGCTTAGAAGATCCACTCACTTCATACTCTACTCCATATAACACATCGTTATCAAGTGAATATGGTTTGCAATTATCAGGATCACTTGGTAAACAGAGGTAGTTACTACCATCTCCTTTGTTGGTGAAATAGTTACCTCCTGATTGACCTACAATTATTAACATAATCATCATCAACACAATCATATAACACATTGCATTATTTTCATGTTTTGTCTGTGTATGATCCAATCAGTACTTCTAACAAGGCTTATGCAATTAATAATCACTCAGTATAATATAAACACCTAACCACATACTCCAAAGTACACATACAGTTATTATCGTCTGGCGACGTGGAACGTGTTGTCTGTTCTTCTTCGATATGCGGATTCTGATTGCCCCTTTGGTATCTTCAAACTCCTCTTACATCTATAATGTTCTGCCGACGTATAACTTATATTGCCACACGCCACGGCATATCACATTGCAACGAAACTGTTAAAAGAGGCAAAGTTGGTCTCTTATTTACATCTACCAACAATATGTATATACGAATAAGTAAGTCTGTGCAGGGTCTATTATTGCTTCTTGCTAGCCATATTATTAACATTACTTCACTCTAACAGTATTATTTGCCATAAAGACCAGAAAAAATGATGACGAAAAGATGATGAGGGCACCGTACGCCTTAAGATATAAAATGGAAATCGTTGTTAATATAATTCTAAAGACTGCTTTAAACTATTGGGGAAATATAATGATTGACAAAGAGTAAACTATACATAGAGACTGCTTTTCGCGACGTATGTGTTTATGTGTGTGTGTGTGTGTGTATGCTTAATGATAAATACATCTATCATGTATTTAATACCTGTATAAACTAGTTGTGTACCCTCAGGACAACTTTTCCGTCCCCATCGGATGTAGACAGCCCCACCTTCTGAGTTGAAAAAAAAAGAAAATGCAACAGATGCATAAAGGTATAAGGATATTACAGTAAATTTGTTCAAACTAAATATTAATATACAAATATTTATGTATACGATATTAAGCAATTGATAACATAAAGTTTTTCATATGAACACTTTTGTCATTGTTTGAAGAAATACATTTCTACATACAGGTGTGTACATCATACTTTTACAGTTAACAATAAATCAGTCAGAAAACATACGTACTTACTACTGTAACAATGTACTCTTATGGTGTCTAATTTACTAATGTAAAGGTACATGGGTGTGTTACTATCTCATTCTCTGAAGCAACATATTGATTTATAATAATGTTGCTTTTTTCAAACTATTGAAAAATGAAAACTTTAAAGAATTATTTCAGTGCCTTAACTATTAATATACTTAAAAGTATTACTCAGTTTATTATCGGAACACTCTGTCTTCCTTGATGTATGTAGATAGCGTTTCATCATATCAATTACAGATTGATCTGAAGCTGACAACTTGAAGTCTTTACATTCATGGCCATAAACAGCAATAACACAGGTCAAAATTATGATAACAGTTGAAACCATATTGAAGTGTACAATGAGAAAATGGTGTTATATAACTAATCATTGGGTTTGTTAAAACACATACACGACGGGGGCCAGTAGTGGAACAGGAACATGTTCGTTCCTTTCTAAGTGTACGCTACTATTTCGAGTAAACACGATCTTCTGTTACTTTTTCTACTCAATTGGTTTGGATGTTGTTCCTTTTGGGGCGGTTCCTATTGTTTAGATGTTATTTGTATTTACTAGAGTCCAACATGTTGTGAATGATCGGTCCCTTGGAAAAAAATAATCATCTATTGAGTATACATGGGGTGTGTTTGTCCTACGGTTTATTGTATCTGCTATTTTTAAAATACACAATTAAAAAATAACTTATAAATTCGTGTCATTGTTACTTTTAACTTTTTAGAGAGCTTATATGACATATTCATTTAATTACTATTTAATGGTTCGCGCTTTCCACCCGATTTAGGTGTAAAGAAACGTTTAAATATACGATAGGGGTAATCAGAAGCCGTAAATCGCAGGGCAGACAATGCAATGAAGAAAAGAAAAAACAAAGCAATAATGAGAAAACTAAATATTGAGCAAAGCGAACACCCACTAAAGTCCGAGAGTAAACGCACGTCATCTTGAAGGATAACTAGTTCCTGATCTAATAGTGGCACGGTCGTGTTACTCTTCTTACACACCCGGTAATAAGTAATTGATGTGGATAGGATCGAAGTGTAAATACGACACATTTAGCATATCCGTTGTCATTTGTGACACAGATATTCCCTAACGGTTAACCAAATTATGTTAGCGACCGCACAACTTTCGAAGTGATGACTTCAGCTTAACCCTTGGTTCTGTAACTTCCTTGATAGCTGCAACCCAATCTTTAGGTAAATATGATAAGAACCACATTCTCGTGAATATCATATCCATTGAGAGATATATACTCCATATAAACAGGTGCTGCTGGAATGTTGTTACATATAAATGCAAAGTAAACGATGGGAAAATAAGAATAATTTCTTTTTTCGTAGTTTCGTTCTTAACCAGCACTCACTGTATTTTTCAAGGCGTATGTCAGTGTATGAAGAAGACCTAACTGTATCTGGGTATCCTTTATCTCAAGTTCAATGGGATAGATGCAATCAACAACATCACCAAACTTATATAGTGAAAGGACATCACATGTATAGCAGAGAGTGAAATAAAAAGATCGGACGAGCTTCTGTTCGTGCTTCTTGAGAAGTCCCTGTATGAAGTTTGCCTCATACGAATACAAATAGAAGTCGACAAGAATAGGAACACAGTGGGTACCCATAGGAATGATGACTTTCTGTTTAATAAGTATATTCACCAAGCATAACAAATAGTTGTGTAGAGGTTAGAGAAATCAAATGTTTTAATGTTATTGCATGAGGAGAGGGACATTGATTGTATCTACTAAAACACATCTTTAATCTCTGTTTTGTTTTCAAAATCCACCTCTGATTCACTCCACCCATTGAGTAACAATTAGATCTGAAGCCCTGCTTTGACCGCGGATAGAATAGATGTCAATAATTTGGCAGACCCAGTAATATAACGGTTTGTAAGGACACGTTTGAGTTCCTTTATTTTTTACATTTCATGATGGATAACACATATTTTGCAGAAAAAAACCTCACATTCCAGAAGACCTGATTGCAATAAGTTATTATGGTTGTACCTGTGCAAGCCTTGGATCTTTTGTCTGCATACAGTTATTGCTTAGGTGTCAGAAACTAACTCTTGTTTTAAACTTGAGTGTTCTGAATTGTATCCTTTGACTCAGGTACTCATCTAATGTATGATAGGGGCTGTCTAGTCGTGAACGTATGCTAGTTGGATTTATGACTACATATGCAATCAGTGCCTATCACCGAATGCCACTCAGGCGATACAACATTATATGATAAAGTTTGTCAGTGACCTGCGGAAGGTCGATGGTTTTCACCGGGTATTCCGGTTTCATCCATCAATAAAATTGATTGCCACACTATAGCTGAAATATTGATGATAGTGGCGTTGAACACCATAAACACATCTAATGTATGATAATAAGAGATTCAAGGTCGTAAAACTTTCGAGTACGATTTTTCTACTTTTTCACCATATTGTCCTATCAGACCAAAGTATGAAATGGCTGTTTCTTAACTATGTGTACAAAAATTCAAAAGTTTGATGACTCTAAGGTCAGAATTACGTCAGTAAAACGTGTTATCTGTGGATTATAAAAAATATTTCCAAGGCAATTGATCTTCATTGGGAAACAGAAAAGTAAATACAACTTATTTTATATATGCTTTTATTTGTGTATATATAAAACATTTATGTTGTACATACAACACACATCATTTCTGTATGATTTATGTATGGTGGACATCTCAAACTGCCACACGTGGTTCTCACTGAATAAAACAGAGCTCCATTCTTATTTGATGTGTCACTGTCTAATGGTTCAGCATCTTTGTCCATGCAAACATAATCGTTGCTGTTATGAGTTTTATGCGCTGTCATAAGAAACCCCGTATATTCTGCCTTCCATCCGCTGTAGCATGTCTGTTTACCTGAAATAGTATTACATATATTAATTTGTCCATTGCTGAAAATCTTTTAATATTATACACGTACCATTATAAAACCTACTGTATGGAAACATGACGTCATTAACTGTCAACAATAAAGTAAGTTCTAATTTTTGTGCGCACGAAGCGTTTCCTGAATAATCTCCATCAGGTACCCTAACTGTTGTTCAATAATGCACAGTGTCATATTTAATAATATTGCCATTTCCTGTTGTTATTTTGGTCGTAACGTGAAAGAGCTTTATAATACTTGGATATCATAGTCGACACGTTATGTAAGTTAAAATCATGATTTTGCTTTGCTATGCAAAATGTATTTAAAAGATAAAACGCTTACCTGGTATCATGAGAACAGAGGACTTTCCTCTACGTCTGCATACAGCACAAGGGACATCTTTGTCGTGTAAATTATCTAATCCAGACGGCTTACTATTTCCATCAACCTCATACTCAGCTCCATATAGCACGTCGTTGGCATATGAATATGGTTTGCCGTTATCAGGATCATTTGGTAAACAGAGGTAGTTACTACCACCTCCTTTGTTAGAGTGGCTGTTACCTCCTGCCTGACCTTCAATAATTAACATTACAATCATTAAAACAATTACATAGATAATAATGCACATTATCAGCTAAATTTATTTTAAACAATGTTTTGGTAGAATTCAATTCATTTTAAGGACAATAGTATTTTGCACACCACTCAAGCAGTTAATACATGTTATAATACTTATCATGCTTTTATCTATATAAATTTTATTGCAATAAAAATAATATTTCCATAGTTTCATTCAATTTGTCTGAAGAGTACTATTCACCGGTGAATAGCACAAATGACTATTAACCGGCCGGTGAATAGCACTTTAATCACATTTCCCGCGGTTTTTTATATAAGGAGATGCGTATTCGGGCAATCGCTAGGCATTCATTGTCACGATTTTAGTCTTTAGCGGTTAGGTAGTGGTTGGTTCAGTATAATAAAACATTTATTGACTAGATCCTCGGAGAAGAGCAAGTTTATTGTCACTCTCGACACCGACTATTGCTCTCGGCTGTGCCTCGAGCAATAGTTGGGTCTCGAGTAACAATAAACTTTCTATTTCCCTCGTCCCCAGACACTAATTGTATAGTATATTCATTCAGTATATTATAAACTCCAACAAGCATAGTACAAATTACAGTTTCTGTTATAATTGTGTGTGGCTTAACTTATATGGTACAGTAATTGATGAATAAATTAAGGTTAGCCTCTTGTTTACATTTACCAACGATATATATAAAATTACCGATATGTAAGTCAGTCCTGTGTCTATGATTACTGATCACTAGCTTTGTGACTACAGGATAATATATACATCGTACGCTTAAAATAGATATTATTATGCTTTCTGTAAATTTCTTGTTATATAAGTTCATACGATATTTTGGCATATATCACAAAGAATTATATAGCGTTGATATACTATGCGAACATAGTACATCTACTATGCAAGTTTCACGCGGGGAAGGTTGGATTTGCAGCTGTCTGTCAAGCTATGAATAGCTAGTGCACGTGCAAGGGGGCGGATCCAATCTGTCAATCTATCATAGTCGTCTAAGCGTTTTTTTAATACTTGTTATTGCTGTTAATTAAATTTCAAACATCAAACATCTTTCTATTTTTAAAGCCTTAAATGAAACAAAGAATATTCTCACACTTTCAAGACTATCTGATCCAATATATTAGTCACCAATATCAGAACCGCCTTTATTGTAATAGTTCTCAATATATTTTGTCTACATATAACAATCAGCATAATAATAATAATAATGTTGTGTTAGCAATGACTATGCCATATAGTGGTCAGCGTTGAAGACATAGTGCACTCCCCTTCGGGTCTTCCACTATGTCTTCAACCCTGACCACTATATTGGCATAGTCATTGCTAACACAACATTATTATATAAATATAAATCGGGATAGATATGATATAAAGCAAATAATCTATATTAGTGTTGAATAATGGGGACATACAAAGTGTAAAATACACCGAGATATTACTTGACCCAACAGAATCGTGGCATGTAACTAGTTTTGAATAGATCTATATATGTGTATATGGATATCTATGTGTGTGAGTAGATAAGTGAAACAAGTAATACATCATTTCTTATCATTTATGTAATACCTGAATAAACAAGATGGGCGCCTCCTGGACAGTCTTTCTTTCCCCATCTGACGTAGACAGCTCCACCATCTGCGTGAAAAATAAGAAAGAGTTAAAGGTACATCAAGTCAAAGGAGCATTAGAATGAACTTATTTATTACATATGAACATCATAAAATTTCTGATAATATTTAAATAAAATACAATTTCTACAGGTGTGTATGCCATACTTTTACTATATACATGTGTGTACATCATACCTTTACTGTTAACGTTAACAATGCATTGGTCAGAAATCATACGTAATTACTAATGGAACAATCTACTCTTATTATGACTAGAAATGCTTAAAGTATATTTACTTTAACCGTTTTAGTAGAATCTATAGACACACTAAACATTAAAACATCTGGGAACGTAATGGAGTATGTTTTTCTACTATCTAATATCCTGAAGCAACAAGATCAATTCTTGAAAATATTTAAAATTGGAAACTTTAAAGAATTTTTCCAATTCCTTAATATAATCTACTTTAAAAGTATTACTCAGTTTATTATCAGAACATTCTGCCTGCCTTGATGTAAATAGATAGTGTTTCATCATATCAATTACAGATTGGTCTGAAGCTGACAAATTGAAGTCTTTACATTCATGCCCGTAAACAGCAACAGCAAACGTCAGAATGATGACAACAGTTGAAACCATGTTGAAGTCTGCAATGAGAAAATGGTGTTGTATTACTAATCATTGGGTTTGTAACAAGAGTAACACGACGTGGGGAAATAGTGGAACAGGAACATATTTCACCTCTGGAACATGAGTTCGCCCCTTTCTGTGTACGCTACTATTTCAATTAAACCCGATATTCGTTTACTCTTACCACTTGCGGAATACTGCTAATGTTGACTTCAAATATTAATAACTGTAGGTCCTCCACTTCAGGCGAAAATTTGAAAACATTTCTGTTAATACATTAATTGTATTACTAACTTGGTCTTTAAAATAAAAACAAGTTATATTTTTACTAGATCACTGCAAATTGTGCGCTTTAAAATCTGATTCAACCCACCATTTCTTTAGAAATGCCTGTACCAAGCCAGGGTCAATACGGTTTTCACAGTTTTCCGGTTGTTGACTGATTTTATCTGTTTATATACTTTCCCTGTGTAAGTTGTTCACTGATTTTGTCTGTTTATATAATTATGAGTTTTGATTTTTCCTTTGTAAGATTGTTCGGAGTTCGGTAATTTTGTCATTACCCTTAGTTCTTATTCAAGCGCCATTTTCTAGCATTAGACGTAATATGACAACACTGTAACTTGCTGAAACCCACCTAAATTATCAACATTACTCAGTGACGTGTTTGAAGTAACCAAAGAGTTAATAAAAATCCGTAAATCGAATAAGAACAGACAACACAATGGCTAAAGAAAAAAAGACATATCATTTGTTGTATGGTATCATTGTTAATCGGCCCTCAATTTCGAGGTGTATATCCAGGTATGAGGAAGACCTAGCGGGAAAACATACGAATCGTTTGATTCCAATAGTGTGAATTATTATCCTAGATAAATAGGAATTCTCTCGTTGTTCAAACATTTAAACCTTTTATTCCTGTCTAAATAAGGGTAATAACAAAATTACCGAACTCCGAACAATCTTACAAAGGGAAAATCAAAACTCATAATTATATAAACAGACAAAATCACTCAACAACCGGAAAACTGTTAAAACGTAATGACCCTGACTTGATACAGGCATTTCTAAAGTAATGGTGGGTTGAATCAGATTTTAAAGCGCCAAACCTTCCCGCTCTCATTACGGCTCAAAGGCTCCGGCTGTCACTATAACAGTATTTAAATACAGGAACAAAATAGGTAAAATAGTTGTCAAAACAGTACCATATTCAGTGAATGTAAATGTCAAAAACATGAAAGTTGACATTATCAGTTTTTCAGTTTTCATTGATTCCGCACAAATTGTATCACTGTTCCGTACGTGCTGCAATGGATTGGAAGCAACAGGTATAGTAGATTTGTCCTCACTCTTCAGGTATTCAGTCCAAGTTCTATCAAATTAGATTTTAAAATTGGTATTTTATGATTTCTCAATAACCTTCTGGCATTAAGAGAACATATTTATATTAAAATAATTACTCTTTGTGGGTTAATTATTAGGAAATGAGGACCCTTGACCTGTTACTCTCGGTGACATGACCTCGAGTCACATGTATCTGTTCCACATCCACTGTTATTGAGCTCACAACGAGTAATTAATTTTATTTAAGCACATTAATTTGTTTGAAATAATTATAATGTGTATTCTCATTGAGGCTAATATGGCCCTAATGATCACCTGAGCTGTTGCCATCATTTTGCTCTCCTCGTTGTCGTTTAGTTTATTCTCTAAATCCACTGAATAATTTGAAAGCTAACTTAGCTGACAAGTGAGGATATCAAATTTAGTGCGCACGATGCGTTTCTAGAATACCATTCAGCAGGTATTTTCAAAATCGAAAGATTGGAAATCCCAATAATTTAATGTTTTGAGAGGAATACACCAAAGGGATTAAACTGGATAGCCAAAATCGACTTAGCTCACCTATGTCTTAGACTCTTTGGTTTTCTTGCTCTCAAAGAATTTTAATTATTTAGCTCTTCAATCTTTTGACTTTGAACGTTTTCATCTTATATAATGGAATGAACACATAATCATAATTAAGCAGTGTTTAATGATAAAGAACAGATAAACCATTAACTAGAGATGTTTTATATTATATTATCTAGTACCGTGATCCTTGATTAATTGTATCAATGATTTGTAGATATGACTTACTGGAATTCACATAAACTGTACCACCGTTATCAAGTTTCGCTGGAATTTATGATCTCCTTGAGGGTATCAGTGCATAGTTACTACTTTGTTCTACTCGATATAAGTTGTTAAATATTGAATGTCATTAAACCTGATGCTTGAGCATTTTGATATGAGGGAGAAAAAATAGTTTGTTGTCAAATATTGATCCAATAATTTACTATTTCAAAAAAAGAAAGTTGAAAGTTCAGGACCTGGGTACATATGCCAATGCTATAGTCTTTGATTTGATCCGACCGGGGCGCAAACCTACAATGTACTGCACTCCAGGTGAGTACGCTAACCATTATCAAACAATTCAAACTCACCAATCTAAATAAGAGAGAAACCAGGAAAGAATCCATATCGTCTGTCGAATGTTTCATTCCCGTCATCGGACTTACAATATTAATTTGAAATGTATATTGTATATTTTAATGTGTAATATAAACAGTTAGTTGTTAATATCAGAAATATGAAAATAACAAACACATCCTAGAATAATGACTGATTTTAATTTTTGATGTAACAGGAGAGGCTACTTAAGATAAAATTATTCACGGTGGTGAGGCTGGAATCTCAAGCATCATGCATACCCCTTCATATATTCATAGTACGACACCTATGTCTTTCATATACTATTCAGCTAATGGCGACCTATTCATATATATTACTAACATAAAAAATAAACAAACGTAGATCACTTTTGCATCTTATCATGTTATATAATAAAAAAAAAAAAACCCATCAATTGTAATTATAGAAGAATTTCATTTCACAATAAAGGAGTTGTATTGGCTTCTATGAATAAACATATTAAATATAGCATATCTTAAGAAACCCGCCCATTGTTATATTGAAGCGGTTAATTTACGATCAAATAATATAAATGGAAGCTGAAAAAGTCTACCCATTCCAGCGGCACTTCTATATATAGGGAGTGGATGTGGTCGAGTGGCCTAGGGCGCTGGACGTAAGCCTAAGCGAATGGTGCTGCAGTGTATCAATGGTGTGTGTTCAAATCCCGTCGAGGGAAGAACAAACAATTGACAGCTCTAGAATCTAATTCTTACACTGTTTGGCTTAATTTTCAGACGTATATATATATATATATATAAATTATATGTTATTCAGCTATCAGAGAAGGTATATCATGTGACATTCCCGGCTTATAGATCTATAAGCCGGGAATGTCACATTATATACCCTGTCTGATAGCTGAATAACAAATATATTACGGATTTAACCATTTTTTTGTTAAATACAGAACCAAACTGTCGATAAAAATTTTTCTAATTTTTTTTCATTTATTTATTTTTTTTGTTTCCTTTTTGTTTGTTTATTTTTATTTTCCCTTTGTTTTTTTTACCACGTACATAGTCCCAATTCATATTTAAAACCTTATTAAATATTTTGCGTCTTTTATTTTCATTTTCCGTATTTCTAGATGTCCCTTTTCGTACCTCTGACATTCTTTGTTCAATGACGTGACATATTTGTCACGTGATATTTTATGTACTGAGGTGTCTCATAAAGGAAAATCCTATTCAATATTTCTAAATCAACACAATTTCATATGCAGTAAATTTTATAAACTTTATAATTATAACATTAATATATTACATAACAAAACAACGGGTTTGTGAAACAATTTCAATAATTAAAATGTTAACAATAAGCAAAAACTTGGTGTGGCCCCGTGACTTCGAAAGTTTTAAAGGCGGAAAGTTCAACACACTTTCACTTGTTGATTGTTATGTTCAAATTTGTAATGGTACAGCCGTGGAACATGGGAGTTTGCTGAATTGTTCTGGTGTTTGTGACGGAATTAACTGTTGTAAGAGTGTTATAATCACAAAATAATTCATCATAATTTACATCCAAAATGTCAACGACGTCCGTAACCGACGATGAAACATGTGTATTGGCTCTCATTTGAACAAGTGATGTTGAACTTGAACTGTTTTGTGTCGGCGGCATGAGTTGCAACCGGGAAGTACTGTGCGTGGCATTTTTGAGGATAGTTGAGATGGTTGCTCTCCACGAACAGAACTTGTGATAATGTCTCCCATAACTTGTTTTTCCTTTGATGAAACACGTTGATATACTGCAACTGACGAGGCAGATTTGTGTCCGGTAACTGCCATAATTTGTGCCATTGAACAGTTTCTTCCGAGGATAGTTGCACCCGTTGCACGAATTGAGTGGTTGGTGTAGATTTGTGAAAGGCCTGTTTTTTTACTTAATGTCGACATAAATGATGCCAATGTGTCTTTTCCTATCGGTCTTTTTTGGAACCAACATTCATCGGAAATATTAAAACTGTCTTTAGGAAATTGCCAAAGCCTGTTGCACTGAGGGTGAAGTTTTTGAAGGTAGGACTCATAATTTGTAACTGGACAATATTCAGGCATTTCACGATCCTCCGGCATATGCCCAGCAATATTTTCTCTGTCCATTTCCCTACGATTTTTATTATTCCGTATTATGATATTGATTCAGTGAAGCGTAAATATTTCTGTTTTTGTCAACCATGTTGTTATTGTTTTTGGGGCCCAAATGAGGGAGACCGAAAACGTACATATATACCCCGTCTGTTTTCCGAATATATGCTGGCATTCAGGGTTGAAGAACCAATGAAAATCTCTGTAACAAACCAAATTCGTAATATATATATATATATATATATATACGTCTGAAAATTAAACCAAACAGTGTTAGAATTAGATTTTAGAGCTGTCAAATTTTTGTTCTTCCCTCGACGGGATTTGAACCCACACCTTTGTTACACTGCAGCACCATTCGCTTAGCCTTACGTCCAGCGCCCTAGACCACTCGACTACATATATATATATAGGGAGTGGATGTAGTCGAGTGGTCTAGGGTGCTGGACATAAGGCTAAGCAAATGGTGCTGCAGTGTATCAATGGTGTGGGTTCAAATCCCGTCGAGGGAAGAACAACAATTTGACAGCTCTAGAATCTAATTCTAACACTGTTTGGTTTAATTTTCAGACGTATATATATATATATATATATATATAAATCGTTATACATGAAGTAACACACACCCACTGTGAACAGTTAAAGTAGGGACATTTGTATTATCCACTAAAATATTCCAGTTGTACTTCTTTAATTTTCGCTTTGTAAAAGCGATCTATTAACTCTGAAAGAAAATACAATAAGATCATGCATACATTTTGCATTACAAAAAATACCCCTCAAAGATAGGGCAACACATATATAGGCATATAAAATACACAACGACATGTATGAAAGTAACTAAAATTTACAAAAAGGGGTGTGGGGGTGGGTGGTTAAATATTCTCTGTTAATGTGGATTGACTGATGTTGATTAACAATTTAGTGTATACAAAAGCACCATCTGGCGCTACATTCTAACGCATTTTATTTGTAGACATATTCAATATTGTGCCCACTATCCCTTTTAAACAGATTTTAATATAACTTATATGTACATTGTAACTTGAACATGTTGAACTGCTTTCCTGAATTTTATTTATTTATTCAAATAAATGATATTTTCTCTCATTGTTCAAGCTGATAATACTTTAATTCCTCTCTAATATAGAGGCTGTAATTCTACAAATACTATACGATATGATAGATCTATACTTTCTTGAAATCTTCAGAAATAAATATACCTTCTCCCACTATATTGAGTAACCTCGATGTGTTGTCCATGGACTCACAGAAATGTCAACCCTATGAACTTCAACATTTTAAATGATAGGTAGGATGTATTCTTAAAAAAAGGATCATATACACAGAAGAAAGGGGATACATGTAGTATTATTAAATAAATTGCATCAATCTGTCATATTAAACAAGAATACAGTTGATAACTGGGGTTATACTTTGTCACATGATGTAGTCATTTTGAAGGGTTACTATTATGAAAGGGTCAATAATCTACCTTGCAAATATAATAAAATTAAGAAAACATGTTTTCTGTATGCTTACCGTAAAATTGTTCAGGGTCACAAAACGATAAGATAGGAATACATGAATGCCTGACCCTGGATATTCTAGGTAGTCTTTAATATATGTAAATGAATACTTGTGTTTAATATGTTGATAAAACAAAACAGCAAACGATAACAACAAAACTAAGCCAATGTATGTCAATCTGCAATACCCAATTCATTCCTGACATGTCTAATTGCTGCTAAAACTTGAGGGACTTGCATGCAAACACAGCTGTGTACCTTCACGAATTCCATCGGTGTCGTATCAGTATATTCTGGTGCTTCTGATCCATCCGAGCAACATGAGGAATAATGATTATTTTTTTTCGCATACCTCTGTTTAATTTAAGATTTTTAATAAATGATGTTGCGACTAATATGAGAATGGTATCATACGGTACATACCATTATAATGCTTTCATCCCATTAAGAAACGACTTGAGTATAAAATCCTCCCTGGCACATCTCAATGCCTCGGTATTAACCTCTGTCTGTGAAATACAGAACGATGATTTATGTGAAAGGTCCACGGTTCAATGTACTCTCTGAACATCAGTGGCGCATTGTAAGCACTGTTCTTCGAATATATCGTTTTTTTTAATGCAGACACTCGTAGGGCTGTGTGTGCGCTAATTCGTGGGTATGCATGACCAGTGGTTTCTCTTGTTGATAATGAAGCCTTGTGAAAACGTTTTCACAAATTACAATTTTTTAACATATTCTGACCTTACTAATGTTGTAGGTTTTATACTCTTCTTCATAAGAATGAAAATCTTTGAAGATCTATATCCAGGAAATAAAATAATTGCGAATCGTTTAGCGTTGTAAGCAATGGATGCCTGTTAGAGTTCAACGTATAATATAGATTACATTACGTACGTTTTCATTTGAAATTAAAGAAACTAGCGTGTCTTATACAAGATGCGGCGAACTACTTTGCCATATCGTCATAGCATTGGAATGGGGGGAAAACTCATCAATGTAGGCAGCTTAACTAAAGCGACTGTTTAATGTTCATGCACTCATACATGTGTTAGTCATCACTAATCCATGGTCAAATTATCATTTCAAAGGGCATGCTTTCAATATTTCCAGCAACTGTGAGGTCCACATCTCTCCAAAAGAAGCGTTGTCGGATGATTATATATTGCCACTGACACTGATTGAACTGTATGCAACGTGTCATTTGTGAACAAATAACATGACGTCATGCAAAAATGTAGTCTCTCTCAGAGTATTGTACACATTTGGTAATTTTGATTCAAACCGTATTGGTCGTCATCGTTGTGGTAGTTGTATTTATAACTATATATGCACTCAGTGCATGTCAGCACTAACGTTGTGAGATCGAATCTCTCCCAGGCGATGTGTATTACATACACCATTATGTGATACATTTTGTCAGTGACTTGCTGCAGGTCGGTGGTTTTCTCCGGATACTCTGGTTTCCTCCACCAATAAAACTGATCGTCATGATATACACTTAGCTGAAATATTGTTAAAGTGGCGTTAAACACCATAACCCTGAGTCTTAATGCAACCGTTGTTATTTGTTCAAGATTTGCTTTATTGAAATGCTAGATAAATTTATTACTGAATAAGACTCGACTTGATACAAAGTAGTGTACCAACACGCTATGCATGCATTTGGGTATTTGATCAGAAAACATTCAGATGTTTTCATTTGATTTTTCCTAATGGTAAATACAAACACTTTTCCATATACCATTTCACATTTTTTTAAAGACAGAATTGTAATAAAAAAAGATCGGTCAACAAAAACTATGGGTGTCGAACGGAAACCAGTTTGTCTACTATTGACCGACGATAAGAAACCCGTAGCATGATACGACGACATAAAATTTCCGTCCTATAGAAATTATTTAATAACCGTCAGAGAAATTCTGCCGTTGCTTTTGAAGGAATATATAAAGCTTATATATATGTACGATGTTGCTGATCTATAACTTGAAACAGTAACTAAGTTTTTGCCACGAACTATGCTTGACGGACTTTCTTGGAAGTTCTAAGGCTAAAGACGTAATGGTCACTAGACAAAATTAAGCACCGCCCACTGACCTTCTGTAATGTTTCGTCTGCATCGTTTCGTAACGGCACGTTCATCTATCGTCTGCATCGGTGTGTAACGGACTAACGTAACACAATGGAGAAAAAGAGGAGATTTGTTTGTGTATAAGAAGAACTGAATCGAGATTTGTTAGCCGTACATTCTTTTAAGTAGTTAACGTTAATTTCTTTCTTTTTTATTGTGTCGCAAGAGGAGTTTTTTACAGTGTTATTTTAGAAGAAAATATAAATCATCATCTTTCTTGCAGTTGTGTTTAATTATGCTAAATCAAAATACACACACATATATATAGTGAGCCTGGTCAAGTACACTTGGCATACGTCGTCTCAGTTATCGATTACAATATTTCTTTATTTCGGACAGCGTCAAGGTCAAATTATGCAATAATAGATTACACAATGCTGCAGTCACCTGGCATCGTTATTCTTAGGAATGGAATTTACCACTGGCCAGTATGTATTAGTAGGGTTAAAGAAACTGTATGGGCTTTTATAAATAAACCTACTAATATATCATATCTTAAGAAACCCGACTCTTGCTATATTGAAGAGGGTCATTTACGATCAAATAATATATCTGGAAGTTGAAAAGGTCTACCTATTCCAACAGCACTTCTATATATAGCTTTATACAGTAAGTAACACACACCAAACGTGAACAGTCGCAGATAAGAAATTTGTTTTATTCACAAAAATGTTCCAGTTATTGGCCTTCTTTAAATTTCTTTCTGTAAATCGTGATGTATTAACTCTCAAAGAAAATACAATACAATTGTAACAATTTTGTGTAAATACAACAACACTTACTGTCGTTACACTCCAACGCATTTTACTAGTATATATACTCAATAGTCTGTCCACTAAAGTTATCCCTCTTTAAACAGATTTTGATATAATTTATATGTACATTGTAACTTGAACAAGTTGATCTGCTTTCCAAAATTTATTTATTTAGTTATTTAAATACATTATATTTGCTCTCATTGTTCAATCAGATAATACTTTAATTCCTCTCTAAAATAGAGGCCATAATTAACCGAAAGCCTACACCTGAACATTATGAATAGTCGTGAAGATGTCTAAATACAAACTTGTCCTTTATAAATCAATAACAAAAAATATCATATTTCTATTTTGAAGATATTTCAAAGAAACGATTACAAATAAGATAACCAGAGCGCTCTTGTTGCTAAACCACAATACGAAATTCATCCTTGACATGTTTAATTGGAAACACGGTTTTTGTGCCTTCAAGATTTCTATCGATGCCGCAATAATATATCCTTGTGACCCTGAAACATAGGAGCAACATAAGGAATCACGATGTCTATTCCTATATCTCTGTGTATTTTAAGACCTTTCATATCTGATGATACTACGGCATAGACCACTGATTTTATCCTACAAATAAACTTTCTGATTGCAACCCCTTTCTTAGAAGGCCTCCATGACCTATTTGTACATCTGTCTGCGAAATGGAAACAAGACAAAATACCCCGAACACCCCCTTCTAGGACAAATGCACCCCCACAAATGAAATAATCATATTATAGTACTACATATGTTTTTATATTGATGGTGATATTACAGGTATCTTACAGATCACGTAAAAGAGAAGGGGTGGTGGAATTAATACAATGAGAATAGCATCAAGCATATTTTTTCCACATGTTGTTCATTGTTTTGTTCATTTATCAAGAGTAAATAATAGAACACTGCTTAATTGTTTAAATATAAATTAATCAGGTAACGTTAATCAGGAATTTTTTATGTTGATATTTTTCCAATTTTGTACCTCTGTCCACCTGTTACACCCTTTCTTTTTCAGTTTTCCTATGTTATCTAGAGACCATCGTGATCGTATGCTAGTTGGATTAACAAATGCCTGTGCAATCAGTGCCAATCACCACTAAATTGGTGAGTTCGAATTCCGTTCATGGCGAGGGGTACTCGATACAATATTATATGATTAAGTGCGACAGGTCGGTGGTTTTCTCTGGGTACTCCGGTTTCTTCCATCAAGGTATATCAAAAATGTAGTTATGACGAGAACAATAAATCGTGTAGTAAAAGATGACGCTGGCACGATCCAATGGGCTGAAGTTTAGATTGCCAGAGGAAAAAAAGATATAAAGGACAATATACGACTATTCCAAACAAACAGTTGCTCAATAGGATTTGCTTCAAATTGTATTTCACGTGAATGATCGTGGTTTTCTTCATACAAGAAGAATTAATTTCCGTGTTGTATTTTTGATTTATCTTGTTTTGAGAGATTGTTCACCCCGGCGGAGAAACTATGGTATATTTATAAACCCTTGATTTCACTCGATGGTCTAAAACTAAATAAGACTAATAGCTAATCTAATCAGGTTGCTTTCAATGCATGTGATATTATATTTCATTTTTTGTTTACAAATTTGCGTAGTTTCGATACATTTGGTTTTGCTAATTTATGTTGTCTTTTCCGTATCCAAGCAACACTAAAACATATATTTATTGTTTACACTTATTAGTATTATATTCTTCAGATTGTCTTGTGCTGTGGTATTAATGGTTTTGCTTTCCTTTATTAAAAAAACGTTTAAACAGTGATGGTCATCAATTCCCCCAATATAAACTATTCGAACAATCACCTGTTATCTTAACTGAACTCACTGAACTCAAAATGACCACTATATGTATAGGATACAGTATTATTGAAACAAAAGAAGCGGACCGTATTGGGTATAACGGGTTTCTTTTTCCACATGAGTACTCAGGTGAAGGCCGAGGTGACGAATGCGGAAAAAGACACCCGCTATATCCAATACGGGTAAATTCTATTGTTTCAATTATAATGTATCTAACTTGTACAATAATAGTGTTGTTGAGAAAATATATGGTATGGCATATATCTTTACACCTTTAATGTTTAGAAAGCCAAATAAGACAATAATTAACAATAATAAAAGGACAAATTTGTATCGGTCAACGTCCTTTCGATTCTCTTTTATATTAAGATATTTCAAGGTCTTTCAAGTGTCCCAAATCTTCACCTGTGGTCTGTCTGATTTGTTATTACTTGCGGTCGGTTCGTTAGTTGTTTTTGTATTGCGAGAATAAATTTTAAAAGTTCACATACTCATCAGTTCTGAACATAAATTATGCCAGATCTGAAATACTTGCTTTTTTAAACAAATTGTTGATATATTTTTTACAAAACTTACTATCAAGGGTCAAACATACTAATTATAGCGTATAGTAGTGTGATCACCGTAACTGAGTGGTTAGATGGAAGTTTTGAAAGTCAAAATAGACTTTGAAAAGCCCAGCAGTGGTTCGAGACACGAAAGTCCAAAACTAAGTAAAACGCGTTTTAAGTCTAAAACAGTAAAAGGTTAAAGTTCATATATTGAAGATCAAAAGAATAAACTAGATTCATAAAAATAATCCACTGTTCGAACAATAGTGTGATAAATAAGGGTAATAACAAAATTACCGAACTCCGAACAATCTTACAAAGGGAAAGTCAAAACTCATAATTATACAAACAGACAAAATCAGTCAACAACCGGAAAACTGTGAAAACCGTAATGACCCTGACTTGGTACAGGCATTTCTAAAGAAATGGTGGGTTGAATCAGATTTAATAAGGCGCCAAATCTCCAGCTCTCATTACGGTTCAAAGGTTCCGGCTGTCACTATAACAGTATTTAATTACAGGAACAAAATAGGTAAAATAGTTGTCAAAGCAGCACCATATTCGGTGACGTAAATGTCAAAAATATTTTTACGTCACACATTGACAAAAAAAATATCCTTGACATTTTTTGACTTCTTTATCTTTATACATTTTCACTATATGAAAATGCATCGCTTATAATTTTTTCTGCAGAGACGGAATATATTTCGACAAGATCTTGGTATCGGAATATAAAGAGATCGAATAAGGCGAATCATTTTATAGCCCTGGTCCAGTAGCCTGTTTCTCAGATGAAGATGACGTTTCAGGAAATCAGAATAATTGCTACTGGCCCTTGCATAGCGAGAAATGCATTACGTAAACGATATCAACCGTGTCCCGAAAATGGGTCAAATTATTACAGTACAGCGGCCTGTATCATCGGCCCCTATTAACGGCCTGTATCATCGGCCTCTATTAGCGGTCTGTATGTGATATTAGACAATAGCTTTGCTGGGGAGGTTATTGTACAAATGATGTTGGAAATATATGGGCTGGCTTGGGACAAGTACAATCATGTGACGGCCTTAAACCAGTTAATAGAACTTTGTCTGATTATGAATTCCGTCGGTTTGTAACGTTGTGTCTTACTTTTACAATTAACAGAGTAAACCCATTTATTAAAGTGTTTATTAAATATGTCCATACACAATTATCAATTGCCAAGTACATTGTTGCCATCAGAGTGGCTGACTGTATTAAATTAATACAAATCGTCATAGTGTATTGATTCAGAGAAAGAAGCTATTATATTTCTGTTTTCCACTACCTTGTCTTGTTATAAAAAGAAATAGATTAGATAATACGGCTGAAATGTTTAGTTGTCAATTACGATCCCATTCAGACAGTGAATTCACAATACAATTACCTGCGTCATATACCCAGATTAGATTGTAACTGATACCTTAAGAATCATATTGTTAGGTCGTCTTCTTATCGTTTGCGGTGAGAAAACCTCCTATTTTTGCTATAAATATGTTTTTTTTTACATCCTAAGTACTTTTCATCGCTTACGAAATGAGTAGACATGTGGTTCCTGTTATGATTGTACTATACTTTACCCATCTTGACTTTACAAAAATAAAACAATAAAAGGACAAAACTGAACAAAAGCATTTCATCTGCATTAACATCCTATTAACAATACTTTCAACATTGCCTATGACCATATACTTATGCCTATTAGAAGTTTACATACAAGGATGCTGTCATTAATCGACTAAAAGTTATCCTTGTTGTTTCTTTTTTGAATTTGCATTGTATATTGTATTTGGTTCTTTGGGTACTGGTGAAGATTCCAGGGACTCAAACGCATCGAACTGCTCAGTACTGCCCCCGGTATCGGATAGTGGTTTTTATTTTATAATACGGAAAGCCTGATCGCTGACCATAGTTGGTAACCAGTCTGGAGAAGAGTTCAACGACCCCTACGCGCTATATATCTCTTTAATAGAAAAGCCAAATAATTAAAAAGTGTTTGGGAGAAATAACGTCAAAGAGCCTTAAAAAGATAGCCAAAATCGGCTAAGGTTATCTATGCCCGAGGGAGGAGAACCTTAGATTTGATAATTATTGCATGTTTAAGGAAATGCAAATTTCAATAATAAATATATCTCAAAGAACCATGTCAGTATCGAAGCACTCACTATAGCGTGGATGATACCCTCGGGGACTAATAGTCCACCCGAAGAGGTATCGACCCAGTGATAGTAACACAAATGTAGATATCAAATTTAGTGCGCACGACGCGTTTCTGGAATTGGTTGATATTGTTCTAGCTACCATACGATAACACACCACCCCCTTTTCACATACGAATTTACTTAAAATGAATGTATTGAGTGTATGTTTAAGAAAGAAAATAAATACTTACAAGTATCACTAAGTAAGCTTTGTTAAATCACGCTTTCAATTTCCCTTTAATACCTAAGTGAAATATGTAAGCTTTTAGACAGCGAGATGAATATATAATATGCATTCTAATGCAATTATAAGTAACGTGTATTGCCATTGGCTATCGAGAGCCGTCAAATCTGCAGTTGACATGCCTAAAGGAATGCTATATTCCTACGCCGAATACACTTGTTTGTAAACAATATGGCTGACCCAGATATTTCCGACTATGAACTAAGGAATAACAGTACTGTATTTGAAGAGATGGAGGAGTCAATTGTGGATTTTCTCTCAATTTCAGTTTTGAAAATATAAAAATTCTCTCAATATTTGGATACAATAAGTCCTACAGATTAAGATACAACATCAAATGGTCATGATCAATGCCGAGATAAATGAATTGAAGAAAAATCCCAGTCTGTTTTCATTTCCTTTTCACAGAAAAATTGAACTGCAGTGCAAAAAAAACCAACTTCAATTGTGGATTTGACGGACTATTTTTTTTAGCGGAAGGAATTTGAAAAGTGCATATATTTCGTCATTTATCAGTATGTTTTCAAGCTAGTGTGTACACGTTGGGAGAATTTCCTAAGAATGGGAATAATAATACTGTATTTGAAGAGTTGGAGGTGTGAATTGTGGATTTGACGCTCGCATTTTGGAACTTCGTCTGGTTTTGGAAGATTGAACAGTACACACGCGATATTAGGTTCAGTAAATAGAACAGGAAAACTATGTAATAGGAAATTATCAAGATATAAAATGATATGCATAACAGTCATAGATAATTCATTCAATTATCATTATTTTCACATTACAGGTTTCAGGAATGTCTGACTGTGTTACCCTTCGAGAGCACGTGGGTTCACCCCCGGTTTTTTGTGGGGAGCGTTGTTGCTCGTCTTTTTAGTTTTTTGTGTTGTATTATTTTTAGTCTTTATCTCGTCTCTTGAGTTTTAGTTTTTTGTGTTGTATTATTTTTAGTCTTTATCGCGTCTCTTGAGTTTTAGTTTTCTGTGTTGTATTATTTTTAGTCTTTATCTCGTCTCTTGAGTTTTAGTTTTCTGTGTTGTATTATTTTTAGTCTTTATCTCGTCTCTTGAGTTTTAGTTTTCTGTGTTGTATTATTTTTAGTCTCTATCTCGTCTCTTGAGTTTTAGTTTTCTGTGTTGTATTATTTTTAGTCTTTATCTCGTCTCTTGAGTTTTAGTTTTCTGTGTTGTATTATTTTTAGTCTTTATCTCGTCTCTTGAGTTTTAGTTTTCTGTGTTGTATTATTTTTAGTCTTTATCTCGTCTCTTGAGTTTTAGTTTTTTGTGTTGTATTATTTTTAGTCTTTATCTCGTCTCTTGAGTTTTAGTTTTCTGTGTTGTATTATTTTTAGTCTTTATCTCGTCTCTTGAGTTTTAGTTTTCTGTGTTGTATTATTTTTAGTCTTTATCTCGTCTCTTGAGTTTTAGTTTTCTGTGTTGTATTATTTTTAGTCTTTATCTCGTCTCTTGAGTTTTAGTTTTCTGTGTTGTATTATTTTTAGTCTTTATCTCGTCTCTTGAGTTTTAGTTTTTTGTGTTGTATTATTTTTAGTCTTTATCTCGTCTCTTGAGTTTTAGTTTTTTGTGTTGTATTATTTTTAGTCTTTATCTCGTCTCTTGAGTTTTAGTTTTTTGTGTTGTATTATTTTTAGTCTTTTTCTCGTCTCTTGAGTTTTAGTTTTTTGTGTTGTATTATTTTTAGTCTTTTTCTCGTCTCTTGAGTTTTAGTTTTCTGTGTTGTATTATTTTTAGTCTTTATCTCGGCTCTTGAGTTTTAGTTTTCTGTGTTGTATTATTTTTAGTCTTTATCTCGTCTCTTGAGTTTTAGTTTTCTGTGTTGTATTATTTTTAGTCTTTATCTCGTCTCTTGAGTTTTAGTTTTCTGTGTTGTATTATTTTTAGTCTTTATCTCGTCTCTTGAGTGCCCGATGTTGACAGTGTTTCTGGAATGTCTATTCTTGATTGTCCTTTCCGTTTTCTCTAACGTTTATGTCATATTCAAAGTTTCTATTGGATAAAATAATGTTGGGTTGGGCTTATGATAAGACAAAGCATTGTATCACAAATCAGATGGTGACAACAAAACAAGTAAAGCATAACATCAGTAGGTTATTGCTTCACTCAAAATATGGTTCTTCCCAAAACAGCTATGTAAATTATTCAACTGTCATATATTCACATTTTATCTAACAATGATTAAACGACCGACAAGGTGTCTGGCTGTAAGCTTAAGTAACACCATTGACATTGAGTTCGTGTCCTGAATTTGACCTAAACGTCTAAGTTTTACCAGATACCATCGTAAAGGGGAATCACGTGTCAGTTCGGTATAGTTGATTCCCCCCTTAATTTGGGTAGTCATGAGATAGCTGACAAATTGCTAAAAGTTATGATAAACTTTAATAGCTCATATAAAATGACATTTTTAATATCTATATGATCTTAAGGGTACATATTTTGAAAATAGGTTTGTGTTATTATAAAATGTTTTGAATCAAGATATTCTATCAATATCACATTTGCATCTTCAGAAGATACTTAAAAATGTTAAGCTTATCGTGATAACTTATAAATTATCTTGTACAAAAAATGGACTATGAGGGTAGTCAGAACTGTGGGGGAATTTATGTCATAAACTAAGACATACTTCTTTTATTTTCAGTTTCAAAGCTTAACCCACTCAGGTTTGATCTAACTTCTATGTGTTCGTATTTTGGTCGGTTTTAATTAGAATAATTGATGCCAAATACATTGCTATAGAAAACATGGAATTTGCAAAAATGACACATTTTCCCATATTTACGACACACGCAAAGACTTCACTTGACCAATAGTCAACTTCCCTTTCATCAGTTGCAATATTCCAGCATCACCAGCGTATGGAATTTACACTTCACAGCTCAAACAGTATTCCAAAGCCTGTACTCAGCACAGTATTTTTTCTGTAAATAGCTCAGCTGCTGACGCAAACAAGGCTATGCTATTCAATGTTGAAGTAAGCGCAACAAAAATTATACAGTCGTCGTCACAATCTGGTTAACCGTTACAAATATCCATATATCAAATGACAATGGATCTTTTACTTTTTACGTAGATGTTTTCTTTCCTCTATCACTGCCAAGACTTTTACCGGACTTGACTGTATATATGAGTAGCACGGTGGGTGTCTTATAAGAAGCACATGGTGCACCCCCGGTTTTTGGTGGGATCTATGTTGCTCATCTTTGTTATTTTTCTGTGTTGTGTTTTTTGTTTTGTTTGTCTTCGTCCTGTGTCTTGTGTACCAGATCTTGCCAGTTTCTGTCGATTGGCCATTCTTGATTTTCCCTTCGGCTTTCTCTAGCGTTTATTTACAGATACATTGTTTGTAAATGAGGAAAATGGATAAAGCAAAAAGGGACAGAAATATCTGTTAACAGCTTATGATCATTTCACTCTACAACATGCTTCTGTCTAAATTATGTACGACGGTTACATTTGTTGGTGACTATACTTCCAGACAAAGTTTGAGTTAGTTTCTACGATTTTTCGATTGATCTAGCACTATAAAACCTCAATCAATTCAACTCACTTGACATCAAAAAACATCCACTAGCTTACTGTGGAAAACATATGCATGACAGCATCATTTCACTGTAAGAGGATATTTGGTATTAAACGACAGTGTTGTTTAATCCAGCCACTTTCTACACATTTTTGTTCCTTCTATCAACCATTTTTCGATTACACGTAGTAACTCTTCCGACAGTGTGGTATTGTTTGTTTTGGTTTTCATTTTATCACTCGCGGCTTTTGATTACCTCTTTGGTATCTTCAAACTTTTCTTTTCATACAATTAATCGCATCGGTGGTGTAATGGTTAGCGTGCTCGCGAAGAGTGCAGTAGATCGTGAGTTCAAGCCCGATCGGGTCAAACCAAAGACTATAAAATTGGTATTTGTTGCCTCTCCGCTAAGCACGTATAATTAAGGAAAAATAACAACGACTGTTTGACTCGGAATCAGGATATTGTGTCCGAGTGGGGCCACATGTCTCTCCGTGGATTGTTGTTTTTGTGAGCTAGCACTATGAAAACAATTGCTGCGTTAGTGTTAAACAACAATCACTCACCCACTCACTCACTTCTCATGCAATTCGTTCCTACATGTCAACCACGAATGTTAATTATCAATGCGGTGATTGCTTTGCATAGATAATGTGTTTAGTACATTTTTAATTTTGTAGCAATAGTTCATGTGTTCGTTTAGGAAATACATAAATTCAATGTAATTAAATGAGAGATTATATTTATATAAGATCGTTGTTTATTCATGAAGTATATTGTGACATTCATCATTAAATCAAATGTTTCAGCAAAGTAAATAGTTCTAAGTTCATGAGGTCAAAGCTGTAAAACCCAGATGTTGTGTGCAAAGATAGCAAGGACCCCGTCGCATTGCAGACACTATTATGTATTACATGTCTTTGGTATTTGGTAGCCTCTCCCCCCACAATATGACATATATGAAAGTAGTTCTTACCCCTGCACTGAGATCGGAGACCCTATAGTCATAGTTTGGTCTGCTCTATTGATGAAGTAAGGCAGTCATTTCTTGTTCTGGGAATTAAAATTTCTTTTATATAATGGGAATTTCTTACATTTACCTGGACATTCTTGGACGCTTTCTATAATAGTGTCTACTAAAAACTCTATTCAATATTGAGGAATGCAACAATAAGGTTCATACTGCAAATTAACATTCGGTGCCGGACCGAAGAGTACATACATTTTTAGTATCATTTTGGATTTGATATTTCGAATTAGACGGTAAGAAGTTATAAACTTTTTAATTCAGTATGGCGTCACGTAAATCAAAACGTCAAATGAAGAGATCGCATCCCTATATCAATGCATCTGCAACAAAAGATTCCAGTGACCCCACCCATGTGAAGAATTAGAAGCGTATTTGACTCAGATAGGGATCAAAGTACCAGCAAATCTTCCAAAAATAGTTTTAAGAAAGTTATTAATTGAGAATATGAACGCTGCTTCAACCGATGTGCCTCAAATCGTTGAGAATGATAATGCAGATACTGGTACTATTTTCGCTGAATCACCACCCGTTCAAACATGTGATCTAACAGCAGCGTGTATGCAGCGCATTAATTCTGGTTTACCATCAGGTGACATTGTATCTGATTCCAACGCCCTGCTCCACATCAGTTCTACTGCAAGCTTGAGCGGAAGTAATGAAATGAATACCATATTAGGTGCACTGACGTCTGCAACACAATGTTTCAGTAATTTGCAAAAACCAGTAACGCAACTATTGAAGTCACAACAGAAATAGAAACAACTGTACGATGTAAATGGTTTTAACTTACAGCAGTGGCACAGTAATACCCCCGCCATACGCAATCCTCAACCACCAAAAAATACAGTATACCAAGGCGTTAGATCAGACTCGTACACCAACGTTAACATAGTGTCACCAAACTTACAAAAACAAATAATAGAGAGTAAGGATATCAACCTAGCGTCTTTGCTTATGCATAATTATGAATGCCCTCAAAAACTTAGCATATCAATAAAGGTAATAACAAAATTACCGAACTCCGAACAATCTTATAAAGGGAAAGTCAAAACTCATAATTATATAAACAGACAAAATCAGTCAACAACCGAAAGCTTAGAGGTTCAACTTAGTGGGAAACCTGACCCTCGTTTAAATCGTTCCTTATCTATATCGGAATTATTGAAAGCTTTTGGAAAATACAAGAGGGTTATGACTCCGATTACCCCGATAGACGTGCAGAACTCGATGCATATGAAGACGATATAATAGATATTTACAACTTTTTTGGTTCAAAATTTTATGATTATCACAAGTTATTCTCTTCCAAGGCTGACGTTCTATTGCGAGAGAAAAGGGTTAAAGTTAGGGATGGCAACGATTACTCGGTTAATCGGTTAACAGTCGGAAAGATCGTAAGCGGTTAGCTATTTGCGATTCGATTATTCGTTAAGTTTTGATAAAATATGATGAACATATCTCGATCTTGTCACTGTTTTCTCAATTCACAAAACTTAGAAAAATATGTAAAGTACATGTATAGTGTAACAGTAAATAAACAGTAAATAAACTTAGATATCGGATTAAATCAATAATTACATAACTGTGATAAGACACGATAACCATCCCTCGTGCATTCATGTTTTAACAACCATAGCTAATCACAACAATTGTAAAATTTTGCAAAGACTGGAAATGTAAAAACATTTGTTTTGGTGTGATAATGAGGCTACCGTGGGAATTGTTAAAACATGCTTATCTAAGTGTTTAGTGATAATGAAACTTATGAGACAATTAATTTGGTGTGCATGTAAATATAATTTTACGTTTTCTGCAAAGCATATTCCTGGTGTTAAAAACAATTTAGCTGATTCATTATCTCGTTTACGGATAGACAAATATAATATAATATAATATAATATAGAGAAATATATTAGTTTTCAATGAAAGCGTATCTGATGATATCATTATAAAATATATGAAATTCCGCAACCTACCCACATATGTACTCTATATATACATGTATACAGTAATTTTGATTTGCTATATCGTTGTTGATATGAATGTGAACTGCTCTATTTAAAGTGGCATTATCTGCCAAAATCGTAATTTTTTGCTACCCATAAAAACTATCAGATATTATTGATGCCTTAATAATATTATTGATGCCTTAATAAAACGTGTTTCTGTAACTTATAAATGTTATGAAATGTACGCACATCGGGGGAAAAAGGTGCAACTGCTCGATGTTTTGAGATCGATCAAGAAATGGACGTCATCTTATTAATTATCGGCATTGTTTACGGAGTTTGCCGAATCGTCATTTGACCTCGTTCTGATGTAAACAAACATGGATTCAGAGGTAAGCACATGCATTTTGCTTTGTTGATCATTCCGATATTCCTTTCGTTCAGCGTTTGTAATAGTGGCAATAATTGATAATTAGATTTATAAGTTAGTATATCAGCTCAAATCATGTTTGTACTCTATAAATCTATAGAGGTCAGTTGCATACGGAGAAACCGAGATCAAATTAAAGGATTGCAAGACCATAGTAAATCGATGGTAATTTGTGTTCTCAAAAGGTGGTACGATAAACTGTTTAATGTGAAATATTTACCTTTATTTCATAATTTTAAAGCTATTTACCGATTTCCAAAACATATAATTGTTTGGGTAAAAATCGTAGCTAATGCAGCTTTAAAAAGAAAAACATACACTTTCCTCGTCATTTGATAATATACACAGAGAAAAAAGTTAAGCACCCCCATGTTTTTTTGAAATGACAAATGATACGACAAGTATCACGAGATTACTGACCAGATAATCTCAAGAACGCAATGGTGACCTGTTAGGACATTACATTGGCTGTAAGAAACCACCAAAAAAATCAAGACAAATGTTAATTTAATGAATATTTAATCACAATATCACAAGGCCAGTTTTTTCAGTAAAACATGTCCATTTTAAGTATTGACCTTCACAGTTCAAAAATCACGATACGATTGTCATTTCACTTTCAAAACGTCACTTATGAATCACTTGACGACATCTATTGTTCAAAGTTCAGTACAGGGTGTAACCCCCACGTGCATGGATGACGGCCTCAATCTTGCGTCTCATCCCTCCTGTTAGACGTCGGATGTCCTGTTGTGATAGCTGCTGGCATTCCCGATGCAATGCTGCTTCCAACTGACGAATGTTTTGCACAGGAGGTTCCCGAGCCTGTATACGATGGCCTAACATGTCCCAAATATGCTCTATGGGATTCAAATCCGGGCTCATGGCTGGCCAAGGAACAGCAGTCACGGCTTCGCTTTGTAGGCGGTTACTGCTCTTGAACGATGAGGCCTGGCATTGTCGTCCATATACACAGGCCTTGTAGCTAGTGGGTGGGTGTCAAAATGGGGGACAACAACTGGTTGCAAGACGTCTCTGATGTACTGATCACCAGTTAGGTTGCCTTGTATAGTGACTAAGTCCAGCTTGCAGTCATGAGAGATACAACCCCAGTTGGCTGGATGTTCCTTGGGGTATAGGCTGTATTTATGTGTCTCCAATCCCTCCCGCGGCCGTCGGTTACATGAAGCAGAAACCGGCTCTCGTCTGACCAATGGATCTTGCGTCATGTCCTTAAATTCCAACAACGTCGTGCTAAACACCATGCCAAACGTGTTCGTCGATGTCGGTCTGCCAACAGTGAACATTTAACGACTCTCCTTGACTTAAGTCTCGCTGATTTCAGACGGTGTCTAACTGATCTTGTTGACAGGCGTCTATTGGGCAGCCAGTGTTGTTTGAGTACGGGACTGCATGCGAATGGCATCCGTCTAACCAAACATTGCAATGCCCAGTCGTCACGATCAGATGTTACCCGTGGTCTGCCGGATCTGGACAAGTCTTTCACATTGTTGGTTTGTGTGTGTTTTCTCACCAGTCGACTGACTACAGCATAGTGGTAGCCCATATGACGTCCAATAGCTTTGAAGGACATCCCTGTTGTATGCATGCCGATTATTTTCCTTCTTTGTACTTCTGATATTCGCCTTCGCACCATGCTTACTGAGTATGAATAATTTTTTTAAAACACCGGAATTAAATACCTAAATTCGAAGTGTGAACATATTGAATTTTGAGTAATGCGTGAGAGACATGGTTCACGTGCATGACTAGTCGATATTAGACATAATGGTAACACCTGTGTGAGCACATCTTTTTAATGGAACATTGTTCTTGCTATAATCAATATAAATATTAGAATCTAAACTTAGTGTAACTTATTATGTTTTAATATATCAGGGGTGCTTAACGTTTTTCGTTGTGTATAAATACTCCCCCCCCCCCCCAACTGTGGCTATTCTTTCATATTTCGAACTATGTTCGGTCTTCCTTGCATCGTATACTTTTGCTTGATCGGAAGATCATAAATCTCCTTTTAAGTTAATTATCATGCTAATATCACATCGTACAGAATTAAACGTGCAATAATTCCATCACACACACCACACAAACAAAGCAATACATGCACACGTTACTTTGTTTCATGTTCTACACGTGTGCATTCCAACAACTTTCAGAGAGTAAACACATTAATTTACGTACACACTACGACTGTTTATCCAATATATCTCAAAATGCGGACGACAGTGCATTATGTTAATAAGTCAGCGAATTTGGTGTGGTTAAATAAAAGGCCTTGTTATTAACTACACAAAATAATAATAAATTCAATAAATCAATTTACCACCAAAATAATGCATTGAAAAAACAATGTGCCTTTATTTCAAGGAGAGTTTGAAGATACCAAAAGGGTAATCAGAATTCGTATATCGAGGAAGAAGAGACAACACAATAGCCACAAGAAAAAGTACAAAGGGACAAACAACGATCTACAAAACAAACATATAAAACTAAAGATCGAGTAACACGAAACCCACTAAAAACCGCGGGTGAACTCAGGTGCTCCGGAAGGATAAGCAGTTCCTGCTCCACTAGTAACACTCGTCGTGTTAATCTAGTAACAAACCCGGTGATAAGTCATGAATGAGGAAAGGACCGGGAAGCGTTTGCGACAAGTGGAACATATCCGAGGTCATTTGTGACACAGATATTCCAAAATGGTCCACCAAGCTTTCGAAGTGATGACTTCAACTTAACTGAACAGAACCCTTGGTTCAGTGGCTTCCTTGTTAGCAGCCACCCTAAATCAAGGAAATCCTGATAGGAACCACAAGCTCTCGAATATCGTATCAACTGAGAGATATATATACTCAATATACAGGTGCTGCTGGAATGTTGATACATATGAATGGAAGGTTCACAATGGGAAATTTGAAATCATCTCTTTTGTCATAAAGTCTAGTTCTTAACTGCCCTTCACTGTCAATTTCGAGGTGTATGTCAAGGTATGAAGCAGACCCATCTGTTTCTGTGGTATCTTTTATTTCAGGTTCAATGGGATAGATGCGATCAACGAAATCACCAAACATAGAATTATTTAGTAAAAGGACATCATCTATATAGCGGAACGTGAAATTAAAGGATCAGGCTAGTTTCTTTTCGTTTTTCTTGAGAAGCCCCTTTATGTAGCCTGCCTCATACAAATATAGGAACAAGTCGGCGAGTACTCAAAGGTATGCCGACTGCCTGTTGAAAAACATGTCCACCAAACATAACAAATACGTTGTCAATCAAACACTCGAGCATCTTGATGATATCAGTTTCAGAGAACTTTTTGGTAGAATCAGAGTGTTTTTTTTCCAAAATAAGATCTGTCTCTTCCTAGTACAAGGTATTTGTATCTACATTGGCCATTCTTTTTTATGAAACACAGCTGGACCAACTCCCTTAATTTGTCCTTCAGCTTAGAGTGAGGAATAGTCGTGTAAAGGGTAGAAAAGTCAAATGTTTTAATGCGATTGCAGGAGGAGAGGGACCTAGATTGTATGTACTCTAACATATCTTTAGGTTTCTTCAGAATCCACATCTGATTCACACCACCCGTCGAGTAGCTAGTGTCACAGTAACTTTGAAGCCCTGTTTTGACCGCTGATAGAATACATGTTAATAATTTGGAAAAAGGTTTCGTGGAGCATTTGGCAGACCCAGCAATATAGCGCTGTTTGAAAAGACACTTGTGTAATTTAAGAATCCAATAGAGTGATGGTAGATCCAGTTCTTCATCTTTGATTGAAATTAAAGGAACATAATACAGACCTATGATTTTCCAGGACGTCCTCTTTCGTAAGTGTCGTCGGGATATATGTAGGGTTGCCAAGTAAATTGTCAATACCAATTTCCGTTATCAAGCAGTCTATGTAATGTGATTTACACACAAAAATAATATTGTTAGGGGTCTAGTCGACGGAGACAATAACATATTTGCCATGAAGGAAAGACAGATGATTCGCCACATTTGGGTCTATAAAGATTGATGTAGAGCGAGTGTGCATAGACCCACTGAGCTTTTAATTCTAATCTGTATAAGCGACCTCACACTCTTCACTCATTCGGAAAGAGTATCTAAGTCCTCCTTTTCACGTTTTGCCCATTTTCTGGCATAATCCATAAGTATTTTCAAGTTATGTTTCCAGTTTATGGATTTAGGCTCACGATATTTATGCGCTTTGGCGAACACATCTCGTAGAGAGGTGTTGTTGCTCATTTTAAGGTCTCCAGATATAACGTGGCCTGTCGCATTATATATGAATGGGGAACTTGCACAGATGCAATCAGGAGGCTTAGATTTGAAATAGTCAAGATTGGGATCATGCAACACGTGTTTCTAATTAAAATTTGTTGATGCTATTGGTATGGTATAAGCATACGAAATTAAAGGCACGGACTGATCCTTAAAATATGGTGGAATTTTTGATTTTACGGATTTGTGATGAAGGATATTGCCTAAGTAAATGTCATCAAGACCTTTGTTGGCAAACAACAGTTCCAGAAAGGGACGTTTTGACTATTTCATCTTTCTTAATACCATCAGGTTTGAAAAGTATGTGACCTTCAATATCCAAGACTAATGGAGTAAGCTTGTATTCATTTTAATTCGGATTTGTACCATTGTTTACCACACATGAATTGTAGAAGGCATGGAGTTTTGAAAGTGGTAGTGAACATAGTTTCGAGCAATATCTTTATAATTGTAGACTAGGATTTGCCTTATTCAATGTTTGGCTTAAACAGGGTTGAAGGTTATTTAAGCCCAAGCTTAAACCGAGTTTATTTATTTGTGCTTAGTGAATACCAATACTTTAAAACTCAGTTTAGATTTAAACCACCTTTATATGTACCTGCCAAAAAATCAGACCAATTACGCGTCCATCAAACAAAATAATACTGAATCATCACCGGGTTTTGTAACTTGATTAACACGACGGTTGAAACTAGAGGAGCAGGAACTACCTACCCTTTCGGAGCACCGGAGCTCACCCCGGTTGTTAGTGGGGTTCATGTTACTCGTTTACTGTGTATGTTTTGTAGATCGTTGTTTGTCCATTTTTCTTTTGTTGCTTCTTTTTTGAATTTGTCTTGTATATTGTATTTGGTTCTCTGGGTACTTGTGAAGATTCCAAAGACTCAAACCCCTAGAACTGGCCAGTACTGCCCTCGGTATCGGAATTTTTTTTAATAATACGGAAAGCCTGATCGCTGACCATAGCTGGTAACCTGTGTGGAGAAGAGTGCCACGATCCCTGTACGCTATATATCTATTTTGTAGAAAAGCCAAATAATTAAAAAGTGTTTTGGGAGAAATAACATCAAAGAGCCTAAAAAGGATAGCCAAAATCGGCTAAGGTCACCTATGCCCGAGGGGGTGAACCTTAGATTCGATAATTATTGCATTTTTAAGGAAATGCAAATTTCAATAACAAATATATCTCAAAGAACCATGTCATTATCGAAGCACTCACTATTGCGTGGATGATACCCCCGGGGACCATCCGAAGAGATATCGACCCAGTGATAGTAATACAAATGTAGATATCAAATTAAGTGCGCACGACGCGTTTCTGGAATAACCTGCATTGTTTGATATTGTTCTAACTACCATACGATAACACACCACCCTTTTTTCCCATACGAATTTACTTAAAATGAATGTATTGAGTATATTCCGTCTCTGCAGAAACGATAATAAACGATGCTTTTTCATATAGTGAAAATGTATAAAGATAAGGAAGTCAGGAAAAATATTTGTTTTATCAATGTGTGACGTAACAGTGTCTTTGACATTTACTTCACTGAATATGGTACTGCTTTGACAACTATTTTACCTATTTTGTTCCTGTATTTTAATACTGTTATAGTGACAGCCGGAACCTTTGAACCGCAATGAAAGCGGGAGGTCTGGCGCTTTAAAATCTGATGAAACCCACCATTTCTTTAGAAATGCCTGTACCAAGTCAGGGTCATTACGGTTTTCACAGTTTTCCGGTGGTTGACTGATTTTGTCTGTTTATATAATTATGAGTTTTGACTTTCCCTTTGTAAGATTGTTCGGAGTTCGTCAATTTTGTTATTACCCTTATTTAAGAAAGAAAATAAATACTTGCAAGTATCACTAAGTAAGCTTTACTAAGTCACACTTTCAATTTCCCTTTAATACCTAACGGAAATATGTAAGCTTTTAGACAGCGAGATGAATATATAATATGCATTCTAATGCAATTATAAGTAACGTGTATTGTCATTGGCTATCGAGAGCGGTCAAATCTGCAGTTGACATGCCTAAAGGAATGCTATATTCCTACACCGAATACACTTGTCTGTAAACAATATGGCTGACCCAGATATTTCTGACTATGAATTAAGGAATAACAGTACTGTATTTGAAGAGTTGGAGGAGTCAATTGTGGATTTTCTCTCAATTTCAGTTTTGAAAATATAAATATTCTCTCAATATTTGGATACAATAAGTCCTACAGATTAAGATAAAACATCAAATGGTCATGATCAATGCCGAGATAAATGAATTGAAGTAAAACCCCAGTCTGTTTCTATTTTCTTTTCACCCAAAAATTGAACTGCAGTGCAAAAAAAACACTTCATAAACAATAAACAAATACCTGAATTTCAGGAAAGTATTGCATCATTTTCTTCTGTACAACGTTCGTCATGACCATTTAACAGCCAGTTTGAATGGTTTTTTGTTGTTGCAATGTTGGTGTGGACACATATTCTACGATGCATTACAGAAAAACTTCGGAATTGTCGGGGAACAGCTAGGCCGGGAACAAGGGAGACTCCTGCTTCGTTGATGGCTTGAAAGGAAAGACATTGGAACCGCACTTTTATTATACAGATAAAATGCAATATAAAATACAATACAAAACAAATAAATTACAAAATACATAATCTCAATAGTTCAGTTTATAAAAGTAAATCAAAGTAACATTTCAAATAGAAATTTATAGTAATTAGTGATTAATCTAAAGTGTTCAAATATTTCTCTTCTCTTTAAAATTGTTTATTATAAATAAACTTTTAGCAAAGATATGAAATAATGAACATATCTTTTTCCATTTAATTTTTTAAACTAATTTACTTTAAATTACAATTAACAAGTACCAAGTTCCTTTTTTATTAATTATTTCTACCTACTATAATATACCAATAACAACATCTATACTAAAAATTATAACATAGCAATAAATATTGACTTAAATAAAATTGTGCATAAAAAAAATGAATTATCAATGTTCTTTATTTATCTTTTTGCTTAAACTTGAATTAAGAATAATTATTGAAAATAATATGAGTAATTTCCGAAATAGAAAATGAAAAATGTTTTAAATTATGTTCTCTTCTTGAAAGAAAGGAAATTGGAACCGCACTGGATTTTCCAACAATTCGTTCTTTTTATATTAGGTGAGAGGTCAATAATTACACCCACGGTAAAGTTGATTATTTTACTAGGTTAACATGACCTAATTACTTTATTTCATTAATATTCGATCTCAACAATTATGATATAACATTTTCTTCTAGGTCACGTCCTACGTCAAGAAAAAATGATTAACTAATTTTATAATTTTATTCCAGTCAAGACAATACGGTTGTTTCGAATCATGTCAATTTCGACCACGTTCCGTCTTTTTCATGTCTTGACGTCTGCACCCCTTGGCAGACGACCTCCGGTGTTTACAGTGTCAGCATTTCATGGTCGTAGATGCATTAGATTATAAGTAATTGTAATATGGAGACACCAAGGAAACAGCTGAATAAATACTGATGTTCGGTACCCCAGTATATGTCTGATATCAGAAATATATAAAGGCAGATCGTGTTCGTTTCATAATACTGACAGCAGCAAATAAAGAAAGAAAACAAATTTAATTTTAAAGACGTAATTGTCTCGGTATTCATGTCTTTGATACAAATAAAATAATTTAATTGATATCTGTCTTACAGAAAATGTGAAGATTTTTTTAAGCTGAGGACCGAACGTTAAAACGGCACATATCGATTGAAGTTTTTGTTGTGTACATTGACACCGGAAGTTCAATGCCGATTAGTCCATCGAAATCACGTGATCTGGCGGACGAAAATAACAGAATTTTGACGGAATGGAAATGATTCGAAACAACCGTATTGTCCAATTATGCAATCTTTTCCCTGAACTAATTGTTATTATTATATTGTGGTCAAGATCGAATTTTATTATTATATTATTGTGGTCAAGATAATTTGTAATTTTGCAATATTTTTCCTGCCAGATGTTTATTTTAACATGCCAATTAGGACAGTGATATTTATCTTTAACCTTAGAATTTTGGAAAAAAAAATTAGTATTATATTTGCACTATTAAAAATGATGAAAATTTATGCTATGATACGGTGATGTAATTAAGTTACTGATATTTTCCAATTTGACGGCATTTTGCATTTAGCTACTGAAACAAGTAAAATGTTCACAAAATCGTAGAATAAATCAGTAACCAGCTTGTGTCAATGTAACCAGCGCGCGTGTTCATTGTAAACTACGTCACAGGATGACGATAAATTACAAATGTCAAAGTCGATAGATTGTTGTCTTAAGTATTTTTCCGGAAAATTGTTTATGTCAACAACAATTGTATAATTTTTATGTTTGTACGCACCACGGTCCTACTGAATTAGATGATACATTGAGAGTATTTGAAGAGTTGTCGATGTCAATTGTGGATTTGACGGACTAACAGTATAACTTCGCTCGCTCGAACTCGAAGGGACTGTCAAAATCTGTTCGAGCTATAGGAAGTTCGAGCCACCAACAGTTTCATTACGCTATGATAACCGATGCACAGTAAAATGGGCCTTTCTCGTAAAAAATATTTAATCCTTTAGAAAGTTCTCAAAGACTATGGCTTCTGAATACCTCTTTGGTATCTTCAAACGTACCTTAGAAACCTTTTTTTAACTAAATGTTCACGATCTATTTTATGAACAGGAAATACGAGATCGGGTATTAACACTTGGATCAATATAGGTATAATGCTTGATAATTCGGATATATATTTTTAATAGCCAATTTTCAAATTTTAGCCATTTTCTTTTTTTCTGTTTTTTTTTTATTTGAATTTGAAGCAATTATATTTGTTTCTTTTGATATTATATACACATATAACCTCATGTGAATCGGAATTTCAGTACGATTACATTTCAATTTTTTTGGTATTTAGATGAACCCTGAGAGACCAGGCAGTTTGATATTATTTGATCCCAGCAACTATTAAAAGAATTAAAAAAAAGCACCCTCAATAATAATAATTCATGTAATAACAATTTTAAATACTGTTTTAATAAACTTTATTACGATTGTAAACATTTGATTGTTTTAATTATTGTCGAATGTAGGCTCTGTTTGGTACAATCAGCGACACGAGTCTAGGGTTCAATAATCGTTCTTTATTAATCGTAATTAATGGTTAATAATCAATTAATGATAGCTTCGATTATGTTAATTTAAATGGGTGCTCATTACATTCGGCTTACATCTTTATGAAAAATGTACAAACCAAATGTATTCCTTATTTACCTGGTAAATTTTCAAAACTGTGCAGCAATACAAAAAAGTTACTATGGTTTCAAAGCATACCTTATCCAAATATCCGTATAACCTTAGCTTAACTGGACAATATGTATGTTTCCACACTAAAGTAAAAAAAAGTGTTTTTTTCATCAATCTAATGCGAGAAAAGGGAGATAAATTAGTTTTGCCACCCTCAACTTTTGGCGGATATTAGTAAATGTTATCCCTCACTTCTGGCTCGGTATTAAATACTCATATCTGCCAATCCATTTTTAAACTCAAAACACATTCTGGCTTCCATGATTTATTTCTTAAACTAAATCGGTATAATTAAATTAACATTGGGTTTTATGATATAACTTTTAAAGTTAAATTATTTTTCATTTTGGAGCTAAAAACTCAGTTTCATTTTTATTATAATATAGCAACAATACGCCGTCAGAGCAATGATACATATCAATCAATATATATATTATATTAAAAACTCAGTTTCATCTTTAGAATTTCATATGTGAATATTAGCATTGCATTGGATCACATCCATGTATTTACTTATAAATAATCAATAATGATAAATAATTTGTGTTTCAATAATTTGGAACTTTATTTAGATATATTTGTGTTAATTCAACCAAGTAGGATTGCAATTTATTGTAATTATTTAATTTTATTCACGTTTGAATTATATTTGGGATTTGTGACATTCCGGACTTTAATCGTTTCTCCCGTCATCGGGCCGTTCATTCTTATGCTTCATTCAACTTCCATGACGAACATTTTCGTGAGAGCAGGATTTCGTTTGAACAATCCACCGTTGTAAGTGTGAATTTATCATCGTAAATGTGTCAATAACATTCCATTTGATTGCCTCTTTCTATTTGTGAACTGTTTCATATATGAATATTTGACAACGAACTGTTTATTTGAGTAATACATTTCTACTTTGACTTTCCATTGACTATGAAATTGGTAAATGTAAACAATATTGATTTGCGCATTTATTCTATTTATATAATTATTTCACATATTGTAAAATTGTTTCATTCCTTTTATTTACAGGATTAACCAGATTCACACACAAATTTACGTACTGTTTACAGTGTCATATTGGATGCGATAATAAATTGACAGTTTACATGCGACTCGTCTCTTAGTTTATTTTCGGCTCATTGGTTGAGACTGTACCCCTGGTTATTCTTAATGCACGAGGCATAATAGTTAATCAACGACAACCTGTTGCGGAATCGTACACAACACGCCAGTACACAACACCGCCTCTACGACCAATTTTTACAGCTAACAGTACATTATTACAACGTTGAACTAACCTGAAGCATCGTAATTGACTATTATTACTTATCCAGCAACGGAACTGACTGTGTAAAGTGGCTGAAATGAATCCAAGTGAAAATGATAAGCCAGCTGAAGAGGTCCTGAGCCAGGACAGTGATCTTACATCACGTGTCCGTGGTTTCACAGAAAGAGGGACATAACTTTACGTATCACAACGACAAAAGCATGTCGAAACACTTCAATCATTCTGGATTAAATGTGAATCCTTTATTCAGGACATTAGTCAAGCTTCTATGGACATTAACACACTGATGACGCTCCAAGAGCGAATAAATGTGTCTTACGAATGGTACCGTCGACAATCCGACATCTATATGGAGTTTTTGAGATCCTACCGGACAAAAGACAGCATAAGTGATATAGAAGCTCCCAAAGAAATATACTCAAGGCGGCAGAATCTGGTAGACACGTCCATTAAAAGAATAAGAGACTTTTGTGTGTCCCTCTCCGAGACGACATCTATGAAGTCTTTCAGGTCAAAGGCGACTACTTATCACAGCAGGAGTGATTCTGGCACCGCAAGTATAGCCAGACAGAAACGTGCCAAAGCAGAGGCAGCAAAGGCAAAAATTGCTTTCGCTGAGCAACAGACACTCATTAAAAAACAACAAGCTTCAATACAAGCCGAACAGGTACAAATGGAGGCGAAATTACATGCTGAGCAAGCACAAATGGAATCAAAGATAAAAACTGAAAAGGCTAAGATCCAAGCTACAAATGCTGCGCTTGAGGTTGATCTCGATGTATTAGCAACAAAGGGGGAAGCCGCCGCTGCAGAGGCAGAAACTCTCGCCTTAGAAGAAGACAAAAATAGAAGCCAGGATCTCGAGGGCGAACTACCGTTGCCCAAAATGGACTCAAATGAACTTGTTCAAAACTACGTTAACCAACAAGCTGAACTGACAGTTTTACCGGAAATGACAAACACCAACATCTTTAAGGACAACCATCATGCAGCAACTACAGCTGGTATTCTGCTGCCACTGCCTACAACTACATCCGCTACTCTAACTCGTCCAAAACTGCTGAACACAGTTACTGCAACTTCGGCAAGGAACACGACAACGTATCCGTATGGTCCACCGTACTTTCCATCAAACTATGGAGCGCCAGTCCAGATATCAATGTTTTCACAACCTGTTCACAAGTTTGCTGAGCCACCAGTGATACTTCGTCTGGATAGCAACGCACCCATCTTTGTGCCCTCGGTCGATCATTTTCCAAGCTCGACATTTAAGAGACCTGACAATCATATGGACAGTAATCAGATGTCGGATATGACTAAGTTTCTGTTGCGTAAGAAGATACAAAGAAGATAGGAAATTCCAATGTCTACTGGAATATTTTGATTCTTCTTCTGGAATCCGACCAATCGTGGCCAAGCTTCCGTACGCACTACAGGAGAAGTGGACTTCAAGAGCTTCTAACTACATCGAACGTTATAGAGTGGCGTATCCACCTTTTGTAGAGTTTGGGAGCTTCTTCAGGCAGATAAGTAAAACAAAGAACCATCCTGGATTCATGTACGATCTGGAGACTACAACTAACACGAAAACGCTGGGGAAACAACAATTTCCTACAAAAGGAAGGGTCAGTGTGAATAAAACCACCAGCTATCAGCATGACCAAAGTCAGAGACATGATGGAAATCTAAATTCGCTATATAGATGTATTATCCACAAAACGAAACACTCTCTAGATGAATGTAGATGCTTCAGGGCGAAATCCGTAGAAGAGCGGAAAAAATTACGGAAGGAAAACAATATTTGTTACAAGTGTTGCGCTTCCAATACACATAAAAGCAGAGACTGTAGTGTCACAATATCATGCAAGGAATGTGGTAGTAAACAACATACTACCGCGCTTCACGTGACAAAAGCTAGTCCACATCCTGGAACTTATTCGTCTTCACACCAACCTTCACGGCAGCACGGCGGGGAGCCGAGGAGCTCCGATAAATCACAATCTGTTTCCAATGTCAATTCTTCATGTACAGAAGTTTGTAATTCCTACAGTGGAAAATCCTGTGCAAAGATTCTGCAAGTTAATGTATTTCAAAAGGACAATCCGTCGGAGACTCATAAAATGTATGCCATTATGGATGACCAGAGTAATCGATCTCTGGCCTCACCAGCATTCTTTGACATGTTCAATATCTTAGACAAGCCTGAAAATTACACACTATCCACTTGCTCTGGTATAATTGCAACGTCTGGAAGACGAGGGAGAGGATTCGTTGTTGAGTCGGTTCATCGTGACTTTCATTTGAGTCTACCAACGTTGATAGAATGTGACCACATTCCAGATAATAGAGAGGAAATTCCAACTCCACAAGTTGTACTAAATCACTTTCATCTACATGACCTTGCTGGTACCATCCAACCACTCGACGACAGTTGTCAGATCCTACTTCTCATTGGAAGAGATATCCCTGTTGTGCATCGCGTATTGAACCAGAAGGTGGGGTCAGACAGGGACCCGTATGCACAGCAACTTACACTCGGCTGGGTAATCGTTGGAGAAACATGTCTAGACAGACAGCACAAGTCTTCTCATTTGAGTGTCACGAGAGCTCATGTCTTGCCGTCGGGGAGACCATCGACTCTGCAGCCTTGTGAAAACCAATTTAAAGTAAAGGAGCAACTGTCACGTAATGGGGAAATCGGAGTGCCGTGCAAGCCAGCACATACCCTGGAGTTCAATGTCTTTGAAAGGACCAAAGATGACGACAAACCTGGAATGTCGCATGAGGACAAACACTTCCTAAAACAAATGAACTCTGAATTTAAGAGAGACTCGACAGGAAGCTGGGTAGCTCCCCTACCGTTTCGTTCACCTCGACAATCGTTACCAAACAACAGGGAACAAGCTGTTCAACGGGCGACATATTTAGACTCAAGTCTTAGGGGGAACCTAAAGAAAAGGGAGCACATGGTTGAATTCATGCAGAAAATTCTGGACAACAATCATGCTGAAGTTGCGCCACCACTTCAAAACAATGAGGAATGTTGGTATTTACCGTTATTCGGTGTATATCACCCAACGAAACCTGACCAAATTCGAGGCGTGTTCGATTCCTCCGCAAAATTTAATTGAATATCACTAAACAATGTTCTGCTGACCGGACCAGACTTGTCAAACAGACTTCTGGGTGTACTTCTCCGTTTTCGGAGGGAAATGATCGCTGTAACTGCTGACATTCAGCATATGTTCCATTGCTTCATAGTGCAAGAAAACCATCGCAATTACCTTCGATTCTTGTGGTATAGAAATAACGACCCAGAACAGAACCTTATTGAATACCGGATGCGAGTTCACGTCTTCGGAAATAGTCCGTCGCCTGCCATTGCGACATTGGGACTTCGTAAGGTTGCCCAAAAAGCTGAATCGAAATATGGAAGTCATATCACACAATTCGTCGGAAAAGACTTTTATGTCGACGATGGACTCATTTCGTGTGCCACGTCTAAGGAAACTATAAAGGTCATGAAAGACACACAGGAAGCTTTAATGGACTTTGGGAACCTTCGTCTACACAAATTTGCATCAAACGATCCTAATGTAATGTCAGCCTTTCCATCCGATGACCTTGCAACAAGTCTGAAAGATCTCGATTTAGAATCGGACGATAAACCATTAGAGAGCAGTCTTGGATTGAACTGGGACTTAAACAGTGACAACTTTCTGTTCCGACTATCATCTGACGACAAATCCGTCACACGAAGAGGAATACTGTCTACAATCAACAGCATCTACGATCCGCTAGGATTTTTGGCTCCTGTAATCTTGCAAGGCAAATTGTTATTGAGGAGATTAGTGTCTGAGACTGTAGATTGGGACGAGCCTGTGTTAGACGAAATAGCTACCGAATGGGATATTTCGAAAAACACTCTGAAGGACATTGAAACGTTGAGAATACCACGGACATATGCGCCATATCTCAGCAAAACTCTAACAAAGGAACTTCATGTATTCTCCGACGCCTCAGAAAAGGCTATTGCCGCCGTAGTTTATCTACTAACCACCGACACAAGCGGCACTAAGCAACTTGGATTCGTTCTTGGAAAGTCAAAACTTACACCTCCCAGGGAACATTCCATTCCTCGCTTGGAATTGTGTGCAGCAGTTCTAGCTGTAGAAGATGCACAGTTCGCACTGGAACAACTAGATTTAGAAATAGACAATGTAAAGTGTTACACTGACAGTAAAGTAGTTCTTGGTTACATAAGTAACGAGACAAGGAGATTCTTCGTATATGTAGGCAATAGAGTAGAACGTATCCGGAAGTTCAGCACCCCTAAACAATGGAACTATGTTCCGCGGATTGCAATCCAGCAGATTCAGCTACAAGGACACTCCAGGCTCATGAAATGCATAGTAGCAAATGGCTCCTTGGATCTACACGTTCTCTCTATTGTGAAAATGAGGAAACAAATAAAGAGCTCTGCCAGCTTATAGAGCAAGACGGTGACCAAGAGCTACGACCTGCTGTTAAAAGCGCAAAAACCGACACCGTATCTGAACCGAGATGTGATATTGGAACACACCATCTCGAACGATTCTCAGACTGGATGAGACTAGTGGGAACTATCGCATTCCTCAAACGAGTTGCCCGTTTGCGTGGGACTAAATCAAACGACCTTAGTACAGATGTCGAAAGTTATCAAGAGGCCGAAGTGTGTGTCCTGAAATGTGTTCAATCTGAAGCATTTGAAATTGAGATCGATCTAATTCGACAAGGAAAACCATTGAAGGGGAGTCCAATAGCTAACCTCAACCCCTTTATATATGAACATGGTATTTTACGAGTTGGTTGCCGTATTATTAACTCGGACTTGACACTTCGTGAAAAAAAGCCCTTGATTGTACCAGGACGCCACCACATTGCAACTCCTTTAGTTAGACGTTATCACAGTGACTATCACCATCAAAGTCGCCATATCACGGAAGGTGTAGTCAGGGCTGCAGGATTTTGGATAATCGGATCAAAACGCTTGGTGTCATCCATTATTCACAAGTGTATTACCTGTCGTAAACTTAGAGGGAAAACTGAGCAGCAGATTATGGCAGACCTTCCTACCGACCGTGTTGAGCCATCACCTCCTTTTACTAATGTTGGAGTGGATGCCTTCGGACCATGGACAATAGTTTCACGCAGGACACGTGGTGGATGCGCCAATTCGAAACGCTGGGCAATTGTGTTTACTTGTCTGGTGACTAGAACTGTACATATAGAACTTGTTGAGGAGATGAGCTCATCTGCATTCATAAACGCTGTCATCAGATTTACCTTCGTTAGAGGTAAAGTGAAGATACAAACTTTGCAGGCGCTGTAGACGATTTGAAGATTGACGCCATCAACGTCGAAGATGGATCCTTCAAGAATCACTTGTACAACTCTGGAACGGTGTGGGAATGCAACTCGCCACATTCCTCCCATATGGGTGGAGCCTGGGAACGAATGATTCGTACCGCTCGACAGATACTTAACTCGATGCTTGTAAGCACTACTGGAAAAACTCTAACACACGACGTGTTGACCACCTTCATGGCTGAGGTATGTGCAATCATAAATTCCCGACCTCTGGTACCAGTATCTACAGATCCTGAATCTCCATTAATTCTGACTCCGTCCATGCTCTTGACTCAAAAAACAGATTACGAATTCAATGCCAACGCACTTGGAGAGACTTCTGAGCGTGACTTGTACAAAGCAGAATGGAAGCGTGTGCAAGCCTTATCGAGGATATTCTGGGCTCGCTGGAGGAAAGAATACCTATCGGTGCTCCAGCAGAGACAACCATGGACTGACGTTCAGCGTGACATTACCAAAGGAGATGTCATCCTTCTCAAGGACAAGAATCTGGAACGAAACCGATGGCCTACTGGGTTAGTCCTGAAAACGTTCGAAAGTTCTGACGGCCATTTTCGGAAAGCTGAAGTGAAAGTAATAGTAAACGGAAAGCCTACCGTATATACTCGACCCATCGTAGATATGATTCTTCTTGTGGAGAGTAACTGTATATAGTGCTAATGGAAATAACTTTAATATTGATATCCAATGAATATCAGACGGGGAGTGTATTGGATCACATCCATGTATTTACTGATAAATAATCAATAATGATAAATAATTTGTGTTTCAATAATTTGGAACTTTATTTAGATATATTTGTGTTAATTCAACCAAGGAGGATTGCAATTTATTGTAATTATCTAATGTTATTCACGTTTGAATTATATTTAGGATTTGTGACATTCCGGACTTTAATCGTTTCTCCCGTCATCGGGCCGTTCATTCTTATGCTTCATTCAACTTCCATGACGAACATTTTCGTGAGAGCAGGATTTCGTTTGAACAATCCACCGTTGTAAATGTGAATTTATCATCGTAAATGTGTCAATAACATTCCGTTTGATTGCCTCTTTCTATTTGTGAACTGTTTCATATATGAATATTTGATAACGAACTGTTTATTTGAGTAATACATTTCTACTTTGACTTTCCATTGACTATAAAATTGGTAAATGTAAACAATATTGATTTGCGCATTTATTCTATTTGTATAATTATTTCACATATTGTAAAATTGTTTCATTCCTTTTATTTACAGATTAACCAGATTCACACACAGATTTACGTACTGTTTACAGTGTCATATTGGATGCGATAATGAATTGACAGTTTACGTACGCCTCGTCTCTTAGTTTATTTTCGGCCCATTGGTTGAGACTGTACCCCTGGTTATTCTTAATGCACGAGGCAAAATAAAGATGTTTTTATAAACTAAGCTGTGAATGTGAAACAATTGTGAAAAATAAGCTATATAAGTCTCAAATATATTAGAAAATCTTTTCAACAATAAACCAGGAAATGTTTTTTCCGCTTTAATAGTAAAACATACTCGACAATAGACACTCATAATTGTTATTTTATTGTAACAAACACAAGAGATGACGTGGATTAAATGATTTTAAGTCGCATAACCCGCTATTTTATATTGAAGTGTATTTATCAAGCCAGTAGATTGATTAATCATGTATATGTATGTAAGCACATTCAACCGTACATCTGTCAATTAAATTGCGATGTTCGAGTTTGACATGGTAAAACTCGTGATTTTATTATTGACGGGACCATTTATTGAGTTCGATTGTTCGAGGTATCAGTGTTCGAGCGAAAGAGGTTTTTTTACTTAGAACTATAAGGAAAATTGACGGGACTTTCAAATAAGTTCGAGCCATCCATGGTATTCGAACCATCCGAGTTCGAGGCACCGAAGTTTGACTGTATGTAAATTATTCAAATAACATATATTTACCTTTCAACTAATAATAATTAAATGACCGACAAGGTATGTGGCTGTAAGCTTAAGTAACACCATTGACATTGAGTTCGTGTCCTAAATTTGACCTAAAAGTGTAAGTTTTACCAAACACTATCGTAAAGGGGTATCACGTGTCAGTTCGGTATAGTTGATCCCCCCCCCCCTTAATTTGGGTAGTCATGACATAGCTGACAAATTGCTGAAAGTTATGATAAACTTTAATAGCTCAAATAAAATTACATTTTTATTATCTATATGATTTTAAGGGTACATATTTTGAAAATAGGTTTGTGTTATTATAAAATGCTTTGAATCAAGATATTTTATCAACATCACATTTGCATCTTCAGAAGATGCTTAAAAATGTAAAGCTTATCGTGATCAAAATGTAACTTATAAATTATCTTGTTAAAAAAGTGGACTATGAGGGTAGTCAGAACTGTGGGGGAATTTATGTCATAAACTAAGACATACTTCTTTTATTTTCAGTTTCAAAGCTTAACCCACTCAGGTTTGATCTAACTTCTATGTGTTCGTATTTTGGTCGGTTTTAATAAGAATAATTGATGCCAAATACATTGCTATAGAAAACATGGAATATGCAAAAATAACACAGTTTCCTATATTTAAAACAAACGCAAAGACTTCGCTTGACCAATAGTCAACTTCCCTTTTATCAGTAGGAATATTCCAGCATCACCAGTGTATGGAATTTACACTTCACAATTCATACGTTATTCCAGAGCCTGTACCCAGCACAGTATTTTTTCTGGACAGAGCTCAGCTGCTGACGCAAACAAGGCTATGCTGTCCAATGTTGATTGCACATCTTTGTTATTTTTCTGTGTTGTGTGTTTTGTTTTGTTTGTCTTCGTCCTGTGTCTTGTGTACCAGATCATTCCAGTTTCTGTCGATTGGCCATTCTTGATTTTCCCTTCGTTTTCTCTAGCGTTTATTTACAGATACATTGTTTGTAAATGAGGAAAATGGATAAAGCAAAAAGGGACAGAAATATCTGTTAAAGGCTTATGATTATTTCACTTTACAACATGTTTCTGTCTAAATTTCGTAAGACTGTTACATTTATTGGTGACTGTACTTCCAGACAAGGCTTGAGTTAGTTTCTACGATTTTTCGATTGATCTAGCACTAAAACCTCAATCAATTCAACTCACTTGACATAAAAAAAACATCCACTAGCTTACTATGGAAAACATATGCATGACAGCATCATTTCACTAAGAGAGGAGATTTGGGTGCACGACAGTGTTTAATCCAGCCACTTTCTACCCATTTTTGTTTCTTCTATCTACCATTTTTCGATTACACGTAGTAACTGTTCCGACAGTGTGGTATTGTTTGTTTTTGGTTTTCATTTTATCATTCACGGCTTTTGATTACCTCTTTAGTATCTTCAAACTTTTCTTTTCATACAATTAACCGTATCGGTGGTGCAATGGTTAGCGTGCTCGCGAAGAGTGCAGTAGACCGTGAGTTCGAGCCCGATCGGGTCAAACCAAAGACTATAAAATTGGTATTTGTTGCTTCTCCGCTAAACACGTAGCATTAAGGAGAAAGAGCAAAGACTGCCTGGCTCGGAATCAGGATATTGTGTTCGAGCGGGACGACATGTCTCTCCGGGGACTGTTGTTTCGGTGAGCTAGCACTATGAAAACAAATTGCTGCGTTGTCGTTAAACAACAATCACTCACCCACTCACTCACTTCTAATGCAATTCGTTCCCACATGTCAACAACGAATGTTAATTATCAATGCGGTGATTGCTTTGCATAGCTAAGTTGATATAGCTGAAATATTGTTGGAAGTTGTGTTAAAACAGAAGAATGTATCTTAATAATCAGTTACATGGTCTTCTAGAACTATTACCAACTGATATATTGAAGCTGAAAATTTTCCACACATTGATATGTTGTAGTGGACAATGAACGATGCAATCTTCTATTTTAAACTTGATTACGTCGACCTATTACAGTGGCATGTTTGGATATACCTGTATATAGGAACCGTCCCCTTCCTCAGTCATTCAACATACTAGCCATGAAAACAAATAAATATCATTGGTTTTTCACGATCTATTTCGGAATGTAATTTTTTATACCTTTGTACTGTTTCCTGTATTTTACATGAATCTTATTAATTCTAATATGTAATTATTATTAAAACTAATATAAGGTTCTCCTCCCTCAGGCATAGGTGACCTTAGTCGATTTTCGCGATCTTGATGACGCTGGCCCTTTCGTTTACGTGCTTCCAAAACTTTTAAATTACAAATGTATGTGGCTTTCCAACCTTTCGACTTTGAGCGTACCTGATTGAGCGTATTCCTCAAACGCGTCGTACGAACTAAATTTGATATCTACATTTTTATTATTATCAATACTAATATTCTATTCTTGTCTTCTTACATAACAAATGAATTATATTTGGGATTTGTGACATTCCGGACTTTAATCGTTTCTCCCGTCATCGGGCCGTTCATTCTTATGTTTTATTCAACTTCCATGACGGACATTTTCGTGAGAGCAGGATTTCGTTTGAACAATCCACCGTTGTAAGTGTGAATTTATCATCGTAAATGTGTCAATAACATTCCGTTTGATTGCCTCTTTCTATTTGTGAACTGTTTCATATATGAATATTTGACAACGAAATGTTTATTTGAGTAATACATTTCTACTTTGACTTTCCATTGACTATAAAATTGGTAAATGTAAACAATATTGATTTGCGCATTTATTCTATTTGTATAATTATTTCACATATTGTAAAATTGTTTCATTCCTTTTATTTACAGGATTAACCAGATTCACACACAGATTTACGTACTGTGTACAGTGTCATATTGGATGCGGTAATAAATTGACAGTTTACATGCGACTCGTCTCTTAGTTTATTTTCGGCCCATTGGTTGAGACTGTACCCCTGGTTATTCTTAATGCACGAGGCATAATACAGATGTTTTCATCAACTAAGCTGTGAATGTGAAACAATTGTGAAAAATAAGCTATATAAGTCTCAAATATATTAGAAAATCTTTTCAACAATAAACCAGGAAATGTTTTTTCCGCTTTAATAGTAAAACATACTCGACAATAGACACTCATAATTGTTATTTTATTGTAACAAACACAAGAGATGACGTGGATTAAATGATTTTAAGTCGCATAACCAGCTATTTTATATTAAAGTGTATTTATCAAGCCAGTAGATTGATTAATCATGTATATGTATGTAAGCACATTCAACCGTACATCTGTCAATTAAATTGCGATGTTCGAGTTTGACATGGTAAAACTCGTGATTTTATTATTGACGGGACCATTTATTGAGTTCGATTGTTCGAGGTATCAGTGTTCGAGCGAAAGAGTTTTTTTTACTTAGAACTATAAGGAAAATTGACGGGACTTTCAAATAAGTTCGAGCCATCCATGGTATTCGAACCATCCGAGTTCGAGGCACCGAAGTTTGACTGTATGTAAATTATTCAAATAACATATATTTACCTTTCAACTAATAATAATTAAATGACCGACAAGGTATGTGGCTGTAAGCTTAAGTAACACCATTGACATTGAGTTCGTGTCCTGAATTTGACCTAAGAGTGTAGGTGTTACCAAACACTATCGTAAAGGGGTATCACGTGTCAGTTCGGTATAGTTGATTCCCCCCCCCCTTAATTTGGGTAGTCATGACATAGCTGACAAATTGCTGAATGTTATGATATACTTTAATAGCTCAAATAAAATTACATTTTTATTATCTATATGATTTTAAGGGTACATATTTTGAAAATAGGTTTGTGTTGTTATAAAATGCTTTGAATCAAGATATTGTATCAACATCACATTTGCATCTTCAGAAGATGCTTAAAAATGTAAAGCTTATCGTGATCAAGATGTAACTTATAAATTATCTTGTTAAAAAAGTGGACTATGAGGGTAGTCAGAACTGTGGGGGAATTTATGTCATAAACTAAGACATACTTCTTTTATTTTCAGTTTCAAAGCTTAACCCACTCAGGTTTGATCTAACTTCTATGTGTTCGTATTTTGATCGGTTTTAAAAAGAATAATTGATGCCAAATACATTGCTATAGAAAACATGGAATATGCAAAAATAACACAGTTTCCTATATTTACGACAACCCAAAGACTTCGCTTGACCAATAGTCAACTTCCCTTTCATCAGTAGCAATATTCCAGCATCACCAGCGTATGGAATTTACACTTCACAACTCATACGTTATTCCAGAGCCTGTACCCAGCACAGAATGCTTTCTGGACAGAGCTCAGCTGCTGACGCAAACAAGGCTATGCTGTCCAATGTTGATTGCACATCTTTGTTATTTTTCTGTGTTGTGTTTTTTGTTTTGTTTGTCTTCGTCCTGTGTCTTGTGTACCAGATCTTGCCAGTTTCTGTCGATTTGCCATTCTTGATTTTCCCTTCGTTTTCTCTAGCGTTTATTTACAGATACATTGTTTGTAAATGAGGAAAATGGATAAAGCAAAAAGGGACAGAAATATCTGTTAAAGGCTTATGATTATTTCACTTTACAACATGTTTCTGTCTAAATTTCGTAAGACTGTTACATTTATTGGTGACTGTACTTCCAGACAAGGCTTGAGTTAGTTTCTACGATTTTTCGATTGATCTAGCACTAAAACCTCAATCAATTCAACTCACTTGACATAAAAAAAACATCCACTAGCTTACTATGGAAAACATATGCATGACAGCATCATTTCACTAAGAGAGGAGATTTGGGTCCACGACAGTGTTTAATCCAGCCACTTTCTACCCATTTTTGTTTCTTCTATCTACCATTTTTCGATTACACGTAGTAACTGTTCCGACAGTGTGGAATTGTTTGTTTTTGGTTTTCATTTTATCATTCACGGCTTTTGATTACCTCTTTAGTATCTTCAAACTTTTCTTTTCATACAATTAACCGTATCGGTGGTGCAATGGTTAGCGTGCTCGCGAAGAGTGCAGTAGACCGTGAGTTCGAGCCCGATCGGGTCAAACCAAAGACTATAAAATTGGTATTTGTTGCTTCTCCGCTAAACACGTAGCATTAAGGAGAAAGAGCAAAGACTGCCTGGCTCGGAATCAGGATATTGTGTTCGAGCGGGACGACATGTCTCTCCGGGGACTGTTGTTTCGGTGAGCTAGCACTATGAAAACAAATTGCTGCGTTGTCGTTAAACAACAATCACTCACCCACTCACTCACTTCTAATGCAATTCGTTCCCACATGTCAACAACGAATGTTAATTATCAATGCGGTGATTGCTTTGCATAGCTAAGTTGATATAGCTGAAATATTGTTGGAAGTTGTGTTAAAACAGAAGAATGTATCTTAATAATCAGTTACATGGTCTTCTAGAACTATTACCAACTGATATATTGAAGCTGAAAATTTTCCACACATTGATATGTTGTAGTGGACAATGAACGATGCAATCTTCTATTTTAAACTTGATTACGTCGACCTATTACAGTGGCATGTTTGGATATACCTGTATATAGGAACCGTCCCCTTCCTCAGTCATTCAACATACTAGCCATGAAAACAAATAAATATCATTGGTTTTTCACGATCTATTTCGGAATGTAATTTTTTATACCTTTGTACTGTTTCCTGTATTTTACATGAATCTTATTAATTCTAATATGTAATTATTATTAAAACTAATATAAGGTTCTCCTCCCTCAGGCATAGGTGACCTTAGTCGATTTTCGCGATCTTGATGACGCTGGCCCTTTCGTTTACGTGCTTCCAAAACTTTTAAATTACAAATGTATGTGGCTTTCCAACCTTTCGACTTTGAGCGTACCTGATTGAGCGTATTCCTCAAACGCGTCGTACGAACTAAATTTGATATCTACATTTTTATTATTATCAATACTAATATTCTATTCTTGTCTTCTTACATAACAAATGAATTATATTTGGGATTTGTGACATTCCGGACTTTAATCGTTTCTCCCGTCATCGGGCCGTTCATTCTTATGTTTTATTCAACTTCCATGACGGACATTTTCGTGAGAGCAGGATTTCGTTTGAACAATCCACCGTTGTAAGTGTGAATTTATCATCGTAAATGTGTCAATAACATTCCGTTTGATTGCCTCTTTCTATTTGTGAACTGTTTCATATATGAATATTTGACAACGAAATGTTTATTTGAGTAATACATTTCTACTTTGACTTTCCATTGACTATAAAATTGGTAAATGTAAACAATATTGATTTGCGCATTTATTCTATTTGTATAATTATTTCACATATTGTAAAATTGTTTCATTCCTTTTATTTACAGGATTAACCAGATTCACACACAGATTTACGTACTGTGTACAGTGTCATATTGGATGCGGTAATAAATTGACAGTTTACATGCGACTCGTCTCTTAGTTTATTTTCGGCCCATTGGTTGAGACTGTACCCCTGGTTATTCTTAATGCACGAGGCATAATACAGATGTTTTCATCAACTAAGCTGTGAATGTGAAACAATTGTGAAAAATAAGCTATATAAGTCTCAAATATATTAGAAAATCTTTTCAACAATAAACCAGGAAATGTTTTTTCCGCTTTAATAGTAAAACATACTCGACAATAGACACTCATAATTGTTATTTTATTGTAACAAACACAAGAGATGACGTGGATTAAATGATTTTAAGTCGCATAACCAGCTATTTTATATTAAAGTGTATTTATCAAGCCAGTAGATTGATTAATCATGTATATGTATGTAAGCACATTCAACCGTACATCTGTCAATTAAATTGCGATGTTCGAGTTTGACATGGTAAAACTCGTGATTTTATTATTGACGGGACCATTTATTGAGTTCGATTGTTCGAGGTATCAGTGTTCGAGCGAAAGAGTTTTTTTTACTTAGAACTATAAGGAAAATTGACGGGACTTTCAAATAAGTTCGAGCCATCCATGGTATTCGAACCATCCGAGTTCGAGGCACCGAAGTTTGACTGTATGTAAATTATTCAAATAACATATATTTACCTTTCAACTAATAATAATTAAATGACCGACAAGGTATGTGGCTGTAAGCTTAAGTAACACCATTGACATTGAGTTCGTGTCCTGAATTTGACCTAAGAGTGTAGGTGTTACCAAACACTATCGTAAAGGGGTATCACGTGTCAGTTCGGTATAGTTGATTCCCCCCCCCTTAATTTGGGTAGTCATGACATAGCTGACAAATTGCTGAATGTTATGATATACTTTAATAGCTCAAATAAAATTACATTTTTATTATCTATATGATTTTAAGGGTACATATTTTGAAAATAGGTTTGTGTTGTTATAAAATGCTTTGAATCAAGATATTGTATCAACATCACATTTGCATCTTCAGAAGATGCTTAAAAATGTAAAGCTTATCGTGATCAAGATGTAACTTATAAATTATCTTGTTAAAAAAGTGGACTATGAGGGTAGTCAGAACTGTGGGGGAATTTATGTCATAAACTAAGACATACTTCTTTTATTTTCAGTTTCAAAGCTTAACCCACTCAGGTTTGATCTAACTTCTATGTGTTCGTATTTTGATCGGTTTTAAAAAGAATAATTGATGCCAAATACATTGCTATAGAAAACATGGAATATGCAAAAATAACACAGTTTCCTATATTTACGACAACCCAAAGACTTCGCTTGACCAATAGTCAACTTCCCTTTCATCAGTAGCAATATTCCAGCATCACCAGCGTATGGAATTTACACTTCACAACTCATACGTTATTCCAGAGCCTGTACCCAGCACAGAATGCTTTCTGGACAGAGCTCAGCTGCTGACGCAAACAAGGCTATGCTGTCCAATGTTGATTGCACATCTTTGTTATTTTTCTGTGTTGTGTTTTTTGTTTTGTTTGTCTTCGTCCTGTGTCTTGTGTACCAGATCTTGCCAGTTTCTGTCGATTTGCCATTCTTGATTTTCCCTTCGTTTTCTCTAGCGTTTATTTACAGATACATTGTTTGTGAATGACGAAAATGGATAAAGCAAAAAGGGACAGCAATATCTGTTAACAGCTTATGATTATTTCACTTTACAACATGTTTCTGTCTAAATTTCGTAAGACTGTTACATTTATTGGTGACTGTACTTCCAGACAAGGCTTGAGTTAGTTTCTACGATTTTTCGATTGATCTAGCACTATAAAACCTCAATCAATTCAACTCACTTGACATAAAAAAAACAACCACTAGCTTACTGTGGAAAACATATGCATGACAGCATCATTTCACTAAGAGAGGAGATTTGGGTGCACGACAGTGTTTAATCCAGCCACTTTCTACCCATTTTTGTTTCTTCTATCTACCATTTTTCGATTACACGTAGTAACTGTTCCGACAGTGTGGTATTGTTTGTTTTTGGTTTTCATTTTATCATTCACGGCTTTTGATTACCTCTTTAGTATCTTCAAACTTTTCTTTTCATACAATTAACCGTATCGGTGGTGCAATGGTTAGCGTGTTGCGAAGAGTGCAGTAGATCGTGAGTTCGAGCCCGATCGGGTCAAACCAAAGACTATAAAATTGGTATTTGTTGCTTCTCCGCTAAGCACGTAGCATTAAGGAGAAAGAGCAAAGACTGTTTGGCTCGGAATCAGGATATTGTGTTCGAGTGGGACGACATGTCTCTCCGGGGACTGTTGTTTCGGTGGGCTAGCACTATGAAAACAAATTGCTGCGTTGGTGTTAAACAACAATCACTCACCCACTCACTCACTTCTAATGCAATTCGTTTCCGCATGTCAACCACGAATGTTTATTATCAATGCGGTGATTGCTTTGCATAGCTAATGTGTTTATTAGATTTTTAATTGTGTAGCAATAGTTCATGTGTTCGTTCATGAAATACATAAAGTCAATGGCAATGGCGACCACTGTACATAAATAGAACTTATATATATAATATATTATTATGGTTTCTGTAAATTTCTTCTGTAATATAAGTGCATACGATATTTTTGCATATATCACAAATAATTATATAGCGTTGATATAGCGTACTATGCGAAAATAGTACATCTACTATGGCAGTTTCACGCGGGGAAGGTTGTGTTTTCAGCTGTCTGTCAAGCTATATATTGCTAGTCCACGTGTAAGGGGGTGGATCCAATCTGTCAATCTATCATAGTCGTCTATTATTCATGCTACTGTTTTTTAATACTTGTTATTGTTGTTAATTAAACCTCAAACTTCAAAAATCGTTATATTTTTAAAGCCTTTAATGAAATAAAGAATATTCTCACACTTTCAAGACTATCTGATCCAATATATTAGTCACCAATAATCAGGACCTCCTTTATTGTAATACAGGGTGACCCAAATAAACCGAACCCATAAAAATGTTAATTAATCCTACATAGGTCCATCAAATGTCTGCAAATTTGGTAGACTTAAACTTCAGCCTATGGATGATCTTTCCACAACGTTTTAGCAATCTGAGTCAGTTTGCATATAATTTGTATGTTCCTTCCAAAATGTGCTCCAAATGGCATCCTCGGTGTTGACGACACACTTGCATACGTCGCGCAAAATTGTCAATGTCTCGACAAATTCCTGCTATGGGATTTCACTGAACTTTGTTGTGATTGCTGCCTTCAGTTCACCAATTGTTTGAGTATTGTTCTCATACACATTATCCTTGAGATAACCCCATAGATAAAAATCTGGGGGGTTCAAGTCTGGTGAATCGTCATTTGACCTCGTTCTGATGTAAACAAACATGGATTCAGAGGTAAGCACATGCATTTTCCTTTGTTGATTATTACGATATTCCTTTCGTTCAGCGTTTGTAATAGTGGCAATAATTGATAATTAGATTTATAAGTTAGTATATCAGCTCAAATCATGTTTGTAATCTATCAATCTATAAAGGGCAGTTGCATACGGAGAAAGCGAGATCAAATTAAAGGTTTGCAAGACCATCATAAATCGATGGTAATTTTCGTTCGCAAGAGGCGAAAATTGGTACGATAGACTGTTTAATGTGAAATATTTACCTTTATTTCATCATGTTAAAGCTATTTACCAATTTCCAAAACATATAATTGTTTTGGTCAAAAACTTAGCTAATGCAGCTTTAAAAAGAAAAACATACACTTCCCTCGTCATTTGATAATATATACGCCTCCAACAGTGACTATTCTGTCATATTTCGAACTATGTTCGGTCTACCTTTCATCGTGTACTTTTGAATGATCGGAAGATCATAAATCTCCTTTTAAGTTAATGATTATACAAATATCACATCGTACAGAATTAAACGTGCAATAATTCCACCCCACACACCACACGTTACTTTGTTTCATGTCCTACACGTGCATTCCAACAACTTTCAGAGATTAAACACACTAAATTACGTACACACTACGCCTGTTGATCCAATATATCTCAAAATGCGGAGGACAGTGGATTATCTTAATAAATAAGCGAATTTGGTGTGGTTAAATAAAAGGGCTTGTTTTTAACAACACAAAATAATGATAAATTCAATAAATCAATTTACCACCAAAATAATGCATTGAAACAACAAGGTGCCTTTATTTGAGGGAGAGTTTGAAGATACCAAAGAAGTAATCAGAATCCGTATATCGAAGAAGAAGAAGAAGAAGAAGAGACAACACAATTGCCAAAAGAAAATGAACAAAGGGACAAACAACGATCAACAAAACAAACATATAAAACTAAAGATCGAGTAACACTAAACCCACTAAAAACCGCGAGTGAAATCAGGTGCTCCGGAAGGATAAGCAGTTCCTGCTCCAATAGTGACACCCGTTGTGTTAATCTAGTTACAAACCCGGTGATAAGACATGAATGAGGAAAGGACCGGGAAGTGTTTACGACAAGTGGAACATATCCTAGGTCACTTGTGAGAAGATATTCCATAACGGTCAACCACATCATGGTGGCGAGCATAACACTTTCGAAATGATGACTTCAACTTAACTAAGAGGAACCCGTGGTTCAGTAGCTTCCTTGTTAGCAGCAATTCTAAATCAAGGAAATCCTGATAAGAACCACAAGCTCTGGAATATCGTATCAACTGAGAGATATATTCTCCATATGCTGGTGCTGCTAGAATGTTGCTACATATAAATAGAAAGTTCACAATGGGAAAATTGAAATCATCTCTTTTGTCATAAAGTTTAGTTCTTAACCACCCCTCACTGACAATTTCGATGTGTATGTCAAGGTATGAAGCAGACCAATCTGTGTCTGTAGTATCCTTTATTTCAAGTTCAAAGGGATAGATGCGATCAATGAAATCACCAAACCTAGAATTATTTAGTAAAAGGACATCATCTATATAGCGGAACGTGAAATTAAAGAATCGGGCTAGTTTCTTTTCGTTTTTCTTGAGAAGCCCCTGTATGGAGTATGCCTCATACTCTGAAGCTCGGTTTTGGCATTTGGCAAACCCAGCAATATAGTGCTGTTTGAAAAGACACTTGTGTAATTTAGGAATCCAATAGAGTGATGGTAAATCGAGTTCTTCCTCTTTGGTTGAAATTAAAGGAACACAAAACAGACGTATGATTGTCCAGGATTTCCTCTTTCGTATGTGTCGTCGGGATATATGTAGAGTTGCCAAGTGGATTGCTAATACCTAATTCCTTTATCAAGCAGTCTATGGAATGTGATTTACACACAAAAACAATATTGTTAGGGGCCTAGTCGGCGGAGACAATAGCATATTTGCCATGAAGGAAAGACAGGTGAAGCAACATTTGATTCTATAAAGATTGACGTAGAGCGAGTGCTCATAGACCCACTGAGTTTTTAATTCTAATCTGTATAAGCGACCTCACACTATTCACTCATTCGGAAAGAGTCTCTAAGTCCTCCTTTTCACGTTTTGCCCATTGTCTGGCATAATCCATGAGTATTTTAAAGTTATGTTTCCAGTTGATGGATTTAGGTTTACGATATTTATGCACTTTGGCGAACACCTCTCGTAGAGAGGTGTTGTTGATAATTTTATGGTCACCAGTTATAACGTGGTCAGTCGCATTATATATGAATGGGGAACTTGCACAGATGCAATCAGGAGGCTTAGATTTGAAATCGTCAAGATTGGGATCATGCAACAAGTGTTTGTAATTAAAAATTTGTGATGCTATTGGTATGGTATAAGCATACGGAATTAAAGGCACGGACTGATCCTTAAAATATGGTGGAATTTTTGATTTTACGGATTTGTGATGTAGGATATTGCCTAAGTAAATGCCATCAAAACCTTTGTTGGCAAACGACAGTTTCAGAAAGGGACATTTGACTCTCGGTTTGAAAAGTCTGTGACCTTCAATATCCAAGACTAATGCAGTAAGTTTGTATTCATTTTAATTAGGATTTGTACCATTGTTTACCAAACATGAATTGTACAAGGCATGCAGTTTTGAAAGTGGTAGTGAAAATAGTTGCGAGCAATATCTTAATAATTGTAGACTAGGATTTGCATTATTCAATGCTTAGCTTAAACAGGGTTTAAGGTTATTTAAACCCAAGCTTAAACCGAGTTTATTTATTTGTGTTTAGTGGATAACAATACTTTAAAACTCGGTTTACACTTAAACCACCTTTATATGTACCAGCCAAAAAGTCAGACCAATTACGCCGTCCATCAAACAAAATAATGCTGAATCATCACCGGATTTTTTAACTAGATTAACACAACGGTTGAAACTAGTGGAGCAGGTACTGCTTACCCTTCCGGAACACCAGAGCTCATCCCCGGTTTTTACTAGGGATCGTATTACTCGTTTGATGTTTATGTTTTGTAGATCGTTGTTTGTCCTTTTGTCTTTTGGTCATTGTGTTGTCTGTCCTTCATCGATTTACGATTCTGATTACCCCTTTCGTACATTCAAACTCATCTTATGTAAAGTTGGGTGCATGTGTGCATTTGGAGTTTGAAAAACATCCACATTAACATACTCCCTTAGCATGAAAACACATACCCATTCATATGCTTGCAGTACGAAAATCAGTATGCAGCTAAGAGTTACCTATTTATATATTTGAGCAAAAACTAATTCTAAAGTTTATATAACGCCTTATATACTTATATAAGTTTACATATTAAGTTGATATAACTGAAATATTGTTGGAAGTGGTGTTAAAACAGAAGAATGTATCTTAATAATCAGTTACATGGTCTTCTAGAACTATTACCAACTGATATATTGAAGCTGAAAATTCTCCACACATTGATATGTTGTAGTGGACAATGAACGATGCAATCTTCTATTTTAAACTTGATTACGTCGACCTATTACAGTGGCATGTTTAGATATAACTGTATATAGGAACCGCCCCCTTCCTCTGTCATTCAACATATTAGCCATGAAAACACATAAGTATCACTGGTTTTTCACGATCTATTTCGGAATGTATTTTTTCATACCTTTGTACTGTTTCCTGTATTTTACATGAATCTTATTAATACTAATATGTAATTATTATTAAAACTAATATAAGGTTCTCCTCCCTCAGGCATAGGTGACCTTAGTCGATTTTCGCGATCTTGATGAGGCCGGCCCTTTCGTTTACGTGCTCTCAAAACTTTTAAATTACAAATGTATGTGGCTTTCCAACCTTTCGACTTTGAGCGTACTTGATTGAGCGTATTCCTCAAACGCGTCGTATGCACTAAATTTGATATCTACATTTTTATTAGTATCAATACTAATATTCTATTCTTGTCTTCTTACATTAACAAAGGATAACTTTATTGTGTTATTTTTAAAACTACTTTGTTGAAAACGGTATACTTTTTTTTACCTTTTTTCGATACAGATATTTAAATATAGGGCTAAAATAACATATATGCCAGTTCGGGCATTACATTTTGACACAGCATAGTTAGCGTCTTATTTCTTGTTAGATATATTATTTATACTAATCTATTAGTCACACCATCTTATGTAACTTGCTCACATTGATCAACACAGAACATAACGGGGGCAATCATGCTGGTCGATGTTAAGTGGATATTTACATTTTCTTATAGTGTACATTCATATTTACATTAAAGAGAGTTATAAATAATAACAGAGATTGACATAATGCAGCTAATTCTTTGGTTATGATGTGTTTGATAATTAGATTTTCTCTTCAAATGCACTTGTCAATAAATGCTGTTTTTTTATATTCAAGATGTATAAGAAGTGATGTCCCTCACCATTTTGATAGATATGTTGTCCATTCTTTGGTTTTCTGTGTGGTGTTTTGTAGATCGTTGCTTTTCTTTTGTTAATTGTATAATCTTCGTCGAATTATGGCTTTTGATTGCCCTTTGGTCATGGTCGTCATAACAGCATCACGGGCCTCCGGGCAAAGCAATGCACTGGGGTCCATACCTACGCAACCACTCATAGGAATAAAACTGTAAATGTATATAAAATTAAACATATATACATACAGTATACAACATACATAGATAAGCATGGGGCCTCTATGCTCGTGGGCCCCGGGTAACAGCTCAGCGCGCCCATGTGTTAAGACGGCGCTGAATACACACCTCTCCTACATCCCTCCAATGTTAATGTTTAAGATTTACAGACCACGCTGGACGCAATGTGATGATAATACCCTACATGACCTTTCGGGTCTGGTCATGGTGAGGTAAGCGTTGATCCATGTGCATTTTGTATAAACATGTAGTGTATATGCACGGGCTACCAAATAGTCTCAAAACTTGATAGCGTAAAATAGTTAAAGCATTTAGTTTTGCAGTTTCTAAGAAAAAAAAATAAATATTAATATGAAAAGATATGGATAACAGACGACGGACACTAAATGATAATACTTCAATTGGCCGTTTTGGCCAGTTGAACTTAAAAACATGCTTACTTTCAAATAGGTAATCATCATAAAAATATTCAAAAACCACAAGAAATAAGGTTTGGTAAATAAGAAAGAGTAATGAAGTGAGAGGTTGTTGTTTAACGTCAAACGAGCAATATGAAGAACTTGTTATTTCCAAGAACTCTGGTAAACCTTACAAAAATACTAATTTTGACAAAGAAGACATTTTGGCAAATCACAAGTCATTCATGTCATCGATGAATATTCCGATAAATGAAGGAAATTGTGAATTATCTACTTTATATTGGATACCAAAATGTCAGAAGAATCAATATTTAAACAGATATATTCCCGGTTCTTCTACTTGTTCGAAAAAAGAACTATCTATAACTATGGCTAAAATTTTGCATGCAGTCAAAGGAGGACTACAATCACACTGTAACAAAGTATATTCACGTGGTAACATCAATCAAAAGCACCGCATAATGGATAGCGTGCTCGCCTCGAGTGTAATAGATCGTGGATTCGAGCCCCGATCGGGTCAACCAAGCACTATAACATTGGTATGTGTTGCTTCTACGAAAAGCACGCAGCATTACGGAGAAAGAGCAAAGACTGGTTGGCTCGGAATCAGAATAATGTGTCCGAGTGGAGTGGCATGTCTACCCGCTGACTGTTGTTTCAGTGAGCTAGCACTATAAAAATGCAACTCAGTGTCTTGGTCTAGAACAATGTGGACCTCATCATCATCCTATTGCTAATTAACTTGTTCTCGCCATGATATAGCTGAAAAATTGCTGAATTGGCATTAAGCAACAATCACTCATTCACTCAATCAATCAAAGTGGATACTGAAAGAAGAGGATAATTTTAATTCTCGAAAATTTCATCTAGCCAAATATTAGACTTTCTTACCTTTTACACTTTCATTTCCTCTTTAAAGTAAATTATTCACAACGCATTTTACTTTAAAAAATAGTGGCAATGTTACAAGTTTATAGTATTGGGTCACGAATTAACTTATTTTGTCAAGCACGAAACGAAAGGTAAAGGGTACAACACATAAAATGAGGTCATCAAAATGTTGAAGTTCCTTATCGATAACATATATTTGTCGAGTTCGAATGGCACATTTTTCAACAAATCATAACTAGGCATCCCTATGGGAATAAACTATGCCCCTCTCCTCTCCAACTTTTTCTATTCTCCTATGAGTCTGGGTTTATGCAAAAACTTATCAAAGACAAAGATAAAGTAAAGAGGCTTAAGCCTTTAATCTCACTCCCAGGTATATTGATGGTGTTCTGCCAATTAATAATACGATCTTTGCTAACTGGATTCCATTAATAGAGATTTCTCGATAACTGACGAACGAACGTATCTTCCCGTAACATAACGAAACACTGTTAATTTACGTAAAGATCTTTTGAGGGAGACCTTATTGCAACATTTGTCTTCAATTGTTCATTGGGTGTAATTGATTAGATATATATTTTTTTCATTTCGGTGTTTAAAACAGTTAAAAATGAATATCACTGGCCAAATAATGGTTTCACAGTGACATTACAGTCTGCATACAAAATACTTATTTTCCTCAAACGCTATTTATAGATATACTTCAAGGAGGGGTTCTTTTCATATTTTTTTTTAATATTTCTGATTGAAATTTTCGCACAAATAAATAATTTTGCCAGACTGTTCTAGTTAAAGGCCTTTATCAAGCAGAATCATACAGTTTACATGCAATGCAAAATATTAATTGCAAACCCCATTGACTGTCTAGAATATTTTATTTTTTTCTCGATCAACAGTTCAGAAGCTAGAAAACAATATGATGAATATTGTCTGTCAATCATGCAAACAATAACTTATGCACATGACAGAACGCATTTTCAAGGCACCGGATGGATACTTCCCTTTGATATAAGAGAATGGAACTGATAGAAGTTAACAGTTTAATATGGGTGCACAAGGGGAAACTTTATATGATTTATGAAATGTGATGTGAATTTTAGGGATCTTCAGATTCAAATCCATTAATCTATTTTTCTACACTTTTATGCATATTATACATATGTATGTTTCAACTAATAGTAATGTTATTTTAAAATATTTCCACTTTGTTTTACCAGATATAATCAACATTCACTTGGAAACAACAATTTTAGGTTAATAGGATACACTTATTTAATAGCTATAAGGACAAGAACAAGTTTATTTACACCGAAAAGCCAACTATTTCTGTACACGACGAAAAAGTTCGTAAACGTAGTTAGTGTCGATAGGGACATTAATTGTGATATTGTGCTATAACCAGTAAAAAAGGTGTTTTAATCAACTGTAATTAGATGCAATAAAAGTAGTTGTAAGATACAATCCTTGAATGAGCAATTTATATAATTACGTCCTTAATAATACAATTGCATTTTTATCCAATAAAATCTAATTCACAACTTGTTTAGCATCCACTGAAAAAATATTTGCACACATGACTTAGATAGCAACAGGGGTTCAGCAGTAAGGAATAAGGGTAATAATAAAATTACCGAACTTCGAGCAATCTTATAAAGGGAAAGTCAAACCTCATAAGTATATAAACAGACAAAATCAGTCAACAACCGGAAAACTGTGAAAACGTAATGACCCTTACTTGGTACAGGCATTTCTAAAGAAATGGTGGGTTGAATCAGATTTTAAAGCGCCAAAACCTCCCGCTTTCATTACGGCTCAAAGGTTCCGACTGTCACTATAGCAGTATCTATAACAATACTGGAACAAAATATGAGGATAGAAAGGAGGATAAAAAGACAAATATGCATAATCATGAATTTCAAGCAATAAATGATTATATTGTGGTAATAACAACCGCATTATTTGCTTACCGAAAATACATAATTTACTGTATATTTGAATCGATGTAATAGATTATTAATACAAAATTCCCAAAAGAAAGTTGCATTGCACCATTCGATACCTAATATGGTAATATCATTCAGACGGTTTTGACATTGTCATCACACAAAATAATAAATAAATAAATGATTTAATTAATTTAAAAAAATTAAATAATAGATAAATAAATAAATAAATAAATAAATAAGAAGATATTAAAAGCAAGAAGAAACAAACTGCAGCTGGTAATTTTAGGAAAATAAAATTATACGTTAAATGTTATATCTTAGCCATATAGTACTTTGATGTGACGTCTGTTACGAATTCTTCGCCTCTTTTTGTTTGCTTGTCATGTCTTATTTATGTTGCTTTTGTTATTGTGTATATTGGTGTCCTACACGGATTGAATATATAAGTACCATGACAGGTGTTTTCAATGAAGCAGGAACTGCTTACCATTCGCGAGCACCTTGGTTCACCTCCAGTATTTGCTTGGGTCCGTCTTTTAAATTTTGGGTGTTGTGTTGTAATTTTGTTTTTGTTTGTTTTCTTTGACTTCGTCTTGTGTGCCCAGTGTTTCCAGTGTCTTTGGATTGTACGTTCATGATTGCCCCTTCGATTTTCCCTAATGTTAACAATCTGATGAACATTAAAAAGAAAAATTGGATAATACGAAGATTTAGGTATGAATAAGATGACAGTATTAGTCTATTTGATTATTATTTCTGTTAGAAAATACATATATTGCTGAGTCATTAAATACAATCAACATTAATCCACTAAAGGGTAGAGCTTCATTTACCCCCGGTTTTGAACAGCGGCCTCGGACGATTTTGATTGCATTGCTGCTGATATCCGTTCCTTTCCTTATTCATGACTTATCACCCGGCTTGTAAACACGACGATTGCCACAAGTGGATCAGGAACTGCTGACCCTTCCGGAATACCCTAGTACATCCCCGGTTTTTGGTAGGGTTCGTGTTGTTCGATCTTTAGTTTTCTGTGTAATGTTTTGTAGATCGTTGCTAGTCCTTTTGCCTTTTTCATTGACCATTATATTCTTTGTTCTTTTTGATTTACGGTTTCTGATTACCCTTTTCGTATCTTCGAACTCTTCTTTCAATTCATTAAACAATGGCCCCCAAAACCTTTGCAATTGTAATGATTTACAGCAAATAAAATGCGCTCCAACTGTATCAAAAGATGTTTTATCAAAATCAACACATAACCTGCCAATAATGTTGTATATATCTGTTCTATCTACCTAGTCAATTGTAAATCGGGTATATTCTATCAGGATTTCTTTGATTGAGGGTGGCTGCTAACAAGGAAGCTACTGAACCAAGGGTTCCTCTTGGCTAAGATGTACATGACTTGGTTGATCGCTATGGAATATATGTGTCTTAAATGACCACGTATATATGTTCCACTTGTCGTAAGCACTTCCCGGTCCTTTCGCCATTCATGACTTATCAGCGGGTTTGTAACTAGATTAACACGACGGGAGTCACTAATGTAGTAGGAACTGCTCACCCTTCCGAAGCACCTGAGTTCACCCCCGGTTTTTAATGGAGTTCGCGTTACTCGATCTTTAGTTTTATGTGTTTGTTTTGTTGATCGTTGTTTGTCCCTTTTATCTTTTTCCTTTTCGCCATTGTGTTGTCTGTTCTTCTTCGATTTACGGATTCGGATACCCCTTTGGTATCTTCAAACACATCTCAAATATCAGATGTCTTACACAACCCTATAGCAATAAATCTAGCAAGGCGTGCTTTATTCAATTTACCATTTGTAGAAATATGTTTGAAATGCATCATGAACTGGCAACTGCATGTATTTAAAAATCTTCAAGACATCCATGATCTATCCATGCAATTCGCCATCGGAGACATTGTCTAGATCACTAAATATTGTATTCATTAATTGTTTTTCATCATTTAAGTAGATATCTTTATGTACTTCATTTATGATAGGGTTAAATGGGGAATGTATAGAGTTGTTGTGCACTAAACATTTCAGGACGATAATAAAGATAAGTGTACACTATTGTATATATAAAATATGTGTATAAAGGGTATCGATTTTGCATCTTTTTACTATATTTATATTTGATTTTGGAATTGTTCCAACAGTGAGGTATTTTTTTTTTTCATTTTATTATAAGTATTAACATCAACGTTAAACAGATGTTTCCTCTGGAATACTAATAAAGAACATAATAAGAGGCTACATTAAAAAAAAACGATACAAAGGGACAAACATACAATCACCAATCCCAAAATAGGACAATAAGGCACCCAATGATATACAAAGCACTACACAAGAAAAACAACCCCTAAAGATCGAGCAACATGAAACCCAGGTCCTCCAGAAGAGTAGTCAGTTATTGTTCTATCAGTAGCACCAGTCGTTTTAACTTTAATCTACATGAAAATTATCTAATATGGTGATCGTGTTTTACAGCAATATACGTAAATAGAAATAACATAAAGAAAACATGAACCCCATGCAAAACAAATGGGGGTGTGGGGAGTGGGGGTGGGGAAAGGACTACCACCCGAACATCATTGTCAGTCATCACAAGACTGCATTCTAATTAGACAAAATGAATAAAAGGAATCGTACCTAAAAAAGAGGGTGAACCAAGATTGTTCGGAAGAATCAGCAGTTTATGTATGCAATACATACAGTAAACTATTATGAGATGCGTCCTGATGTTCAACAATGTTCGTGTTTTTGCATTGCACGGTGATGACATTCATCATGTAGGTGAAGCAGAAACTGACTGGCTTCATCTTCGTTTTTTGTTGGATTGCGTGTCGTTCACGATTTAGTTTTGTTTGTGATAAATTTGTGCATATACTGTTGTTGTTTTGTTATCCGAATTGTCCTCTTAATTAAAACTGGGTTACTCGTCCAATGTCTAGCTTCATACTCAGAAAGAAATGACTACTCAGAATTACGTCAGAGATGCGTGTTCAATGTGGATTTATTGAACAGTGACTACTCAGAATTACGTCAGAGATGCGTGTTCAATGTGGATTTATTGATATATTTCCAAGGAATTGTTTCAGGATGATAGAGTAAATAATACTTTTCAACTTAGTTGATTTTTATTTGAATATATCATTTATATTGTGCATACAACACAAAGCATTGCTGTGTGATTCTTGTATGGAGGACATCTCAAGCTGCCACACGTGGTCCTCACAGGATAAAATAGAGCACCATTCTGATTTCTTGTATCATTATCTACTGGTTCAGCATCTTTGTCCACGCAAACAAAATCTTTGTTGTTGTGACTCTTGTGTTCAGTCATAAGAAACCCTGTATATTCTGACTTCCAACCACGATAGCATGTCTGTTTTCCTGAAATAAAATAGTTATGCATAATTTTACTCTTCATTTCTGATTATGTTGATACATGCACATTGAATCGTAAAAACAACTTCAGTCTCGACAAATAATTGACATCATCACCTACCATTCAAATAGTAGACAATAAATACTTCCCTTTAGTATTATGCTAATAATATTAAACAATTATTGACTTTGGAATAGGTTGCTATCTGGATTTATCAACCTGAAACTAATGTAATATTCACCGAGCCGCAGACGCAGTGAATATATGGTTTTAAAGGTTGGTAAATCAGATAGCAACCTATTCCAAAGTCAATGATTGTTTTATTTCATGAATTTTGTTTTATTGTTATCTACTTACACATTCATCGTCACACCAATAAAATATCGCAAGTTTGGAGCGTTGTTTATGATTCAGTCGTAAAACAAATGTTAAACGCAATTTGATTGGTTATTGAACAACGAAAGAACAAATTTGATAGGATTGCCGGGTTTTCCCCATCTATTATGATGCCTTGCGAGGGTGATATCACTTTCCGGACAGATGTCAGGATCTATTTGTAGACGAGGAGGTGATATCGCAAGAACTCAAAACCTCTTAATAAGTTTTAAGTCAGTCATATTCAAGCTATAATACAGTCATGTAATAGAGCAATTTCTGTTTTCGGATGTGATAGCAGACAGAAACAAATATTACATTGATATCATGGCTTACTTGTTTTGCAAAGTCAAACTACTATTTCATTTGGAATTACAAAAAAACAAAAAACAAACAAACATGTACATGTGTATTTAAAATGTAAAACGTGTACCTGGTATCATGAAAACGGAGGACTTTCCTATTCGTCTACATACAGCACAAGGGACATCTTTTTGAAGCAAATTACCAAATCCAGATAGCTTAGTACTTGATTCCACCTGATACTCGGCACCATATAACACATCATTATCAAATGCATATGATTTGCCATTATCAGGATCATTTGGTAGACAGAGGTAGTTACTACCACCTCCTTTGTATGTATAAAAGTTACCTCCTGCTTGACCTGTAAAAATGTACAATAAGATTAAAGCAAGGTGATACAAAATACAACATTAAAACACATGAATTAATATTTTTATTGTATTATTAATATCATTTCGCACTAGCACTATTATTAACATTACTTTTCACCAGTACTATTAATAACATTACTTCTCATCAGCATTATTATTAACATTACTTCTCACCAGCACTATTATTAACATTACTTCTCACCAGCACTATTATTAACATTACTTTTCACCAGTACTATTAATAACATTACTTCTCACCAGCACTATTATTAGCATTACTGTTCACCAGCACTATTATTAACATTACTTCTCACCAGCATTATTATTAACATTACTTCTCACCAGCACTATTAATAACATTACTTCTCATCAGCAATATTATTAACATTACTTCTCACCATCACTATTAATAACATTACTTCTCACCAGCACTATTATTAACATTACTTCTCACCGGCACTATTATTAACATTGCTTCTCACCAGCGCTATTATTAACATTACTTCTCACCAGCACTATTAATAACATTACTTCTCGCCAGTACTATCGTTAACATTACACCGGCACTATTACTAGCATTACTTCCCACCAGCACTATTATTAACATTACTTCCCACCAGCACTATTATTAACATTACTTCCCACCAGCACTATTATTAGCATGTCTTCTCCCTAGCATTATTATTAACATTACTTCACAAAAACATCATAATATACAATAAAGATCTGAGAATATTGATGGCGACCGGATGATGCACACACCGTGGGCCTTAAGATTGACAGTATAAACCGTGGTAAGTATAATTTAAAAGCAAATACTTATGTTGACTTGTGATCACAGACAAAGTGAGGAATACACCGAGAGACTACTTCACCCAATATAATCGTTGTATGTAACTAGTTTTTAATATATCTATGTATGGGTGCTTACATATACATGTGAGTGCGTATAAATGTAATATAATTGATTAAATACCTGAGTACACAAGTTGTGCGCCCCCTGGACAGCTTTTCCTTCCCCATCGGGTGTAGACAGCTCCACCATCTGCGTGAAAAATGAGAAATAATTAAAGTTAGATCGAGGTGTAGGAGCATTAGAATGAAAGTTTTAATTAAATATTAACATATTAAAATGTTTGATAATATTTATGAAAACAAAATAAGCTAACTGTTAATTTAAAGTTTTTCACATTCACACTTAAGTCATTGTCTGAATAAAATACCATTTCTACATACAGGTGTGTACATCAAACCTTTACTGTGAACGCTAACAATAAATTGATCAGAAAACATACGTTCTTACCACTGGTAGAACATACTCTTATGGTGTCTAAATGAGTGGATATGTTAAAGCACATCAACCTTAACACTATAAACACACTCAAAATTAAAACATCTGAAAACGTAAATGGGCATATTTTTTCTACTATCTTATACCCTGAAGCAACAAGACCAATTCTTGCGGAATTGGTCTCCTTTTCCTTTTCATATTATTTGCATAATCATGTTATGTTTTTCAAACAAATGAAAATTCAAACTTTTAAGAATTATTTCAGTGCCTTAAGTGTTAATCTACTTAAAAGTATTACTCAGTTTATTATCAGAATACTCTGTCTTCCTTGATGTATGCAGATAGTGTTTCATCATATCAATAACATATTGATCTGAAGCCGACAACTTGAAGTCATTACATTCATGGCCGTAAACAACAACAAACGTCAGAAGTATTATAATAGTTGAAACCATATTGAAGTCTGTAATGAGAAAATGATGATGAGTGAATAGTCATCGGGTTTGTAGCAAGCGATACGCGACGGGGCAAGTAGTAAAATAGGAACATATTTCCCTACCAGAACACTAGAGTTCCCCTCTTTCTAAGTGTATGCTACCATTTTGATTAAGCAACCAATTGTTTTGGATTTTTTACTTTTTCGGCAGGTCATTTGTTTTAAATGCTATTTGTATTACTATTGTCCAACATGATTTCCCTGTCAGGTGATATATCACTGGTGGCAAAAGAAATGCTAACCCTTGCTCAAGACCAGAGTTATCCCCTAGTTTTGTGAGGAGTTCGTATTGATATATCTTTATAGGTGTATGGTTGTATGTTTAGTATTTTGTATGTCATTGTTTGTACTTTTGTCCTTTTTCTTTCGCCAACTGTATTGAGCGTCTTTCTTTGATATACAGCTTCTAATTACCCCCTTTGTAATCTTCAAAACATTTCTAAACTATAAACAAACGTTGCCAAGATGATAACATTTGGTATGAAAAGATATGGAATAGTACATACATTGTCGAAGCTAAATTTTACTCTGAGTGAACTCGATTAATTTGTTTTACTATTATTACTGTTATTGAATAATACAATATGCTTATATTACTACATACCTGTAACTGCGAAGTATGGTTGCTGTGAGCACCGATGACAATATGGTGTGACAAGTACAACATACATATCACTTCTAATCGATATTTCTAAAGGTTAACTTAAAGTTTGCGTGTTTCTTTGTTTCATTATTCCGTGCATGCGTCTTTGTTTTATTATTCCAGGTGTGTATCGTCTGACAAAGGTAAATTAAAATACTAAATAGAGGAAGCTTTAAAAACAATCACAATCCGATAAACAAATCAATATCAGTGAAACATAATGTCAATGAGAAATAAAATAACAAGAGAACGGACAATTCGAACTAACACAGAGAGAGAGAGAGAGAGAGAGAGAAAGAGAGAGAGAGAGAGAGAGAGAGAGAGAGAGAGGAGGCGCTGGGATTAATCAGTATCGTCTACAGAATGTTTGATACCCGTCATCAGACTTACAATGTTTATTTGAACAGTTTATTTTATATTTTAATGTGTAATATAAACAGTTAGTTGTAGATAATAGAAATATGAAATTAACAAACACATACTAACCTACTTTTTCTTTTAGCTCGTTAGTGATTTTCAGTTTTATATGACACAATGAAGCTAAATTTTACGTATTTGATTAAGAAAAAAGTCTAATTATCGAGGTGTCTTTCTAGTTTATTTTTTTCTTCTTCCAATTACAATCTTTATTCGAAATCTTTACGTTTGTTAGTGAGAGAAACATAAAATACCAGTACCTTATCCTGGCCTCGTTAATATTAGTGGCATGTATAGGAATTGTGTTAGTCTTTTTAGTACAATAGTAATACAATAGTAAGATAGATCAATAAATGCAATCCATATTTTGAGAGTTATTTCATGATTGTTTCTAATTTTGGTTTATTTATTTACTTCCAATATAATTGCGTTTTGACCAACGTGTTTGGAGATAAGAAAATTCTAAAATATGTTTTTTTTTATTTTCAATATTATGTATGGAATTATATTATCAACGGAGATAACATATACTTTGTTTCCGATATTAATATATCCGGATAATATTTAAGATTGAGAAAGGGATACATGTACTTGAAATCACTCTCATAGTCTCAATTTCTATTCAACAACTTATATCTTTCTAGTTTATTAATTATAAAGTTACCGTTAATTAGACACTAGCTGTAATAATGATTTTTTTTATGCAACACGAGGGGCTACTTAAGGTAAAATTTGCCACGGTGGTGGCACTGGCGTATTACCCTTCCATCAACCTCCTCCCCCCATTTATATAACACCGCTTCATAAAACCATATTCATTCATATATTCCAAGTACGAAACTATATCGTTCATATAATATTAAGTCAAGGTTGACATATTCATATATAGGATTAGCATCAACAATGATCAAATAAATAAACTGAAAAAGTCTACCCATTCCAGCGGAAAAATATATATATATATAGATTTCTACAGGAAGCATCGCACACCCACCGTGAAAACATACACTAGGGAAAAATGTTTCAGTTCATCTTCTTTAAATTTCATTTGGTAAAACATAGTATATTAACTCTCAAGAAAATACAATAAAATTGTACATAAATTATGCATTACAAAAAATGTTCCTCAAAGATGGGGGACCATAATATAGGTATATAGAATACACAAAGACATATGTGCAAGTAATAATTATTCCCAAAAAGCGTGTGGGGTGTGGTAGGGGTGGGGACGCAATGAATTCCCTGTTAATTTATTAACTGATGTTTGTCAACAATTTTGCGCATACTAAAGCACCATATGACACTACAGTCCATCGTATTTCACTAGTACATAAAATCAGCTTTTTTTCCCCCATCTGATGTAGACAACTCCACCATCTCCGCAAGATATATAGAAAATGTAACATGTATCGAGTTATAAGAATATTACAATGAACTTCTTTAACTAAATATTGATATGCTAGACTTTCTGATAATATTTGTGTAAACAATATAAACCAAGTGTTAATTTAAAATTTTTCACATTGACACCTTTGTCTGAGTACAATACCAGTTCTATATACAGGTGTGTGCATCAAACTTTTACTATAAACGTTTACAATACATTTGTCAGAAAACGTATGTTCTTCATACTGAATAATGTACTGTTATGGTGTCTACATTAACATATTGTAGGTGTGTGCATCATAATTGTACTGTAAACGTGTACAAAAAATATGTCAGAAAATCTATTTGGTACTGAACAATGTACTCTTATGGTGTCTTCAAGAATAAACATTGGCATTAGCTCTTTTACTAGATATTTTAAGCAAAATAAAAAATCAAATCTTGAAGTCTTTACATTCATGGCCGTAAACAGCAACAACAAACGTCAGAATTATGATAACAGTTGAAACCATATTGAAGTCTACAATGAATAAAAAGGCGTTGTATGACTAATCATCGGGTTTGTAACAAGAGTAACACGACGGGAGTGGTTTGTGGGCGGGGGTGTGTGCTTAGTAGTGGAACAGGAACAGCATTTTCCCCCGGAACACTTGAGTTTTCCCTTTCTAAATGTACGCTTTGATTTCGAGTGAACACGATCTTCGGTTCCTCTCTCCACCTAATGGGTTTGGATTTTTTTCTTTTTTCGACAGTTCATATTTTGTTAGATATTATTTGTGTTTACTAGTATCCCGCATGATGTCCATGTCAGATGATGCATCACTAATTGGGTAGGAACTGCTAACCCTTGCGGAAGACCTGAGCTATCCCCTAGTTTTGTGAGAGGTTCGTATTGATATATCTTTGTAGGTGTATGGTTGTATCTTTCGAAATAATGAATTTAACTTAACAAATGGGAACCCTTGGCTTAGTGGCTTCCTTCTTAGCAGCAATAATTCTCACAAAACCTCTCACAAAAACTAATAGGAACCACAGGCTCTGGAATATCGCATCGATTGAGAGATATATACTCCATATGCAGATGCTACTAAAATGTTCCTACATACAAAAGTAAATTTAACAATGGGAGAATAGAAATCATCTCTTTTGTCTTCAAGTGTCATTATTAATCGGCCCTAAATTTCGAGGTGTAGGTCAAATGGCGGGAACATGTACGATTCGCTAGATTCAAGTTATTGTGAATTATTATCCTAGATAAACAAGTAATCATACGTTGTTAAACCCTTTAATTTCTGTCTAAAATGAATTTTCAAATTATCAGGTTATCAGTTTTCATTGGAACCTACAGGTTTAGCAGATTTGTCCACTCGGCTGAGAGCTTTTGTCAATAGCGGAATAAAGGAATTGTGAACTAATAGTGGACGGAAACGGTAACGAATAATTCTACAAATATTGAAACACAAGATAATTCTACAATTATTTGAAATCTACTGCATTGAATACACGTTATTTCGCCATCAACTAGCAGAATTGTAAATCTGATCGTTCGAATTACGACATTTTCATAGGAAATGTTACGTAGATTACATTCAATTGAAAAGTACGATGCAAACATCATATACACAGAAGAAAGGGGATATATGTAAAACTGATAAATAAATGGCACTTACTTGTCATATTAAGCAAGAATACAGCTGATAACAAGTGATGTACCTTTATTTCTACATCATCACCTGTAGACTTTATGTTATTATATATGTGGTTTCATAGCAAAACTGCAGTAAGTCACCATCAATCATATTTTCTATAGCAATTATATAAGCCACTGATGAATATATAATGTCGTTATACCTCATTAATACGTATTACTTAATGCACGGTTCTTATTGGCTCTTCTGGATCACGTACCCTGTAATTGTTTTTTCACAGTGTGACCTGTGATGGAGTCATTAGTTATCATGTGATAGAAATGACCTATCAATATTGACTTCATCCAAAGACGAAATGGCCGCTTTCGTCGCTTGAATTTCAAAAAGCCTGATATGACATGCTCAGATCGCGATCCTGGATTCAGTCCAAGCTATATCAAAACAGACCTTGAAATAGGTATTTGATGCTTCTCCAATAAATGCGACATGACAATTCCTCACATACCCCTTTCTTTTCGCTTGCAGTGAGGGATGGAACATATGCATTTTTTTATAACTTCATCTTAGTTCTCCCCATCAATTCTAAATGGTCGGTCCCTTTAGATCAAATAATATTTTGCTTGCTTAAAAATTATATGTGCTTCTCGTATTGTTTATTGTATTTGTATTTCTTAATGACAAACATATTTCTAATAATAAAAATACCTGTAATTGTTACTTTTAAAACCTTTAGAGAGGATATACAACATATACAGTGAATTACTGTTTACTGGTTCTCGGTGTCCACCACAATTTAAGCTAAAGAAAAGTTTGAAGATACCAAATGGGTAATCAGAAGTCATAAATCGAAGGACAGATGATACGATGGATAAATGAAAAAGGACTACAGAACAAAACACTACACAGCAGACTACAATTGAGCAACACGAACCCCACTAAACCCGGGTGTGCACTCACATGATCCATAAGATTAACCAATTCCTGCATCAAATAGTAGCACCCGTCGTTACAAACACGATGGCAAGTCATGAATAGAGGAATGACGGGATTTTGAATACGACACATACAACATATCCCTTGTCATTTGTGACACAGATATTCCGTAACCGTTCACCACATTATGGTGGCAACGACACAACTTTCGAAATGATGACTTCAACTTAACCCCTATGAACCCTCGGATATGTAGCTTCCGTGTTAGATGCAACCCGCTAGCAAAGAAATCATGATAAGAACCACAATCTCTAGAATATCGTATTCACTGAGAGATATATACTCCATATTCAGGTTCTCATTGAATGTCACTACATATAAATGCAAGGCTTACTCCGGTAAAATTGAAGTCATCTCTTTCTCCTAGTTTCGTTCTTAACCTGCACTCACTCTATTTTTCAAGGTGTAGGTCAATGTGTGACGAAGACCTAACTGTATCTGGTTAACCTACACTCACTGTATTTTTCAAGGTGTATATCAATGTGTGACGAAGACCTAACTGTATATGTGTACCCTTTATTTCAACCTTAATGGGATAGATATGATCAACAAAATCATCAAGCTTAATTAGTGAAAGGACATCACCTATATAGTGGAAAGGGAAATTAAAGGAGCAGCCTAGCTTCTTTTCATGTTTTTGAGAAGCCCCTGTATGAAGTCTACCTCATACGAATAAAGGAAGAAGTTGCCGAGAAGAGGAACACAGTTGGTACGCAGAGGAATGACGACTGTCTGTTGAAAAATAAACCCACCAAACATATAACATATGTTGTCATTCATACATTCGATTAACGTAGCGATATCAGTTTCAGAGAACGCTTTGCTAGAATCCGTTTTTTTTTAACAACATGGGATTTGTCCCTTCCTAAAGCCAGATATGTGTATCTACGTGTGGACATTCTTTTTTATAAAGCTAATTTTAAAATCTGTCTTTAATGTTTGAGTTGGAAATAGTTGTATACAGGGTGGAGTGGTCAACTTTTTTAATGCTATTGTATGAGGAGAGGGACTTTGCTGGTATGTACTAAAAAACATCTTGAAACTATTCTTTCAAAGTCAATCTCTGATTAACACCACACTTTGAGAAGCTAATGGCTCTGAAACCCTGTTTTGACCGCTGATAGAATACAGTGCTCCCTCGGTCTATCGCCCCCCGTTTTATCGCCAACCTCGCCTATCGCCAAAATTATTGTCTGTCCCGATTTCCCCCATTAAAAATACCCCGTTATACTGCCAAACCCAGCTACCGCCATTCGCCACAGGATTACAGACACAAAAGTCGTAAAACCAATGTATATGTTAATAATTTGGCAGACCCAGAAATATATTGTTTTGCAAGGACACGTTTCAATTCGTGTAATTCATTGCATTACACTAGCGGTGACTCATTTGAAGAAGAAGAAACTGACATTCCAGAAAACGACGGGTGACGCATATGTAGCAGACGAAACTGAAATTACAGAACACCTGATTACGGGTCCTTTCCGCATGCATGACTTATCACCACCAGGCTTGTAACTAGATTAACACGACGGGTATTACTAGTTGAGCAGGAACTGCCTACCCTTCCGGAACACACGAGTTCACCCCCTTTTGTTCGTGTTACTCAATCTTTAGTTTTATGGTCCTTTTTCTGTTGACCCATGTGTTGTCTGTCTTTCGATTTACTGATTCTGATTGCCCCTTTGGTATCATCAAGCTCTTCTTATTATTGTAGGGCTTGTCCTAGATTTAGTTCTTTTGTTTTTTTAATAAATTTATCTGTATACTGTTATTGTCTTGGTGTCAGAAACTAACCTTTTTTAAAACTTGAGTGTTCTGTATTTAATTCCTACAGTCAAGTACCCATCGAATAATCAGAATTATTTGTACTCGATCCCAGAATTATTTATTCATTGTATGTTCTGATTGGCTTTTATTATACCACCCGCAAGCAAAGTTTGTTTTTTTTTGGGGGGGGGGGGGTTATATGAATCACCCTGTCCGTCCGTCCATGTACATTGTAAGCGCAACTTATACTTTCACGAGAAGGGGAAAGGAACCTTGTAATCGCAACTCCTACTAAACTGGTTATTGAAATTTTATGAAACTTTACACAATTGTAGTACACAACCTGCAGATGTGCATGAAGGAATACCTTGCTGTCTAAAATTTAGAAGGGGAGATAATTCAACTTATACTTTCACGAAAAGGGGGTCGTGTATCTTGTAAGCGCAACTCCTCCTAAACGGCTTATTGGAGTTTTGTGAAACTTTACACAGTTGAAGTACACTACCTGCAGATGTGCATGAAGGAATATGGTTGCTGTCCAAAATTCAAAAGGAGAGATAATTCAACTTATTCTTTCACGAAAAGGAGGGGGACATGTACCATGTAAGCGCAACTCCTACTAAACTGCTTATTGATTTTTTCTGAAACTTTACACAGTTGTAGTACACAACCTGCAGATGTGCATGAAGGAATACCATTTTAGAATTTAGAAGAGGAGATAATTAACTTGCTAATATACCTGTGTTCCAAAGTTTGAACATCATAGTATTGCAAGCGGGGGTTATCACTCAGTGAGGTCACTCACAATTCTAGTTATATCTACAAGTACAGCCTCATATTCACAAGTTGTATGTACGTAAGGTCAGAAATACGTCAATAAAACATGCTGACTGTGGGTTACCAATGGGTCTTCACTGGGAAAACTGTGTTCACTGTCGAGTAAATAAAACTAACTTAATCAATGCTTTTATTCATGTAAAAATACAAAAAATATGTGATACATACAGCACAAAGCATTTCTGTGTGATTCTTGTATGGTGGACATCTCAAACTGCCACACGTGGTTCTCACTGGATAAAACAGAGCACCATCTTTACTTGATGTGTCACTTTCTATTGGTTCAGCATCTTTGTCCACGCAAAATTAATCTTTGTTGTTATGACCTGTGTACTCAGTCATGAGGTAGCCTGTATATTCTGCTTTTCATCCACTATAGCATGTCTGCTTACCTGTAATAATAAAGTAATATATATGGTTACTTTTTTTATTTGAACTCAGTCGAGAGCAAGAGTTGACAAATTATTCGTAGCTAATATAGTAAACAATAAAGTGAGATGAGTGTAAATTCTTGTTTAAGCATGCGTCATGATTATAATATTTCTGGTTGGTTTTGTTGGAAATGTAATACAGTCATAATGTCATGGCATACTCGTACTGAAAATTGTATTCGTATATATCTTATTTATGCTAATGGACAAATGTTTACCCGGTATCATGAGAACAAAATACTTTTCTCCACGTCTACATACAGCACAAGGGATATCTTTATCGTGTAAATTACCCAATCCAGAAGGCTCACGGTAGCCACCAACCTCATACTCAGCTCCATATAGCACATCGTTAGCATATCAATACGACTTGTCATTACCTGTTACCTCCTGCTTGACCTACAATAATTAGCAATCGACATTACCATCAGTAACACAATTACAGTAAAACCTGTCTAAACCGAATCTCTTTAGGACTGACGAATTTGTTCAGTTTAGACAGGTGTTTGTTTTACACAGGTACACATAACATAGACATTTAGTACATGGTACTGTAAAGTTTGACTGTCTAGCAAGTTTTTACGGTTTACTCAGGGTTCAGTTTGGACAAATGTCACTGTAAATAGATAACTATGTACATTATCAAGTATTCCCTTCATAAAGCATGGCATTGTAAGACTAACTTTGTTTTACTTTCTATTACTTTCATTTTGATTATTAGCCTATGTATGATCCAATTAGGACAAACGTCTATTATTTGTGTACTGCTATTTTTAAGACGGTATAATTTAGCACATGACACATGCAGTTAAAGGAAAAAACAAAAAAATGCTTTATTAACATTAATATACCCAATTAGAAATATGAATATTTAGAATTTCCTGTCCTAGTGTAAGTGGCCTTGACACCTCTTCATGTGACGTTACAGGGACATTTCATGTTAGTTGAATAAATAATGTATCTGACCCTTTCCAACATCGAGCCCTTTTGATTATGTTTTGATATCAGATCAACTACAATACAATGTTTACAATTTGTATATAGTCCTTTGTTTAATTAATATTCCCATCCCATGTTTCATTTTCATAAAACAAATGAGTTTATTTGTATTTGGGGGGGTATTTACGTAAAACTTTAGGATTTACATAATTGGCATCGTGTGTTAAATAACTGTCACTTTTAACTCGTTTTCTGCGTACGCGTGCTTGTTTCTTATTGTTCACTAATGCAGTCGTATTCTCCCGTGTTTTTCGTGATCACTGGTGGATGTGTTGACCAGGGTAGGATATGTAATTAAAAAAAATCTTCTCACACTTTCCCTTTTCGTTAGTGCAATAAAATGTTTGACATTAAGTCATAATGATTTTGTAAATATCAAAAGATAAATATACGACGTTATTTTACGATTAACATAATTTTTAATGATAAGATTGCAACTGATCAATGCTGATATAACATATGATACCGTTTTATGTAACGTCACGGCTCTTTCGGCTGAGTTTTAATTGCAGGTATAATCCGAGAATGGATTATGTCTTTTGCCTCCTCCCATTGAAGAGTTCTGAAAAATGGCGATCCCCCTTAGTTGGTGTTACATGCAGCTTCAATGACCAAATTCTACCCTACGGTATACTATTCTTAGCATTCATTAACACATATGTCTTTTATTTACTGCCATTTAAATTTGCACGCTAACTTGTTAATACCATGACGTTTTCCTTTAATACATGATACGTTCACTCAGTCTATTACAGAAACAAAAAATACATATGTGTGTGTGTGTGTGTGTGTGCTTAGTTTATATGATATTTTGACCCCCTATCCATGGTATTTTTACCCCCTACCCATGGTATATTGAACCCCCTACCAATGGATTATCGAACCCCCTGTCCATGGTATTTTGAATCCCCTACCCTTGGTTTTTGACCCGGTTACCCACGGTATTTTGACCCCTTACACATGTTATATTGAACCCTCTACCCATGGTATTTTGACCTCCAAGTCCATGGTATTTTGAATCCCCAAATCATGGTACATCGAACCCCTATCGATGGTATATCGAACCACCTATTCATGATATAACATCTGTTTCTGTTATATTTAGCAACAAACTAACAATAAAAAGAATCATTATGTTGATCCCATAGAACATTTAGATATTGACAAGATATATCGCTTCCACTTCAATCAGTTTCAGCAAACTGCAAATACTATCATCGGAATCACCACATATAATTTACATATCTTATGATGTTCGTGTCGTTTAACAGTAACATGACGAGTGCCATTCGTGGACGGAAACTACCTACTCTTACGAAGCACCCGGATTCATCTCCAGGTTTTGTGGAGTTGTGTGTTGCTAAATTATTAGTTGTCTGAACAGTGTTTCGAAAATATATGATTATTTGTCTTTTTGTCCCTGTTTAGTACAGTTATTTGTTGTCCTCTCTCAATAAAACTGACAACCACCATATAACTGAAATATGGTTGAAAGTGGGATTAAACACCTTAACCATAAGCCCTCCACAGCAAGCTAGACATATCACATACCATTAACTTTTAAAAACCAACATAATATTGAAGCTTGAATAGGAAAACAATCAAAGGTCAGTTGTTGCGTTTGAATAAAGTATACTGTCAAAAATATGTCATGATAACAAAAGCTTTAATTTCATTCATTTTATTGATAACACTAGAATATGTTATCAACACTTAAACATGTATTGTATGTACATTAATATGGATCTATTCATGAAGTGGTATTGATCTATCAAATACAATTCCAAATAATAAAGCGTTTTTATGAAACTACCTAGAAATATACACATGTATGTTAGATGTACAGATCGATTTGTTGTTTTTATGGCATTACTATTATTTTGTTTGTGGAGATTTCTATTAATATAAATATCTTTTGAACAATGTGATCATGTCATAGTAGCATTATTAATAGTAAGCTTAGACATAATATATGAATGAAAAACTGTATTTGAACCCCAAATGGAAGTTGGACAACACAAACGTCGAACCCATATGAAAGCTGGACAACGCAAAATAATAGCCCAAATGCAAATTGGAAAACACAAACGTATATGACAAATGTAAGCTGAACAACACAAACATCTAGTCCGAATGAAACCTGAAGAGCACAAATGTCTAGTCCAAATGAAAACTGAACAATATAAAGGTCTAACCCAAAAGACAGCTGGACTACATAAACGTCTATCCCCAAACACAAACGAATAGCCCAAATGAACGCTGGACAACACAAACGACTAATCCAAATGTAATCTGGACAACGCAATGGTATAGCCCATGTGAAAGCTGGACAACGCAAAGGTATTGCCCAAATGAAAGCTGAACAACATAAACACATACAAATGAAAGCTGGACAACGCAAACGCATAGCCCAAATGACAGCTGGACAACACAAACGTCAAATCGAAATGAAAGCTGGACAACACAAACGCATAGCCCAAATGAAAGCTGAACAACACAAATGTATATCCACAATGATAGTGGAACAAATCAAACGCCTAACCCAAATTACAGGTGGACAACAGAGACGTCTAGCCCAAAGGAAAAGCTGGAAAACGAAAACGTCTAGCCCTAATGAAAATCTGGACAACACAAACATCTTACCCAAAAAAGGATGGACAACACAAACGCATACCTCAAAATATATCTGGACAATACAAATGTCTAGCCCAAATGGAAAACTGGACAACACAAACGTCTAGTTGAGAAAGTACTAGGAAGACGATAGCTGCATGAATCAGACATATTTGCGTAGAGGAACAATCAGGATACATTATAATTGTAAAATATATTTTCAGGACAAGAGTTACAACCAGGCTGCGCAAAACAGCAGTAATGAGACCACTTACATCTCTGTCTACACATATGTAATTCAGGTTTTTTTCTCGCTAAACCTTTCCGTTTCTTTTTCTACTCAGAAATATTTCTGCAAAAATTTTAGATACGAAAATCTGGAAATATGACTTTAGTGTAGGAGAATGGTACACAGGAACAATATATAATAGCAAAGTAGTTCCATACCGAGAGAGCAGACTTTCGATTAGCAAATTAGCTGGAATATGTAAACCTGGTCTATAAAACAGTCGATAAAGCAATAGAAAAGAGACAAACAAAATGTTGTACCAAGTCATCAATTATATCCATGGAACTGCCAGTCAGTTCTTACTCATAGTATGTTTTCAATTTAACATGGTCTTGTTATCGCTGATAAACAACCAACCCAATAGGTACTACGGTTGTAACAATTATAATTGTTGACAAACAAATTAGTGATGACGTCCAATATAGATTCTGAGGGAGTATTTAAGCTCAATTGTAGTTAATCTATCCCTATCCTTGTCTGTGTTACTTGACTCGATTCTTAGTTGACTATCCTGTACATAAATATTGTAATTTATATTGGGAATTGACGTAAAATAAAGTTACAAATTTACTACATAATATTTATATAGCAATACCATGTATTCAGAACAAACAATTGTCATATTGTATTGGCAATATATATTTCACTTAATATGTTAAATGTGTACGTTTTACACATCTTACATAACATCGGATACTCATATATCTTAAAATTACTACTTTCATTATATTTACACTTCTTAAATAGGTTCAAAATACACTTAAAAATGTCTGTAATGTTACGATTTCAATTTAATAAGCTTGATCGTGTCACTCATTTCATTGAATGTAAAACTGATATTTGCTTGTATACGTTGATGACTAAACTATCAAATTTAACACACTACAATCTGGTAAACATCTAGACTAAGGAAAATACTGGAAAAACCAAAGCTAATAGGAACAATATATGCGATCTTCAACAAGAAGCAAAGTGAGCCAATAAAACACAAAAAAATATGTTCTGCTTATTATCTCCCTCGATCAAAGTTTTTTTTTCCAGTTTTTATTATCATTTTGAGACTGTTGCATTTCGTACGTTGCTTACATTTTACAATACCTCAAAAGAGAAAACAAGTTAATAGAAACGTAGATATCTAATTTAGTGTGCACGAATTGACTCTCGAATAACCTTCATTTAAAACACTGAAAGTCGAATTATTGGAAAGCCAAATAATTTAAAAGTTTCGGGAGCAAGAACACCACAAGGGCCTTAACAGAATACCCAATATCGGATAAGGTCTCATATGCATAAAGGAGGAGAATGATATCTTGTAAAGTGGTTGATCTTATCCCACTTGGAACAAGCGTGGTCTATATTATGCACTTACCCCGGGTGTCTCGTTGTCGTCCACTTAAAGAATGGATCGAGCGTGAGGCGAATGACATTGTCATTAATTGCCACTTTTTCAGAAGTGCTTTGAAATATATTTCAATGACTATATTGCCTTCTTGTAAAGCTAATGGTTTGGTTTGGTTTTATGTTGCTTAGCACCACTTGCAACAATATTTCAGTTAAAATGGCTGTCAGTTATTATTGTTGGAAGAATTCGGAGAAGGACCCGGAGAAAATCATCGGCCTATCGCAAGTCAATGACAAACTTCATCAGAAAATGTTGTACACCTCGCCCTGATCGGGATTCGAACTCGCAACATCAGTGGTGATGGGCACTGATTACATAGGTAGCTGTAAATCCAATTACCATACGATCACAGCCATGATGGCCCACTTTTAAAGCTGAAATGACATGGAATTCAAACAGCTGTGTGCTACTAAAGTAATTAGTGGTCTATTATATATTACGTTTTTTTTTTACTTGTAATTTTGCTAATTTTGATAATTTTAACGATTTTGCATATTTTGCCTATTTTGACACAATATTAATGATTAAAATAATTTCTGATAGAACTTATAGAACGGCTATATTAATAATATTTATAACTCTGGACACTGTGTACTGTTTAATCAAGTCCGAAAGAGACATACTATAATTAACATACGTAAAAACAGAGGATTTAATACATATACATTTTTATATGTATCGGAATGATTATAAAAGCTAACAGCTGGCAGTATTATACTGTAAATTTAAACTTTCCCTGTACAAACTCTATAATATAAAACTGTTGGATATCGTTTTTATGTCATTAAAGGTGACATATACATTTTTGTATCAAAATGGATTGATGTAATGAATATAGCGAGGGTGATGACATTTTGGACATTTTGAGAAATGTTAAACAACACACATATAACCGAATAACAATATCAGTTTACAGGTCGAGTTAAATACTTTATTAATCCTCAGACACTTAAGGGTACAAGAAACATGATTATTAGTTTTTTTTTATATCTGTAAATGTTTTGTAACTTAACTTATTTAAGATATATTTACTATTTTACGGTCGTGTTAATTACTTCTTATAAAGCTGTCGACATTAACAATACATTAATCACCTGACCTCGCAACCTTAGTAATTCAATCATGTGTAAGTGTTAATCTTATTGGAATGTAAGGAAAGTGATGCTACTTTCATATTGTCATCTGTAAAGTCGCTAGGAAGTTTGGGGTGAATAAGATATATTACTTATTTTCTTGTTTACAATAAACAAAATTTTAAAATGTTAACTTAATGTTACCTGTAATCTTATAATATCTATCTTATCAGTAACAGTACCCTACAACATGAATACAAAGTGAAATCATTTTTGAATATTGTTTTTATTAGATATCATGAACATTTCAAATCTATATATAAAAATTCAAGTAATCACAGTTATAGCTAAATACACGCAAGACTGGTGATTATAACATTGGAAATTATACAAATAAAATACTTTAAGCAACTAATAAGGTGGAGGTCAATATTACGCAGTGCACGTACCCAGGACGTAGAAGGTTTACATGGTAATGTATTTGTTTGTGTAATCTTGTCATAAGAAGTTATTTTCTTTGTTTTTTCTTATAATATAATATTCTGTAATATTTCATTGATTACTCGAACTAGATCATCCCCCCCCCCCCCCCCCCCGATTTTTTTTTTAAATAGTTGGATCTAAATAAAGTGGGTACGTGAGTTTTGTAAACATTTTAATGAAATGTTAAAATAAAGTAAACATATACAATTTCTGAAACCTAAATATTAACAAAACAATCCGATACATGACAAGAAATCAATATTCGTTTTAACATGTAGAGACATAAATAATAATATTATAGTACTACGTTGTCATTTTTAAAATCAATTTCAACCTTCTGTTACCTCTTTATTACAATTACACAAAAATCCTGGATGAGAAGTCGGAATCATTTTTATCTCTAAGAAAAGGGGGGACGTTAGAGAAAACCGAAGGGGAAATCAAGAATTGAGAATCCAGAGACACTGGTAACATTGGGTACACAAGACACAGGACGAAGACAAACAAAACACAACTCAACACACAAAGCTAAAAAGATGAGTAACACGGACTCCACAAAACGCTTGGGACGAACCCAGGTACTCGCTAAGGATAAGCAGTTGGTGCCTCTTATAAGACACCCGCCATGTTACTCATAAAGTGTTTCACACCATTATGCGCAAACAAGCACAAATAACAAATTATACTCCAATGATAATTAAGATTTGAGTGAGCGATTGAGTGATTGTTTTTTAATGCCAACTCAGCAATTCTTCAGCTATATCATGGCGAGAACAAGCTAATTTACAATGAGATGATGATGAGGTTCACTTTGTACTAGACCAACACGCTTAGTTGGATTTTTATTTTGCTAGCTCACTGAAACAACATTCCAAGGATAGACGCGTCGCTCCACTCGAACACATTATCCTAATTCCGAGCAAACCAGTCTTTGCCCTCCCTCCTTAATGCTGCGTGCTTAGCTGAGAATCAACAAAATCGAACCCACGATTAAAATTAGAAGCAAACGGACAAGCGTGATAAAAATATTAACAATTTCCCTTCGAAAGCGCGGAAAAACGAGGTGCTTTCATGTAGCTCCATATTTTAATTGATAATACTAAGTGAACAAAACAGCAATAAAATACATATTAGTAATTGAAATAAGTTGAGAGGGGGGAGGGGGGACATTTGATGAAATATTCAAACATCATCATAGAAACATCACATTAGCTGACGATTTCATTTCAAGTAGAATTAATTACAATTAACAAATACAACAAATTATGACAGCTTAAAACCGCTATGTAATAGGTTGTTCAATTACAAATCTAAAGTAATATTAAAGAAAGACAAGAGAGAAACGTACGGAAACGAGTGTTACGAACAATATTTACAATTAAAACAAACGGCGGTTTCCCTATCTCTTTATGAGTTTTGACTTTCCCTTTGTAAGATTGTTCGGAGTTCGGTAATTTTGTTATTACCCTTATTTAACTTCCACCGTTACTAAGATATTTATGGAAACGTCTTTTTGCACACCTGAACGATTTCCAGAAATATCCGGTAAAAGGGAAGTGACGTCATGAGTGTGTTCCCTCCATACGATTTCAGATTGTTTAAGTTGGACACGCACACACAATTTACAATAATTAGCAGTTAATACTCCAAATAGAGTGATGTCAAATGAAAAATCAGGTAGGACAGGACAATTTTGTGTTGCGGCAGGGTGCACGTCAACGCATAAGGATAACTTGTCACTTCACGAGTTTCCAAAAGAGAATGTTCGACCTAACATACGCCGCCAGTGGATAAAATTTGTACAAGTCAAGAGGAAAGACTTCATCAAACCTACTGCTAATTCAGTATTATGTGAAAAACATTTTCCTCCGGGAAGCTATCCTGTGGAATATGAATTGAAGAAAGCTATGAATCTCCCTGTCAGGAAGACATGTCTCCTGCCAGACGCGGTACCAACCATACATACGGTTCCATGTTCAACGACAACGATGTCACCAAGCGCCTATGGTCAGGACAATTTTGCATATACTTCGCCTGTGGCCTTTTCCCCACCTGCTCCAGCAAGTCAGTTGCCTCCTCCCAAGAAAATGAGAACAGCATTCTTTATTGATATGAAATCCAACAAAGGATTGTCATCAGCAACAATACAATCAACAGACATACACAAAACATGAAACAATTAAAAAACAGAAAGTAGCATGAGGGCTGAGGAGGCAAAATGTCACTATATATAACCAGCTTATAACAAATACAATATAAATACACTGATATGAAAGTAACTCAAATATTAAGGTTACTTTGCATTGCTCTTAAGTAACGTTCTTGTTAAGCACGTTCTTGTTAGCAGATCAGCTATGAAAGACCAATTATCATAACTTTTATCCTTTGAGTTATATGTATATACATGTATAAGTCTTATATAAAAAAAATCCATACAGTGTATCAGTAATTTTGAAAATTAGCTAACATTTGTCCAGAATTACAAACAAATTACACCAGATTAATTAGTTTAATTCTGACTAGCAACCTGATTTGCTTGATTGATGTGTATTTTTTTTTTACAGAATAACACTTGCTTGCCTTCACTATAATGAAAATACAATGCGGGACCAGGCAGTCACAAAAGATGGGCAGAAAAGGTACGACGTGGTGTTCCAAAAGTTCAAGAAGGGTGGCTATGCTGTGCGAGGAATCAAGACAAGATGTACATATGGTGTGTCTGTTAATCTAATAAAAAATAAAATAAATAAAACGTCGGTAAATATGCATTTACCATTGGCTTGCCCATGGTCGGTGGTTCTCCCCGGCTTCCTCCACGACTAAAACTGGTTACCATGATATAGCTGAAATATTGCTGAAAGTGGCATTCAACACCAACAATTAAAAATTCAAATTATTTAATGAATTTCAGTTTAATACTGCTTTTTGCTGGTTATTATACAGATAATAAATCTTCACTAAAGAAGAAGAAAAAATCCATTATGGTTGCATTGATACAAGTAATATCATTGTTATGTATTTAAAATAGGAAAAATATATAAACTTCAGTTATTTTCAATTCAGCCTACAGTAACTCTTGCCACATAATGCCGTATGAACTTTGATGCAGTTCCACAACTTCAACCTGCTCCTCCACCATTATGCAGTAGCTTTGAACAACCAAATGAAGCTGATGCAATCAAACTGAAAACTTCCCGTTATATGAATAAGAAGATCATTCCTTGAAAGAGAAATAACATTTAATCTGAAGGATTAAAACCTGTATAAAGTCCGTTTTCAGATGGAAATTATTCCCTGATAGTTTTAACTGCACAAGATGGTAGCACAACTCTGACCTTTTTCCCAAGATAACCCCAAATCCATCGGACAAACTGTCTGTATGAAGTGTATCTGTATCTCCTGGAAAAAAGAAGATATATTCATATATATGTCAATGTATATTAGATATTTATGTTTCCAGTATGTGTGATATTCGGATATACAACATATTTGGTTCTTTAATGGTCTTTAACGACCATCAAGGTTTATTGCGTGTGTCTTTTGACTTTGAATATTTGTGGTTTTTCACAGCACTTGATAGGAAAAAAACCATATACGCAGCAATATATAGCTAGGAAATGTACGACAGTAAACATTGTGGGTGAAATCTACAAAGAAATTATGTAATGGATGGCACACAAACATTATTTGAGTCTCACTTCCTTCACAAAAAGCCAAAATTTTTTCCTGCCCTTATAAAAGGTATATAGATTTTCATTTTCTCAGCAAAAAATACTAAATTCATGATCGATGAAGATTTGGTGACCATGATATACATTGTAGCTTACAGCACTTCAAATTCAATGATGATAATTCTCTTTGGATTTGGCTTCAGAACCGAGAGGAATATTATAATGTCTTATGGTAATCTATTTATTATTTACCATGAAACGGCAAACTTTACAAAAAAATGTACATGTATGTTTAAATAAGATTTCAGCTTATTTTAGTTTTAGTACCACATATTTGTTCACTGGATAAATGCCTGTACATTTTTACCAGGATGATCTGTAACAACAAAAAACTGTCGTATACAAATTGTATGGCCAATAATGTATGTTTGTTTAGGGTTTCATGCTTTGAAAAATAAGGGTCAGTAGATACATGTAGGAAGGTAAATACAATTAAAATAAATTTGTTCACCTTATTTCTACGGGACAGTCATTTGGGATGTAATGGTGCATGTCAAAAAATGTCAATAAAAACTGTAGGGTAGTCATAAAAAAATGGTCGGTAGGGAAACCCTAAACAGACATATATTTTATTTGGCCTAACTTACTCATGAGAATTTTCAACTTCCACTCCATACTGTTGCCGGTATTGGCAATATGCAGTTTGAAGGACGTAAGTGTTAAGGCACACTGGGTCAAATCCTGGATGGGAGGTTATGCAGGTTAGCTGACCGTCATTTAATTCTTCAATGACATCAGTGACTCTTGATATTTCTTTGCAGCAAGCGCATTGTAATACTGTGGGCATGGGCATGCAGTTTCTACATTGGCACCTGGAATCATATGTACTGGTATTGTACATTTATGCATCAATATGATTATAAATATATGTGTGTTTCAGGTTAATATGCTCACCTCTGAAAATATATTAGATGTTCTTCCAACATTCCAAAAGACATTTCTGAATAGTCAAAACCGAAGTCTCTGGCATTGTTCACATGTAAGGAACAAACTATTTCACTTTTGGCTAAGGCAAATGCAGGAATTCTCAAACAGGAGGGTGTATTTTTAAATATTTTTTTCTTAAAACACGAACTATCGCACAGTAATTTTGTTTTTAAGTTATTGTAGAATATATTAAAATTTTAATTCTGAATTGCACAGCATGTGCTATGTGCAACTGGCAGATCGGGCCTGGTTTTTACTTCCCTTCGGATATTTTTTTTCAGAGGCTTCAAAATCATATTCATTCATTTTCAGACAAGAGGATAAACCAGATTTTTTTTCTACAAATTTTGCATATAATAATTCACTGAAAATGACCAATTATAATATTTTTCCAAGCCTATCTAGCCAACAATTTTTTTTAAGACTTACTTTAAAAATTATCACTAGGAAAAAATGTATCCCCTTTTGTTCAGGTAAAGGAAATGACAATTTCAAGTGCTGTCTGGGAAGTTGAGTATCCTAATACTTTTTCCTACATGTATGCCTTCACTATATGCAATTATCGACTTTAGCAGTGGTCCGTTGGCCCATGGCCAGAGAAAATTGATTCGGGCCAGTGACCTTTGCCAAATTTTCTCAATAGAATCTATATAAATATTCTAATTTTTAGAATTTCGGGCCAGTAAATTCGAAAGTCTAATTTCGAAGATTGTATATGTAAGTGATTTTATTTGCTAAGCTCATTCACATTATGTATTGCTAAGCTCATTCACATTATGTATTGCTAAGCTCATTCACATTATGCATAGAAATTTAATGTAAATTGTGGACATGGACATGCATGCACTATTTACATTATTGTTTTTATTTAAAAGTAATAAATTTGATTCACTGAAACTGGAATTGTATGTTTGTATGCCTTTGTCCAATCATTGGTTTTACTGCAAAATGAATACCAAGTGACAGCCGATTTAATTGTCAAGTGACCAGGTAACATGGTTTATGTTTACAACTAAACAATTACAGCTCACCCCACTTTTTTTTAAATTATTGACGCTTTCCTTGTGTCATTTCAACATTTTTCCTCATGTACATGTTTTAGTCTGTTTACATTTTGAACGATGGCGCACAGCTTGCCAAGAATATATAGTTACCAGTCAGTATTTTCCAATCGGTCATGGTCACTTTCGTCCGAATTTGAGTCCTGCGTCTGAGAAGACGGCGAATCACTATCGTAAGGCTCAAACTGGTACGGATTAACCCCAGTATTTTCATTTTCTACTTCTATGCTGTTGATTTCATTTGTATTTTCCTCCTCTTCATCAAATATTGACGATTCACATGAAAGGTCTAAGGACGCTGTGTCAGATACTTCCAGAGAGTCCATCGTGCTAGCGTGTTGTCTATCTGACTCAGCCATGTTTAAACACATTTGTGACGTCATGGACGCAGCAAGTATTTTAACCGGAAGTCGATAAAAATAGAAATATTGATTATTTGGCAGGTGCAAGACTACTTGAAGTCCTATTTATATCTCCCGAACGGCTGCATAGAAATCGATCGGGTTTTCTGCGATCTTCATTGGAAACCTCATTTTATCAACTGGTCTAATTATAATGATGCGTTATTGTCTTTCTTTAAGATACCAGATATAATCAACATTCATTTGGAAACAACAACTTTAGGTTAATAGAATACACTTATTTAATAACTATAAGGACAATAACAAGTTTAGTTGCACTGAGAAGCCAACTATTTCTGTCCACACGAAAAAGCTAGTACACGTAGTTAGTGTCGATAGAGACATTAAGTGTGATATTGTGCAATAACCAGTAAAACAAAAGTGTTTTAATCAACTGTAATTAGATGCAATATAAGTAGTTGTAAGATACAATCCTTGAATGAGTAATATATAAAATTACTTCCTTAATAATACAATTGTATTTTTATCCAATAAAATATAATTGACAACTGTCTCAGCATCCAGTGAAAAATCATTTACACAAGAAAGCAACAGGGGATCAACACTAAAGAAATGAGGATGAATTAATAAATTAGTGTATTGTGGAAATAACAACAACATCATTTTATTTTAGCAAAATACATAATATACTGTATATATGAATCGATGTAATGGATTAATAATACACAATTCCCCAAAGACAGTTGTATGGAACCATTCGATACCAAATATGGCAAAGTCATTTAGACAATTTTGACATCGTCACAAAAAAATAAATAAATCAATAAATAAATAAATAACAAAATAATAAATAAATAGATAGATAATAATAAAAAAATAAAATAAATAGATAAATAGACAGATAAGTAAATAAATAAATAAATAAATAAAAAATTATTGAAAAAAGAAGAAAAAAAAACTATATGTGGTAAATTGATGAAAAGAAAATTATAAAGTTAAATATCATTACAGCATTACTGTTACAAGAGACAGACACTAAAATACACAATACATAATGACGAACTGTAAGCATGAAACACATATACATAAACTGAATGAATGAAACACATTTACATACATTGCAATGCGGGAGTTCGGAGTTAGGAAGTCTTTTGTGAAGGAGGTAAAATAGTACTATTATATTTCCCGCCGTTGGATGTTTATTCAAAATGGTGGGTTTTACTCTGTATTATGTTCCTTTGAATTGAACATTGATGGAGGAAAATATTAGAAAAATATTACTCACAGCTATATATGTATTCTTTCTAATATGACAAATAATAATTGGTTTGTCTGTATATTATGCTACTGTAAATATAACATTGATATAGGGAAAATACCTTCGTAAACAAAAGAAGTATGTTTCTTTTAATGTGAGAACTAAAATATAGTCGGCTCAATTCTTTTTTCATAAAGCAGGTAATTTTACACTTGAAATGTTCAGTGTGATCTACGGTAACTAAATTTGAACATTGTCATTACATCCGATGCTACGATACTGCACACTATAGCAAAGTTTCTCTATCTGCAGTTTCAGCTTCTGATGAATAATCCTAACCTAGCCAGGCAATGATCAGTGATACCATATAATATGGAATTAACACGGAACCATTACCCAGTAAGGTATAAAGGGAAAGTTTTTTGTCTGCTGATAATGACAGCTATTTGTAACAAAGGGCGGCAGCCATGTTAAAAAAGTTTCCGAAAAAGAGAGCCGGATGTACACCTTATGTACTCTTAACGGCAAAGAGCTAGACACGGGACATAGCTCTTCCCCTAACTCCGAACTGTCGTATTAATACACATAACAATATAAGTACATGCGACCTCTATACAGGTGAATTTTAAGTAGCGTGTCTGGATTATCAATATATACAAACGCTATGATAAGTGTCGAGATTTATTGTTATCATTTTTTTTTAATAAATAATTTGAGATTTTCTTGAGAAAAATTTCCAAATTATTTAATACTTTAATATTACAAAATGAAAGTAATCCACTTAACTTATTTTCACTGGGGTTTCTGACAAAGTAACTTGGGATGTACTTTGATCTAAGCTGAACAATTTCTACTTTTTAGCAAATAGAAATATAATGGAATTAATTTCCTATCTCTCTCACGATACATAAATTCCAGTAACGCTCATGTTTTGGAATGCTATTCCATTGACAGGTTTCGATTGGAAATTTTAAATTTGAACAGCGTATTTTGCAAATATATACTGTTTTATCAGATCTTAATCTGAGTAAATAGTTCTCTAAACAAAATACTGTCTGAACCATAGGATACATACCTAAATTATATATTATTGGAAAGAAGAATTCATACTCTATCCAGATAATCGGGTCGTAAAAACGGGAACTGGTTGCATTTCCTTAAAAAGGGAGATAATCGTTCTACCAAAAATGTTAAGAAAATATATGAGTTATAACTTTTGGGTTGGTCCCCTTGAATTCAGTTCCCACAAAGGGATGAAATTATCGTTTTTGCTAAATGTTGTATACACTATTAAGTCTTTCATATATATTTTAAGGTTTAGTTCTGAAGAAAAATGTGCATTTTTGTAGGTTTTGATGACATAGTCAGTTTCCTTCACATTTTGAATGTCGCCAATAGGGACCTGACCTTGACTTTGTATGGAACCAATTTGACCTGAATGTGCTTTAATTAGTTGATGATAACATTGATTCTATTTTTTACAATGAAATTTAGCTTCTATTTCACAAATAAAAAATTATCTGGCGTATAGATAAAGGGGTGTGGGCGTCCTTCACTATTACATAACCATCATTGTTCTTGTTCCTGTCACTGATATGACTCTGTGGTATTCTAAATCATTTTTTGTGCTCTGCGTTCGCTACAACGAATGCTGTATAACCTAAAGAGGTCATAAAACACACAAATAAGCATATAAGTCGATAGCAACACATTTATATTAGTCAGTATAAATAGGACTATCCTGGTTCAAATCAAATGACAGAACAACATCACTATATAACTACAAAATGACTATTGTGGACTTGTCACGACGTTGCATGGCAGATAATTCTGTCCACAACAACAAAGCCTTGCAAAAATCTACTAAATTTCAGACATCATGACCATCGTCTTCCAGTAAGGAAACATTCGTTGTTATGGCATTTTAACACATGACGCTACCATAACAGGGACAAAGATATGTGCACGACATATTCTGTCCAAAGCAAACACAGTTACTGGAACTAATTGATTTGCCTTTGCAACTGCACATGAAATCCTGCAGGAAGTCTGATGACAGTTGTCCCCGGAAGAAGACAGGTACCAAACCACACTTGTCTTCCCATCCGAACATTAAAGGAGATATAACAGGGGGCTGCGCTTTTTGTGAGGATTTCCATATATAGGTCTGTAAAGATACTCGTAGTACATGCTGATGGAATGTCGCTTCGCATGGTGGCAACTGGGCCAGGCTTGCTTCTTTTTTTGCTGCAAGTCGAACTCTGAATGTATTGAGATTAGAATAATCTGCTCGTAGTTTGGCTTTTAGGTCATACAGACTGGCAACAAACTCTAGAAACAGCCACAGAATCCACTACGTTACCCTCTCCTAATAGCATTAAATCACTGAACTCCTCTGACTTGCTCTTCGGAACCATATAGACTGTTCTTTTCCCGATACCAAACTTTGATGAAGTTGTATCACAACTCGATAACGCATGTGCAGCTGGCGCAAGATTTTACAAAAAAACAGGGTTCAGAGAGTTTACTATTTCATGTACCGATATGAAGCGACGTCCGTCCTTTGTACTTGTAATGGAGCCTGAATCTAGTGACTTGATGATTATTCTTCCTTTAACCTGCTTCATACCAAACTGTGTATCAACACGTGTTGCATGGAAGATCATTCGTGTGTCAGCCTCTTCATGGGAAAAATACAGGTCTTTACATTCCATCACCCCGGTGCTCGATATTCTCCTTGCAAACAATGAATCAGAGAAGATCTCAACGATGTAAAGTTCATCGCAATCATAAATCGATGCAAACAACTCGCCGTGCTTTTGTACGATGAAATATTCCATAAACCGAAGAAATGCTTGTTTGTTTGCCGTCACACTCATCAACTTCTTCCAGTCTGGAATAGATCGGCGCTCTATAACATCGAATACATTTGTAGCGCGCGCAGTACGAGATCTTCTGTCGCGTTCAGCTGATTTGATGGACATCGTATCGGTCAAATATGTCAATAATAGAACTGGCACTGGGAAAACAAGATAACTGAGACTGAACGAAACTTATTGCCAAATCCCCGAATGTACGACACAATTTGACATTCATTGACTGTAATAATGTCATTCCATCTCGTATAAGGAGAGTTGATGGTCGATCAAATTGTCCAAGAAAATGTCGAATTGGGGCCTCTGACTCAAGTTGATGACACAAATCCGCTTTACATGCCTTGCGCATGGTCACGTCATCGTGAAATAACGATGTTGGAACAGGGCCTATGGGAAACGAAATAATGTTCTCAACAGTAACATCCTCGCGACTGCTAACAGAATACATGCACGTCTAAGGACAACCTCGGGATTTATATGAAGTCATAGCTTCACCTGAACGACATTTCAGCTTTGTTTTCTTCGTCATATACTCAAAAGTTTTTATTTTGGAACGTGGAATTGGACTGTAAGAGTATGTGTCCTCTGTTTTCCGTACTCTACAACATCTAACAGGGAAATTTCTATCTCTCGTGAAGCATGCATTCCGGTAGAAATATTAATTAATGCCTCAGGGTGCTCTTCTACTTCACATGGGTCGGTCATTCTCTCACGAAGGTGATCAATGAGCAGTTTCACATGCTCTTCGTCTCGTTTCATGGCTACCCTTTTAGATTTGTCATGAGAGTCGTCGTCTTTCGAAGAATCTACCGACCATGACCTCATTTCAGAACAGAAGTTTGCCAATACGTGCCTAGTAAGAGACCACCTCAAAAGAGATCACAGATTTCTCAACCGCCATGTCACTCCAAATCCCATTAAACGCACTGGGGTTTTGGCGGATGGCACACTGTCCCGACTCAAAGGCTTCTTTGATATCTGAGGGAAGACTTAACATGTCAAGGATGTAAACTGGGAGTTATTGCAAATAATTTACACTGTTTGTGGTGAAAAGATATGGAAGCATACCCGAAACAGATATAAAATGTGCAGTGCACAATCCTTCCCTTTCTGATCTTATGTTTTGCAACATTATTTCAATTGCAGTGAGGAACATGTCCCAAAATCTGATTTTTTTTAGGTTTCACAGCCCCATCGTCTGAAGTCCTCGAGCAAAGGCAGTATGTGCCTATCAACAAGGCGTAATAATTCCGTTACCTCCCCTTTCACCTCAGTGTACCTTTCAAATTTGGTTGACAATTCCGTAGCTAATGTCCAGAAATCTTGTGTTATGGAATTCACCACTTCGCGGTCGTTACACCATCGAAAATAAGATGCCAACCGCAGTGCACTTAATGCTTCATAAGGTAGCATCAGACCTCTTACTCCTCGGTTAAACTGTTTCCCAGCTAGCATTTGATCAGTAGTGGCAGATGCGTAGATAGATGAATCAATCAGAAGATCGCTTAGTCCAGCATCACCCCAGAGTTTTCCGATGGATGCCATAGTGATGGTGGTCGTATGATAGTTGTGTTTGTACCTTATTTTAGGCCGTCGAGGCAGTGGTCATATATTAGTTATGTTTACATCTGCATAGAGGCCATCGTGATGGTGATCGCATGACATTTGTGCTTACATCTGCATAGAAGCCGTTGACAAGCGTGGTTGCATGACAGTTGTTCTTAATTCTGAATAGAGGCCCTTGGGACAGTGTTCGTGTAATAGTTGTGTTAACGTCTGCATAGAGACCTTCCTGACAGTGTGTGCACGATAGTTGTGTTTACATCTGTATAATGTCCGTCGTGATAGTGGTCGCATGGTAGTTGTGTTTACATCAGTATAATGGCCGTAGTGACGGTTTTCGTATATTAGTCGTGTTAGCATCTGTGTAGATGATGCCGTGACGACTATGGTATGTTAGTTGTATTTAAATCTGCATAGAGGCCGTTGTGACGAAGGTGTTATACTAGTTGTGCTTACATATGCATAGATGCCGTCGTGATGACGGTCGCATGGTAGTTGTGTTTACATCATAATAGTGGCCGTAGTGACGGTTGTCGTATATTAGTCGTGTTAGCATCTGTGTAGATGATGCCGTGACGACTATGGTATGTTAGTTGTATTTAAATCTGCATAGAGGCCGTTGTGACGAAGGTCTTATACTAGTTGTGCTTACATATGCATAGATGCCGTCGTGATGACGGTCGTATGGTAGTTGTGTTTACATCATAATAGTGGCCGTAGTGACGGTTGTCGTATATTAGTCGTGTTAACATCTGGGTAGAGGATGCCATGACGACGATGGCAGGGTAGTTGTATTTAAATCTGCGTAGAGGCCGTTGTGCCGAAGGTCGTATGATAGTTGTGTTTACATATGCATAAAGGCCGTCGTGATGACGGTCGTATGAAAGTTGTGTTTACATTTGCATACAGGCCGTCGTGACGACGCTCGTATGATAGTTGTGCTTACATCTGCATAGAAGCAGTCGTGACCGCTTCCGTATGATAGTTGTGCTTATATCTCTGTAGAGGCCGTCGTGACGAAGGTTGTATGATAGTTTTGTTTATATCTGAATAGACGTTGAAATGACAACGGTCGTATGATTGTTGTGTTTGCATATGCATAGAGGCCGTCGTGACAACTGTCATATGATAGTTGTGTTTACATCTGAATAGAGGCCATCGTTGACCGTGATCGTATGATAGTTGTGCTTACATCTGAATAGAGGTCGTTGTGACAACGGTCGTATGATAGTTGTGTTTACATATGCATTGAGGTTGTCGTGATGACGGTCGCATAATAGTTGTGTTTACATTTGAATAGAGGCCGTCGTGATGACGGTAGTATGATAGTTGTATTAATTCTGAATAGAGTCCGTCGTTGACCGTGATCGTATGATAGTTATGTTTACATCTTAATAGAGGTTGTCGTGACAACAGTCGTATGATAGTTGTGCTTGCATCTGCATAGAGGCCGTCGTGACGTCGGGGGTTTGTTAGTTGTGTTTACATCTGTATTGAAGCCGTCATGATCGGGGTTGTTGTGTAGTGATATGCGATGTACCTATGTAATCAGTTGTTATTTTAATTATCGACAATGTCGGTGTGTACTAGATGCCAATCAAGTGATTAACAATATCAATGACTTGCATCACCGATCTGAGTTTCACTGGGTAAAACTGACCACCACTGTATAATCAAAATATTGGTAAGCACTCATTGATCATCCATAAATATAAAACCCCGTCCAGACCTTACATGCCAGATATTGAGCTATAAAACTGACTGTGACAATATTTTCCTGCGAGACCATTTTCTCCTTATGTGCTAATAACAATAGTAAACATAAAACATTTCAGGATCCGATCACTTTTACAATTTTACTCAAGACACACCATAAAGCTATTTGAAAAATAGTATTTTATCAGAACTCCTCTTCATCATCATATATTTTATTTATCAATGGTTGTTCATGAAGTAAGAATTTCTTCACTTTCGTTCAATCCCAAGTTTTCTGAGTAGTGTTTTGTAAATCATTGTTTGTGGTTTTGCGGTTTTGTCCTTTTTCCCTTTTTGTCATTGTATTGTCTGTCCTTCCTCGATTAACCTCTTGGTATCGGAAAACTTTTCTTCTAGTACATAATTTGTGATAGGTCTAAATGAGCTATGTTATTGTTCATCTAAAATCTCAGTAAGATAATAAAGATACACTACTGCATATATTGTACATGTAGTATCAAAGATAACAACCAAAATAATTAAAATCAAAACCAAACAGACATTACATCTGTCAAAGGGGCTCTGCTATTAGATATCTACGATTTAATTATATGGCTGAAGGTAGAAGGTAAAATGCAAAAAGTAGGAGGACAAACTGACTGGTTTCAACCCCTCTTTTGAATAGACTGGGTGTCCTTTCTGTTTTCCCTTTGTTTGTAAGACATTTCTGCGTCTCCACTGTTGTTGTTTGTTTCCGAATCGTCCATTTAATTGAATGGCTTATGTATTGTTTTATAACCAGTGAATTGTGACGATAATTACGACAGAGAAACGGTCTCATTATTTATCAAATTTATTTCCAATGAAGATATAGATAACCTGATGTCTGATAAAGGAAATACAACTTGCTTAATTTCTTTATTTATTTATAAATAAATAATTTATAGTGTGCATACAACACAAAGCATTTCTGTGTGATTCTTGTATGGAGGACATCTCAAACTGCCACACGTGGTCCTCACTGCATAAAACAGAGCACCGTCCTTATTAGATGTGTCACTATCTATTGGTTCAGCATCTTTGTCCACACAGACATAATCTTTCTGGTAGTGTCTTTTGTGTTCAGTCATAAGAAACCCCGTATATTCCGCCTTCCATCCACTATTGCATGTCTGTTTACCTGAAATAAAACAAAATGATAATTAAAGCAAAAATGAAACAATCAATATATTTTCTTTTCTACTTCTGGTAATGCCTAATTATTCAAATTGTACCATCAAAATAACTACAATATGCAGCAACAGTTGGCATCGATACGTGCAATTCAAATTGTCAACAGAATAATCATCGTTATTTGTTCAATAACAAACTTTCAATCATCATTTAAATAATACAACTATTTATTGTTGTTGTTTTGTTCGGAATATCAGAGAGATATTTCATAAATTTTGCTTGTTATGTAAAGTGATAAGTTTGATATTGAGAAAAAATAAAAAAAAATATGAAACGTTTACCTTGTATCATGAGAACAGAGGACTTTCCTCTACGTCTACACACTGCACATGGAACATCTTTGTCATGTAAATTATCCAATCCAGACGGCTTACTAGATCCAGAAATCTCATACTCTGCTCCATATAGCACGTCGTTAGCATATGAATATGGTTTGCCATTATCAGGATCATTTGGTAAACAGAGGTAGTTACTACCACCTCCTTTGCTTTCCTGATGGTTACCTCCTGCCTGACCTAAAATAATTAATATTACCATCATTAACACAATGATATAGATAATAATGTACATTATCAACTACATTTCTGATACTTTCTATTATTTTCATTTTAATTATTGGTCTCTATTGATCTAATTAGCACAACGTTCTACATTGTATACATTAACATTATTAGAGCAGTAGAATTGTCTACACTACACATACAGTCAGCGAATGATGTATTTACTCAGTATAATTACAAACACCAATCACACCTAGTGTAAAGTCCAGTTTCATTGAGTAAAGATAATATAAATCGTGGTAAATATGGTTTAAAAAAATATTTAACTATTATATAATTATGGTGCTAGATAAAAGAGTAGAATACTCCAAAAAACTACTTGATTCGACATATTCGTGGCACGTAAATGGTGTTGAATACCTCTATGCATGTGTGTGTGTGTGTGTGTGTGTGTGTGTATGTGTGTGTGTGTGCTTAACCTTAGTCATAATACATTATTTCCAATTATTTTTATAATACCTGAATACACAAGATGTACACCCCCTGGACAGTCTTTCCTTCCCCATCGGACGTAGACAGCTCCACCATCTGCGTGAAAAATAAATAGAAAACGTAAAAGATGTATCGAGAATACAATAAACTTTTAAACTAAATGTTAATATGCTACAACTTCTGATAATATTTATCTAAGCAATAAAAAACAATTGATCACATAAAGTCTTCCTCATTGACACTTTTGTCATTGTCTGAATAAAATACCATTTCTACATACAACTGTGTACATCATACTTTTACTGTAAACGTGAAAAATAAATCAGTCAGAAAACATACGTACTTCATACTGGTAGAATGTACTCTTATGGTGTCTGAATGACTAAAAATGTTTAACTCTTTTAGTAGATACTATAGACACATTACAAATTCTTCTGGGAATGTAAAGGGACATGGTTTTTCTCTACTATCGAATACCATGTAGCAACATGACAAAGTTGTGTAGCACAAATTCCTTTTCTTTGTATATTATTTGCGTCAGAACTATGATAACTGTTGGAACCATATTGAAGACTACAACGAAAACATGGTGTTGTATGACTAATCGTCGGGATTATAAAAAGAAAAACACGACGAGGGACAGTAGTGGAACAGGAACATATTTCCTGCTAACCATTCCGCAAGACCTGAGTTATTCCCTAGTCTTGTGAGGAGTTCACATTGATCTATCTGTATATATGTAAATATGTATGGTTGTATGTTTATTAATTTGTCAATCATTGTTTTTACTTTTGTCTTTTTGTCAACTGTCTTTAATGTACTGCTTTTGAATACCCCCTGTGATATCTTCAATCCATTTCTAAGCTATCAGCCAGAATGATAATATTTGGTATAGAAAGATATGGAATAGTACATACAAATGTATATGGTCTAAACTAAATTTTACTTTGGGTGAACTCGATTAATTTTGTTTACTATTATTGCTGTTATTGAACATTAAAATATGCTTATATTAGTACATACCTGTAACTACGAAGTATGGTTGCTATGAACTACGATGACAATATGGTGTGACAAGTACAACATACATATCACTTCTAATCGATATTCCTAAAGGTTAATTTATAGCTTGCGTGTTTCTTTGTTTCATTATTCCGTGCGTGTATATTTGTTTTATTATTCCGTGTGTGTATCGTCTGACAAAGGTAAAATAAAATACTAAATAGAGGAAGCTGTTAAAACAATCACAATCCGATAAACAAATCAATATCAGAGAAACATAAAGTCAATGAGAAATAAAATAATAAGAGATCGGACAATTCGAACTCACCAAGTTAACTAAGAGAGAAACGAGATGCCGGGAAAGAATCATGATCGTCTGCCGAATGTTTCATACCCGTACTCAGGCTTGACATGTTTATTTGAAATGTATATTGTATATTTTAATGCGTAATATAAACAGTTAGTTGTTAATACCAGAAATATGAAAATAAAAAACACATCCTAGAATAATGACTGGTTATGGTTTTTGACGTTTCCGGGAAATGTGTGGGGGGGGTGGGTGGGGGGGGGGGGGTTAAGGTAAGATTGTGCACGGCGGTGAGGCTGACGTTTTCAACATCGTTCAATCTCCCCATTCATATAATACCGCTGCATCAAACAATATACGTTCATATATTCGTAGTACGACACCTATATCTTTAATATGATATTCAGTTAATAGTGACATATTCATATATATGACTAACATTTAAAATAAACAAAAATAAATGACTTTTCCATCTTATCATGTTATATAATAAAGAAAAAACAATCCATAAATTGTAATCATAGAAGAATTTCATTTCACAATAAAGAAGCTTGTACGAATATAGCATATCTTAATAAACCCGCCCATTGTTATACTGAAGCGGCTAATTTACGATCAAATAATATATATGAAAGCTGAAAAAGTCTACCCATTCCAGCGGCACTTCTATATATAGCTTTATACAGCAAGCAGCACACACCCAACGTGATAAGTTGCAGTAGGGAAATTTGTTGTATTCACAAAATTGTTCCAATTGTTGGCCTTCTTTAAATGTCGTTCTGTAAAGCGTAATGTATTAACTCTCAAAGAAAATACAATAATATCGTAACAATTTTGTTTATGCAAAAGCACTTTCTGTCGTTACACTCCAGCGTATTTCAAAGGAAAATGCCACGGGCTTAACATGTTAACATGAACATTTAAATGACAGTAAATACAAGACATTTGTGTTAACGAATGTTAAAAATAGTATACCGTAAGGTAGAATTTGGTGACTGAAGTTGCCTGTATCACCAACTAATGGGATCGCTATTTTTCAGAACTCTTCAATGTGGGGAGACAAAAGGAATAATCCATTCTCGGTTAATACCTGTAATTAAAGCTCTTCCGAAAGAGCCGTGACGTCACAATAACAGTATCGTATATATATATCAGCATTGATGAGTTGCAATTTTATCATTAAAATGATCTGATATTAAAACACAACCAAACGAACACGTTGTTGGGAAGAGTCAGATACATGTTATTTATTCAACTAATATGATCAGTCCCCGTTACGTCACATGACGAGGTGCCATGGCCGCTTACACTACGACAGGCAATTAAGGATTGATCGCAATTGTTGTTCGGTTCATGAAGAAATAACCTCAATAAGGTTGTACACACAGTGTAACCCGCGTAGCAGGTTACGCAAGGGTGTGTACAACCTGATTGAGGTTATTTCGAATGAACCGAACAAATAATTTCGATCAGTTCTTATGAATTAATTCAAACTGTTTTTGTTATGATATTGATATTGTTCAATCATGATAATACATTGATTCCTCTCTAAAATAGAGGCCGTAATTCTACAAATATAAACATGACAAGATAGGTCTATACTTTCTTGAAATCTTCTGAAACAAATATACCTTCTCCCACTGTATTGAGTTACCTCGATGCTTCCATGGACTCACAGAATTGTCAATTTGATGAATTTCGACGGGTAAAACTAAAAAAAGAACTATTAACAATATGTTCACCGTAAAGTTTTCCTACGGAGAGCAAACTATCACATAAACATACATGAAAGCTGTATTATTCATATTATTGCGAAAAATTCCTTAGAATTGCTGTTAATACATTAATATTATTACTAACTTAGCCTTTAAAATAAAAGCAAGTGATATTTTTACTAGATCACTGCAAATTATGCTATTATAGTCTTATTGAAATGCCATTTGTTAGCATTAGACGAAAGATGACAACACTGTGTCTTGTTGAATCACAATTAAATTATCAAACTTACTCAATGAAGAGCTTGAAGATGTCAAAAGGTTAATCATAATTTGTAAATCGAAGAAGGACAGACCACGCAATGACGTAAAGAAAAAGGACAAAAGGACAAACAACGATATCAAGCATTACACAGAAAGCTAACGATCTACGGACATGTTCCCTACTAAAGCCGGGTGTAAGCGTAGATGCTCCGGACCAGTTCCTGCTCCACTATTGATACCCGTCATGTTACTCTAGCTACAAAAACGCTGATGAGTCAAGGATGAGGAAAAGACCGGGAAATGCTTACGATAAGTGGAACATATCCGTGGTCATTTGTGACACAGCTATTCCGTAACGGCTACCAAAGTTATGATAGCGACCATAATACTTTCGAAGTGATGGCTTCAACGTTACTAATATGAACCCTTGGTTCAGTAGCTTCATCGTGAGCAGCAACTCTCTATCAAGGAAATCCTTATACCTGAATCCTGAGCCACAAGCTCTGGAATATCGGATCAACTCGGAGATATTATTAGCTACGCAGTGTGTAGTTGACCTAATACGGTATTATGTCACCTACACACTGTGTAGCGAATATATCATACCTCCTGGCTTTAGATTTTACATATACAACCTCCGAAATAAATTGTATTGCTTTTTGTATGTGTAATTCAAATTTGTTCCATTAAAATATCTTGTTGTTTTCATATGTTCCAATAATGCATCTCATATAACATTGAAACTTTTTATGAACAATATAATGACAATAACAATAACAAAAATAACAATTAAACAGTAATATAAAATATCACAGAAAGTTGAAATGAAAAGTTAGCATTTACGATTTGCTAACTGTCACATTATTTAAAAACAATTCAAGAATTGAAAAGTGATTTTTAAGGTATCATAAAATTTCAGAACGTTTCCTTCAATTCATGAAACTGAAAATTCAGTATTGACGGCTTGCTTACTGTCAGGTTATGAATGACGGTCACATTTCCATAAACAATTTGTGGACGTGTAAATGTATTATGATTGCATTGTGTGTTATTACATGTATTGTTTTGTACATTTCCTCCAGATTAACACCCTGCAGATAATCAGTGAATGATTATCCAGTGGGTACATTCTACACACTGTGATTTGTTCTGACTGGGACTAGATCTTGCACAATAGTACCAGGAGGTAGATTGTGTAATACTCGCGAAGTTCCCTCTTGATGTGTAGGTGGTGCTGTAATAGCTAGTTTTTCGGTGGAAGGTAAAGCTAGTTGTTATGGCACTGGAGTAACATTCTCGGTAAGGGTTTGGCCCATTTTGATTTTTTATCCTGTGTCAACTCGTTGATAGGTAAGTAATGATTGAACGGATTTGTGGCCAGTTACTGCCATAATCTGTGCTGCTCCATTCATGTTTTTGGACATAATTGTTGCCCCAGTGGCACGTATTGAGCGATTATGGTAAATTAGTGACAGTCCACAGCTTTTACTTAGTCTCGACATGAAGCTACTGAGGGAGTTCTCTCCCACACCTGAATTACAATACCACACTGGACTGTTTTCTGTTTTCAGAGAAGCTATCAAGAGGTTTTTGCCACAATCTGTCATTTGACGGATGCTGCCTTCGTACGTAGTTTTGAAAGGACATCACTGGACAATGCAGAGACCCTGGAAGTGAACAATGCATTGTTAAATATACATATGTGTACAACAAATACATGTACATGTATGTACGACAACATGTTATCAACTGATATAACATGAATAATAAATACAAAAATGTAAGATGTGCTGTATGTACATGTAAGCTTATTTAAATAACAGATCAAATGAATTATATGGTGGTGCAACATTATTCTTTGTGTGTGTGCTCAACATGTTTAATTAGATGTTCACTCATTTTCATTTACAGAATCTCTTTTTTTTTGTATTGAGAACAGAAAAATAATACCAGTGTTCCCGGTATAAATGCTCTTTAACAAAAGTAGCTTTTGTAGTCTAGGCAAATACAGGGACGAAAACAGGTGAGCAGTATGCGACTAAAAATTAGTGTACAGGTAGGTAGGTAAGGGGAAAAAAAACAGATACATTTTGTTAGGCCTAAAACACTTTACCTGGAGATTCTGGCATTACTCCAGAGGAATTGTCCTTATCATTCTCCCGGTGATTCTTTGTCATCTCATCTGTCGTTTTGAAGACGTACTTCATGCCAGTCTTATGGTCGACTTGTACAACAAAGTTTGACTTTGCCATCTGGTGCATATTTTCCATTCCTCTACGGAAGAAATACATTCTGATGTAATAATGGACTTTCTTTGCCAAGACTGAAGGAGTGTCTGTACACATAAACATGGATGTATATAGTGTATCTCTGTCAGGCTCATTGATTACTGGGTGATGATCAATTTCTGCCAGCCCCATTCGTTTGAACTCCGACATAACTGCTCGGAAATTAGTGTTGGCATCAGTGAAATCTGAATCTTTTACAACGTCAAATTTCTTATCATGCGGTGGCGATTTTAAGTATCTATTTATGCCGTGGCGAATAGAGTCAAACGAGGTAGCCTTGTACCTTCCTCCATCTGGTTTTCCCAAGTCCATGCAAAAGTGAGCAAGCGTCTCGTTCAATCTCACAGTGTCATAATTCTCAAATAAACTGTCCTGATTTTGTTCCTTTAGGTACCCCCGTAGGATGTTTGCACTTTTCTTATTTGCTTTGGCCGCATTTAATTTGAGCCGTTTTGTTTGAATTTCTTCTTCTGTTGTCTCAGCGAGACGTCTGCTCATGGGAGGTCATAGAGAGGGGAGTTTAACGTGCAGTAGAGAGATGGTGATAATATGGCGTCGTTATTTTCGGAATTTTCTATGCTTTTCTGTTGTCACAAAGATCATACCTAAGAGACTTTCCGTACTTCCTGTATATTGCGATTGGTCGTTATTAATATATTGATCATGCGATTAATATGTTAGCACATATTTCATATGCATGTTAACCTGATTTGTGACCCGTCAGAGGTCAATATTTTTGTTAGTCAAAGATAAAATATAATGCACGGGTATGTGGGAGTTTTGCTACGTGACAAAGGTGAATACAAGTTGAAACGTGGAAAGAACTGTGTCAGTTCGTCGTACTCGTAGCGGTTGCTAATACAAGTTGTAGCCATGCAGGTCCCGGGTCCGGGCCAAAAACACTGGGCCCAAAATCAATAATTCATAATTAAATAGTTATTTATGAAGCTTTTTTCCTGAAACTTGGAAATATTTTGTAGAAATATATAACATATTGTAAAATAGAAAATGTCTTGTAGAAAAAATAGTTTTTGATGTCCTTTTTGGCACTTTTCATGATGAAAACTAATAAAAGTTGCAACCCGGGCCCTGGTACAAAAATAAATAAATCCGTATTTAATAATATCCTAGGAATATTTGTTGGTAAGAAAAAAGATATATTTTTATTAAAATATGAAATATAAAAAAAGATATATGATATCTTAGCATTGTGTTAATAAAAAAAAATTATGATCCCCTTTTTTTTACAGATCAAATGAAAGTTGTAACCGGAAATTAAGTACATCACATTTTTGTTATTAGCTGTTTAAATTAAGGATATATCAGCATGAATTAATAATAAAGAAATATTATTCATTTCGATAGATAGAATCCTTAATTTTGCAATGTATTAAAGTTTAATTAATAATTTAAGAGGTTATTTAGGAAATCATTATACAGTTTAATTCCAATTAAACACCCAATTAAAGACCCAAGCTAACAACAGTCGTACATCAATAAAGAGATGAAGCTATACATTATGAGTGTTTGCATTAAAAATAACAATTAATCTTTGATGCACAATACTTTAAACATGTCTTAATTGAATTATTATTTTCTTTATAATGGATTCAAAGAAATATTCGTATGCCATGATGTAGTACAAAATACTACCCAACACAAGCTAACTGTTGTAAAGCAAAGCAAGCATTTCAATGACATCAAATGTTTTTTGTTTCTCTAAGATTTCACACATTATTTTATATAACAAGCTGCACAAAATAAGCTGTATCATCTTTCAAAGTATAAAAGAAATCATAATTTAGTTGATATCATCAGTTTCTAACGAATTTTTGTTGGATATAGCTATGTATTTGTACCAAATTTTCATTTGCAATATAAGCATAAACAACAATCACTCACCATAAAATCTAACTAATAAATGTATTGTTCAGCTAGAAATTACAGACAAATGCACGTGTTTAAGCTGTTTACCTTGAAATTGAGGGTCTGTTTTAGTTTAATATTATTTTATTGCAAATAAAACAGCAATGGGATTGGACAAAAAGTTATCACAACTTATGGACTGTCCTCTCCCTACAAATAATACACATATAATAATGCCAACAAAAATAGCACATACACAAATATAAATAATATTTAGCACAATATAGTGAAACATGGGAAATAAATTGATGTTGATGTAGACCAGATGACCGACCACTGATAGAATCTTTTTGTTTGTCTAATATATGCTCGAACTTTATTGAAGATATTAGAATTTTCGTTTATACTAATTTTATCGTTTCCAAAGAGTAATGTTTCTATATTTTTGTTGGTTTCTCTTAAGTTTCTAAAAAGACAATATCTCTCGTTTTGGTACAATGGACATTCCATTAGATAATGAATTGAATCTTCATACGGTGCACCACATTGACATTTGGGGTCATTCATAATGTTTATGCGATATAAATCAGAATTCAATGAGCTACATTGATGTCGTAGTCTAGTATGAAGTATGCTTAGTTTTGTGGACCCTTCGCTATAATACTCCGGAGATTTAACATTTTTTTCTTTATTTCTAGATTTAAAACATGATATATTTGGGCTATTTCTAACATTTAGATCTAAATTGTTCCATAATGAAACAGTAAATGGTATAAAGGATGTCAAAGACATTCTGAGTCTACTTTTTGGTGTTGTATAGTTTTCATTGTTTCGGAGATTATGATCACTGATACTAGATACTGTAGGAGGTAGATAATTACACAAGTGTTGAGGACATACTTTATTATGCATTTTGTAAAATTTTGTCAGTTTGCGAGATTTACGTCTACAAGACAAAGGTTCCCACCCCGTTTCATAGTAAAGAGAGTCTCTACTTGCAAATTGTGTTAGTCCTGTAAACTATTCTAGCTGATTCTAATTGCACATTTTCGAGTTTTGCTACTTCTCGTTCAAAACACCCATCCCATATCTCGTGGTATTATCATATTTACTGTAAAGGGTGGATTAAGTTTTTTATATTTAAGAAATAGCTAACTTATTGATTGTCTCAAGGGTGGGTTAAGTCTCTCTACTTCAGTAATATCTATTTTGTTTTATTTGCTATTTAATATATCCTGACAAGACGACCATCTTTACACCTTTCTCTTTTACATGGTTGTGCATGCACTGTTTGTGTTCATGCAAGTTTTCAGTTTTTTAGAATAACCTTTACATTCATATTCCTAGTATAGTTAGGCAATATCATGTGGAGTAAGCCACCTTGGATTTCAGATCAACACTATTTAGATTGAATCTTTCGAGTATATGAAAATAATAATTTATTTAATTTTCCAATATGGCCCTATGTTAAAGTTATGCCTGTGGTGTCTACCATCTTGGATTTCTGATTGACACAAAAACACACACATTTTGTAAAGGACCATCAGAGGAACATTCCAGCTATGATTTCTGTCAAATGGTTAAAAAGAAAAAAGAAGAAGTTTTCCCTGTGGTGATGGCCTTCTTGAATTTTATTTTCAATTGAAACTCCATAGAAAACTCATTTAGCAATAATTTAATATCCATTGAAAAACCTTTTGTCTTTAATTTAAATTCCATTGTAAAACCATTGGAACTCAATAAAAAAACCATTGGCTTTTACTTGAAACTCCATTGAATTTCCATTTATTTGGCAAAATATGCTAATGGGCATGACCATTTTAATGATGTCATAAATTAATGGTTTATAAACAGTCCTCAAAATGGTGCCATTTAAATGATGTCACAACTAAATGGTTCAGAAATGGTTCTTGTTTACATCAATAATTTAAACAGCATTGTGTGATAAAGTTTGTCAGTGAATTCCGACAATAAAACTGACTGCCTCGATATTACTGAACTATTGTTGAAACTGGTGTTAAACACCACAAATCTAACCCTAATTATTATTCCCTCGCCAACGAAGTTGCGAAAGGATATAGTAACGCTACCGTCCGTCCGTCCGTCCGTCCGTCCTTCCTTCCTTCCGTCCTTCCGTCCTTCCTTCTGTCCGTCTGTCCTTCCGTAACATCCTTGTGAACACTCTAGGATCAACATCCTTCAATGGAATTTGACCAAACTTGGTACATATTTAGTCCTTAAGGGATTCTGGAATCCTTTTGATTTTCAAGGTCGTAGATCAAAGGTCAAGGTCACCTGGTCAAATCTTTACTGCATAACATCCTTGTGAACATTTTAGAATCAACATCCTTCAATGGATTTTGACCAAACATGGTACATTCATAATCCTTATGAGAGTCTGGAAGCCTATCGATTTTCAAGGTCAAAGGTCAAGGGTTCACATTTTTACCGCATAACATCCTTGTGAACACTATAGAATCAACATCCTTCAATGGATTTTGACCAAACATGGTACATTCATAATCCTTATGAGAGTCTGGAAGCCTTTCGATTTTCAAGGTCAAAGGTCAAGGAGTCACATTTTTACCGGATAACATCCTTGTGAACACTATAGAATCAACATCCTTCAATGGATTTTGACCAAGCTTGGTACATACTTAGTCCTTAGGAGAGTCTGGAACCCTATTGATTTTCAAGGTCAAAGGTCAAGGTCACCGGGTCAAACTTTTACCGCATAACATCTTTATGAACACTCTAGAATCAAGATCTTTCAATGGATTTTGACCAAACTTTGTACATACTTAGGAGAGTCTGGAACCCTATTGATTTTCAAGGTCAAAGGTCAATGTCACAGGGTCAAATAATTACCTCGTAACATCCTTTTGAACACTCTAGAATCAACATCCTTCAATGGATTCTGACCAAACTTGATACATACTTAGACCTTAAGAGAATCTGGAACCGTATTGATTTGCAAGGCCAAAAGTCAAGGTCACAGGGTCTATTTTTAGGCGAGGGGATACGCCACGCTTTGCGTTGCCCTTGTTGATAATACAATGTCGTACAATTTTCAACAGATACAGATGAATTTTTCTTTAAAAAAAATAATCAAAAACAAACTGCCTCAAATTGCAGACACTATCCCATTAAAAGTATGCATGGAGTACACTTGACAGGGTACATTTAGATATATAGAATCTAACACCGGCAACAGTGCAAGACAGGGAAATCTCCGACATCCCGAGGGTAAGATTTCAATCGTTCGCTGACGAGGGTGTCGGAGATTTCCCTGTCTTGCACTTTGTGCCGGTGTTTGATTTTATTTCTCACTTTTATCAGCTGGTTTTAGTTTATTGTTTGACAGCTATGTACTTTTAGCAGACGATCATGCAAACAATGTGAGTTATTTCCCCTACATGTCAATCAAAAAACTAGTTCCGTATTTGTGTGTATTGCGTGAAGGTCATTATGTAATAATATGGCTGATTGTTAGGATTTTCGTGTTTATAAAAGATTGACAGCATGCATTTGCCGGTAAAACGCACGTGATTTTCTTGTCTTGTACTAGTGCAAGATAAGAAAACCTCACATCGCTAAAATAGGAACTGGTCTGTCTCAAAAGTGAGAAATAATAGTTCTTGTTTTTAGCAATTCCAGGGAGAATAGTAATAAAAACAAACCATTTAAACTAAAAACTCAGATTTTACTCAATACAATGTTTGTTTTTTAAAACAGCTCTTTGAAAAACACATATATTATTCCCATGAATGTTTTCAGGGTAAATGAACATTTTCATAATATTGTAAAGTGTACCATTTAATAGGATATAAATGCATTATCAACACATAAATTCTTCAATTTTCCCAACAACCAGTGAATAGTACATGTACAGTATGCCCCAGCTATCCATAATGGAATGTTTTGAAATTAAAATTCATCTAACATTGTCATATCAATGCTAGAGTCTTCATCCTGGATCATTCATCATTTTGGACAGAGTTCTACAATTTTGTCTGGAAAAAAAATAATGACAATGTATAATATCTTCATCAATTATACAATTATGTTATAAAATAAAAGGGTTATTTGCACAGATATTAATGAATGTTGTCCCTTGCAGAATAGTATTTACTAGTAATTGAATGAGCATGATGTTGACTTGATAAGAGTCCAAGGGTTCTACAATGTCTTTCAAAAAGTCACTTATCTAAAGACATTATTTTGTATCTTATCCAAAAAATAATAAAATATTGTTTATTAAGAAATGTTTGTGATGTTTTAATTTAATGAGGTAAATGCAACCAGACGAAGATAGCATTAATAAAAAAAAAATGTTTGGGTATATATGCATAATATTATTTAACTATTTTTAACACAAATAACATGTACACAGTCTTCATGTTTTGTTTCTTGTATTACAATCACCCGTACAAAAGATTATTGATATAAAATCCAAATTTGAATTTTAAAATGAAATCCCATAATATTATGAGGTAGTAACACTTTGTCAAGTTTGCTTCCTATTTCAAAAATTATTAAATGGAGCTACCATTGCTGGATAAATAGATAATATTAATAGATACAGATGACAATAGTGGGTCTGTCTGTCTAACAGGGTTTTGGTAGTTATTTGTTAATTTCAACATTTACAAAAATTAAAACATAAAACCGAGGTTTAGAAAAGTTTTAAGTATAAAATAACATATCCATACACACAATATATATATATGTACCATTCATCTAGTTAGACACAACACAAAGATAATTTTAAACCTATAAAACTGCCTAAGAAGGGATGCTAAAACTATACATGATATTTTATTATTAAAAAGTGTTGGGTGACATTGTAAATCAGACAGACTTTATTAGCGCAAAGATATTATTAAATCAATTGAAAGAGAAAAATCATAATCAAGATTACAATAATGGCATTCAAAGTTATGTGTTGTTGTGTGAATAGTACATACTCATCTGTATTATGTTTTTAATAAGCCAACACAATAACATAATGATATACTCGTGCTTACTATAAACTGTACATAAGCATAAGGTAGGCGTGTCTAAAGTAAAGATAAACAAACAATATGACTGACAAACAAAATTGATGCAGCATTTGAACACACACCAATTAATTCCTTTGATTACCAATATTCTGAACAAATTAAGCATATTCGATTGTATTTAAAACTAGTATTAACGTATGCACATTTCTGATGAAATATGATTATTAGTTGTGCCTTACTTTGATATTAACACAGGGTGTACATATACAATGGCATTTTACATGTAAATATTGCACAAAACACTTGGATAGCAGCTTAACAGACCAATAATCGTATATATAATTGATATAAATGTAAAGATAAATCATTTCTACCTAACGTTTTCTTCTATATATATTTGCAAACCTCATATTTTGATAATTCTGATTTTTTTCCATCTGCGGACCGTAAATATCATATTTTCAGAAGCTTTCGAGATGATCCGGCCTTAAAACAATCCGGCCTTACGAAAATCCGGCCTCAAACAAATGCAGCCTTAGTTGATACGGCCTTGATTAATGCGGCCTCAGTTAAGAATGATGTGTATCTATGGATATATACCATACATACGATAAAACGACATATTGTGATGATTTGAGTAAATAATTAATTAATTAATTTGTCTATCAGGTGCCATATAGCATGTTGTTTTTGTCCCGGGCAGGTAGTCGTTGTTTACTTATTTCTCTGTTACGAGGTGCAATTATACGACTATTAAACAAATGATAATTAATTGCAAGAGAACATCTAAGGAATTTCGCTTGTTGACAGCTTGGTATATCAACCTGAATTGTTTTTCTAATCATCAACTTCAATGGAAATGATTTCCGTCATTATTACCAAAAAATATTAAAATAATAACGATTCATTATGTCTTTTCATATTCAGTTACGAGTAAATCTTGTGAAAACACTACAAGTTCCAATATGTCATGAATATTTATGCTAATAATCTGAATACATTAATTTATTCATCATAACCTTGAATATTTAAATAATATTTTAAATTTAAATACAACTTTAATTTTTTAATTATTCTTTTCCCTAAAATCATAGTCACAAAAATATATTAGCGTAGTTGTTTATAATAGCATATGCTAAATATATTTCACGGCCGGAACATCCATTTGATATAAGGCCAGATCTGCGTAAAGCTGCATAAACTAAGGCCGAATAAACTAAGGCCACATCTGTCATAAGGCCGCATCAACTTGTAAGGCTTCAGAAAGCATCCAATATGGCGGTAATCGCATCATTAACTAGGCCTGGTCTGCTGACATTCGTCGCCATGTTGATTTCTGAAAACCTGTATTAGGGGAAATAACTCTTGTGGAAACCATGTAATAGTCTGTGATAATCGAAATTTTGCGCATACACGGCTACCGGTCGCCATGTATTGAATATACACCGCTTCCACGTGACGTCGTTAAACCAATTGCATTCCTAGAAATGTGTAGGAGGCATTCTACATATGCAGATTGCTGCTGTAATGTTGCTACATACAAATGAACACTTCACAATAGGATTCTTTGGATTCCAATAATGTGAATTATCCTAGATAAACAGGTATTCTCTCGTTGTTCAAACAGATAATCGTTTAATTCCTGTCTGAAATGAAAGTTCAAATTATCAGTTTTTTTCAGTTTCAGTTTCACTGATACCGTAGGATTTGTATCACTGTTCCGTCCTATGATTGACTGGAAACAACAGGTCTAGCAGATTTCTACTCGCAGCTAAAAGTGTTTTCAATATCGTAACACATGAATTATGAACCTATAGAGGACGGAAATCATAACGAATAATTCTTCAAATATTAAATGACAAGATAATTCTATAATTATTTGAAATCTACTAAAACAAATAGATCTTCGCATACTGCATTGGATAAACGAGATGTTGCCATGGAATAACAGAATTGTAAATCTAATCTTTTGTATTTCAATATTTCCATAGTAAATATTACGTAGAATGCATTCTATAAAATGTTTATGGTAAAAAATAATATACACAACAGAAACAGGATACGTGTAGTACTAATAGATAAATAGTATAAGAAGCACTAGATAACAAGGGTTGTCTCTTTATTTCTATGCCATCACATGCAGACTTTATGCTATGATATATAGTAGTTCCGGTAAGGGGCGTGGCTTAATAGCTTTATTAGGCTAATGTGAAAAGTGTTATTATGACAGGGGTGTGGCTTAATAGATTTATTGGTTTCTGTGAAAAGTTTTATTATGAAAGGGGTGTGGCTTAACAGCTTTATTAGGCTAATGTGAAAAGTGTTAAGAAACATTTTATTTCGACCCATTTATAATGACAAAAAATAATCCAATTGCAGGATAAAGAATATTTATTGAGCTATTACATATCGCAACATCAGTTCATTATTCCACGTAACAGCTATTATTCTTCTGTTTGCTAAACTGCATGGTTCACAAGTACTTAAAACATAAACCTGACAGTCTTTCAGTATATCTACCAAAGGAATAAATTATCTGACTTGATGTACTGACGCAGATGCCATAAACGGATTAATTGTTTGTTTTCCACTGATAGTCAGATACAGGATTACAGGATGTGTGTGCAAAATGGGGGGGGGGGGGGTGAAATCTAAGCTAGTTGTAGATAGGGGCAGCACTGGTTCACAGCGGTCAGGTTTCAGGTTTCGATGTGGAGTCCTGGTATGGGTATTATACTGTCTTACTTCTTACTCTTCGCTATGTTCATGCATTGAGTATCAGCAGATTGTTATTTCTATATACATGTACTACAGAAGGGCAATGCAAAAATGTAGGAGCCGTAGTGGTCGTGATCGTATGTTAGTTGGATTAACAACTACCTGTGCAATCAATGCATATCACCTCTAAAGTTGCGAGTTTGAATCCAGCAAATGGCGAGGTGTACTCGATACAACATTATGTGATTGAGATTGTCAGTGATTTGCGACAGGTCTTTTGTGTTCTCCAGGTACTCCAGTTTCCTGTACAAATAAAACTGACCGTCACATATTTAACTGAAATATTGTTGAATGTGGTATTGAAGACCATAATAATAAACTTGATCCTACAAAAAATGTAATTATCATACAACAATGATAATGAATGCAGGATAAATAATATTTCTTGATTTTAACCAGGTTCTGTCTTTAATTAAATTATGACAATATCAGCATTGAACGTGCAACTTATAATTTAATTATTCATTAGTTACAACGAATATTGATGTTTTTATCCCCTCCCCCCATTTTTAGCAACTATCTATCTTAATTACAGTTTCAGTTCATGGTACTTTGTTGTATTTTATATCTTTAATTTCTAACAAAATTTCACACACATACGATTTGATGGACCCTCAGGAGATGCTTGTTACGTTTCTCTGTGTTATTAAGTCCATCTGATTATTACATCAATTTATAATTTTTAAGCTATCTTTAAATGAATAATACACAGATCAAGTTTGTTCTTGCAGTTTCCTTTCAAAAGACAACATTTTAATTCCTAATATCTCTGGTGAGTGACAACAGGCTCCCTGGAGCCTATTTTTTTCACTCCATAAAGGGTTTGTATTAAAAGCATGTAAAAATGCATTTTTTTTTTATTTAAGGTTGAAATGTTGAAATTGTCTATTAAATTCTTTGACTAACTTGGTATTTTTCTTCAGAGTTAGCATAAAGAAAAAAACATGGATGATTTAAACTCAAAGAAGATTTAAATACCACAGAGGAATCAGCATAAACTTTAAAGGAACAGGAATATTTGACTTAAACAGAACCCAGATATATACTCATACATGTGCATGATCAGAAGTAATTGATAAAATAGACTTTTGGAGCTGTTTGTATTGTGTAGAGTCTGTGTGTATTACATGTGGTAGTGAATAGGACACATTATACAAGATTATCAATACAAAAATGTACATATGTAAAACAATGTGTTTGATTTCTACGGAAGCGTATTAGGGCCACATTGACACTTTTTTAATGTTTATTTTTCACACCTTAATCTGTAAAATTCACACTTTAATCTGTAAATTTTACACTTTAATCTGTAAAATTTACACTTTAATCTGTAAATTTTACACTTTAATCTGTAAAATTTACACTTTAATCTGTAAAATTCACACTTTAATCTGTAAATCTTGGATTGGACCCGGACCTGCCGGACACAATTTTGAAAGGGGACCACCTAAGGACCATTGTGACCAAATTTTGTTTTAATTGGCCCAGTAGTTTCAGAGGAGAAGATCTTTGAATGAAAAGTTTACGACGGACGCACGACGGACGGATGGACGGACGGACGACGGACGGATGGACGGACGGACGGACGACGGACGCAAAGCGATGGCAAAATATCACCCTGGCTACAGCCAGGTGAGCTAAAAAGAGTGTCAAGCTCAAATTTGTCAGATTGCTCGTATGTTGAAATGCATATACCCCACGCAACGAAGTTGCGGAGGGTATAATGTTTCTGACCAGTCCGAGATTCCGTCGGTAATGTTTTTGAGAGCGATTCTCCTCTAAAACTATTGAACGGAATTTCTTGAAACATGGTAGTTTTTAAAGACATGACATGAAGATATGCGTATCGACAGGAAATTTTGATCCGGTTATTTTTCTAGGAGTTATGCCCTTTTGAACTTAGAAAATTCGAAATATATACTACTGAAACAGTTTGTGATCGCTTCGTCTCTGAAACTACTGAACGGAATTTCTTGAAACTTGATAGTTATTATGGACATAATATGTAGATGTGCATAGCGATAGGAAATTCTTATCCGATTATTTTCCTAGGAGTTATGCCCCTTTGAACTTAGAAAATTCAAAATATTTACTACTCAGTTTCTGAGCACTACTTCTGAAACTACTGAACAGAATTTCATGGAACTTGGTAGTTATTATGGACATAATATGTAAACTAGTCATTTGTCTTTTGTCGCATTTTATTCATATTTGGTATCTTAATTGGCCATGATCTGAGCATGCGCATATTATACCAATTCCACGGAAGGTTGATTTTTGCGAGAGCTATAGCCCTTTTCATGTTCCCTTACGAGCTGCTGCTATAAATTATTTCCTTAATTAGCTATGTATAATATAATATATCTAATAATCTGCAATACATCAAATTTCATCATTCCAAACGTTTACTAGCCAACTTCCCTGGGAGGATACACATCTCTTGATTCCAACACTCTTTACACTCCGTTATGCCTCTCCACCACGTTAAGTCCCACTATAATCTAATACTTTACTGCACATCAACTTATGTAGAGCGAGTGGGGGTATCACAGCACGACAACGAGTGCAGTTTCATTTTTTTCTGGATTATGCCCCTTCGAACTTATAAATTTCGCAACATAAACTACCGAAACAGTTGGTGAACGCTACTTCTCTGAAACTACATAACATAATTTTATGAAACTTGGTAGCTAGTAAGGACATACTATGTAAATGTGCATTTTGACTGGAAATTCTGATATCTTGATTTTTCCAAGAGTTATGTTCCATTGAACTGTTGTCCCTTTTGAGTGTCCAATATGTGGGTGCGTGTGGTATATGAGCGTGTTCACTAAGGTTCTTTCATTGCTTATATAATATTCTTGTCATCATGGCAGACATGGCTATTTTTAATATCAAGCCAGGTGAGCGATTCAGGCTCCTGGGAGACTCTTGTTAGAATTCAAGATCTTATAGAATGAAGTTAACTAAGTTGTTATACCAAGTTATTATAAAAAGCTATTATAACAAGTTAGCCAAGTTATAATAACAAGTTAGCTAAGTTGTAATAATAAGTTAGCTAAATTGCTATAACAAGTTAGCTAAGTTGCTATAACAAGTTAGATAAGTTGCTATAACAAGTTAGTTAAGTTGTTACAACAAGTTAAAAATAAAACTACCTATGGTACTAACATGCCTCCGTACGTAGCATTGCAACTGAACGGTCATATCATGGTGTTATGCATATGATACAGAAAAGGATGACTTGCTCAAGGTTGTAAGTCATAATAACTAAGATGTTAACAAGAGGCTCATGGGAGCCTGACTCGCTAACCTGTATATGGATATTAGTGCAACAGCAACAAACAAAATTGTAGAGATTTGATGAAATAAGAGTTTTCCCACATGGTTTCAATGACACCTTTGAATGACCACAGCTGCAACAGGAGCCTTCTGAACAGCTCTAAAAGTTGACAGTTTAGAGAAACCATTGTTGTTAACAATCCTATAAAGTTTCAAAGCATTGGAACCTAGTTTCAGATAAGCTAAAATTTGAAAATTGGCCAATCATAAGCTAAGATTGATTCTGGTGGCCATATTGTTCTATCAAATAGAACCAAAGATGGATCATTTGTAGAGGTCCTCCCGTACACCATTCCTGCCAAATTTGTGCCCCATTTTACTAAAGGTCGTAAGTCCTAAGTTCGGTTGCAACTCCCTATCATTCTATGCAAATTACGACCGATCATAAGTCGTAAGTCCTTTAGTAAAACAGGCCCCAGGTTACCATTTTACAGATTAAAGTGTAAATTTTACAGATTAAAGTGTAAATTTTACCGATTAAAGTGTAAAATTTACAGATTAAAGTGTGAATTGTACAGATTAAGGTGTAAATTTTACAGATTAAAGTGTAAATTTTACAGATTAAAGTGTAAATTGTAAATTTTAAAGCGTAAAATTTACAGATTGAAGTGTAAATTTTACAGATTAAAGTGTGAATTTTACAGATTAAAGTGTGAAAAATAAAAAATAAAAAAGTGTCAATGTGGCCCTAATACGCTTCCGTACATTTCAGTAAAATTTTACACTTAACATTTTTTTTTCTGATAGCTTTCATTTAAAAGATCACTTTAGAGTTTTATAATTAGTTGAATATTAAAAACCTATTTAAACACATTTAAAATGTGATTATTAATGTAATCAGCTTCCGAGCTGTTGGGTTTATGTATAAAATATACAAAAAAGGTGCACTCGACTCGCAACCGCAAGTGATAAAGTTTACCAGTTGCTTGCCCGTGGTCGGTGGTTCTCCCCGGCTTCTTCCACCACTAAAACTGGTCGCCATGATTTAGCTGAAATATTGCTGAAAGTGGCGTTAATCACCTAAGCTCAATCATTTTATATACAATATATGATACAATATATCTGTTTACCTCCATTATAGGAGATGTTACTTGTCGCAAGTCGTAACTCTTAAGATTATGACTACTTTAGTGAAACGCACGTATACGTGCACGTAAGGAAATCTTTAGAGTGATCTTAGACTTACGATTTACGATCACTTTAGTGAAATGGTCGCCAGGTTCATACATTTTACAGCATTATATTCTAATAGCATAATTAATTAATCAAAACTATCATAATTCATAATAATGACATATTCCAGGTTAAATAAAATAATAAACCATTGAAACACAAAATAGTTGTGTACACTTATAAACAAGACACTCACAATATAGGAAACGCTTCTGAAAAAGCATTCATCATCAGACAAGGCATATTTACATAAAACAAGTATATATACATGTGGGTTAATTCTGAATCTGTCAACAAAAAACTAATTTTGCAGATAGGGAAAAAAAAAGAAAAAAAAGAAGAAGATAAATTTGAAGAGAAATTGATGTTCACAGTTAACTTTAATTTAATATTAATTTTAATTTACATTTACATGGCATTTGGCCAGGTGAGCTTTTGCCATCACTTGGCGTCCGTCGTACGTCTTAAACTTTCACTTCACATTTAAATCTTCTCCTCTGAGGCCCCTGATCCAAATTAAACCAAGCCCTGAATTAATGATCTTTAATATGAGCATAGATACTATTAAATCAGTCAATCAGTTTGCAAACAATCTCAGTGACTATTACCTTAATCTATTAAAATCATGGATATCCATAAACAAATACACTAAAATACCACGCAACTTCAGAACTATAAGACAAGAAATAATATGGGGAAATCAACATATCAAGTTTAAGAATAAATCACTTATATATTTAAATTGGATAAATGATGGTATAATATTCATCAATGACATAATAGATCATGAAGGAAAGTTATCAGAAAACTTCATATTACAAAAAAAAACTATCTTTAAAAACTAATTGGATATCAGAATTTACAAAACAGAAGAAATCAATCCCCAAAAATTGGCTAAATGAACTAGAATCTGAAAATTCAACCAAGACTGCAGTAAAAAACAATAAAATTCTTTATATAAATGAAAATTCCAAGAAAAAACTACAAGACTGTAATTCACAAGATATATATATATAACTCTAAGCATAATGAATAAAAATATCAAAGAACATCCTACTGGTTTCATGAAATGGAGGTAAAAACTCGGAAAAACTATTTGTATTAAAGATATGCTCAAATTTACATTTCATCATCTTAAAGAAAATAAACTCAAAATCTTCCATGTAAACAGCTACTGTATCAATGGAAAATAGAAAACACACCATTATGTGATACCTGTCATATTATAGATGATTATGAACACTATTTTATTTCTTGCAAAAGCCTCGACTCCTTTTGGAATGATGTAAAAATATTACTAGAAAAACTAAGAATAGGAATTCATATACTTTCATTGAAAAATTTAGTGCTTGGATATAAAATAGAAGATAAATGACCACGGATACTATAATAGCATCAATTATTTTCTTACAATTCTATTATTCACAATATATAAAAGTCATTATGTGTCAAAACAAAAGTAAAACCATATTAATGTATTTCAACTTTTTAAAATTGAACTCAAGAATCGATTTGAATTAGACAAACTAGTAGACTGCCATACACATGTATTTGTGCAGAAGGTTATTGATCTCATTTAGATTCACAATAGAACACTGTTCATATTAAAAGTAATTGGGAAGCATATTGATGCCCCTTATTTTTTAGTAATAAATCAATAGTTATGTGGATGTATATGTGTGTGTGTGTATATATGTATGTGTAGGTAGATGTACAAAAAGACATGTTTGAAAGTGTATGTAATGTATGTATATCCTGTTAGTATAACATAAATTGTGCAAATAATGTCTGACACTCTCAGCAGTCTTTCTCATGAAAATATGTCCGTTGTACCTGTATCTGTGCCAGTGTCAATGAATGTGTGTCTTCAGTCAGTCCAGAACTTTCATCAGGTACCAACTGTTGGACCTTTATTACCTTACACAGCTACAGGTTAATTATCTTTACCTGCTGTTGGAACTTCATTATCTAATTCCACTACAACTTTATATGATATAGATTTTTTTGATATTGATGACAATTTACTGCTTGAAACATTAAGGCAGATTGAAAAACAGCCAATTCAAACTCAATCAAACAATCAATTTATTCAACATGAAAATGTGATGAGTAACAATACACCATCTTTCAACTTTAATAACTGCTGGTAAGTATAAATTATGCTGGAAAGTAATTGTTCAGTCTAGATATCTTGAAGCAATTTGTGTTCATATACTTGTTATCTTAAATCTGTGATATATTTAATAATTATTTAAAATCTATATATTATTTCTTATTTTTTTAGCCATTAGATATGTTATATACTAAATTTATTATCTTCTCCCTCGGGAACCGTTCTGGCTCGGGCACTATTCCTACCCAGACAACACTATAGGAGAACGGTTCCCTTGTGATAAGTCCATAATATGATAATAGAGGCCGTCTTCATGGCGGGCGTTTGATAGTTGTGCTTACATCTGTATACAAGCTGTCATGACCGCTGGCGTATGATAGTTGTGTTTACATCTGCATAGAAGCCGCTAAGAGTATTTTTTTAAATAGCGTAACACATGACTTGTGAACTTATAGAGGACGGTTCCAATACTAACAAGTAATTATACAAATATTGAATAACAAAATAATTCTACAATTACAAGCAAGACTGTCCCACTGTAATGTGTCAATCCTATGGGTGATCGCACCATGTCATGATAGTCATTAAAGACGTACAGAGCTGCTTTCCTTTGTATTTGCTCAACCTGAGGTATTTGCTGTTTTTTAGATGGATTCCAAACTGCTGAAGAGTATTCGACAACCGGACGAACAAGTGATGTGTACGTAAGGCTTTTGTTTTTAGCGTGTACAGTTTTTCATGTCTCTGCGTAGAAGGGCTAACGTTGTATTGGCTTTTGTAGTTATGTTATTGATATGTGGACCCAAATGTAATATACACAAAGAAAAAAGTTAAGCACCCCCATTTTTTTTTGAAATGACAAATGATACCACAGGTATCACGAGATTACTGACCAGACAATCTCAAGAACGCAATGGTGACCTGTTAGGACTTTACATTGGCTGTAAGAAACCGCAAACAAAATCAAGAAAAATGTTAATTTAATGAATATTTAATCACAATATCACAAGGCCAGTTTTTCCAGTAAAACATGCCCATTTTAAGTATTGACCTTCACAGTTCACAGAGCACGATAAGATTGTCATTTCACTTTCAAAACGTCACTTATGAATCACTTGACGACATCTATTGTTCAATGTTTAGTACCGGGTGCAACCCCCACGTTGTGATAGCAGCTGCCATTCTCGATGCAATAATGCTTCCAACTGACGAATGTGTTGCACAGGAGGTTCCCGAGCCTGCATACCACGGCCTACCATGTCCCAAATATGCTCTATGGGATTCAAATCCGGGGTCATGGCTGGCCAAGGAACAGACGTCATTTCTTTTCTTAGGAAGTAGGCGGTTACTGCTCTTGAACGATGAGGCCTGGCGTTGTCATCCATACACATAGCACTTGTAGCTAGTGGGTGGTGGTCGAAATGGGGGACAACAACTGGTTGCAAGACGTCTATGAAGTACTGATCACCAATTAGGTTGCATTGCATGATGACTAAATCCCGCTTGCAGTCATGAGAGATACACCCAAACCACTACTGAGCCTCCACCGTAAGGGACAGTTGGCTGGATGTTCCTTGGGGTATAAGCTGTATTTTTTTTGTCTCCAAGCCCTCATCCGCCGTCGGTTATATGAGGCAGAAACCGGCTCTGGTCTTACCAATGGATATTGCGCCATGTCCTTAAATTCCAATCAGGTCGTGCTAAACACCATGCCAAGCGTGTTCCTCTATGTGGGTCTGCCAACAGTGGACGTTTAATGACTGAAGTCCCTCTGATTTCAGACGGTTTCTAACTGTTCTTGTTGACAGACGTCTATTGCGCCGCCAGTGTTGTTTGAGCACGGCACTAGTTGCGAATGGCATCCGTCTAACCAAACGCTGCAATGCCCTGTCGTCACGATCAGATGTTACCCGTGGTCTGTCGGATCTTGGCAAGTTTTTCACTTTGTTGGTGTGTGTATGTTTTCTCTCCAGTCGGCTGACAACAGTATAGTGGTAGCCCATCTACCCATCTGACGTCCATTAGCTGTGTAGGACATCCCTGTTGTATGCATGACGATTATTTGCCATATTTGTACTTCTGATATTCGCCTTCCTACCATGCTTACATTTTTTAAAACACCGGACCCAAATTCGAAGCGTGAACATACTGAATTTTGAATAATGCGTGAGAGGCATGATTCATGTGCAGGACTAGTCGATATTAGACATAATGGTCACACCTGTGTGAGCACATCTTTTTAATGGAATATTGTTCTTGCTATAATCAATATACATTTTATAATCTAAACATAGTGTAACTTATCATGTTTTAATATATCAGGGGGTGATTAACTTTTTTCTGTATGTATATTATGAGGTAATACTGCTTAAGTTGAACAACAACATAATTTTTGTGTGATGTGTTCAAAATCTTAGAAAGAGATCGCGACCTTTATTTCTACTGTGGCGTGGTGGTGGTCGTCATCGTATCATAGTTGGATTCACAACTTCATCTCCACCAAAGTTGTGAGTTCGAATACCGCTCATGGCGAAGTGTACTCGATATAACATTATGTGATAAAAATTATCAGTGACTCGCGGCAGGTCGGTGGTTTTCCTCGGGTACTCCGATTTCATCCACAAATGAAACTGATCACCACGAAATAGCTAAAATATTGATGAAAGTGCAGTTTAAAACCATAACCCTTTTTTTCTACATCATCACCTGTAGAAAAACTTTAGAATATGTCTGTACTTTTCTTTTATAAAATGCATTAGAAATGTTTTAGAGCTGAAACATGGTTCATATTCCATTTTGCTTCTTTCCTACGAAAGCGCTGTAATTGAGAACGATCTGTCTACTAAAACTAACGTTGTTGGAGCTACATACAAATTCCATAGTAATTTTTGTCCGGATATGTAGAACCTTCTGCTTCTGATTGTGAGGCTACCTCATTTTCCCTTTCGTTCTTAAGGTTTTGAGGGCCCGGGTGGCTCAATGAGTTAGGCAGTTGGATTACCTTACAACTCATACAAGGCTATTACCAATACGGCGCTGGTTCGCGCCCGGCTTTGTAAATTACAAAAAAGGGTACACTCGACTCGAAGCTGCAAGTGATAAAGTTTACCAGTTGCTTGTCCATGGTCGGTGGTTCTCTCTACAGGTACACCAGTTTCTTCTACCACTAAACCTAGTCACCATGATATAGCTGAAATATTGCTGAAAGTGGCGTTAAGCACAATAAATAAATAAATCAATCAATCAATCGTAAGATTTTATACAGATGAATCACTTATCAAATGAACATGGAGAAGAAATGACATCCGATTTTTTTCCATTTCCTGATTCTTTGTCTATCAATTAAAATACTGATTATACTGTCAATTATCCCATTTGATCTGTCATAAAAAATAATGCTTAAGTACTGCAGTGAATATAAGTGATAACGTAGAGTTAACATCTTTGTGTCATACACTATCCGACCCTCTCGCTCAATATGTTCGTTGGTTGCGCTTAATGGATATAGATATATGTATTTTAGCATTGAATTATGCGATTTATTTAAATTTTTAAAACAGAATCTTAGATACAGGAAGCACAATCAGAATCTCACATGAGCCTGAATCGCTACCTGGTAAATTATAATATGTCATTTACAATAACAGTTCTATTCCTGGGTCTTGATAATTTTATTTCGAAATGTATCCTAATGTAGTTCCCCTCAATATCATGTTTATAAACTGACAATTTACTTTCTGTAGTTTCTAGGAAAAAGCTTTTACTCATTATCCCATTAAAGCTGCACTTGTTGCTATCTTTCTTTTTCAATCGGCACTAAAACTCAAAACTGGTACATGACCATTAATAATTATTCCTGCAATATCAGAAGCACATTTTCCAGGTGGTTTTCTGGGAAAAAGATTTTCCAAATTTCAGCCAATTAGAGCACATTACTGGCCACTGTCAGTCATGTTGAATTTGACATCAAGACAAATAACTCAAATTTCAGTGAAGTAGTTCACAGACGACGAGGGAAGTAAAGTGATGACAATGCATAGTATGGGTGGGGGAGGGTCGCCCGCAGCTTAAATAGGGTCTGATGGAAGGGGTTGGAGGTGGGGGGCTTGCGTTGTTTTCTTTTTCAATCGAGTGGAGACTTCAAAACAAAACAACATAATAATAATAAAAAAATACGCGTAATTGCTACCTTTGGATTTTCAGAGTAAATATGCAATATAATACAGCGAGTTACCTTTTAATAGTTCGCGGTGTCCACCACTACTTGCATGTAAAGAAAAACTTGAGGATAGCAATGGCTTTATCAGAGACCGTAAATAGACGGACAACCAATACAAATATTCAAGGAAAAATAACAAAAAAGCTTGAAACTACAAAGAATGATAGATATTGAGCAACACGAATATCACTAACATCAAGGGATGATTTCGATTACTCCAGAAGGGTGAGTTGTTCCTGATCCACTAGTGCCACCGGTGGTGAAAATTTAAATCATCTATATGGTCGTAAAGTCTCTTTCTTAACGGACCATTACTGCCAATTTTGAAGCGCATGTCAAGTTCTGAAGGTCTGAAGTGGGGTCCACTACGGCCGTGAACGTATGGTGATTACAATTACCTATGTAATCGGTGCCTATCTCCACGTTGGCTCAAATCCCGCTCATGGCGAGAGGCACAACATTATATGATACAGTTTGTCAGTGACTTGCGACATGTCGGTGGTTTTCTCCGGGTACTCTGCTTCCTCCACCAATAAAACTGTCCGCAACGATATAAAAAAAATATTGTTGAAAGTAGCCTTAAACACCATAAAACCATTAAACAAATCAAGGTCTGAAGTAGACCCAACTATATATGTGGTATTCTTTTTTCAAACTCAATAGGAGCATGCAATGGACAAATTCACAAAGCTTATTGAAATGGTATCATCTATATAGCGGAATATGAAACTAAGGCTGTCTTCTTTTTGTTTTTAATAAGAACCCTCATACAATTTTATTTTATGAAATAAAGATTAGAGAAAACCAAAGGGACAATCAAAAATGGATAATCCAGAGACACTGGGAACATTGGGCGAACACGATACAAGACAACAAAAAAAACCCACAATAATAAAACAAAAATGAGCAACACAGACCCCAGCAAAAACCGTGGGATATTGCGTACCGGTCAACGAGACCGTGCTGACGACCGTATAATTTTTGTTCCGTCAGCTGAGAATCACTGCACACGCATTAGAATAACATATGTGGTAGAGTTTTGTTTTTAATCTTCCTCCGTTGTCGATCTCAAGGTGAATGTCAAAGTAGTATCCTTTACTACTAAGTTGCTGAAACAGAGTCGAAGTAATTCTTTTAATCTGTTTGTTTTACCTTAGAGTGGGGAGTAGCAGTGTAGAGGGTAGAAAATGTACAGAAGTCAAATGTTTTAATTTTAGTACATGAAAGGGACTTTGATTGTATGTATTCTAGCACATTTTGAATCCACATCTGATTCACCCCACCAATTGTGTAGCTATTATATCGATATCTCTGAAGCCCGATTTTGATCGCTGATAGAATATATGTTAATAATATGAGGAGAATATTGTGCATTTAGCAGACCCAGCAATATAACGTTCTTAGGAGAGCCGGTTATTTTGTTTTACATTTCACGACAGGTGACATATAACATAACAGTTTGGTTGAGTATTCTGCACTTGTCCTTTGACCCAGGTACTCATCTAATGTATATTGTCATAATCAGGGATAACGATGTGTATGGATTACAGCAATTAAACTTTCGAATACGATGTTTGTACTCGTACTCCAAAATTGTCCAATCAGAGCAAATTATTTATTCATTTAATGTTCTGATTGACTGTTCATAAGTACGAGTACAAACTCATGTGAAAATGTTTGATGACCTTAATGTCGGAATTAGACCTCCATCAGATAAACGTACGAATCAGAACAATTTCCAAGACAATAGTTTTTCATTTGGGAAAGATTCGTTTACCATAAAGTAAATACAAATAATTTAATCAATGCTTTTATTCATGCATAAATAAAGCATTTATGTTGTACATACAACACAAAGCATTTGTGCGTGATTCCTGTATGGAGGACATCTCAAACTGCCACACGTGCTCCTCACTCCATAGAACAGAGCTCCTTGTTTGTTTGATGTGTCATTGTCTATTGATTCAGCGTCTTTGTCCGCGCAAACATAATCTGTGGTGTGAGGATGACTTTTGTGCGCAGTCACAAGAAAGCCCGTATATTCTGCATTCCATCCGCTATAGCATGTCTGTTTACCTGAAATAAAATAATATTAAATATTTTAATTTTTCCATTGCTGAAAATGCTTAAATAGCATACCATTAAGTAACTACAGTCTTGGAAAATATGACGTCATTAACCTTCTTTCAGACAGTAAGCAATAAAGGGAGCTTTAATTATTGTTCAATAACACACTTACAGTATCATATTAATGTAACTACTATTTTTGTTGTTCTTTTGTTCGGAATGTCAAACAGATATATAATATGTTGATATCACGGTTAACACGTTATGCCATTTAAAATCACAATTTATTTCAATGCAATAACGTTTACCTGGTATCATAGGAACAGGCGACTTTCCTCTACTTTATATTGATATTTAATGAATTGATAGCATGGTTTTCTTGTTATGTAAAGTAAAAGAGGATTTTGTTTTGCTTAGATATTTAAAATGTATGTAAATTATAAACGTCTACCTGGTATCATGAGAGCAGAAGACTTCCCTCTGCGTCTACATACAGTACAATGAACATTTTTATCGTACAAATTACCGAATCCAGATGGCTTAGAAGATCCACTCGTCTCATATTCAGCTCCATATAACACATCGTTAACAACTGAATATAGTTTGTCATTATCAGGATCATTTGGAATCTATCTTATTTATTTGAATGAAATAACGAGTACCTGGTATCATGAGAACATAAGACTTTCCTCTACGCCTACATACAGCACAAGGGATATCTTTTAGGTTTAAAGTATCTAATCCAGACAGCTTAGAAGATCCATCACCCCGATACTCTGCTCCATATAACACGTCATTAGCATATGAATATGGTTTGCCATTATCAGGATCATTTGGTAAGCAGAGGTAGTTACTACCACCTCCGTTGTTATTGTATTGGTTACCTCCTACTTGACCTACAATAGTTAATATTACCACCATTAACACAAACATATACATAATAATGTACATTATCAAGTATTCTCTTTATATAACATAGCATTATATGACTAAATTTGTTTAACTATCTATTATTTTCATTTTAATTATTAGTCTCTGTCGGATCCAATTAGTACAACTCTATTATTTGTGTACATTGCTGTGTTTAAGGAAGTATAATTTTACACATGACATATGCAGTTAATACATGATACATTCACTCAGTCTATTACAAACACAAAAGTCAAGTTACAGTTATGAGTGTCTGGGCACGTGTAACTGACATAGCCACACACCACGGCATCTCGCATTAGAAAGTAACTGTTTATAGGAATTAAAGTTACCGTCTTGTTTACATCTACCACCAATATATGCAAAGTTACCAATATCCAAGTCAGTGATGGGTCAATGCTAGCCATATTATTAACATTACTAACATAACTAACATCATTATTTGCAATAAAGATCGGAAAATATTCAAACCGACAGCATGCTGAACATATCACATCCCCTTCCTTACGATAACTAATAATAATCGTGTTCAATATAATATTAAAGAATACAGTAGCCTAGCACTACTTAGCCCTTCATAATCGTGACATCTATCTAGTGTTTGATATATATATATGTGCATTTTTCAGTGTACCAATATGTGTGTGTGTTTAATTTTGATAATAATACAGGTATCCTATCATATATTTAATACCTGAATAAACTAGATCTGCGCCCTCTGGACATTGTTTCCTTCCCCATCGGACGTAGACAGCTCCACCATCTGCGTTAAAAAAAGAAAAATTTAAAACATAAATCCTAAATATTTCTGATACTATTTATGCAAGCAAAATTAACAAATTGTTAACATGAGGTCTTTCACATCATACTTTTACTTTAAACGTTTACAATAAATAGGTCAGAAAAAATACTTGGTACTGGAACACTGTACTACTATGGTGTCTTCAAGACTAAACATTGCTGAGGAATATTGAGCTTGACTCTTTTACTAGATTCTTTGAACTCCTTAAAACGTCAAAAATTTAAATTTCTGAGAATGTAATGACACATGGTTGTTTTACTATCTCATTCTCTGCAGCAAAATACTATTTGCATAATAATGTTGTTTTTTCAAACTATTGAAATTAACCTTTAAAAATTATTTCAGCGCCTTAAGCGTTAATCTACTTAAATGTATTACTCAGTGTATTATCAGAGCACTCTGTCGTCCTTGAAGTATGTAGATATTGTTTCATCATATCAATAACAGATTGATCTGAAGCTGTCAACTTGAAGTCTTTACATTCATGACCGTAAACAGCAATAACAAACGTCAGAACTATGATAACAGTTGAAACCATATTGAAGTCTGTAATGAGAAATGATGCTATATGACTACCCATCAAGTTTGTAGCAATAGTCACACGACGAGGGAAGTAGTGAAACAGGAACTGCTTACCCTTCCGGAATACTTGAGTTCGCCCCCTTTCTATGTGGATGCTACGATTTTGAATAAACACGATCTTCAATTCCTCTTCCCACCCAATTGTTTTGGATTGTTTTTTGGCAGTTCATATTTTTTTAAATGATATTTGTATTTACTAGTGTCCTACATGATTTCCATAACAGCTGATATAAAAGTAGAGGGCGGGAAGTGCTGACCCTTCTGCAAAACCCGAGTTAATCGCGTGTTGTGAAAGGTTCATTGTGTTGTAACTTGATAGGTGTAAGGTTTTTGTTTAGTATTTTGTAAATTATTGTTTGTACTTTTGTCTTTTTCTTTTGTCAACTGTAATGAATGTACTGTTTCTGATACAATCCTTTGATATCTTGAAAACATTTCAAAACTATAAGCAAACGTTGACAGCATAATAATGTTGGGTATACAAAGATGTGGAAAAGAACATACATGGTCAAAACTAAATTGAATTTTGGGAGAACTCGATTAATTTTGTTTACTATTATTACTCTTCTTGTACAATACAAATTGTTTATTTTAATACATACCTGTATTTACCATTGATGGTTATTATGAACAACGATGACAATATGGTGTGACAAGTACAACATACATATCACTTCTAATCGATATTTCTAAAGGTTAATTTAAAGCTTGCGTGTTTTTTTGTTTCATTATTCCGTGCATGTATCTTTTTTTATTATTCCGAGTGTGTATCGTCTGACAAAGGTAAAATACTATACTAAATAGAGGAAGCTGAAAAAACAATCACAATCCGATAAACAAATCAATATCAGTGAAACATAAACTCAATAAGATATAAAATACAAACAATCGGACAATTTGAACTCTCCAAACTAACAAAGAGATAAACGAGATGCCGGGAAAGAATCAGTATCATCTGCCGAATGTATGATACCCATCATCAGGCTTACAATGTTTATTTGAAATGTATATTGTATATTTTAACGTTTTCTTTAAACAGTTTGTTGTTAATACAAGAAATATGAAATTAACAAATACAGACTAACCTTTGTTTTACCTGTTAATGATGTCCAGTTTGCTATGACATATAAAAGATAAAATTTACCTATTTGATTAACGTAAAAGTCTAATTATCGAGGTGTCTCTCTAGTTTTTTAATTATATAGTTACCGTTAATTAGACACTTACTGTAATAAATGTAATGACTGATTATGATTTTGCATGTACCACGAATAAAACCATAATCATTCAGACATTCGAATTACGAATATATACCATTCATATAATATTCAGTCAATGGCGACATATTCATATATAGGACCAACATCAACTATGAACAAATCAACAAACGGAAAACGTATACCCATTCAAGCGGAAAATCTATATATAGCTTCATACAGGAAGCAACACACTCCCATCATGAAAAATTACATTAAGGACAAATGTTTCAGTTGGCCTTCTTTAAATTTAGTTTGGTAAAACATAATAGATTAACTCTCAAAGAAATACAATAAAATCATTCATAGATGTTGCAGTACAGAAAATGGCCCTCAAAGATTGGGGAACAGATATATTGGCATATAAAATACATAAAGACATATGTGCAAGTAACAACTATTTTCACAAACGGGTGTGTGTGTGGAAGGGGGGGGGGGGTTAAACAAATCCCTGTTAATTTATTGACTGATGTTTGTCAACGATTTTGTATAACACTGCTTTGTATACAAAAGCACCATATGTCATTACAGTGCAACGTATTTTACTAGTACATATAATGAATAGTATGCCAACTAGAGGTATCCCTCATTAAACACATTTTAATATAATTGATATCTACATTGTGACTTGAGCATGTTAAACTGCTTTCCCAAAATGGATTGATTTATTCTATTAATTCCTCTCTAAAATAGAGGCAGTAATTCTACAAATATTACACGAGACGATAGGTCTATGCTTTCTTGAAATCCTCAGAAACAAATATACCTTCTCCTACTGTATTGACTAACCTTGATTTTTTTCATGAACTCACAAAAATGTCAACCTTATTAATTTCGACATTTTCACTGTAAATGTTACGTAGAATGCATAAAAATATCAAATACACAGAAGAAAGGGGATACATGCAGTACTAATAAATACATGTCATCAACCCCTCATATTAAAAAATAATACAGTTGATAACTGGGGTTGTACTCTGTCACATGAGGTAGAAATGTTGAAGGTTTACTATTATGACAGGGTGAATAATTAACCTTACAAATATAAACGGGTAAAACTTAAAGAGAACAATTATCTATATGTTTACGGTAAACTTTATGTACGTAAGAAATAACAACAAGCAAATGATAGCAAAACGGCTAAACAGAACGCTCCTATTGTCAATCTACAATACCAAGTTTATTCCTGGCACGTTTAATTGCTGCTAAGACTTGAACGACGATAGTGACTGCATGCAAGCCAAGTTTTGTACCTTAAAGAATTCCATTTGTATCGTATCAGTATATCATTGTTCTTTTGAAATATTCAAGCTACACCAGGAATCATAATTTGTATTCCTATTCCGCTGTGAATTTTAGGATCTTTCACAAATGATGTTGCGACTTATATGAGAATGAAACAACGGTACATATCATTATAATGCTTTCATTACGTAGATAAACATTTTAAGTATAAAAACTTCCTTGACACATCTCAATACCTTGGTCTTAACCTCTGTCTGTGAAATACAGAACAGTGATTTATGCAAAAAGGTCCACGGTCAATGTACTCTCTGACACCAGTGGCGCATTGTATACAACTTTCTTCGAAGATGTCGCTTATAAAGCAGACAATCTTAGGACTTTGCATGTGCTATTTCGTGGGCATGTATGACCAACGGACTCTCTTGTTGATAATGAAGACTTGTTAAAACGTTTTCACAAATGTCAATTTTTTAAAAGATATTCCAACCTTACTAATGCTGTAGGTTTTCAATTCTTCTTCATCAGAATGGAAATCTTTGAAGATTTATTTCCAGAACAAAACAATGCAAATCGTGTTGCTTTCAGACATGAATAATCTACATTTATATTAAAAACATCTAACTGATATATTGTGATCATTGTTAACGTTGTAATCCATGCATGCCTGTTATAGTTCAACGTATCAAATATGTTACTTTATCTAACACTGTGTACGTTTTCCTTGGAATTTAAAGAAAATAGCGTGTCTGATGCACGATATTGTATCATCACACTTTTCCGTACTACTTTGTCCGCACGTCATAGCATTGAAATGCGGGGAAAAAACGTATCAATGTAGGCACCTTAAGCAAAGCGACTGTTTAATGTTCAAGTACTCATACACTTATTAGGTATCATGAATTCATGGTCAAATTATTATTTCAAAGGGCATGTTTTCAATATTTCCGGGAACTATGCGATCCACATTTCTTCAAAAGAAGCGTTGTCGGATGATTATGTATTGTCACTGAAACTGATTGAACTGTATGCAACGTGTCATTTGTGAACAAATAACTTGATGTCAAGCAAAAATGTAGTCTCTCTCAGAGCATTGTACGCATTTGTGTGCATGCACTCATACATGTGTTAGGCATCACTAATTCATGGTCAAATTATCATTTCAAAGGGCATGATTTCAATATTTCCAGCAACTGTGAGGTCCCCCATCTCTCCAAAAGAAGCGTTGTCGGAAGATTATATATTGCCACTGACACTGATTGAACTGTATGCAACGTGTCATTTGTGAACAAATAACATGACGTCATGCAAAAATGTAGTCTCTCTCAGAGCATTGTACGCATTTGTGTGCATGCACTCATACATGTGTTAGGCATCACTAATTCATGGTCAAATTATCATTTCAAAGGGCATGATTTCAATATTTCCAGCAACTGTGAGGTCCCCCATCTCTCCAAAAGAAGCGTTGTCGGAAGATTATATATTGCCACTGACACTGATTGAACTGTATGCAACGTGTCATTTGTGAACAAATAACATGACGTCATGCAAAAATGTAGTCTCTCTCAGAGTATTGTGCAAATTTGGTAATTTTGATTCAAACCGGGGCCGTAGTGGTCGTCATCGTTGTGGTAGTTGGATTTATAACTATATATGCACTCAGTGCATGTCAACACTAACGTTGTGCGATCGAATCTCTCCCAGATGATGTGCATTACATGCACCAGTATGTGATACATTTTGTCAGTGACTTGCTGCAGGTCGGTGGTTTTCTCCGGATACTCCGGTTTCCTCCACCAATAAAACTGATCGTCATGATACACACTTAACTGAAATATTGTTAAAGTGGCCTTAAACACCATAACCCTGAGCCTTAATTCAACCGTTGTTATTTGTTCAAGATTTGTTTTATTGAAATGTTAGATGAATTTATTACTGAATAAGACTCGACTTGATACAAAGTAGTGTACCAACACGCTATGCATGCATTTGGGTATTTGATCAGAAAACATTCAGATGTTTTCATTTTATTTTTGCTAATGGTAAATACAAACCCTTTTCCATATACCATTTCACATTTTTTAAGACAGAATTGTAATACAAAAAAGATCGGTCAACAAAAACTATGGGTGTCGAACGGAAAGCAGTTTGTCTACTATTGACCGACGATAAGAAACCCGTAGCATGATACGACGACATAAAATTTACGTCCTATAGAAATTATTTAATAACCGTCAGAGAAATTCTGCCGTTGCTTTTGAAGGAATATATAAAGCTTATATATATGTACGATGTTGCTGATCTATAACTTGAAACAGTAACTAAGTTTTTGCCACGAACTATGCTTGACGGACTTTCTTGGAAGTTCTAAGGCTAAAGACGTAATGGTCACTAGACAAAATTAAGCACCGCCCACTGACCTTCTGTAATGTTCCGTCTGCATCGCTTCGTAACGGCACGTTCATCTATCGTCTGCATCGGTGTTTAACGGACTAACGTAACACAATGGAGAAAAAGAGGAGATTTGTTTGTGCATAAGAATAACTGAATCGAGATTTTTTAGCCGTACATTCTTTTAAGTAGTTTATTAGAAACGTTAATTTCTTTCTTTTTTTATTGTGTCTCAAGAGCAGTTTTTTACTGTGTTATTTTAGAAGAAAATATAAATCATCGTCTTTCTTGCAGTTGTGCTTAATTATGCAAAATCAAAATACACACACATATATATAGTGAGCCTGGTCAAGTACACTTGGCATACGTCGTCTCAGTTATCGATTACAATATTTCTTTATTTCGGACAGCGTCAAGGTCAAATTATGCAATAATAGATTACACAATGCTGCAGTCACCTGGCATCGTTATTCTTAGGAATGGAATGTTCCACTGGCCAGTATGTATTAGTAGGGTTGAAGAAGCTGTATGGGCTTTTATAAATAAACCTATTAATATATCATATCTTAAGAAACCCGACTCTTGCTATATTGAAGAGGCTCATTTACGATCAAATAATATATCTGGAAGCTGAAAAGGTCTACCTATTCCAACAGCACTTCTATATATAGCTTTATACAGTAAGTAACACACACCAAACGTGAACAGTCGCAGATAAAAAAATTGTTTTATTCACAAAAATGTTCCAGTTATTGGCCTTCTTTAAATTTCTTTCTGTAAATCGTGATGTATTAACTCTCAAAGAAAATACAATACAATTGTAACAATTTTGTGTACATACAAAAACACTTACTGTCGTTACACTCCAACGTATTTTACTAGTATATATACTCAATAGTGTGTCCACTAAAGTTATCCCTCTTTAAACAGATTGTGATATAATTTATATGTACATTGTAACTTGAACAAGTTGATCTGTTTTTCAAAATTTATTTATTTAGTTATTTAAGTAAATTATATTTGCTCTCATTGTTCAATCAGATAATCCTTTTATTCCTCTCTAAAATAGAGGCCATAATTAACCGAAAGCCTACACCTGAACATTATGAATAGTCGTGAAGATATCTAAATACAAACTTGTCCTTTATAAATCAATAACAACAAATATCATATTTCTATTTTGAAGATATTTCAAAGAAACGATTACAAATAAGATAACCAGAGCGCTCTTGTTGCTAAACCACAATACCAAATTCATCCTTGACATGTTTAATTGGAAACATGGTTGTTGTGCCTTCAAGATTTCTATCGATGCCGCAATAATATATCCTTGTGACCCTGAAACATAGGAGCAACATAAGGAATCACGATGTCTATTCCTATATCTCTGTGTATTTTAATACCTTTCATATCTGATGATACTACGGCATAGATCACTGACTTTATCCTACGAATAAACTTTCTGATCGCAACCCCTTTCTTAGAACGCCTTCATGACCTATTTGTACATTTGTCTGCGAAATGGAAACAAGACAAAATACCCCGAACACCCCCTTCTAGGACAAATGCACCCCCACAAATGAAATAATCATACTATAGTACTACATATGTTTTTATATTGATGGTGATATTACAGGTATCTTACAGATCACTTAAAAGAGAAGGGGTGGTGGAATTAATACAATGAGAATAGCATCAAGCATATTTTTTCCACATGTTGTTCATTGTTATGTTCATTTATCAAGAGTAAATAATAGAACACTGCTTAATTGTTTAAATATAAATTAAACAGGTAACGTTAATCAGGAATTTTTTATATTGATATTTTTCCAATTTTGTTCCTCTGTCCACCTGCTACACTCTTTCTTTTTCAGTTTTCCTATGTTATCTAGAGACCATCGTGATCGTATGCTAGTTGGATTAACAAATGCCTGTGCAATCAGTGCCTATCACCACTAAATTGGTGAGTTCGAACTCCGTTCATGGCGATGGATACAATATTATATGATTAAGTGCGACAGGTCGGTGGTTTTCTCTGGGTACTCCGGTTTCTTCCATCAAGGTATATCAAAAATGTAGTTATGACGAGAACAATAAATCGTGTAGTAAAAGATGACGCTGGCACGATCCAATGGGCTGAAGTTTAGATTGCCAGAGGAAAAAAAGATATAAAGGATACGGTCAGAAAATGTGCGTACTTTGGACAATATACGACTATTCCAAACAAACAGTTGCTCAATAAGATTTGCTGTAAATTGTATTTCACGTGAATGATCGTGGTTTTCTTCATACAAGAATAATTCATTTCCGTGTTGTATTTTTGATTTATCTTGTTTTGAGAGATTGTTCACCCCGGCGGAGAAACTATGGTATATTTATAAACCCTTGATTTCACTCGATGGTCTAAAACTAAATAGGACTAATAGCTAATCTAATCAGGTTGCTTTCAATGCATGTGATATTATATTTCATTTTTTGTTTACAAATTTGCGTAGTTTCGATACGTTTGGCTTTGCTAATTTATGTTGTCTTTTCCGTATCCAAGCAACACTAAAAAATATATTTATTGTTTACACTTACTAGTATTATATTCTTCAGATTGTCTTGTGCTGTGGTATTAATGTTTTTGCTTTCCTTTATTAAAAGAACGTTTAAACAGTGATGGTCATCAATTTCCCCAATATAAACTATTCGAACAATCACCTGTTATCTTAACTGAACTCACTGAACACAAAATGACCACTATATGTATAGGATACAGTATTATTGAAACAAAAGAAGCGGACCGTATTGGGTATAACGGGTTTCTTTTTCCACATGAGTACTCAGGTGAAGGCCGAGGTGACGTATGCGGAAAAAGACACCCGCTATATCCAATACGGGTAAATTCTTTGTTTCAATTATAATGTATCTAACTTGTACAATAATAGTGTTGTTGAGAAAATATATGGTATGGCATATACCTTTACACCTTTAATGTTTAGAAAGCCAAATAAGACAACAATTAACAATAATAAAAGGACAAATTTGTATCGGTCAACGTCCTTTCGATTCTCGTTTATATTAAGATATTTCAAGGTCTTTCAAGTGTCCCAAATCTTCACCTGTGGTCTGTCTGATTTGTTATTACTTGCGGTCGGTTCGTTAGTTGTTTTTGTATTGCGAGAATAAATTTTAAAAGTTCACATACTCGTCAGTTCTGAACATAAATTATGCCAGATCTGAAATACTTGCTTTTTTAAACAAATTGTTGATATCTTTTTTTACAAAACTTACTATCAAGAGTCAAATATACTAATTATAGCGTATAGTAGTGTGATCACCGTAACCGAGTGGTTAGATGGAAGTTTTGAAAGTCAAAATAGACTTTGAAAAGCCCAGCAGTGGTTCGAGACACGAAAGTCCAAAACTAAGTAAAACGCGTTTTTAGTCTAAAACAGTAAAAGGTTAAAGTTCATATATTGAAGATCAAAAGAATAAACTAGATTCATAAAAATAATCCACTGTTCGAAAAATAGTGTGATAAATAAGGGTAATAACAAAATTACCGAACTCCGAACAATCTTACAAAGGGAAAGTCAAAACTCATAATTATACAAACAGACAAAATCAGTCAACAACCGGAAAACTGTGAAAACGTAATGACCCTGACTTGGTACAGGCATTTCTAAAGAAATGGTGGGTTGAATCAGATTTTAAGGCGCCAAATCTCCAGCTCTCATTACGGTTCAAAGGTTCCGGCTGTCACTATAACAGTATTTAAATACAGGAACAAAATAGGTAAAATAGTTGTCAAAGCAGTACCATATTCGGTGACGTAAATGTCAAAAATATTTTTACGTCACACATTGACAAAAAAAATATCCTTGACATTTTTTGACTTCTTTATCTTTATACATTTTCACTATATGAAAATGCATCGTTTATATTTTTTTCTGCAGAGACGGAATATATTTCGACAAGATCTTGGTATCGGAATATAAAGAGATCGAATAAGGCGAATCATTTTATAGCCCTGGTCCAGTAGCCTGTTTCTCAGATGAAGATGACGTTTCAGGAAATCAGAATAATTGCTACTGGCCCTTGCATAGCGAGAAATGCATTACGTAAACGATATCAACCGTGTCCCGAAAATGGGTCAAATTATTACAGTACAGCGGCCTGTATCATCGGCCCCTATTAACGGCCTGTATCATCGGCCTCTATTAGCGGTCTGTGTGTGATATTAGACAATAGCTTTGCTGGGGGGGTTATTGTACAAATGACGTTGGAAATATATGGGCTGGCTTGGGACAAGTACAATCATGTGACGGCCTTAAACCGGTTAATAGAACTTTGTCTGATTATGAATTCCGTCGGTTTGTAACGTTGTGTCTTACTTTTACAATTAACAGAGTAAACCCATTTATTAAAGTGTTTATTAAATATGTCCATACACAATTATCAATTGCCAAGTACATTGTTGCCATCAGAGTGGCTGACTGTATTAAATTAATACAAATCGTCATAGTGTATTGATTCAGAGAAAGAAGCTATTATATTTCTGTTTTCCACTACCTTGTCTTGTTATAAAAAGAAATAGATTAGATAATACGGCTGAAATGTTTAGTTGTCAATTACTATCCCATTCAGACAGTGAATTCACAATACAATTACCTGCGTCATATACCCAGATTAGATTGTAACTGATACCTTAAGAATCATATTGTTAGGTCGTCTTCTTATCGTTTGCGGTGAGAAAACCTCCTATTTTTGCTATAAATATGTTTTTTTTTACATCCTAGGTACTTTTCATCGCTTACGAAATGAGTAGACATGTTGTTCCTGTTATGATTGTACTATACTTTACCCATCTTGACTTTACAAAAATAAAACAATAAAAGGACAAAACTGAGCAAAAGCATTTCATCTGCATTAACATCCTATTAACAATACTTTCAACATTGCCTATGACCATATACTTATGCCTATTAGAAGTTTACATACAAGGATGCTGTCATTAATCGACTAAAAGTTATCCTTGTTGTTTCTTTTTTGAATTTGCATTGTATATTGTATTTGGTTCTTTGGGTACTGGTGAAGATTCCAGGGACTCAAACCCATCGAACTGCTCAGTACTGTCCCCGGTATCGGATAGTGGTTTTTATTTTATAATACGGAAAGCCTGATCGCTGACCATAGTTGGTAACCAGTGTGGAGAAGAGTTCCACGACCCCTACGCGCTATATATCTCTTTAATAGAAAAGCCAAATAATTAAAAAGTGTTTGGGAGAAATAACGTCAAAGAGCCTTAAAAAGATAGCCAAAATCGGCTAAGGTTATCTATGCCCGAGGGAGGAGAACCTTAGATTTGATAATTATTGCATGTTTAAGGAAATTCGAATTTCAATAATAAATATATCTCAAAGAACCATGTCAGTATCGAAGCACTCACTATAGCGTGGATGATACCCTCGGGGACTAATAGTCCACCCGAAGAGGTATCGACCCAGTGATAGTAACACAAATGTAGATATCAAATTTAGTGCGCACGACGCGTTTCTGGAATAACCTGCATTGGTTGATATTGTTCTAGCTACCATACGATAACACACCACCCCCTTTTCACATACGAATTTACTTAAAATGAATGTATTGAGTGCATGTTTAAGAAAGAAAATAAATACTTACAAGTATCACTAAGTAAGCTTTGTTAAATCACGCTTTCAATTTCCCTTTAATACCTAAGTGATATATGTAAGCTTTTAGACAGCGAGATGAATATATAATATGCATTCTAATGCAATTATAATGTAACGTGTATTGCCATTGGCTATCGAGAGCCGTCAAATCTGCAGTTGACATGCCTAAAGGAATGCTATATTCCTACGCCGAATACACTTGTTTGTAAACAATATGGCTGACCCAGATATTTCCGACTATGAACTAAGGAATAACAGTACTGTATTTGAAGAGTTGGAGGAGTCAATTGTGGATTTTCTCTCAATTTCAGTTTTGAAAATATAAAAATTCTCTCAATATTTGGATACAATAAGTCCTACAGATTAAGATACAACATCAAATGGTCATGATCAATGCCGAGATAAATGAATTGAAGAAAAATCCCAGTCTGTTTTCATTTTCTTTTCACAGAAAAATTGAACTGCAGTGCAAAAAAAAACAACTTCAATTGTGGATTTGACGGACTATTTTTTTTAGCGGAAGGAATTTGAAAAGTGCATATATTTCGTCATTTATCTGTATGTACACGTTGGGAGAATTTCCTAAGAATGGGAATAATAATACTGTATTTGAAGAGTTGGAGGTGTGAATTGTGGATTTGACGGTCGCATTTTGGAACTTCGTCTGGTTTTGGAAGATTGAACAGTACACACGCGATATTAGGTTCAGTAAATAGAACAGGAAAACTATGTAATAGGAAATTATCACGATATAAAATGATATGTATAACAGTCATAGATAATTCATTCAATTATCATTATTTTCACATTACAGGTTCCAGGAATGTCTGAGACTGTGCTACCCTACGAGAGCACATGGGTTCACCCCCGTTTTTTTGTGGGGAGCGTTTTTGCTCGTCTTTTGAGTTTTTTGTGTTGTATTATTTTTAGTCTTTATCTCGTCTCTTGAGTTTTAGTTTTCTGTGTTGTATTATTTTTAGTCTTTATCTCGTCTCTTGAGTTTTAGTTTTCTGTGTTGTATTATTTTTAGTCTTTATCTCGTCTCTTGAGTTTTAGTTTTTTGTGTTGTATTATTTTTAGTCTTTATCTCGTCTCTTGAGTTTTAGTTTTCTGTGTTGTATTATTTTTAGTCTTTATCTCGTCTCTTGAGTTTTAGTTTTCTGTGTTGTATTATTTTTAGTCTTTATCTCGTCTCTTGAGTTTTAGTTTTCTGTGTTGTATTATTTTTAGTCTTTATCTCGTCTCTTGAGTTTTAGTTTTCTGTGTTGTATTATTTTTAGTCTTTATCTCGTCTCTTGAGTTTTAGTTTTCTGTGTTGTATTATTTTCAGTCTTTATCTCGGCTCTTGAGTTTTAGTTTTTTGTGTTGTATTATTTTTAGTCTTTATCTCGTCTCTTGAGTTTTAGTTTTTTGTGTTGTATTATTTTTAGTCTTTATCTCGTCTCTTGAGTTTTAGTTTTTTGTGTTGTATTATTTTTAGTCTTTATCTCGTCTCTTGAGTTTTAGTTTTCTGTGTTGTATTATTTTTAGTCTTTATCTCGTCTCTTGAGTTTTAGTTTTCTGTGTTGTATTATTTTTAGTCTTTATCTCGTCTCTTGAGTTTTAGTTTTCTGTGTTGTATTATTTTTAGTCTTTATCTCGTCTCTTGAGTTTTAGTTTTCTGTGTTGTATTATTTTTAGTCTTTATCTCGTCTCTTGAGTTTTAGTTTTCTGTGTTGTATTATTTTTAGTCTTTATCTCGTCCCTTGAGTGCCCGATGTTGCCAGTGTTTCTGGAATGTCTATTCTTGGTTGTCCCTTCCGTTTTCTCTAACGTTTATGAAATATTTAAAGTTTCTATTGGATAAAATAATGTTGGGTTGGGCTAATAATAAGATAAAACATTGTATCACAAATCAGATGGTGACATCAAAACAAGTAAAGCATAACATCAGTAGGTTATTGCTTCACTCAAAATATGGTTCTTCCCAAAACAGCTATGTAAATTATTCAACTGTCATATATTCACATTTTATCTAACAATGATTAAATGACCAACAAGGTGTCTGGCTGTAAGCTTAAGTAACACCATTGACATTGAGTTCGTATCCTAAATATGACCTAAGCGTGTAAGTTTTACCAGATACCATCGTAAAGGGGTATCACGTGTCAGTTCGGTATAGTTGATTTCCCCCTTAATTTGGGTAGTCATGAGATAGCTGACAAATTGCTAAAAGTTATGATAAACTTTAATAGCTCATATAAAATGACATTTTTAATATCTATATGATCTTAAGGGTACATATTTTGAAAATAGGTTTGTGTTATTATAAAATGTTTTGAATCAAGATATTCTATCAACATCACATTTGCATCTTCAGAAGATACTTAAAAATGTAAAGCTTATCGTGATAACTTATAAATTATCTTGTACAAAAAATGGACTATGAGGGTAGTCAGAACTGTGGGGGAATTTATGTCATAAACTAAGACATACTTCTTTTATTTTCAGTTTCAAAGCTTAACCCACTCAGGTTTGATCTAACCTCTGTGTTCGTATTTTGGTCGGTTTTAATTAGAATAATTGATGCCAAATACATTGCTATAGAAAACATGGAATTTGCAAAAATGACACATTTTCCCATATTTACGACAAACGCAAAGACTTCACTTGACCAATAGTCAACTTCCCTTTCATCAGTAGCAATATTCCAGCATCACCAGCGTATGGAATTTACACTTCACAGCTCAAACAGTATTCCAAAGCCTGTACACAGCACAGTATTTTTTCTGTAAATAGCTCAGCTGCTGACGCAAACAAGGCTATGCTATTCAATGTTGAAGTAAGCGCAACAAAAATTATACAGTCGCCGTCACAATCTGGGTAACCGTTACGAAATATACATATCTCAAATAACAATGCATGTTTTACTTTTTACGTAGATGTTTTCTTTCCTCTATCACTGCCAAGACTGTTACCGGACTTGACTCTATGTAAGGTTTGTGTTGCACATCTTTGTTATTTTTCTGTGTTGTGTTTTTTGTTTTGTTTGTCTTCGTCCTGTGTCTTGTGTACCAAATCTTGCAAGTTTCTGTCGATTGGCCATTCTTGATTTTCCCTTCGGCTTTCTCTAGCGTTTATTTAAAGATACATTGTTTGTAAATGAGGAAAATGGATAAAGCAAAAAGGGACAGAAATATCTGTTAACAGCTTATGATCATTTCACTCTACAACATGCTTCTGTCTAAATTATGTACAACGGTTACATTTGTTTATGACTATACTTCCAGACAAAGTTTGAGTTAGTTTCTACGATTTTTCGATTGATCTAGCACTATAAAACCTCAATCAATTCAACTCACTTGACATAAAAAAACATCCACTAGCTTACTGTGGAAAACATATGCATGACAGCATCATTTCACTAAGAGAGGAGATTTGGGTGCACGACAGTGTTTAATCCAGCCACTTTCTACCCATTTTTGTTTCTTCTATCTACCATTTTTCGATTACACGTAGTAACTGTTCCGACAGTGTGGTATTGTTTGTTTTGGTTTTCATTTTTCACTCGCGGCTTTTGATTACCTCTTTGGTATCTTCAAACGTTTCTTTTCGTACAATTAATCGCATCGGTGGTGTAATGGTTAGCGTACTCGCGAAGAGTGCAGTAGATCATGAGTTCGAGCCCGATCGGGTCAAACCAAAGACTATAAAATTGGTATGTGTTGCTTCTCCGCTAATCACGTATAATTAAGGAGAAATAACAACGACTGTTTGACTCGGAATCAGGATATTGTGTCCGAGTGGGGCGACATGTCTCTCCGTGGATTGTTGTTTTTGTGAGCTAGCACTATGAAAACAATTGCTGCGTTAGTGTTTAACAACAATCACTCACCCACTCACTCACTTCTCATGCAATTCGTTCCTACATGTCAACCACGAATGTTAATTATCAATGCGGTGATTGCTTTGCATAGAAAATGTGTTTAGTACATTTTTAATTTTGTAGCAATAGTGCATGTGTTCGTTCAGGAAATACATAAATTCAATGTAATTAAATGGGAGATTATATTTATATAAGATCGTTGTTTATTCATGAAGTATATTGTGACATTCATCATTAAATTAAATGTTTCAGCAAAGTAAATAGTTCTAAGTTCATGAGGTCAAAGCTGTAAAACCCAGATGTTGTGTGCAAAGATAGCAAGGACCCCGTCGCATTGCAGACACTATTATGTATTACATGTCTTTGGTATTTGGTAGCCTCTCCCCCCACAATATGACATATACCCCTGCACTGAGATCGGAGACCCTATAGTCATAGTTTGGTCGGCTCTGTTGATGAAGTAAGGCAGTCATTTCTTGTTCTGGGAATTAAAATTTCTTTTATATAATGGGAATTTCTTACATTTACCTGGACATTCTTGGACGCTTTCTATAATAGTGTCTACTAAAAACTCTATTCAATATTGAGGAATGCAACAATAAGGTTCATACTGCAAATTAACATTCGGTGCCGGACCGAAGAGTACATACATTTTTAGTATCATTTTGGATTTGATATTTCGAATTAGACGGTAAGAAGTTATAAACTTTTTAATTCAGTATGGCGTCACGTAAATCAAAACGTCAAATGAAGAGATCGCATCCCTATATCAATGCATCTGCACCAAAAGATTCCAGTGACCCCACCCATGTGAAGAATTAGAAGCGTATTTGACTCAGATAGGGATCAAAGTACCAGCAAATCTTCCAAAAATAGTTTTAAGAAAGTTATTAATTGAGAATATGAACGCTGCTTCAACCGATGTGCCTCAAATCGTTGAGAATGATAATGCAGATACTGGTACTATTTTCGCTGAATCACCACCCGTTCAAACATGTGATCTACCAGCAGCGTGTATGCAGCGCATTAATTCTGGTTTACCATCAGGTGACATTGTATCTGATTCCAACGCCCTGCTCCACAGCAGTTCTACTGCAAGCTTGAGCGGAAGTAATGACATGAATACCATATTAGGTGCACTGACGTCTGCAACACAATGTTTCAGTAATTTGCAAAAAGCAGTAACGCAACTATTGAAGTCACAACAGAAATAGAAACAACTGTACGATGTAAATGGTTTTAGCTTACATCAGTGGTACAGTAATACCCCCGCCATACGCAATCCTCAACCACCAAAAAATACAGTATACCAAGGCGTTAGATCAGACTCGTACACCAACGTTAACATAGTGTCACCAAACTTACAAAAACAAATAATAGAGAGTAAGGATATCAACCTAGCATCTTTGCTTATGCATAATTATGAATGCCCTCAAAAACTTAGCATATCAACCGAAAGCTTAGAGGTTCAACTTAGTGGGAAACCTGACCCTCGTTTAAATCGTTCCTTATCTATATCGGAATTATTGAAAGTTTTTGGAAAATACAAGAGGGTTATGACCTCCGAATACCCCGATAGACGTGCCGAACTCGATGCATATGAAGACGATATAATAGATATTTACAACTTTTTTGGTTCAAAATTTTATGATTATCACAAGTTATTCTCTTCCAAGGCTGCCGTTCTATTGCGAGAGAAAAGGTTAAAGTTAGGGATGGCAACGATTACTCGGTTAATCGGTTAACAGTCGGAAAGATCGTAAGCGGTTAGCTATTTGCGATTCGATTATTCGTTAAGTTTTGATAAAATATGATGAACATATCTCGATCTTGTCACTGTTTTCTCAATTCACAAAACTTAAAAAAATATGTAAAGTACATGTATAGTGTAACAGTAAATAAACAGTAAATAAACTTAGATATCGGATTAAATCAATAATTAAATAACTGTGATAAGACACGATAACCATCCCTCGTGCATTCATGTTTTAACAACCATAGCTAATCACAACAATTGTAAAATTTTGCAAAGACTGGAAATGTAAAAACATTTTGTTTTGGTGTGATAATGAGGCTACCGTGGGAATTGTTAAAAAATGCCTATCTAAGTGTTTAGTGATAATGAAACTTATGAGACAATTAATTTGGTGTGCATGTAAATATAATTTTACGTTTTCTGCAAAGCATATTCCTGGTGTTAAAAACAATTTAGCTGATTCATTATCTCGTTTACGGATAGACAAATATAATATAATATAATATAATATAGAGAAATATATTAGTTTTCAATGAAAGCGTATCTGATGATATCATTATAAAATATATGAAATTCCGCAACCTACCAACATATGTACTCTACATATACATGTAGACAGTAATTTTGATTTGCTATATCGTTGTTGATATGAATGTGAACTGCTCTATTTAAAGTGGCATTATCTGCCAAAATCGTAATTTTTTGCTACCCATAAAAACTATCAGATATTATTGATGCCTTAATAATATGATTGATGCCTTAATAAAACGTGTTTCTGTAACTTATAACTGTTATGAAATGTACGCACATCGGGGGAAAAAGGTGCAACTGCTCGATGTTTTGAGATCGATCAAGAAATGGACGTCATCTTATTAATTATCGGCATTGTTTACGGAGTTTGCCGAATCGTCATTTGACTTCGTTCTGATGTAAACAAACATGGATTCAGAGGTAAGCACATGCATTTTGCTTTGTTGATCATTCCGATATTCCTTTCGCTCAGCGTTTGTAATAGTGGCAATAATCGATAATTAGATTTATAAGTTAGTATATCAGCTCAAATCATGTTTGTAATCTATAAATCTATAAAGGTCAGTTGCATACGGAGAAACCGAGATCAAATTAAATGATTGCAAGACCATAGTAAATCGATGGTAATTTGTGTTCTCAAAAGGTGGTACGATAAACTGCTTAATGTGAAATATTTACCTTTATTTCATAATTTTAAAGCTATTTACCGATTTCCAAAACATATAATTGTTTGGGTAAAAATTTGAAATCATCTCTTTTGTCATAAAGCTTAGTTCTTAACCGCCCTTCACTGTCAATTTCGAGGTGTATGTCAAGGTATGAAGCAGACCCATCTGTGTCTGTGGTATCTTTTATTTCAGGTTCAATGGGATAGATGCGATCAACGAAATCACCAAACATAGAATTATTTAGTAAAAGGACATCATCTATATAGCGGAACGTGAAATTAAAGGATCAGGCTAGTTTCTTATCGTTTTTCTTGAGAAGCCCCTTTATGTAGTCTGCCTCATACAAATATAGGAACAAGTCGGCGAGTACTCAAAGGTATGCCGACTTGTCTGTTGAAAAACATGTCCACCAAACATAACAAATACGTTGTCAATCAAACACTCGAGCATCTTGATGATATCAGTTTCAGAGAATTTTTTGGTAGAATCAGAGTGGTTTTTTTTCCAAAATAAGATCTGTCTCTTCCTAGTACAAGGTATTTGTATCTACGTTGGCCATTCTTTTTTTATGAAACACAGCTGGACCAACTCCCTTAATTTGTCCTTCAGCTTAGAGTGAGGAATAGTCGTGTAAAGGGTAGAGAAGTCAAATGTTTTAATGCGATTGCAGGAGGAGAGGGACCTAGATTGTATGTACTCTAACATATCTTTAGGTTTCTTCAGAATCCACATCTGATTCACACCACCCGTCGAGTAGCTAGTGTCACAGTAACTTTGAAGCCCTGCTTTGACCGCTGATAGAATACATGTTAATAATTTGGAAAAAGGTTTCGTGGAGCATTTGGCAGACCCAGCAATATAGCGCTGTTTGAAAAGACACTTGTGTAATTTAAGAATCCAATAGAGTGATGGTAGATCCAGTTCTTCATCTTTGATTGAAATTAAAGGAACATAATACAGACCTATGATTTTCCAGGACGTCCTCTTTCGTAAGTGTCGTCGGGATATATGTAGGGTTGCCAAGTAAATTGTCAATACCAATTTCCTTTATCAAGCAGTCTATGTAATGTGATTTACACACAAAAATAATATTGTTAGGGGTCTAGTCGACGGAGACAATAACATATTTGCCATGAAGGACAGACAGATGATTCGCCACATTTGGGTCTATAAAGATTGATGTAGAGCGAGTGTTCATAGACCCACTGAGCTTTTAATTCTAATCTGTAAAAGCGACCTCACACTCTTCACTCATTCGGAAAGAGTATCTAAGTCCTCCTTTTCACGTTTTGCCCATTTTCTGGCATAATCCATAAGTATTTTCAAGTTATGTTTCCAGTTTATGGATTTAGGCTCACGATATTCATGCGCTTTGGCGAACACATCTCGTAGAGAGGTGTTGTTGCTCATTTTAAGGTCTCCAGATATAGCGTGGCCTGTCGCATTATATATGAATGGGGAACTTGCACAGATGCAATCAGGAGGCTTAGATTTGAAATAGTCAAGATTGGGATCATGCAACACGTGTTTCTAATTAAAATTTGTTGATGCTATTGGTATGGTATAAGCATACGAAATTAAAGGCACGGACTGATCCTTAAAATATGGTGGAATTTTTGATTTTCCTGATTTGTGATGAAGGATATTGCCTAAGTAAATGTCATCAAGATCTTTGTTGGCAAACAACAGTTCCAGAAAGGGACGTTTTGACTATTTCATCTTTCTTAATACCATCAGGTTTGAAAGTATGTGACCTTCAATATCCAAGACTAATTATGTAAGTTTGTATTCATTTTAATTAGGATTTGTACCATTGTTTACCACACATGAATTGTAGAAGGCATGGAGTTTTGAAAGTGGTAGTGAACATGGTTTCGAGCAATATCTTTATAATTGTAGACTAGGATTTGCCTTATTCAATGTTTGGCTTAAACAGGGTTGAAGGTTATTTAAGCCCAAGCTTAAACCGAGTTTATTTATTTGTGCTTAGTGAATACCAATACTATAAAACTCAGTTTAGATTTAAACCACCTTTATATGTACCAGCCAAAAAATCAGACCAATTACGCCGTCCATCAAACAAAATAATACTGAATCATCACCGGGTTTTGTAACTTAATTAACACGACGGTTGAAACTAGAGGAGCAGGAACTACCTACCCTTTCGGAGTACCGGAACTCACCCAGGTTGTTAGTGGGGTTCGTGTTACTCGTTTACTGTGTATGTTATGTAGATCGTTGTTTGTCCATTTTTCTTTTGTTGCTTCTTTTTTGAATTTGTCTTGTATATTGTATTTGGTTCTCTGGGTACTTGTGAAGATTCCAAAGACTCAAACCCCTAAAACTGGCCAGTACTGCCCTCGGTATTGGATTTTTTTTTAATAATACGGAAAGCCTGATCGCTGACCATAGCTGGTAACCTGTGTGGAGAAGAGTGCCACGATCCCTGTACGCTATATATCTATTTTATAGAAAAGCCAAATAATTAAAAAGTGTTTTGGGAGAAATAACATCAAAGAGCCTAAAAAGGATAGCCAAAATCGGCTAAGGTCACCTATGCCCGAGGGGGTGAACCTTAGATTCGATAATTATTGCATTTTTAAGGAAATGCAAATTTCAATAACAAATATATCTCAAAGAACCATGTCATTATCGAAGCACTCACTATTGCGTGGATGATACCCTCGGGGACCACCCGAAGAGATATCGACCCAATGATAGTAATACAAATGTAGATATCAAATTAAGTGCGCACGACGCGTTTCTGGAATAACCTGCATTGTTTGATATTGTTCTAACTACCATACGATAACACACCACCCCTTTTTCCCATACGAATTTACTTAAAATGAATGTATTGAGTATATTCCGTCTCTGCATAAACGATAATAAACGATGCTTTTTCATATAGTGAAAATGTATAAAGATAAGGAAGTCAGGAAAAATATTTGTTTTATCTATGTGTGACGTAACAGTGTCTTTGACATTTACTTCACTGAATATGGTACTGCTTTGATAACTATTTTACCTATTTTGTTCCTGTATTTTAATATTGTTATAGTGACAGCCGGAACCTTTGAACCGCAATGAAAGCGGGAGGTCTGGCGCTTTAAAATCTGATGAAACCCACCATTTCTTTAGAAATGCCTGTACCAAGTCAGGGTCATTACGGTTTTCACAGTTTTCCGGTGGTTGACTGATTTTGTCTGTTTATATAATTATGAGTTTTGACTTTCCCTTTGTAAGATTGTTCGGAGTTCGTTAATTTTGTTATTACCCTTATTTAAGAAAGAAAATAAATACTTACAAGTATCACTAAATAAGCTTTACTAAGTCACACTTTCAATTTCCCTTTAATACCTAAGTGAAATATGTAAGCTTTTAGACAGCGAGATGAATATATAATATGCATTCTAATGCAATTATAAGTAACATGTATTGTCATTGGCTATTGAGAGCGGTCAAATCTGCAGTTGACATGCCTAAAGGAATGCTATATTCCTACACCGAATGCACTTGTCTGTAAACAATATGGCTGACCCAGATATTTCTGACTATGAATTAAGGAATAACAGTACTGTATTTGAAGAGTTGGAGGAGTCAATTGTGGATTTTCTCTCAATTTCAGTTTTGAAAATATAAAAATTCTCTCAATATTTGGATACAATAAGTCCTACAGATTAAGATAAAACATCAAATGGTCATGATCAATGCCGAGATAAATGAATTGAAGTAAAACCCCAGTCTGTTTCTATTTTCTTTTCACACAAAAATTGAACTGCAGTGCAAAAAAAACACTTCATAAACAATAAACAAATACCTGAATTTCAGGAAAGTATTGCATCATTTTCTTCTGTACAATGTTCGTCGTGACCATTTAACAGCCAGTTTGGATGGTTTTTTGTTGTTGCAATGTTGGTGTGGACACATATTCTACGATGCATTACAGAAAAACTTCGGCATTGTCGGGGAACAGCTAGGCCGGGAACAAGGGAGACTCCTGCTTCGTTGATGGCTTGAAAGGAAAGACATTGGAACCGCATTTTTATTATACAGATAAAATGCAATATAAAATACAATGCAAAACAAATAAATTACAAAATACATAATCTCAATAGTTCAGTTTATAAAAGTAAATCAAAGTAACATTTCAAATAGAAATTTATAGTAATTAGTGATTAATCTAAAGTGTTCAAATATTTCTCTTCTCTTTAAAATTGTTTATTAAAAATAAACCTTTAGCAAAGATATGAAATAATGAACATATCTTTTTCCATTTAATTTTTTAAATTAATTTACTTTAAATTACAATTAACAAGTACCAAGTTCCTTTTTTATTAATTATTTCTACCTACTATAATATACCAATAACAACATCTATACTAAAAATTATAACATTACAATAAATATTGACTTAAATAAAATTGTGCATAAAAAAAATGAATTATCAATGTTCTTTATTTATCTTTTTGCTTAAACTTGAATTAAAATTTCCGAAATAGAAAATGAAAAATGTTTTAAATTATTTTCTCTTCTTGAAAGAAAAGAAATTGGAACCGCACTGGATTTTCCAACAATTCGTTCTTTTTATATTAGGTGAGAGGTCAATAATTACACCCACGGTAAAGTTGATTATTTTACTAGGTTAACATGACCTAATTACTTTATTTCATTAATATTCGATCTCAACAATTATGATATTACATTTTCTTCTAGGTCACGTCCTACGTCAAGAAAAAATGATTAACTAATTTTATAATTTTATTCCAGTCAAGACAATACGCTTGTTTCGAATCATGTCAATTTCGACCACGTTCCGTCTTTTTCATGTCTTGACGTCTGCACCCCTTGGCAGACGACTTCCGGTGTTCACAGTGTCAGCATTTCATGGTCGTAGATGCATTAGATTATAAGTAATTGTAATATGGAGACACCAGGAAACAGCTGAATAAATACTGATGTTCGGTACCCCAGTATATGTCTGATATCAGAAATATATAAAGGCAGATCGTGTTCGTTTCATAATACTGACAGCAGCAAATAAAGAAAGAAAACAAATTTAATTTTAAAGACGTAATTGTCTCGGTATTCATGTCTTTGATACAAATAAAATAATTTAATTGATATCTGTCTTACAGAAATGTGAAGATTTTTTTAAGCTGAGGACCGAACGTTAAAACGGCACATATCGATTGAAGTTTTTGTTGTGTACATTGACACCGGAAGTTCAATGCCGATTAGTCCATCGAAATCACGTGATCTGGCGGACGAAAATAACAGAATTTTGACGGAATGGAAATGATTCGAAACAACCGTATTGTCCAATTATGCAATCTTTTCCCTGAACTAATTGTTATTATTATATTGTGGTCAAGATCTAATTTTATTATTATATTATTGTGGTCAAGATAATTTGTAATTTTGCAATATTTTTCCTGCCAGATGTTTATTTTAACATGCCAATTAGGACAGTGATATTTATCTTTAACCTTAGAATTTTGGAAAACAAAATTAGTATTATATTTGCACTATTAAAAATGATGAAAATTTATGCTATGATACGGTGATGTAATTAAGTTACTGATATTTTCCAATTTGACGGCATTTTGCATTTAGCTACTGAAACAAGTAAAATGTTCACAAAATCGTAGAATAAATCAGTAACCAGCTTGTGTCAATGTAACCAGCGCGCGTGTTCCTTGTAAACTACGTCACAGGATGACGATAAATTACAAATGTCAAAGTCGATAGATTGGTGTCTTAAGTATTTTTCTGGAAAATTGTTTATGTCAACAACAATTGTATAATGTTTATGTTTGTACGCACCACGGTCCTACTGAATTAGATGATACATTGAGAGTATTTGAAGAGTTGTCGATGTCAATTGTGGATTTGACGGACTAACAGTATAACTTCGCTCGCTTGAACTCGAAGGGACTGTCAAAATCTGTTCGAGCTATCGGAAGTTCGAGCCACCAATCGCGAGGTCCCGTAATTTTAGAGAGAAAAAAAATCATGTTCTGAACCGGAACAGTTTCATTACGCTATGATAACCGATGCACAGTAAAATGGGCCTTTCTCGTAAAAAATATTTAATCCTTTAGAAAGTTCTCAAAGACTATGGCTTCTGAATACCTCTTTGGTATCTTCAAACGTACCTTAGAAACCTTTTTTTAACTAAATGTTCACGATCTATTTTATGAACAGGAAATACGAGATCGGGTATTAACACTTGGATCAATATAGGCATAATGCTTGATAATTCGGATATATATTTTTAATAGCCAATTTTCAAATTTTAGCCATTTTCTTTTTTTCCGTTTTTTTTTTTATTTGAATTTGAAGCAATTATATTTGTTTCTTTTGATATTATATACACATATAACCTCATGTGAATCGGAATTTCAGTACGAGTACATTTCAATTTTTTTGGTATTTAGATGAACCCTGAGAGACCAGACAGTTTGATATTATTTGATCCCAGCAACTATAAAAAGAATTAAAAAAAAGCACCCTCAATAATAATAATTCATGTAATAACAATTTTAAATATTGTTTTAATAAACTTTATTACGATTGTAAACATTTGATTGTTTTAATTATTGTCGAGTGTAGGCTCTGCTTGGTACAATCAGCGACACGAGTCTAGGGTTCAATAATCGTTCTTTATTAATCGTAATTAATGGTTAATAATCAATTAATGATAGCTTCGATTATGTTAATTTAAATGGGTGCTCATTACATTCGGTTTACATCTTTATGAAAAATGTCCAAACCAAATGTATTCCTTATTTACCTGGTAAATTTTCAAAACTGTGCAGCAATACAAAAGAGTTACTATGGTTTCAAAGCATACCTTATCTAAATATCCGTATAACCTTAGCTAACTGGACAATATGTATGTTTCCACACTAAAGTAAAAAAAAAGGTGTTTTTTTCATCAATCTAATGCGAGAAAAGGGAGATAAATTAGTTTTGCCACCCTCAACTTTTGGCGGATATTAGTAAATGTTATCCCTCACTTCTGGCTCGGTATTAAATACTCATATCTGCCAATCCATTTTAAAACTCAAAACACATTCTGGCTTCCATGATTTATTTCTTAAACTAAATTGGTATAATTAAATTAACATTGGGTTTTATGATATAACTTTTAAAGTTAAATTATTTTTCATTTTGGAGCTAAAAACTCAGTTTCATTTTTATTATAATATAGCAACAATGCGCCGTCAGAGCAATGATACATATCAATCAATATATATATTATTTTAAAAACTCAGTTTCATCTTCAGAATTTCATATGTGAATATTAGCATTGCATTGGATCACATCCATGTATTTACTTATAAATAATCAATAATGATAAATAATTTGTGTTTCAATAATTTGGAACTTTATTTAGATATATTTGTGTTAATTCAACCAAGTAGGATTGCAATTTATTGTAATTATCTAATGTTATTCACGTTTGAATTGTATTTGGGATTTGTGACATTCCGAACTTTAATCGTTTCTCCCGTCATCGGGCCGTTCATTCTTATGTTTCATTCAACTTCCATGACGGACATTTTCGTGAGAGCAGGATTTCGTTTGAACAATCCACCGTTGTAAGTGTGAATTTATCATCGTAAATGTGTCAATAACATTCCGTTTGATTGCCTCTTTCTATTTGTGAACTGTTTCATATATGAATATTTGACAACGAACTGTTTATTTGAGTAATACGTTTCTACTTTGACTTTCCATTGACTATGATATTGGTAAATGTAAACAATATTGATTTGCGCATTTATTCTATTTGTATAATTATTTCACATATTGTAAAATTGTTTCATTCCTTTTATTTACAGGAATAACCAGATTCACGCACAAATTTACGTACTGTTTACAGTGTCATATTGGATGCGATAATAAATTGACAGTTTACATGCGACTCGTCTCTTAGTTTATTTTCGGCTCATTGGTTGAGACTGTACCCCTGGTTATTCTTAATGCACGAGGCATAATAGTTAATCAACGACAACCTGTTGCGGAATCGTACACAACACACCAGTACACAACACCGCCACTACGACCAATTTTCACAGCTAACAGTACATTATTACAACGTTGAACTAACGTGAAGCATCGTAATTGACTATTATTACTTATCCAGCAACGGAACTGACTGTGTAAAGTGGCTGAAATGAATCCAAGTGAAAATGATAAGCCAGCTGAAGAGGTCCTGAGCCAGGACAGTGATCTTACATCACGTGTCCGTAGTTTCACAGAAAGAGGGACATAACTTTACGTATCACAACGACAAAAGCATGTCGAAACACTTCAATCATTCTGGATTAAATGTGAATCCTTTATTCAGGACATTAGTCAAGCTTCTATGGACATTAACACACTGATGACGCTCCAAGAGCGAATAAATGTGTCTTACGAACGGTACCGTCGACAATCCGACATCTATATGGAGTTTTTGAGATCCTACCGGACAAAAGACAGCATAAGTGATATAGAAGCTCCCAAAGAAATATACTCAAGGCGGCAGAATCTGGTAGACACGTCCATTAAAAGAATAAGAGACTTTTGTGTGTCCCTCTCCGAGACGACATCTATGAAGTCTTTCAGGTCAAAGGCGACTACTCATCACAGCAGGAGTGATTCTGGCACCGCAAGTACAGCCAGACAGAAACGTGCCAAAGCAGCGGCAGCAAAGGCAAAAATTGCTTTCGCTGAGCAACAGACACTCATTAAAAAAAAACAAGCTTCAATGCAAGCCGAACAGGTACAAAAGGAGGCGAAATTACATGCTGAGCAAGCACAAATGGAATCGAAGATAAAAACTGAAAAGGCTAAGATCCAAGCTACAAATGCTGCGCTTGAGGTTGATCTCGATGTATTAGCAACAAAGGGGGAAGCCGCCGCTGCAGAGGCAGAAACTCACGCCTTAGAAGAAGACAAAAATAGAAGCCAGGATCTCGAGGGCGAACTACCGTTGCCCAAAATGGACTCAAATGAACTTGTTCAAAACTACGTTAACCAACAAGCTCAACTGACAGTTTTACCGGAAATGACAAACACCAACATCTTTAAGGACAACCATCATGCAGCAACTACAGCTGGCATTCTGCTGCCACTGCCTACAACTACATCCGCTACTCTAACTCGTCCAAATCTGCTGAACACATTTACTGCAACTTCGGCAAGGAACACGACAACGTATCCGTATGGTCCACTGTACTTTCCATCAAACTATGGAGCGCCAGTCCAGATATCAATGTTTTCACAACCTGTTCACCAGTTTGCTGAGCCACCAGTGATACCTCGTCTGGATAGCAACGCACCCATCTTTGTGCCCTCCGTCGATCATTTTCCAAGCTCGACATTTAAGAGACCTGACAATCATATGGACAGTAATCAGATGTCGGATATGACTAAGTTTCTGTTGCGTAAAGACTTACTTTTCTCTCGCCTAGCCACCTTTAACGACAAGGTTGAATCGTACCATGCCTGGAAAGCCAGTTTCAAAGGCATCATGAGGTACCTGCAGGTTTCGACAGCTGAACAGATTGACCTTCTAGTGAAATGGCTGGGGACCGAGTCCTTGCCTCATGCGGTCAGCATCCGTTCCTCCAACACAGGAAACTTCAAGCGAGGCCTACAACGTCTGTGGGAACGCCTGGATGTGCGCTACGGTTCACTTCAAACGGCGGAAGCATCTTTAAAGGCAAAATTGGCAAACTTCCGAATGATGTCAAACAAGGACACTAAACGTCTTTACGAGCTTTCTGACATTCTGTCTGAGATTGAATCTTACAAAGAAGATAGGAAATTCCAATGTCTACTGGAATATTTTGATTCTTCTTCTGGAATCCGACCAATCGTGGCCAAGCTTCCGTACGCACTACAGGTGAAGTGAACTTCAAGAGCTTCTAGCTACATCGAACGTTATAGAGTGGCGTATCCACCTTTTGTAGAGTTTGTGAGCTTCTTCAGGCAGATAAGTAAAACAAAGGACCATCCTGGATTCATGTACGATCTGGAGACTACAACTAACACAAAAACGCTGGGGAAACAACAATTTCCTACAAAAGGAAGGGTCAGTGTGAATAAAACCACCAGCTATCAGCATGACCAAAGTCAGAGACATGATGGAAATCTAAATTCGCTATATAGATGTATTATCCACAAAACGAAACACTCTCTAGATGAATGTAGAGGCTTCAGGGCGAAATCCGTAGAAGAGCGGAAAAAATTACTGAAGGAAAACAATATTTGTTACAAGTGTTGCGCTTCCAATACACATAAAAGCAGAGACTGTAGTGTCACAATATCATGCAAGGAATGTGGTAGTAAACAACATACTACCGCGCTTCACGTGACAAAAGCTAGTCCACATCCTGGAACTTATTCCTTCACGGCAGCACGGCGGGGAGCCGAGGAGCTCCGATAAATCACAATCTGTTTCCAATGTCAATTCTTCATGTACAGAAGTTTGTAACTCCTACAGTGGACAATCCTGTGCAAAGATACTGAAGTTAATGTATTTCAAAAGGACAATCCGTCGGAGACTCATAAAATGTATGCCATTATGGATGACCAGAGTAATCGATCTCTGGCCTCACCAGCATTCTTTGACATGTTCAATATCTTAGACAAACCTGAAAATTACACACTATCCACTTGCTCTGGTATAATTGCAACGTCTGGAAGACGAGGGAGAGGATTCGTTGTTGAGTCGGTACATCGTGACTTTCATTTGAGTCTACCAACGTTGATAGAATGTGACCACATTCCAGATAATAGAGAGGAAATTCCAACCCCACAAGTTGTACTAATTCACTTTCATCTACATGACCTTGCTGGTACCATCCAACCACTCGACGACAGTTGTCAGATCCTACTTCTCATTGGAAGAGATATCCCTGTTGCGCATCGCGTATTGGACCAGAAGGTGGGGTCAGACAGGGACCCGTATGCACAGCAAGTTACACTCGGCTGGGTAATCGTTGGAGAAACATGTCTAGACAGACAGCACAAGTCTTCTCATTTGAGTGTCATGAGAGCTCATGTCTTGCCGTCGGGGAGACCATCGACTCTGCAGCCTTGTGACAACCAATTTAAAGTAAAGGAGCAACTGTCACGTAATGGGGAAATCGGAGTGCCGTGCAAGCCAGCACATACCCTGGAGTTCAATGTCTTTGAAAGGATCAAAGATGACGACAAACCTGGAATGTCGCATGAGGACAAACACTTCCTAAAACAAATGAACTCTGAATTTAAGAGAGACTCGACAGGAAGCTGGGTAGCTCCCCTACCGTTTCGTTCACCTCGACAATCGTTACCAAACAACAGGGAACAAGCTGTTCAACGGGCGACATATTTAGACTCAAGTCTTAGGAGGAACCTAAAGAAAAGGGAGCACATGGTTGAATTCATGCAGAAAATTCTGGACAACAATCATGCTGAAGTTGCGCCACCACTTCAAAACAATGAGGAATGTTGGTATTTACCGTTATTCGGTGTATATCACCCAACGAAACCTGACCAAATTCGAGGCGTGTTCGATTCCTCCGCAAAATTTAATTGAATATCACTAAACAATGTTCTGCTGACCGGACCAGACTTGTCAAACAGACTTCTGGGTGTACTTCTCCGTTTTCGGAGGGAAATGATCGCTGTAACTGCTGACATTCAGCATATGTTCCATTGCTTCATAGTGCAAGAAAACCATCGCAATTACCTTCGATTCTTGTGGTATAGAAATAACGACCCAGAACAGAACCTTATTGAATACCGGATGCGAGTTCACGTCTTCGGAAATAGTCCGTCGCCTGCCATTGCGACATTGGGACTTCGTAAGGTTGCCCAAAAAGCTGAATCGAAATATGGAAGTCATATCACACAATTCGTCGGAAAAGACTTTTATGTCGACGATGGACTCATTTCGTGTGCCACGTCTAAGGAAACTATAAAGGTCTTGAAAGACACACAGGAAGCTTTAATGGACTTTCGGAACCTTCGTCTACACAAATTTGCATCAAACGATCCTAATGTAATGTCAGCCTTTCCATCCGATGACCTTGCAACAAGTCTGAAAGATCTCGACTTAGAATCGGACGATAAACCATTAGAGAGCAGTCTTGGATTGAACTGGGACTTAAACAGTGACAACGTTCTGTTCCGACTATCATCTGACGACAAATCCGTCACACGAAGAGGAATACTGTCTACAATCAACAGCATCTATGATCCGCTAGGATTTTTGGCTCCTGTAATCTTGCAAGGTAAATTGTTATTGAGGAGATTAGTGTCTGAGACTGTAGATTGAGACGAACCTGTGTCAGACGAAATAGCTACCGAATGGGATATTGGGAAAAACACTCTGAAGGACATTGAAACGTTGAGAATACCACGGACATATGCGCCATATCTCAGCAAAACTCTAACAAAGGAACTTCATGTATTCTCCGACGCCTCAGAAAAGGCTATTGCCGCCGTGGTTTATCTACTAACCACCGACCCAAGCGGCACTAAGCAACTTGGATTCGTTCTTGGACAGTCAAAACTTGCACCTCCCAGGGAACATTCCATTCCTCGCTTGGAATTGTGTGCAGCAGTTCTAGCTGTAGAAGATGCACAGTTCGCACTGGAACAACTAGATTTAGAAATAGACAATGTAAAGTGTTACACGGACAGTAAAGTAGTTCTTGGTTACATAAGTAACGAGACAAGGAGATTCTTCGTATATGTAGGCAATAGAGTAGAACGTATCCGGAAGTTCAGCACCCCTAAACAATGGAACTATGTTCCGCGGATTGCAATCCAGCAGATTCAGCTACAATGACACTCCAGGCTCATGAAATGCATAGTAGCAAATGGCTCCTTGGACCTACACGTTCTCTCTATTGTGAAAATGAGGAAACACATAAAGAGCTCTGCCAGCTTATAGAGCAAGACGGTGACCAAGAGCTACGACCTGCTGTTAAAAGCGCAAAAACCGACACCGTATCTGAACCGAGATGTGATATTGGAACACACCATCTAGAACGATTCTCAGACTGGATGAGACTAGTGGGAACTATCGCATTCCTCAAACGAGTTGCCCGTTTGCGTGGGACTAAATCAAACGACCTTAGTACAGATGTCGAAAGTTATCAAGAGGCCGAAGTGTGTGTCCTGAAATGTGTTCAATCTGAAGCATTTGAAATTGAGATCGATCTAATTCGACAAGGAAAACCATTGAAGGGGAGTCCAATAGCTAACCTCAACCCCTTTATATATGAACATGGTATTTTACGAGTTGGTGGCCGTATTATTAACTCGGACTTGACACTTCGTGAAAAAAAGCCCTTGATTGTACCAGGACGCCACCACATTGCAACTCCTTTAGTTAGACGTTATCACAGTGACTATCACCATCAAGGTCGCCATATCACGGAAGGGGTAGTCAGGGCTGCAGGATTTTGGATAATCGGATCAAAACGCTTGGTGTCATCCATTATTCACAAGTGTATTACCTGTCGTAAACTTAGAGGGAAAACTGAGCAGCAGATTATGGCAGACCTTCCTACCGACCGTGTTGAGCCATCACCTCCTTTTACTAATGTTGGAGTGGATGCCTTCGGACCATGGACAATAGTTTCACGCAGGACACGTGGTGGATACGCCAATTCGAAACGCTGGGCAATTGTGTTTACTTGTCTGGTGACTAGAGCTGTACATATAGAACTTGTTGAGGAGATGAGCTCATCTGCATTCATAAACGCTGTCATCAGATTTACCTTCGTTAGAGGTAAAGTGAAGATACAAACTTTGCAGGCGCTGTAGACGATTTGAAGATTGACGCCATCAACGTCGAAGATGGATCTTCAAGAATCACTTGTACAACTCTGGAACGGTGTGGGAATGCAACTCGCCACATTCTTCCCATATGGGTGGAGCCTGGGAACGAATGATTCGTACCGCTCGACAGATACTTAACTCGATGCTTGTAAGCACTACTGGAAAAACTCTAACACACGACGTGTTGACCACCTTCATGGCTGAGGTATGTGCAATCATAAATTCCCGATCTCTGGTACCAGTATCTACAGATCCTGAATCTCCATTAATTCTGACTCCGTCCATGATCTTGACTCAGAAAACAGATTACGAATTCAATGCCAACGCACTTGGAGAGACTTCTGAGCGTGACTTGTACAAAGCAGAATGGAAGCGTGTGCAAGCCTTATCGAGGATATTCTGGGCTCGCTGGAGTAATGAATACCGATCGGTGCTCCAGCAGAGACAACCATGGACTGACGTTCAGCGTGACATTACCAATGGAGATGTCATCCTTCTCAAGGACAAGAATCTGGAACGAAACCGATGGCCTACTGGGTTAGTCCTAAAAACGTTCGAAAGTTCTGACGGCCATTTTCGGAAAGCTGAAGTGAAAGTAATAGTAAACGGAAAGCCTACCGTATATACTCGACCCATCGTAGATATGATTCTTCTTGTGGAGAGTAACTGTATATAGTGCTTATGGAAATAACTTTAATATTGATATCCAATGAATATCAGACGGGGAGTGTATTGGATCACATCCATGTATTTACTTATAAATAATCAATAATGATGAATAATTTGTGTTTCAATAATTTGGAACTTTATTTAGATATATTTGTGTTAATTCAACCAAGGAGGATTGCAATTTATTGTAATTGTCTAATGTTATTCACGTTTGAATTATATTTAGGATTTGTGACATTCCGGACTTTAATCATTTCTCCCGTCATCGGGCCGTTCATTCTTATGCTTCATTCAACTTCCATGACGGGCATTTTCGTGAGAGCAGGATTTCGTTTGAACAATCCACCGTTGTAAGTGTGAATTTATCATCGTAAATGTGTCAATAACATTCTGTTTGATTGCCTCTTTCTATTTGTGAACTGTTTCATATATGAATATTTGACAACGAACTGTTTATTTGAGTAATACGTTTCTACTTTGACTTTCCATTGACTATGAAATTGGTAAATGTAAACAATATTGATTTGCGCATTTATTTTATTTGTATAATTATTTCACATATTGTAAAATTGTTTCATTCCTTTTATTTACAGATTAACCAGATTCACACACAGATTTACGTACTGTTTACAGTGTCATATTGGATGCGATAATGAATTGACAGTTTACATACGCCTCGTCTCTTAGTTTATTTTCGGCCCATTGGTTGAGACTGTACCCCTGGTTATTCTTAATGCACGAGGCAAAATAAAGATGTTTTTATAAACTAAGCTGTGAATGTGAAACAATTGTGAAAAATAAGCTATATAAGTCTCAAATATATTAGAAAATCTTTTCAACAATAAACCAGGAAATGTTTTTTCCGCTTTAATAGTAAAACATACTCGACAATAGACACTCATAATTGTTATTTTATTGTAACAAACACAAGAGATGACGTGGATTAAATGATTTTAAGTCGCATAACCCGCTATTTTATATTGAAGTGTATTTATCAAGCCAGTAGATTGATTAATCATGTATATGTATGTAAGCACATTCAACCGTACATCTGTCAATTAAATTGCGATGTTCGAGTTTGACATGGTAAAACTCGTGATTTTATTATTGACGGGACCATTTATTGAGTTCGACTGTTCGAGGTATCAGTGTTCGAGCGAAAGAGGTTTTTTAACTTAGAACTATAAGGAAAATTGACGGGACTTTCAAATAAGTTCGAGCCATCCATGGTATTCGAACCATCCGAGTTCGAGGCACCGAAGTTTGACTGTATGTAAATTATTCAACTGTCATATATTTACCTTTTATCTAATAATAATTAAATGACCGACAAGGTATGTGGCTGTAAGCTTAAGTAACACCATTGACATTGAGTTCGTGTCCTGAATTTGACCTAAAAGTGTAAGTTTTACCAAACACTATCGTAAAGGGGTATCACGTGTCAGTTCGGTATAGTTGATCCCCCCCCCCTTAATTTGGGTAGTCATGACATAGCTGACAAATTGCTGAAAGTTATGATAAACTTTAATAGCTCAAATAAAATTACATTTTTATTATCTATATGATTTTAAGGGTACATATTTTGAAAATAGGTTTGTGTTATTATAAAATGCTTTGAATCAAGATATGTTATCAACATCACATTTGCATCTTCAGAAGATGCTTAAAAATGTAAACCTTATCGTGATCAAAATGTAACTTATAAATTATCTTGTTAAAAAAGTGGACTATGAGGGTAGTCAGAACTGTGGGGGAATTTATGTCATAAACTAAGACATACTTCTTTTATTTTCAGTTTCAAAGCTTAACCCACTCAGGTTTGATCTAACTTCTATGTGTTCGTATTTTGGTCGGTTTTAATAAGAATAATTGATGCCAAATACATTGCAATAGAAAACATGGAATATGCAAAAATAACACAGTTTCCTTTATTTAAGACAAACGCAAAGACTTCGCTTGACCAATAGTCAACTTCCCTTTCAACAGTAGCAATATTCCAGCATCACCAGTGTATGGAATTTACACTTCACAACTCATACGTTATTCCAGAGCCTGTACCCAGCACAGTATTTTTTCTGGACAGAGCTCAGCTGCTGACGCAAAGAAGGCTATGCTGTCCAATGTTGATTGCACATCTTTGTTATTTTTCTGTGTTGTGTGTTTTGTTTTGTTTGTCTCCGTCCTGTGTCTTGTGTACCAGATCTTGCCAGTTTCTGTCGATTTGCCATTCTTGATTTTCCCTTCGTTTTCTCTAGCGTTTATTTACAGATACATTGTTTGTGAATGAGGAAAATGGATAAAGCAAAAATGGACAGAAATATCTGTTAAAGGCTTATGATTATTTCACTTTACAACATGTTTCTGTCTAAATTTCGTAAGACTGTTACATTTATTGGTGACTGTACTTCCAGACAAGGCTTGAGTTAGTTTCTACGATTTTTCGATTGATCTAGCACTAAAACCTCAATCAATTCAACTCACTTGACATACAAAAACATCCACTAGCTTACTGTGGAAAATATAGGCATGACAGCATCATTTCACTAAGAGAGGAGATTTGGGTGCACGACAGTGTTTAATCCAGCCACTTTCTACCCATTTTTGTTTCTTCTATCTACCATTTTTCGATTACACGTAGTAACTGTTCCGACAGTGTGGAATTGTTTGTTTTTGGTTTTCATTTTATCATTCACGGCTTTTGATTACCTCTTTAGTATCTTCAAACTTTTCTTTTCATGCAATTAACCGTATCGGTGGTGCAATGGTTAGCGTGCTCGCGAAGAGTGCAGTAGATCGTGAGTTCGAGCCCGGTCGGGTCAAACCAAAGACTAAAAATTGGTATTTGTTGCTTCTACGCTAAACACGTAGCATTAAGGAGAAAGAGCAAAGACTGCCTGGCTCGGAATCAGGATATTGTGTTCGAGCGGGGCGACATGTCTCTGCGGGGACTGTTGTTTCGGTGAGCTAGCACTATGAAAACAAATTGCTGCGTTGTCGTTAAACAACAATCATTCACCCACTCACTCATTTCTAATGCAATTCGTTCCCACATGTCAACAACGAATGTCAATTATCAATGCGGTGATTGCTTTGCATAGCTAAGTTGATATAGCTGAAATATTGTTGGAAGTTGTGTTAAAACAGAAGAATGTATCTTAATAATCAGTTACATGGTCTTCTAGAACTATTACCAACTGATATATTGAAGCTGAAAATTCTCCACACATTGATATGTTGTAGTGGACAATGAACGATGCAATCTTCTATTTTAAACTTGATTACGTCGACCTATTACAGTGGCATGTTTGGATATACCTGTATAAAGGAACCGTCCCCTTCCTCAGTCATTCCACATACTAGCCATGAAAACAAATAAATATCACTGGTTTTTCACGATCTATTTCGGAATGTAATTTTTTATACCTTTGTACTGTTTCCTGTATTTTACATGAATCTTATTAATACTAATATGTAATTATTATTAAAACTAATATAAGGTTCTCCTCCCTCAGGCATAGGTGACCTTAGTCGATTTTTGCGATCTTGATGAGGCCGGCCCTTTCGTTTACGTGCTCCTAAAACTTTTAAATTACAAGTGTATGTGGCTTTCCAACCTTTCGACTTTGAGCGTACCTGATTGAGCGTATTCCTCAAACGCGTCGTACGCCCTAAATTTGATATCTACATTTTTATTATTATCAATACTAATATACTATTCTTGTCTTCTTACATAACAAATGAATTATATTTGGGATTTGTGACATTCCGGACTTTAATCGTTTCTCCCGTCATCGGGCCGTTCATTCTTATGTTTTATTCAACTTCCATGACGGGCATTTTCGTGAGAGCAGGATTTCGTTTCTACAATCCACCGTTGTAAGTGTGAATTTATCATCGTAAATGTGTCAATAACATTCCGTTTGATTGCCTCTTTCTATTTGTGAACTGTTTCATATATGAATATTTGACAACGAACTGTTTATTTGAGTAATACGTTTCTACTTTGACTTTCCATTGACTATAAAATTGGTAAATGTAAACAATATTGATTTGCGCATTTATTCTATTTGTATAATTATTTCACATATTGTAAAATTGTTTCATTCCTTTTATTTACAGGATTAACCAGATTCACACACAGATTTACGTACTGTGTACAGTGTCATATTGGATGCGATAATAAATTGACAGTTTACATGCGACTCGTCTCTTAGTTTATTTTCGGCCCATTGGTTGAGACTGTACCCCTGGTTATTATTAATGCACGAGGCATAATACGGATGTTTTCATCAACTAAGCTGTGAATGTGAAAAAATTGTGAAAAATAAGCTATATAAGTCTCAAATATATTAGAAAATCTTTTCAACAATAAACCAGGAAATGTTTTTTCCGCTTTAATAGTAAAACATACTCGACAATAGAAGACACTCATAATTGTTATTTTATTGTAACAAACACAAGAGATGACGTGGATTAAATGATTTTAAGTCGCATAACCCGCTATTTTATATTGAAGTGTATTTATCAAGCCAGTAGATTGATTAATCATGTATATGTATGTAAGCACATTCAACCGTACATCTGTCAATTAAATTGCGATGTTCGAGTTTGACATGGTAAAACTCGTGATTTTATTATTGACGGGACCATTTATTGAGTTCGACTGTTCGAGGTATCAGTGTTCGAGCGAAAGAGGTTTTTTTACTTAGAACTATAAGGAAAATTGACGGGACTTTCAAATAAGTTCGAGCCATCCATGGTATTCGAACCATCCGAGTTCGAGGCACCGAAGTTTGACTGTATGTAAATTATTCAACTGTCATATATTTACATTTTATCTAATAATAATCAAATGACCGACAAGGTATGTGGCTGTAAGCTTAAGTAACACCATTGACATTGAGTTCGTGTCCTGAATTTGACCTAAGAGTGTAAGTGTTACCAAACACTATCGTAAAGGGGTATCACGTGTCAGTTCGGTATAGTTGATTCCCTTCCCCCTTAATTTGGGTAGTCATGACATAGCTGACAAATTGCTGAATGTTATGATATACTTTAATAGCTCAAATAAAATTACATTTTTATTATCTATATGATTTTAAGGGTACATATTTTGAAAATAGGTTTGTGTTGTTATAAAATGCTTTGAATCAAGATATTGTACCAACATCACATTTGCATCTTCAGAAGATGCTTAAAAATGTAAAGCTTATCGTGATCAAGATGTAACTTATAAATTATCTTGTTAAAAAAGTGGACTATGAGGATAGTCAGAACTGTGGGGGAGTATATGTCATTAACTAAGACATACTTCTTTTATTTTCAGTTTCAAAGCTTAACCCACTCAGGTTTGATCTAACTTCTATGTGTTCGTATTTTGATCGGTTTTAAAAAGAATAATTGATGCCAAATACATTGCTATAGAAAACATGGAATATGCAAAAATAACACAGTTTCCTATATTTACGACAAACCCAAAGACTTCGCTTGACCAATAGTCAACTTCCCTTTCATCAGTAGCAATATTCCATCATCACCAGCATATGGAATTTACACTTCACAACTCATACGTTATTCCAGAGTCTGTACCCAGCACAGTATTTTTTTCTGGACAGAGCTCAGCTGCTGACGCAAACAAGGCTATGCTGTCCAATGTTGATTGCACATCTTTGTTATTTTTCTGTGTTGTGTTTTTTGTTTTGTTTGTCTTCGTCCTGTGTCTTGTGTACCAGATCTTGCCAGTTTCTGTCGATTTGCCATTCTTGATTTTCCCTTCGTTTTCTCTAACGTTTATTTACAGAAACATTGTTTGTGAATGAGGAAAATGGATAAAGCAAAAAGGGACAGCAATATCTGTTAACAGCTTATGATTATTTCACTTTACAACATGTTTCTGTCTAAATTTCGTAAGACTGTTACATTTATTGGTGACTGTACTTCCAGACAAGGCTTGAGTTAGTTTCTACGATTTTTCGATTGATCTAGCACTATAAAACCTCAATCAATTCAACTCACTTGACATAAAAAAAACAACCACTAGCTTACTGTGGAAAACATATGCATGACAGCATCATTTCACTAAGAGAGGAGATTTGGGTGCACGACAGTGTTTAATCCAGCCACTTTCTACCCATTTTTGTTTCTTCTATCTACCATTTTTCGATTACACGTAGTAACTGTTCCGACAGTGTGGAATTGTTTGTTTTTGGTTTTCATTTTATCATTCACGGCTTTTGATTACCTCTTTAGTATCTTCAAACTTTTCTTTTCATGCAATTAACCGTATCGGTGGTGCAATGGTTAGCGTGTTGCGAAGAGTGCAGTAGATCGTGAGTTCGAGCCCGATCGGGTCAAACCAAAGACTATAAAATTGGTATTTGTTACTTCTCCGCTAAGCACGTAGCAATAAGGAAAAAGAGCAAAGACTGTTTGACTCGGAATCAGGATATTGTTTTCGAGTGGGACGACATGTCTCTCCGGGAACTGTTGTTTCGGTGAGCTAGCACTATGAAAACAAATTGCTGCGTTGTCGTTAAACAACAATCACTCACCCACTCACTCACTTCTAATGCAATTCGTTCCCACATGTCAACCACGAATGTTTATTATCAATGCGGTGATTGCTTTGCATAGCTAATATGTTTATTAGATTTTTAATTGTGTAGCAATAGTTCATGTGTTCGTTCATGAAATACATAAAGTCAATGGCAATGGCGACCAATGTACATAAATAGAACTTATATATCTAATATATTATTATGCTTTCTGTAAATTTCTTCTGTAATATAAGTGCATACGATATTTTTGCATATATCACAAAGAATTATATAGCGTTGATATACTATGCGAAAATAGTACATCTACTATGTCAGTTTCACGCGGGGAAGGTTTTGTTTTCAGCTGTCTGTCAAGCTATATATTGCTAGTCCACGTGCAAAGGGGCGGATCCAATCTGTCAATCTATCATGGTCGGCTATTATTCATGTTACTGTTTTTTAATACTTGTTATTGTTGTTAATTAAACATCAAACTTCAAAAATCTTTATATTTTTAAAGCCTTTAATGAAATAAAGAATATTCTCGAACTTTCAAGACTATCTGATCCAATATATTAGTCACCAATAATCAGGACCTCCTTTATTGTAATACAGGGTGACCCAAAATAACCGAACCCATAAAAATGTTAATTAATCCTACATAGGTCCATCAAATGTCTGCAAATTTGGTAGACTTAAACTTCAGCCTATGGATGATCTTTCCACAACGTTTTAGCAATCTGAGTCAGTTTGCATATAATTTGTATGTTCTTTCCAAAATGTGCTCCAAATGGCATCCTCGGCGTTGACGACACACTTGCATACGTCGCGCAAAATGGTCAATGACACATTCCTTCTATGGGATTTCCCTGAACTTTGTTGTGATTGCTGCCTTCAGTTCACCAATTGTTTGAGTATTGTTCTCATACATATTATCCTTGAGATACCCCCATAGATAAAAATCTGGGGGGTTCAAGTCTGGTGAATCGTCATTTGACCTCGTTCTGATGTAAACAAACATGGATTCAGAGGTAAGCGCATGCATTTTCCTTTGTTGAATATTCCGATATTCCTTTCGTTCAGCGTTTGTAATAGTGGCAATAATTGATAATTAGATTTATAAGTTAGTATATCAGCTCAAATCATGTTTGTAATCTATCAATCTATAAAGGTCAGTTGCATACGGAGAAAGCGAGATCAAATTAAAGGCTTGCAAGACCATCATAAATCGATGGTAATTTTCGTTCGCAAGAGGCGAAAATTGGTACGATAGACTGTTTAATGTGAAATATTTACCTTTATTTCATCATTTTAAAGCTATTTACCAATTTCCAAAACATATAATTGTTTTGGTCAAAAACTTAGCTAATGCAGCTTTAAAAAGAAAAAACATACACTTCCCTCGTCATTTGATAATATATACGCCTCCAACAGTGACTATTCTTTCGTATTTCGAACTATGTGCGGTCTACCTTTCATCGTGTACTTTTGAATGATCGGAAGATCATAAATCTCCTTTTAAGTTAATGATTATACTAATATCACATCGTACAGAATTAAACGTGCAATAATTCCACCCCACACACCACACGTTACTTTGTTTCATGTCCTACACGTGCATTCCAACAACTTTCCGAGATTAAACACACTAAATTACGTACACACTACGCCTGTTGATCCAATATATCTCAAAATGCGGAGGACAGTGGATTATCTTAATAAATAAGCGAATTTGGTGTTGTTAAATAAAAGGGCTTGTTTTTAACTACACAAAATAATGATAAATTCAATAAATCAATTTACCACCAAAATAATGCATTGAAACAACAATGTGCCTTTATTTCAGGGAGAGTTTGAAGATACCAAAGAAGTATTCAGAATCCGTATATCGAAGAAGAAGAAGAAGAAGAAGAAGAGACAACACAATTGCCAAAAGAAAATGAACAAAGGGACAAACAACGATCTACAAAACAAACATATAAAACTAAAGACCGAGTAACGCTAAACCGACTAAAACCCGCAAGTGAAATCAGGTGCTCCGGAAGGATAAGCAGTTCCTGCTCCAATAGTGACACCCGTTGTGTTAATCTAGTTACAAACCCGGTGATAAGTCATGAATGAGGAAAGGACCGGGAAGTGCTTACGACAAGTGGAACATATCCGAGGTCACGTGTGAGAAGATATTCCATAACGGTCAACCACGTCATGGTGGCGAGCATAACACTTTCGAAATGATGACTTCAACTTAACTAAGAGGAACCCGTGGTTCAGTAGCTTCCTTGTTAGCAGCAATTCTAAATCAAGGAAATCCTGATAAGAACCACAAGCTCTGGAATATCGTATCAACTGAGAGATATATACTCCATATGTTGGTGCTGCTGGAATGTTGCTACATATGAATAGAAAGTTCACAATGGGAAAATTGAAAGCATCTCTTTTGTCATAAAGTTTAGTTCTTAACCGCCCCTCACTGACAATTTCGAGGTGTATGTCAAGGTATGAAGCAGACCCATCTGTGGCTGTGGTATCCTTTATTTCAAGTTCAATGTGATAGATGCGATCAACGAAATCACCAAACCTAGAATTATTTAGTAAAAGGACATCATCTATATAGCGGAACGTGAAATTAAAGAATCGGGCTAGTTTCTTTTCGTTTTTCTTGAGAAGCCCCTGTATGGAGTATGCCTCATAATCTGAAACTCTGCTTTGGCATTTGGCAAACCCAGCAATATAGCGCTGTTTGAAAAGACACTTGTGTAATTTAGGAATCCAATAGAGTGATGGTAAATCTGGTTCTTCATCTTTGGTTGAAATTAAGGGAACAGAAAACAGACCTATGATTGTCCAGGATTTCCTCTTTCGTATGTGTCGTCGGGATATATGTGGAGCTGCCAAGTGGATTGTCAATACCTAATTCCTTTATCAAGCAGTCTATGTAATGTGATTTACACACAAAAACAATATTGTTAGGGGCCTAGTCGGCGGAGACAATAGCATATTTGCCATGAAGGAAAGACAGGTGAAGCAACATTTGATTCTATAAAGATTGACGTAGAGCGAGTGCTCATAGACCCACTGAGTTTTTAATTCTAATCTGTATAAGCGACCTCACACTATTCACTCATTCGGAAAGAGTCTCTAAATCCTCCTTTTCACGTTTTGCCCATTGTCTGGCATAATCCATGAGTATTTTAAAGTTATGTTTCCAGTTGATGGATTTAGGATTACGATATTTATGCACTTTGTCGAACACCTCTCGTAGAGTGGTGTTGTTGATAATTTAAAGGTCACCAGTTATAACGTGGTCAGTCGCATTATATATGAATGGGGAACTTGCACAGATGCAATCAGGAGGCTTAGATTTGAAATCGTCAAGATTGGGATCATGCAACACGTGTTTGTGATTAAAAATTGTTGATGCTATTGGCATGGTATAAGCATACGGAATTACAGGCACGGACTGATCCTTAAAATATGGTGGAATTTTTGATTTTACGGATTTGTGATGAAGGATATTGCCTTAGTAAATGCCATCAAAGCCTTTGTTGGCAAACGACAGTTTCAGAAAGGAACATTTGACTATTTCATCTTCTTTAATACCAATCGGTTTGAAAAGTCTGTGACCTTCAATATCCAAGACTAATGCAGTAAGTTTATATTCATTTTAATTAGGATTTGTACCATTGTTTACCAAGCATGAATTGTACAAGGCATGGAGTTTTGAAAGTGGTAGTGAAAATAGTTGCGAGCAATATCTTTATAATTGTAGACTAGGATTTGCATTATTCAATGCTTAGCTTAAACAGGGTTTAAGGTTATTTAAACCCAAGCTTAAACCGAGTTTATTTATTTGTGTTTAGTGAATAACAATACTTTAAAACTCAGTTTACACTTAAACCACCTTTATATGTACCAGCCAACAAGTCAGACCAATTACGCCGTCCATCAAACAAAATAATACTGAATCATCACCGGATTTTTTAACTAGATTAACACAACGGTTGAAACTAGTGGAGCAGGTACTGCTTACCCTTCCGGAACACCAGAGTTCACCCCCGGTTTCTACTGGGATCGTGTTACTCGTTTGATGTTTATGTTTTGTAGATCGTTGTTTTTCCTTTTGTCTTTTGGTCATTGTGTTGTCTGTCCTTCATCGATTTACGGATTCTGATTACCCCTTTGGTACATTAAAACTCATCTTATGTAAAGTTGGGTGCAGGTGTGCATTTGGAGTTTGAAAAACATCCACATTAACATACTTCCCTTAGCATGAAAACACATACCCATTCATATACTTGCAGTACGAAAATCAGTATGCAGCTAAGAGTTACCTATTTATATATTTGAGCAAAAACTAATTCTAAAGTTTATATAACGCCTTATATACTTATATAAGTTTACATATTAAGTTGATATAACTGAAATATTGTTGGAAGTGGTGCTAAAACAGAAGAATGTATCTTAATAATCAGTTACATGGTCTTCTAGAACTATTACCAACTGATATATTGAAGCTGAAAATTCTCCACACATTGATATGTTGTAGTGGACAATGAACGATGCAATCTTCTATTTTAAACTTGATTACGTCGACCTATTACAGTGGCATGTTTAGATATAACTGTATATAGGAACCGCCCCCTTCCTCTGTCATTCAACATATTAGCCATGAAAACACATAAGTATCACTGGTTTTTCACGATCTATTTCGGAATGTATTTTTTCATACCTTTGTACTGTTTCCTGTATTTTACATGAATCTTATTAATACTAATATGTAATTATTATTAAAACTAATATAAGGTTCTCCTCCCTCAGGCATAGGTGACCTTAGTCGATTTTCGCGATCTTGATGAGGCCGGCCCTTTCGTTTACGTGCTCTCAAAACTTTTAAATTACAAATGTATGTGGCTTTCCAACCTTTCGACTTTGAGCGTACCTGATTGAGCGTATTCCTCAAACGCGTCGTATGCACTAAATTTGATATCTACATTTTTATTAGTATCAATACTAATATTCTATTCTTGTCTTCTTACATTAACAAAGGATAACTTTATTGTGTTATTTTTAAAACTACTTTGTTGAAAACGGTATACTTTTTTTACCTTTTTTCGATACAGATATTTAAATATAGGGCTAAAATAACATATATGCCAGTTCGGGCATTACATTTTGACACAGCATAGTTAGCGTCTTATTTCTTGTTAGATATATTATTTATACTAATCTATTAGTCACACCATCTTATGTAACTTGCTCACATTGATCAACACAGAACATAATGGGGGCAATCATGCTGGTCGATGTTAAGTGGATATTTACATTTTCTTATAGTGTACATTCATATTTACATTAAAGAGAGTTATAAATAATAACAGAGATTGACATAATGCAGCTAATTCTTTGGTTATGATGTGTTTGATAATTAGATTTTCTCTTCAAATGCACTTGTCAATAAATGCTGTTTTTTTATATTCAAGATGTATAAGAAGTGATGTCCCTCACCATTTTGATAGATATGTTGTCCATTCTTTGGTTTTCTGTGTGGTGTTTTGTAGATCGTTGCTTTTCTTTTGTTAATTGTATAATCTTCGTCGAATTATGGCTTTTGATTGCCCTTTGGTCATGGTCGTCATAACAGCATCACGGGCCTCCGGGCAAAGCAATGCACTGGGGTCCATACCTACGCAACCACTCATAGGAATAAAACTGTAAATGTATATAAAATTAAACATATATACATACAGTATACAACATACATAGATAAGCATGGGGCCTCTATGCTCGTGGGCCCCGGGTAACAGCTCAGCGTGCCCATGTGTTAAGACGGCGCTGAATACACACCTCTCCTACATCCCTCCAATGTTAATGTTTAAGATTTACAGACCACGCTGGACGCAATGTGATGATAATACCCTACATGACCTTTCGGGTCTGGTCATGGTGAGGTAAGCGTTGATCCATGTGCATTTTGTATAAACATGTAGTGTATATGCACGGGCTACCAAATAGTCTCAAAACTTGATAGCGTAAAATAGTTAAAGCATTTAGTTTTGCAGTTTCTAAGAAAAAAAAAAAAATATTAATATGAAAAGATATGGATAACAGATGACGGACACTAAATGATAATACTTCAATTGGCCGTTTTGGCCAGTTGAACTTAAAAACATGCTTACTTTCAAATAGGTAATCATCATAAAAATATTCAAAAACCACAAGGAATAAGGTTTGGTAAATAAGAAAGAGTAATGAAGTGAGAGGTTGTTGTTTAACGTCAAACGAGCAATATGAAGAACTTGTTATTTCCAAGAACTCTGGTAAACCTTACAAAAATACTAATTTTGACAAAGAAGACATTTTGGCAAATCACAAGTCATTCATGTCATCAATGAATATTCCGATAAATGAAGGAAATTGTGAATTATCTACTTTATATTGGATACCAAAATGTCAGAAGAATCAATATTTAAACAGATATATTCCCGTTCTTCTACTTGTTCGAAAAAAGAACTATCTATAACTATGGCTAAAATTTTGCATGCAGTCAAAGGAGGACTACAATCACACTGTAACAAAGTATATTCACGTGGTAACATCAATCAAAAGCACCGCATAATGGATAGCGTGCTCGCCTCGAGTGTAATAGATCGTGGATTCGAGCCCCGATCGGGTCAACCAAGCACTATAACATTGGTATGTGTTGCTTCTACGAAAAGCACGCAGCATTACGGAGAAAGAGCAAAGACTGGTTGGCTCGGAATCAGAATAATGTGTCCGAGTGGAGTGGCATGTCTACCCGCTGACTGTTGTTTCAGTGAGCTAGCACTATAAAAATGCAACTCAGTGTCTTGGTCTAGAACAAAGTGGACCTCATCATCATCCTATTGCTAATTAACTTGTTCTCGCCATGATATAGCTGAAAAATTGCTGAATTGGCATTAAGCAACAATCACTCATTCACTCAATCAATCAAAGTGGATACTGAAAGAAGAGGATAATTTTAATTCTCGAAAATTTCATCTAGCCAAATATTAGACTTTCTTACCTTCTACACTTTCATTTCCTCTTTAAAGTAAATTATTCACAACGCATTTTACTTTAAAAAATAGTGGCAATGTTACAAGTTTATAGTATTGGGTCACGAATTAACTTATTTTGTCAAGCACGAAACGAAAGGTAAAGGGTGCAACACATAAAATGAGGTCATCAAAATGTTGAAGTTCCTTATCGATAACATATATTTGTCGAGTTCGAATGGCACATTTTTCAACAAATCATAACTAGGCATCCCTATGGGAATAAACTATGCCCCTCTCCTCTCCAACTTTTTCTATTCTCCTATGAGTCTGGGTTTATGCAAAAACTTATCAAAGACAAAGATAAAGTAAAGAGGCTTAAGCCTTTAATCTCACTCCCAGGTATATTGATGGTGTTCTGCCAATTAATAATACGATCTTTGCTAACTGGATTCCATTAATAGAGATTTCTCAATAACTGACGAACGAACGTATCTTCCCGTAACATAACGAAACACTGTTAATTTACGTAAAGATCTTTTGAGGGAGACCTTATTGCAACATTTGTCTTCAATTGTTCATTGGGTGTAATTGATTAGATATATATTTTTTTCATTTCGGTGTTTAAAACAGTTAAAAATGAATATCACTGGCCAAATAATGGTTTCACAGTGACATTACAGTCTGCATACAAAATACTTATTTTCCTCAAACGCTATTTATAGATATACTTCAAGGAGGGGTTCTTTTCATTTTTTTTTTAATATTTCTGATTGAAATTTTCGCACAAATAAATAATTTTGCCAGACTGTTCTAGTTAAAGGCCTTTATCAAGCAGAATCATACAGTTTACATGCAATGCAAAATATTAATTGCAAACCCCATTGACTGTCTAGAATATTTTATTTTTTTCTCGATCAACAGTTCAGAAGCTAGAAAACAATATGATGAATATTGTCTGTCAATCATGCAAACAATAACTTATGCACATGACAGAACGCATTTTCAAGGCACCGGATGGATACTTCCCTTTGATATAAGAGAATGGAACTGATAGAAGTTGACAGTTTAATATGGGTGCACAAGGGGAAACTTTATATGATTTATGAAATGTGATGTGAATTTTAGGGATCTTCAGATTCAAATCCATTAATCTATTTTTCTACACTTGTATGCATATTATACATATGTATGTTTCAACTAATAGTAATGTTATTTTAAAATATTTCCACTTTGTTTTACCAGATATAATCAACATTCACTTGGAAACAACAATTTTAGGTTAATAGGATACACTTATTTAATAGCTATAAGGACAAGAACAAGTTTATTTACACCGAAAAGCCAACTATTTCTGTACACGACGAAAAAGTTCGTAAACGTAGTTAGTGTCGATAGGGACATTAATTGTGATATTGTGCTATAACCAGTAAAAAAGGTGTTTTAATCAACTGTAATTAGATGCAATAAAAGTAGTTGTAAGATACAATCCTTGAATGAGCAATTTATATAATTACGTCCTTAATAATACAATTGCATTTTTATCCAATAAAATCTAATTCACAACTTGTTTAGCATCCACTGAAAAAATATTTGCACACATGACTTAGATAGCAACAGGGGTTCAGCAGTAAGGAATAAGGGTAATAATAAAATTACCGAACTCCGAGCAATCTTATAAAGGGAAAGTCAAACCTCATAAGTATATAAACAGACAAAATCAGTCAACAACCGGAAAACTGTGAAAACCGTAATGACCCTTACCTGGTACAGGCATTTCTAAAGAAATGGTGGGTTGAATCAGATTTTAAAGCGCCAAAACCTCCCGCTTTCATTACTGCTCAAAGGTTCCGACTGTCACTATAGCAGTATCTATAACAATACTGGAACAAAATATGAGGATAGAAAGGAGGATAAAAAGACAAATATGCATAATCATGAATTTCAAGCAATAAATGATTATATTGTGGTAATAACAACCGCATTATTTGCTTACCGAAAATACATAATTTACTGTATATTTGAATCGATGTAATAGATTATTAATACAAAATTCCCAAAAGAAAGTTGCATTGCACCATTCGATACCTAATATGGTAATATCATTCAGACGGTTTTGACATTGTCATCACACAAAATAATAAATAAATAAATGATTTAATTAATTTAAAAAAATTAAATAATAGATAAATAAATAAATAAATAAATAAATAAATAAATAAGAAGATATTAAAAGCAAGAAGAAACAAACTGCAGCTGGTAATTTTAGGAAAATAAAATTATACGTTAATGTTATATCTTAGCCATATAGTACTTTGATGTGACGTCTGTTACGAATTCTTCGCCTCTTTTTGTTTGTTTGTCATGTCTTATTTATGTTGCTTTTGTTATTGTGTATATTGGTGTCATACACGGATTGAATATATAAGTACCATGACAGGTGTTTTCAATGAAGCAGGAACTGCTTACCATTCGCGAGCACCTTGGTTCACCTCCAGTATTTGCTTGGGTCCGTCTTTTAAATTTTGGGTGTTGTGCTGTAATTTTGTTTTTGTTTGTTTTCTTTGACTTCGTCTTGTGTGCCCAGTGTTTCCAGTGTCTTTGGATTGTACGTTCATGATTGCCCCTTCGATTTTCCCTAATGTTAACAATCTGATGAACATTAAAAAGAAAAATTGGATAATACGAAGATTTAGGTATGAATAAGATGACAGTATTAGTCTATTTGATTATTATTTCTGTTAGAAAATACATATATTGCTGAGTCATTAAATACAATCAACATTAATCCACTAAAGGGTAGAGCTTCATTTACCCCCGGTTTTGAACAGCGGCCTCGGACGATTTTGATTGCATTGCTGCTGATATCCGTTCCTTTCCTTATTCATGACTTATCACCCGGCTTGTAAACACGACGATTGCCACAAGTGGATCAGGAACTGCTGACCCTTCCGGAATACCCTAGTACATCCCCGGTTTTTGGTAGGGTTCGTGTTGTTCGATCTTTAGTTTTCTGTGTAATGCTTTGTAGATCGTTGCTAGTCCTTTTGCCTTTTTCATTGACCATTATATTCTTTGTTCTTTTTGATTGACGGTTTCTGATTACCCTTTTCGTATCTTCGAACTCTTCTTTCAATTCATTAAACAATGGCCCCCAAAACCTTTGCAATTGTAATGATTTACAGCAAATAAAATGCGCTCCAACTGTATCAAAAGATGTTTTATCAAAATCAACACATAACCTGCCAATAATGTTGTATATATCTGTTCTATCTACCTAGTCAATTGTAAATCGGGTATATTCTATCAGGATTTCCTTGATTGAGGGTGGCTGCTAACAAGGAAGCTACTGAACCAAGGGTTCCTCTTGGCTAAGATGTACATGACTTGGTTGATCGCTATGGAATATATGTGTCTTAAATGACCACGTATATATGTTCCACTTGTCGTAAGCACTTCCCGGTCCTTTCGCCATTCATGACTTATCAGCGGGTTTGTAACTAGATTAACACGACGGGAGTCACTAATGTAGTAGGAACTGCTCACCCTTCCGAAGCACCTGAGTTCACCCCCGGTTTTTAATGGAGTTCGCGTTACTCGATCTTTAGTTTTATGTGTTTGTTTTGTTGATCGTTGTTTGTCCCTTTTATCTTTTTCCTTTTCGCCATTGTGTTGTCTGTTCTTCTTCGATTTACGGATTCGGATACCCCTTTGGTATCTTCAAACACATCTCAAATATCAGATGTCTTACACAACCCTATAGCAATAAATCTAGCAAGGCGTGCTTTATTCAATTTACCATTTGTAGAAATATGTTTGAAATGCATCATGAACTGGCAACTGCATGTATTTAAAAATCTTCAAGACATCCATGATCTATCCATGCAATTCGCCATTGGAGACATTGTCTAGATCACTAAATATTGTATTCATTAATTGTTTTTCATCATTTAAGTAGATATCTTTATGTACTTCATTTATGATAGGGTTAAATGGGGAATGTATAGAGTTGTTGTGCACTAAACATTTCAGGATGATAATAAAGATAAGTGTACACTATTGTATATATAAAATATGTGTATAAAGGGTATCGATTCTGCATCTTTTTACTATATTTATATTTGATTTTGGAATTGTTCCATCAGTGAGGTATTTTTTTTTTTCATTTTATTATAAGTATTAACATCAACGTTAAACAGATGTTTCCTCTGGAATACTAATAAAGAACATAATAAGAGGCTACATTAAAAAAAAACGATACAAAGGGACAAACATACATTCACCAATCCCAAAATAGGACAATAAGGCACCCAATGATATACAAAGCACTACACAAGGAAAACAACCCCTAAAGATCGAGCAACATGAAACCCAGGTCCTCCAGAAGAGTAGTCAGTTATTGTTCTACCAGTAGCACCAGTCGTTTTAACTTTAATCTACATGAAAATTATCTAATATGGTGATCGTGTTTTACACCAATATACGTAAATAGAAATAACATAAAGAAAACATGAACCCCATGCAAAACAAATGGGGGTGTGGGGAGTGGGGGTGGGGAAAGGACTACCACCCGAACATCATTGTCAGTCATCACAAGACTGCATTCTAATTAGACAAAATGAATAAAAGGAATCGTACCTAAAAAAGAGGGTGAACCAAGATTGTTCGGAAGAATCAGCAGTTTATGTATGCAATACATACAGTAAACTATTATGAGATGCGTCCTGATGTTCAACAATGTTCGTGTTTTTGCATTGCACGGTGATGACATTCATCATGTAGGTGAAGCAGAAACTGACTGGCTTCATCTTCGTTTTTTGTTGGATTGCGTGTCGTTCACGATTTAGTTTTGTTTGTGATAAATTTGTGCATATACTGTTGTTGTTTTGTTATCCGAATTGTCCTCTTAATTAAAACTGGGTTACTCGTCCAATGTCTAGCTTCATACTCAGAAAGAAATGAGTACTCAGAATTACGTCAGAGATGCGTGTTCAATGTGGATTTATTGAACAGTGACTACTCAGAATTACGTCAGAGATGCGTGTTCAATGTGGATTTATTGATATATTTCCAAGGAATTGTTTCAGGATGATAGAGTAAATAATACTTTTCAACTTAGTTGATTTTTATTTGAATATATCATTTATATTGTGCATACAACACAAAGCATTGCTGTGTGATTCTTGTATGGAGGACATCTCAAACTGCCACACGTGGTCCTCACAGGATAAAATAGAGCAACATTCTGATTTCTTGTATCATTATCTACTGGTTCAGCATCTTTGTCCACGCAAACAAAATCTTTGTTGTTGTGACTCTTGTGTTCAGTCATAAGAAACCCTGTATATTCTGACTTCCAACCACGATAGCATGTCTGTTTTCCTGAAATAAAATAGTTATGCATAATTTTACTCTTCATTTCTGATTATGTTGATACATGCACATTGAATCGTAAAAACAACTTCAGTCTCGACAAATAATTGACATCATCACCCACCATTCAAATAGTAGACAATAAATACTTCCCTTTAGTATTATGCTAATAATATTAAACAATTATTGACTTTGGAATAGGTTGCTATCTGGATTTATCAACCTGAAACTAATGTAATATTCACCGAGCCGCAGACGCAGTGAATATATGGTTTTAAAGGTTGGTAAATCAGATAGCAACCTATTCCAAAGTCAATGATTGTTTTATTTCATGAATTTTGTTTTATTGTTATCTACTTACACATTCATCGTCACACCAATAAAATATCGCAAGTTTGGAGCGTTGTTTATGATTCAGTCGTAAAGCAAATGTTAAACGCAATTTGATTGGTTATTGAACAACGAAAGAACAAATTTGATAGGATTGCCGGTTTTTCCCCATCTATTATGATGCCTTGCGAGGGTGATATCACTTTCCGGACAGATGTCAGGATCTATTTGTAGACGAGGAGGTGATATCGCAAGAACTCAAAACCTCTTAATAAGTTTTAAGTCAGTCATATTCAAGCTATAATACAGTCATGTAATAAAGCAATTTCTGTTTTCGGATGTGATAGCAGACAGAAACAAATATTGCATTGATATCATGGCTTACTTGTTTTGCAAAGTCAAACTACTATTTCATTTGGAATTACAAAAAACAAAAAACAAACAAACATGTACATGTGTATTTAAAATGTAAAACGTGTACCTGGTATCATGAAAACGGAGGACTTTCCTATTCGTCTACATACAGCACAAGGGACATCTTTTTGAAGCAAATTACCAAATCCAGATAGCTTAGTACTTGATTCCACCTGATACTCGGCACCATATAACACATCATTATCAAATGCATATGATTTGCCATTATCAGGATCATTTGGTAGACAGAGGTAGTTACTACCACCTCCTTTGTTTGTATAAAAGTTACCTCCTGCTTCACCTGTAAAAATGTACAATAAGATTAAAGCAAGCTGATACAAAATATAACATTAAAACACATGAATTAATATTTTTATTTTATTATTAATATCATTTCGCACTAGCACTATTATTAACATTACTTCTCAACAGCACTATTATTAACATTACTTCTCATCAGCACTATTATTAACATTACTTCTCACCAGCACTATTATTAGCATTACTTCTCACCATCACTATTAATAACATTACTTCTCACCAGCACTATTATTAACATTACTTCTCACCAGCACTATTATTAACATTACTTCTCACCAGCACTATTATTAGCATTACTTCTCAACATCACTATTATTAGCATTACTGTTCACCAGCACTATTATTAACATTACTTCTCACCAGCACTATTATTAACATTACTTCTCACCAGCACTATTATTAACATTACTTCTCACCAGCACTATTATTAGCATTACTTCTCACCATCACTATTATTAGCATTACTGTTCACCAGCACTATTATTAACATTACTTCTCACCAGCACTATTATTAACATTACTTCTCACCAGCACTATTATTAACATTACTTCTCACCAGCCCTATTATTAACATTACTTCTCACCAGCACTATTATTAACATTACTTCTCATTGGCACTATTAATAACATTACTTCTCACCATCACTATTAATAACATTACTTCTCACCAGCATTATTATTAACATTAGTGTTCACCAGCACTATTATTAACATTACTTCTCACCAGTATTATTATTAACATTACTTCTCACCAGCACTATTATTAACATTACTTCTCACCAGCACTATTATTAACATTACTTCTCACCAGCACTATTAATAACATTACTTTTCACCAGCACTATTATTAACATTACTTCTCACCAGTATTATTATTAACATTACTTCTCACCAGCACTATTAATAACATTACTTCTCACCAGCACTATTATCAACATTACTTCTCACCAGCACTATTAATAACATTACTTCTCACCAGCACTATTATTAACATTACTTCTCACCAGTATTATTATTAACATTACTTCTCACCAGCACTATTATTAACATTACTTCTCACCAGCACTATTATTAACATTACTTCTCATCAGCACTATTAATAACATTACTTCTCACCATCACTATTAATAACATTACTTCTCACCAGCATTATTATTAGCATTAGTGTTCACCAGCACTATTATTAACATTACTTCTCACCAGTATTATTATTAACATTACTTCTCACCAGCACTATTATTAACATTACTTCTCACCAGCACTATTATTAACATTACTTCTCACCAGCACTATTATTAACATTACTTTTCACCAGTACTATTATTAACATTACTTCTCACCAGCACTATTATTAACATTACTTCTCACCAGCACTATTATTAACATTACTTCTCACCAGCACTATTATTAACATTACTTCTCACCAGCACTATTATCAACATTACTTCTCACCAGCACTATTATTAACATTACTTTTAACCAGTACTATTATTAACATTACTTCTCACCAGCACTATTATTAACATTACTTCTCACCAGCACTATTATTAACATTACTTCTCACCAGCACTATTATTAACATTACTTCTCACCAGCACTATTAATAACATTACTTCTCACCAGCACTATTATTAACATTACTTCTCACCAGTATTATTATTAACATTACTTCTCACCAGCACTATTATTAACATTACTTCTCACCAGCACTATTATTAACATTACTTCTCATCAGCACTATTAATAACATTACTTCTCACCATCACTATTAATAACATTACTTCTCACCAGCATTATTATTAGCATTAGTGTTCACCAGCACTACTATTAACATTACTTCTCACCAGTATTATTATTAACATTACTTCTCACCAGCACTATTATTAACATTACTTCTCACCAGCACTATTATTAACATTACTTCTCACCAGCACTATTATTAACATTACTTTTCACCAGTACTATTATTAACATTACTTCTCACCAGCACTATTATTAACATTACTTCTCACCAGCACTATTATTAACATTACTTCTCACCAGCACTATTATTAACATTACTTCTCACCAGCACTATTACTAGCATAACTTCCCACCAGCACTATTATTAACATTACTTCCAACCAGCACTATTATTAACATTACTTCCCACCAGCACTATTATTAGCATGTCTTCTCCCTAGCATTGTTATTAACATTACTTCACAAAAACATCATAATATACAATAAAGATCTGAGAATATTGATGGCGACCGGATAATGCACACACCGTGGGCCTTAAGATTGACAGTATAAACCGTGGTAAATATAATTTAAAAATAAATACTTATGTTGACCTGTGACCACAGACAAAGTGAGGAATACACCGAGAGACTACTTCACCCAATATAATCGTTGTATGTAACTAGTTTTTAATATATCTATGTATGGGTGCTTACATATACATGTGAGTGCGTATGCATGTAATATAATTGATTAAATATCTGAGTACACAAGTTGTGCGCCCCCTGGACAGCTTTTCCATCCCCATCGGGTGTAGACAGCTCCACCATCTGCGTGAAAAATGAGAAACAATTAAAGATACATCGAGGTGTAGGAGCATTAGAATGAACGTTTTAATTAAATATTAACATAATAAAATGTTTAAATATTTATGAAAACAAAATAAGCTAACTGTTAATTTAAAGTTTTTCACATTCACACTTAAGTCATTGTCTGAATAAACTACCATTTCTACATACAGGTGTGTACATCATACTTTTACTGTGAACGTTAACAATAAATTGATCAGAAAACATACGTTCTTACCACTGGTAGAACATACTCTTATGGTGTCTAAATGAGTGGATATGTTAAAGCACATCAACCTTAACACTATAAACACACTCAAAATTAAAACATCTGAAAACGTAAATGGGCATATTTTTTCTACTATCTTATACCCTGAAGCAACAAGACCAATTCTTGCGGAATTGGTCTCCTTTTCCTTTTCATATTATTTGCATAATCATGTTATGTTTTTCAAACAATTGAAAATTCAAACTTTTAAGAATTATTTCAGTGCCTTAAGTGTTAATCTACTTAAAAGTATTACTCAGTTTATTATCAGAATACTCTGTCTTCCTTGATGTATGTAGGTAGTGTTCCATCATACCAATTACAGATTGATCTGAAGCCGACAACTTGAAGTCATTACATTCATGGCCGTAAACAACAACAAACGTCAGAAGTATTATAACAGTTGAAACCATATTGAAGTCTGTAATGAGAAAATGATGATGAGTGAATAGTCATCGGGTTTGCAGCAAGAGATACGCGACGGGGCAAGTAGTAAAATAGGAATATATTTTCCTTCCAGAACACTAGAGTTCCCCTCTTTCTAAGTGTATGCTACCATTTTGATTAAGCAACCAATTGTTTTGGATTTTTTACTTTTTCGGCAGGTCATTTGTTTTAAATTCTATTTGTATTTACTAGTGTCCAACATGATTTCCCTGTCAGGTGATATATCACTGGTGGCAAAAGAACTGCTAACCCTTGCTCAAGACCAGAGTTATCCCCCAGTTTTGTGAGGAGTTCGTATTGATATATCTTTATAGGTGTATGGTTGTATGCTTAGTATTTTGTAGATCATTGTTTGTACTTTTGTCCTTTTTCTTTCGCCAACTGTATTGAGCGTCTTTCTTTGATATACAGCTTCTAATTACCCCCTTTGTAATCTTCAAAACATTTCTAAACTATAAACAAACGTTGCCAAGATGATAACATTTGGTATGAAAAGATATGGAATAGTACATACATTGTCGAAGCTAAATTTTACTCTGAGTGAACTCGATTAATTTGTTTTACTATTATTACTGTTATTGAATAATACAATATGCTTATATTACTACATACCTGTAACTGCGAAGTATGGTTGCTGTGAGCACCGATGACAATATGGTGTGACAAGTACAACATACATATCACTTCTAATCGATATTACTCAAGGTTAACTTAAAGTTTGCGTGTTTCTTTGTTTCATTATTCCGTGCATGCGTCTTTGTTTAATTATTCCAGGTGTGTATCGTCTGACAAAGGTAAAATAAAATACTAATCAGAGGAAGCTGTTAAAATAATCACAATCCGATAAACAAATCAATATCAGTGAAACATAATGTCAATAAGGAATAAAATAACAAGAGAACGGACAATTCGAACTAACACAGATCGAGAGAGAGAGAGAGAGAGAGAGAGAGAGGAGGCGCTGGGATATATTCAGCATCGTCTACAGAATGTTTGATACCCGTCATCAGACTTACAATGTTTATTTGAACAGTTTATTTTATATTTTAATGTGTAATATAAACAGTTAGTTGTAGATAATAGAAATATGAAATTAACAAACACATACTAACCTACTTTTTTTTAGCTCGTTAGTGATTTTCAGTTTTATATGACACAATGAAGCTAAATTTTACGTATTTGATTAAGATAAAAGTCTAATTATCGAGGTGTCTTTCTAGTTTATTTTTTTTTCTTCCAATTACAATCTTTATTCGAAATCTTTACGTTTGTTAGTGAGAGAAACATAAAATACCAGTACCTTATCCTGGCCTCGTTAATATTAGTGGCATGTATAGGAATTGTGTTAGTCTTTTTAGTACAATAGTAATACAATAGTAAGATAGATCAATAAATGCAATACATATTTTGAGAGTTATTTCATGATTGTTTCTAATTTTGGTTTATTTATTTACTTCCAATATAATTGTGTTTTGACCAACGTGTTGGGAGATAAGGAAATTCTAAAATATGTTTTGTTTTTTTTTCAATATTATATATGGAATTATATTATCAACGGAGATAACATATACTTTGTTTCCGATATTAATATATCCGGATAATATTTAAGATTGAAAAAGGGATACATGTACTTGAAATCACTCTCATAGTCTCAATTTCTATTCAACAACGTATATCTTTCTAGTTTATTAATTATAAAGTTACCGTTAATTAGACACTAGCTGTAACACGAGGGGCTACTTAAGGTAAAATTTGCCACGGTGGTGGCACTGGCGTATTACCCTTCCATCAACCTCCTCCCCCCATTTATATAACACCGCTTCATAAAACCATATTCATTCATATATTCCAAGTACGAAACTATATCGTTCATATAATATTAAGTCAAGGTTGACATATTCATATATAGGATTAGCATCAACAATGATCAAATAAATAAACTGAAAAAGTCTACCCATTCCAGCGGAAAATATATATATATATAGATTTCTACAGGAAGCATCGCACACCCACCGTGAAAACATACACTAGGGAAAAATGTTTCAGTTCATCTTCTTTAAATTTCATTAGGTAAAACATAGTATATTAACTCTCAAGAAAATACAATAAAATTGTATATAAATTATGCATTACAAAAAATGTTCCTCAAAGATGGGGGACCATAATATAGGTATATAAAATACACAAAGACATATGTGCAAGTAATAATTATTCCCAAAAAGCGTGTGGGGTGTGGTAGGGGTGGGGGCGCAATGAATTCCCTGTTAATTTATTAACTGATGTTTGTCAACAATTTTGCGCATACTAAAGCACCATATGACACTACAGTCCATCGTATTTCACTAGTACATAAAATCGGCTTTTCTTTCCCCATCTGATGTAGACAACTCCACCATCTCCGCAAGATATATAGAAAATGTAACATGTATCGAGTTATAAGAATATTACAATGAACTTCTTTAACTAAATATTAATATGCTAGACTTTCTGATAATATTTGTGTAAACAATATAAACCAAGTGTTAATTTAAAATTTTCACATTGACACCTTTGTCTGAGTACAATACCAGTTCTATATACAGGTGTGTACATCAAACCTTTACTATAAACGTTTACAATACATTTGTCAGAAAACGTATGTTCTTCATACTGAATAATGTACTGTTATGGTGTCTACATTAACATATTGTAGGTGTGTGCATCATAATTGTACTGTAAACGTGTACAAAAAATATGTCAGAAAATCTATTTGGTACTGGAACAATGTACTCTTATGGTGTCTTCAAGAATAAACATTGGCATTAGCTCTTTTACTAGATATTTTAAGCAAAATAAAAAATCAAATCTTGAAGTCTTTACATTCATGGCCGTAAACAGCAACAACAAACGTCAGAATTATGATAACAGTTGAAACCATATTGAAGTCTACAATGAATAAAAAGGCGTTGTATGACTAATCATCGGGTTTGTAACAAGAGTAACACGACGGGAGTGGTTTGTGGGCGGGGGTGTATGCTTAGTAGTGGAACAGGAACAGCATTTTCCCCCGGAACACTTGAGTTTTTCCTTTCTAAATGTACGCTTTGATTTCGAGTGAACACGATCTTCGGTTCCTCTCTCCACCTAATGGGTTTGGAATTTTTTCTTTTTTCGACAGTTCATATTTTGTTAGATATTATTTGTGTTTACTAGTATCCCGCATGATGTCCATGTCAGATGATGCATCACTAATTGGGTAGGAACTGCTAACCCTTGCGGAAGACCTGAGCTATACCCTAGTTTTGTGAGAGGTTCGTATTGATATATCTTTATAGGTGTATGGTTGTATCTTTCGAAATGATGAATTTAACTTAACAAATGGGAACCCTTGGCTTAGTGGCTTCCTTCTTAGCAGCAATAATTCTCACAAAACCTCTCACAAAAACTAATAGGAACCACAGGCTCTGGAATATCGCATCGATTGAGAGATATATACTCCATATGCAGATGCTACTAAAATGTTCCTACATACAAAAGTAAATTTAACAATGGGAGAATAAAAATCATCTCTTTTGTCTTCAAGTGTCATTATTAATCGGCCCTAAATTTCGAGGTGTAGGTCAAATGGCGGGAACATGTACGATTCGCTAGATTCAAGTTATTGTGAATTATTATCCTAGATAAACAAGTAATCATACGTTGTTAAACCCTTTAATTTCTGTCTAAAATGAATTTTCAAATTATCAGGTTATCACTTTTCATTGGAACCTACAGGTTTAGCAGATTTGTCCACTCGGCTAAGAGCTTTTGTAAATAGCGGAATAAAGGATTTGTGAACTTATAGTGGACGGAAACGGTAACGAATAATTCTACAAATATTGAAACACAAGATAATTCTACAATTATTTGAAATCTACTGCATTGAATACACGTTATTTCGCCATCAACTAGCAGAATTGTAAATCTGATCTTTCGAATTTCGACATTTTCATAGGAAATGTTACGTAGATTACATTCAATTGAAAAGTACGATACAAACATCATATACACAGAAGAAAGGGGATATATGTAAAACTGATAAATAAATGGCACTTACTTGGTCATATTAAGCAAGAATACAGCTGATAACAAGTGATGTACCTTTATTTCTACATCATCACCTGTAGACTTTATGTTATTATATGTGTGGTTTCATAGCAAAACTGCAGTAAGTCACCATCAATCATATTTTCTATAGCAATTATATAAGCAACTGATGAATATATAATGTCGTTATACCTCATTAATACGTATTACTTAATGCACGTTTCTTATTGGCTCTTCTGGATCACGTACCCTGTTTTTTCACAGTGTGACCTGTGATGGAGTCATTAGTTATCATGTGATAGAAATGACCTATCAATATTGACTTCATCCAAAGACGAAATGGCCGCTTTCGTCGCTTGAATTTCAAAAAGCCTGATATGACATGCTCAGATCGCGATCCTGGATTCAGTCCAAGCTATATCAAAACAGACCTTGAAATAGGTATTTGATGCTTCTCCAATAAATGCGACATGACAATTCCTCACATACCCCTTTCTTTTCGTTTTCAGTGAGGGATGGAACATATGCATTTTTTTATAACTTCATCTCAGTTCTCCCCATCAATTCTAAATGGTCGGTCCCTTTAGATCAAATAATATTTTGCTTGCTTAAAAATTATATGCGCTTCTCGTATTGTTTATTGTATTTGTATTTCTTAATGACAAACATATTTCTAATAATAAAAATACCTGTAATTGTTACTTTTTAACCTTTAGAGAGGATATACAACATATACAGTGAATTACTGTTTACTGGTTCTCGGTGTCCACCACAATTTAAGCTAAAGAAAAGTTTGAAAGATACCAAATGGGTAATCAGAAGTCATAAATAGAAGGACAGATAATACGATGGATAAATGAAAAAAGGACTAAAGAACAAAACACTACACAGAAGACTACAATTGAGCAACACGAACCCAACTAAACCCGGGTGTGCACTCACATGATCCATAAGATTAACCAATTCCTGCATCAAATAGTAGCACCCGTCGTTACAAACACGAAGGCAATTCATGAATAGAGGAATGACGGGATTTTGAATACGACACATACAACATATCCCTTGTCATTTGTGACACAGATATTCGGTAACCGTTCACCACATTATGGTGGCAACGGCACAACTTTCGAAATGATGACTTCAACTTAACCCCTATGAACCCTCGGATATGTAGCTTCCTTGTTAGATGCAACCCGCTAGCAAAGAAATCATGATAAGAACCACTATCTCTAGAATATCGTATTCACTGAGAGATTTATACTCCATATTCAGGTTCTCATGGAATATCACTACATATAAATGCAAGGCTTACTCCGGTAAAATTGAAGTCATCTCTTTCTCCTAGTTTCGTTCTTAACCTGCACTCACTCTATTTTTCAAGGTGTAGGTCAATGTGTGACGAAGACCTAACTGTATCTGGTTAACCTACACTCACTGTATTTTTCAAGGTGTATATCAATGTGTGACGAAGACCTAACTGTATATGTGTACCCTTTATTTCAACCTTAATGGGATAGATATGATCAACAAAATCATCAAGCTTAATTAGTGAAAGGACATCACCTATATAGTGGAAAGGGAAATTAAAGGAGCGGCCTAGCTTCTTTTCATGTTTTTGAGAAGCCCCTGTATGAAGTCTACCTCATACGAATAAAGGAAGAAGTTGCCGAGAAGAGGAACACAGTTGGTACGCAGAGGAATGACGACTGTCTGTTGAAAAATAAACCCACCAAACATATAACATATGTTGTCATTCATACATTCGATTAACGTAGGATTTGTCCCTTCCTAAAGCCAGATATGTGTATCTACGTGTGGCCATTCTTTTTTATTAAGCTAATTTTAAAATCTGTCTTTAATGTTTGAGTTGGGAATAGTTGTATACAGGGTGGAGTGGTCAACTTTTTTAATGCTATTGTATGAGGAGAGGGACTGTGCTGGTATGTACTAAAAAACATCTTGAAACTATTCTTTCAAAGTCAATCTCTGATTAACACCACACTTTGAGAAGCTAATGGCTCTGAAACCCTGTTTTGACCGCTGATAGAATACAGTGCTCCCTCGGTCTATCGCCCCCGTTTTATCGCCAACCTCGCCTATGGCCAAAATTCTTGTCTGTCCCGATTTCCCCCATTAAAAATACCCCGTTATACTGCCAAACTCAGCTACCGCCATTCGCCACAGGTTTTCAGACACAAAAGTCGTAAAACCAATGTATATGTTAATAATTTGGCAGACCCAGAAATATATTGTTTTGCAAGGACACGTTTCAATTCGTGTAATTCATTGCATTACACTAGCGGTGACTCATTTGAAGAAGAAGAAACTGACATTCCAGAAAACGACGGGTGACGCATATGTAGCAAGAGAAACTGAAATTACAGAACACCTGATTACGGGTCCTTTCCGCATGCATGACTTATCACCACCAGGCTTGTAACTAGATTAACACGACGGGTATTACTAGTTGAGCAGGAACTGCCTACCCTTCCGGAACACACGAGTTCACCCCCTTTTGTTCGTGTTACTCAATCTTTAGTATTATGGTCCTTTTTCTGTTGACCCATGTGTTATCACTCAGTGAGGTCACTCACAATTCTAGTTATATCTACGAGTACAACCTCATATTCACAAGTTGTATGTACGTAAGGTCAGAAATACGTCAATAAAACATGCTGACTGTGGGTTACCAATGGGTCTTCACTGGGAAAACTGTGTTCACTGTCGAGTAAATAAAACTAACTTAATCAATGCTTTTATTCATGTAAAAATACAAAAAATATGTGGTACATACAGCACAAAGCATTTCTGTGTGATTCTTGTATGGTGGACATCTCAAACTGCCACACGTGGTTCTCACTGGATAAAACAGAGCACCATCTTTACTTGATGTGTCACTGTCTATTGGTTCAGAATCTTTGTCCACGCAAAATTAATCTTTGTTGTTATGACCTGTGTACTCAGTCATGAGGAAGCCTGTATATTCTGCTTTTCATCCACTATAGCATGTCTGCCTACCTGTAATAATAAAGTAATAGATATGGTTACTTTTTTATTTGAACTCAGTCGAGAGCAAGAGTTGACAAATTATTCGTAGCTAATATAGTAAACAATAAAGTGAGATGAGTGTAAATTCTTGTTTAAGCATGCGTCATGATTATAATATTTCTGGTTGGTTTTGTTGGAAATGTAATACAGTCATAATATCATGGCATACTCGTACTGAAAATTGTATTCGTATATATCTTATTTATGCGAATGGACAAATGTTTACCCGGTATCATGAGAACAAAATACTTTTCTCCACGTCTACATACAGCACAAGGGATATCTTTATCGTGTAAATTACCCAATCCAGAAGGCTCACGGTAGCCACCAACCTCATACTCAGCTCCATATAGCACATCGTTAGCATATCAATACGACTTGTCATTACCTGTTACCTCCTGCTTGACCTACAATAATTAGCAATCGACATTACCACCAGTAACACAATTACAGTAAAACCTGTCTAAACCGAATCTCTTTAGGACTGACGAATTTGCTCAGTTTAGACAGGTGTTCGTTTTACACAGGTACACATAACATAGACATTTAGTACATGGTACTGTAAAGTTTGACTGTCTAGCAAGTTTTTACGGTTTACTCAGGGTTCAGTTTGGACAAATTTCACTGTAAATAGATAACCATGTACATTATCAAGTATTCCCTTCATAAAGCATGGCATTGTATGACTAACTTTGTTTTACTTTCTATTACTTTCATTTTGATTATTAGCCTATGTATGATCCAATTAGTACAAACGTCTATTATTTGTGTACTGCTATTTTTAAGACGGTATAATTTAGCACATGACACATGCAGTTAAAGGAAAACTCCAGTGAGTAGAACAATTGTTATAATTCAATACATTGTAACTTTTTATTCGTTAATAACTAATTATTAAACAAAAAACGCTTTATTAACATTAATATACCCAATTAGAAATATGAATATTTAGAATTTCCTGTCCTAGTGTAAGTGACCATGACACCTCTTCATGTGACGTTACAGGGACATTTCATGTTTGTTGAATAAATAATGTATCTGACCCTTTCCAACATCGAGCCATTTTGATTATGTTTTGATATCAGATCAACTACAATACAATGTTTACAATTTGTATATAGTCCTTTTTTTAATTAATATTCCCATCCCATGTTTCATTTTCATAAAACAAATGAGTTTATTTGTATTTGGGGGTGCGGAGGGGGTATTTACGTAAAACTTTAGGATTTATATAATTGGCATTGTGTGTTAGATAACTGTCACTTTTAACTCGTTTTATGCGTTACGCGTGCTTGTTTCTTATTGTTCACTAATGCAGTCGTATTTTTCCGTGTTTTTCGTGATCACTGGTCGATGTGTTGACCAGGGTAGGATATGTAATTAAAAAAAATCTTCTCACACTTTCCCTTTTCGTTAGTGCAATAAAATGTTTGACATTAAGTCATAATGATTTTGTAAATATCAAAAGATAAATATACGACGTTATTTTACGATTAACATAATTTTTAATGATAAGATTGCAACTGATCAATGCTGATATAACATATGATATCGTTTTATGTAACGTCACGGCTCTTTCGGCTGAGTTTTAATTGCAGGTATAATCCGAGAATGGATTATGTCTTTTGCCTCCTCCCATTGAAGAGTTCTGAAAAATGGCGACCCCCCTTAGTTGGTGCTACATGCAGCTTCAATGACCAAATTCTACCCTACGGTATACTATTCTTAGCATTCATTAACACATATGTCTTTTATTTACTGCCATTTAAATTTGCACGCTAACTTGTTAATACCATGACGTTTTCCTTTAATACATGATACGTTCACTCAGTCTATTACAGAAACAAAAAATACATATGTGTGTGTGTGTGTGTGCTTAGTTTATATGATATTTCGACCCCCTATCCATGGTATTTTTACCCCCTACCCATGGTATATTGAACCCTCTACCAATGGATTATCGAACCCCCTGTCCATGGTATTTTGAATCCCCTACCCTTGGTTTTTGACCCGGTTACCCATGGTATTTTGACCCCTTACACATGTTATATTGAACCCTCTACCCATGGTATTTTGACCTCCCAGTCCATGGTATATTGAATTCCCAAATCATGGTACATCGAACCCCTATCGATGGTATATCGAACCACCTATTCATGATATAACATCTGTTTCTGTTATATTTAGCAACAAACTAACAATATAAAGAATCATTATGTTGATCCCATAGAACATTTAGATATTGACAAGATATATCGCTTCCACTTCAATCAGTTTCAACAAACTGCAAATACTATCATCGGAATCACCACATATAATTTACATATCTTATGATGTTCGTGTCGTTTAACAGTAACACGACGAGTGCCATTCGTGGACGGAAACTACCTACTCTTACGGAGCACCCGGATTCATCTCCAGGTTTTGTGGAGTTGTGTGTTGCTAAATTATTAGTTGTCTGAACAGTGTTTCGAAAATATATAATTATTTGTCTTTTTGTCCCTGTTTAGTACAGTTATTTGTTGTCCTCTCTCAATAAAACTGACAACCACCATATAACTGAAATATGGTTGAAAGTGGGATTAAACACCTTAACCATAAGCCCTCCACAGCAAGCTAGACATATCACATACCATTAACTTTTAAAAATCAACATAATATTGAAGCTTGAATAGGAAAACAATCAAAGGTCAGTTGTTGCGTTTGAATAAAGTATACTGTCAAAAATATGTCATGATAACAAAAGCTTTAATTTCATTCATTTTATTGATAACACTAGAATATGTTATCAACACTTAAACATGTATTGTATGTACATTAATATGGATCTATTCATGAAGTGGTATTGATCTATCAAAAACAATTCCAAATAATAAAGCGTTTTTATGAAACTACCTAGAAATATACACATGTATGTTAGATGTACAGATCGATTTTTTGTTTTTATGGCATTACTATTATTTGTTTGTGGAGATTTCTATTAAAATAAATATCTTTTGAACAATGTGATCATGTCATAGTAGCATTATTAATAGTAAGCTTAGACATAATATATGAATGAAAAACTGTATTTGAACCCCAAATGGAAGTTGGACAACACAAACGTCGAACCCATATGAAAGCTGGACAACGCAAAATAATAGCCCAAATGAAAATTGGACAACACAAACGTATATGACAAATGTAAGCTGAACAACACAAACATCTAGTCCGAATGAAACCTGAAGAGCACAAATGTCTAGTCCAAATGAAAACTGAACAATATAAAGGTCTAAGCCAAAAGACAGCTGGACTACATAAACGTCTATCCCCAAACGAAAGCAGAACAACACAAACGAATAGCCCAAATGAAAGCTGGACAACACAAACGACTAATCCAAATGTAATCTGGACAACGCAATGGTATAGCCCATGTGAAAGCTGGACAACGCAAAGGTATTGCCCAAATGAAAGCTGAACAACATAAACACATACAAATGAAAGCTGGACAACGCAAACGCATAGCCCAAATGAAAGCTGGACAACACAAACGTCAAATCGAAATGAAAGCTGGACAACACAAACGCATAGCCCAAATGAAAGCTGAACAACACAAATGTATATCCACAATGATAGTGGAACAAATCAAACGCCTAACCCAAATTACAGGTGGACAACAGAGACGTCTAGCCCAAAGGAAAAGCTGGAAAACGAAAACGTCTAGCCCTAATGAAAATCTGGACAACACAAACATCTTACCCCAAAAAGGATGGACAACACAAACGCATACCTCAAAATATATCTGGACAATACAAATGTCTAGCCCAATTGGAAAACTGGACAACACAAACGTCTAGTTGAGAAAGTTCTAGGAAGACGATAGCTGCATGAATCAGACATATTTGCGTAGAGGAACAATCAGGATACATTATAATTGTAAAATATATTTTCAGGACAAGAGTTACAACCAGGCTGCGCAAAACAGCAGTAATGAGACCACTTACATCTCTGTCTACACATATGTAATTCAGGTTTTTTTTCTCGCTAAACCTTTCCGTTTCTTTTTCTACTCAGAAATATTTCTGCAAAACTTTTAGATACGAAAATCTGGAAATATGACTTTAGTGTAGGCGAATGGTACACAGGAACAATATATAATAGCAAAGTAGTTCCATACCGAGAGAGCAGACTTTCGATTAGTAAATTAGCTGGAATATGTAAACCTGGTCTATAAAACAGTCGATAAAACAATAGAAAAGAGACAAACAAAATGTTGTACCATGTGGAAACAATGGTTGAACTTCAAAGTCATCAATTATATCCATGGAACTGCCAGTCAGTTCTTACTCATAGTATGTTTTCAATTTAACATGGTCTTGCTATCGCTGATAAACAACCAACCCAATAGGTACTAAGGTTGCAACAATTATAATTGTTGACAAACAAATTAGTGATGACGTCCAATATAGATTCTGAGGGAGTATTTAAGCTCAATTGTAGTTAATCTATCCCTATCCTTGTCTGTGTTACTTGACTCGATTCTTAGTTGACTATCCTGTACATAAGTATTGTAATTTATATTGGGAATTGACGTAAAATAAAGTTACAAATTTACTACATAATATTTATATAGCAATACCATGTATTCAGAACAAACATTGTCATATTGTATTGGCTATATATATTTCACTTAATATGTTAAATGTGTACGTTTTACACATCTTACATAACATCGGATACTCATATATCTTAAAATTACTACTTTCATTATATTTACACTTCTTAAATATGTTCAAAATACACTTAAAAATGTCTGTAATGTTACGATTTCAATTTAATAAGTTTGATCGTGTCACTCATTTCATTGAATGTAAAACTGATATTTGCTTGTATACGTTGATGACTAAACTATCAAATTTAACATACTACAATCTGGTAAACATCTAGACTAAGGAAAATACTGGAAAAACCAAAGCTAATAGGAACAATATATGCGATCTTCAACAAGAAGCAAAGTGAGCCAATAAAACACAAAAAAATATGTTCTGCTTATTATCTCCCTCGATCAAAGTTTTTTTTTCCAGTTTTTATTATCATTTTGAGACTTGCATTTCGTACGTGGCTTACATTTTACAATTCCTCAAAAGAGAAAACAAGTTAATAGAAACGTATATATCTAAATTAGTGTGCACGAATTGACTCTCGAATAACCTTCATCTAAAACACTGAAAGTCGAATTATTGGAAAGCCAAATAATTTAAAAGTTTCGGGAGCAAGAACACCACAAGGGCCTAAACAGAATACCCAATATCGGATAAGGTCTCATATGCATAAAGGAGGAGAATGATATCTTGTAAAGTGGTTGATCTTATCCCACTTGGAACAAGCTTGGTCTATATTATGCACTTACCCCGGGTGTCTCGTTGTCGTCCACTTAAAGAATGGATCGAGCGTGAGGCGAATGACATTGTCATTAATTGCCACTTTTTCAGAAGTGCTTTGAAATATATTTCAATGACTATATTGCCTTCTTGTAAAGCTAATGGTTTGGTTTGGTTTTATGTTGCTTAGCACCACTTTCAACAATATTTCAGCTAAAATGGCTGTCAGTTATTATTGTTGGAAGAATTCGGAGAAGGACCCAGAGAAAATCATCGGCCTATCGCAAGTCAATGACAAACTTCATCAGAAAATGTTGTACACCTCGCCCTGATCGGGATTCGAGCTCGCAACATCAGTGGTGATGGGCACTGATTACATAGGTAGCTGTAAATCCAATTACCATACGATCACAGCCATGATGGCCCACTTTTAAAGCTGAAATGACATGGAATTCAAACAGTTGTGTGCTACTAAAGTAATTAGTGGTCTATTATATATTACGGTTTTTTTTTACTTGTAATTTTGCTAATTTTGATAATTTTAACGATTTTGCATATTTTGCCTATTTTGACACAATATTAATGATTAAAATCATTTCTGATAGAACTTATGTAAACGGTTATATTAATAATATTTATAACTCTGGACACTGTGTACTGTTTAATCAAGTCCGAAAGAGACATACTATAATTAACATACGTAAAAACAGAGGATTTAATATGTATCGGAATGATTATAAAAGCTAACAGCGGGCAGTATTATATTGTAAATTTAAATTTTCCCTGTACAAACTCTATAATATAAAACTGTTGGATATCGTTTTTATGTCATTAAAGGTGACATATACATTTTTGTATCAAAATGGATTGATGTAATGAATATAGCGAGGGTGATGACATTTTCGACATTTTGAGAAATGTTAAACAACACACATATAACCGAATAACAATATCAATTTACAGGTCGAGTTAAATAATTTATTAATCCTTAGACACTTAAGAGTACAAGAAACATAATTATTAGTTTTCTTTTTTATATCTGTAAATGTTTGTAACTTAACTTATTTAAGATATATTAATCTGTTACGATCGTGTTAATTACTTCTTATAAAGCTGTCGACATTAACAATACATTAATCAACTGACCTTGCAACCTTAGTAATTTAATCATGTGTAAGTGTTAATCTTGTTAGAATGTAAGGAAAGTGATGCTACTTTCATATTGTCATCTGTAAAGTCGCTAGAAAGTTTGGGGTGAATAAGATATCTTACTTATTTTCTTGTTTACAACAAACAAAATTTAAAAATGTTAACTTAATGTTACCTGTAATCTTATATTTAACATTAGATAATATCTGTCTTATCAGTAACAGTACCCTAAGCTTAAACATGAATACAAAGTGAAATAATTTTTAAATATTGTTTTTATTAGATATCATGACAATTTCAAATCTATATATAAAAATTCAAGTAATCACAGTTATAGCTAAATACACACAAGACTGGTGATTATAAAATTGGAAATTATAAAAATAAAATAATTTAAACAACTAATAAGGTGGCGGTCAATATTACACAGTGCACGTACGCAGGACGTAGAAGGTGTAGATAGTAGTGTATTTGTTTGTGTAATCTTGTCATAAGAAGTTCTTCTCTTTGTTTTTTCTTATAATATAATATTCTGTAATATTTCATTGATCACTCGAACTTTAAAAATAGTTAGATCTAAATAAAGTGGGTACGTGAGTTTTGTAAACATTTTAATGAAATGTTAAAGTAGAGCAAACATATACAATTTCTGAAACTTAAATATTAACAAAGCAATCCGATACATGACAAGAAATCAATATTCGTTTTAACATGTAGAGACATAAATAATAATATTATATTACTACGTGGTCATTTTTAAAAATCAATTTCAACCTTCTTTCACCTCTTTATTACAATCACACAACAATCCTGGATGAGAAGTCGAAATCATTTTTATCTCTAAGAAAAGGGGGGATGTTGATTTGCTATGCATGATAAATCTTACTGTGTTAAGAAAATGTAATAAGAAACATGAATTAAAATCCACCTGTTATGTAAATCTATTGTCAAAAGTCTCCATTATTTTTAAGGAATGGAGAGTTATTGTTCTCTTTGAACTTTAGATACTATGCACATACTTTTTTCTCTCACAAGATTAGTAATTAATACAATTAATAAAGTACAATGGGTCGAATTTAAGTTGGAGAATGTCCTCGTATCTCTCCATTCCTTAAAAAGAATGAGCCTCGGCCCCTTCGGGGCCCCGACTCCATTATTTTTAAAGGAATGGAGAGTTACGCGGACATTCTCCTATACTTAATATCATGGGGAATATGATTTTCTCTATTCTGCATGTCTAATCAACGCAAATCAACCAATCAAAGCAAAGGTCACAACACCTTCCAAATCACCACTTTTTAAATTGAGCAAAGAATTTCGAGAACAAGTATTGACAATTCATGGTCTTCTGGCGATTGTTAGAATATGATGAAAGGCCGTTGTGGTTGTGATCGTATGGTAGTTGGATGTACAACTACCTGTGTAATAAGTGTCAATGACCACTAATTTTGCGAGATCAAACCCCACTCGTGGCGAGATGTACCCGATATAGCAATATGTCATAAAGATGGTCATTGACTTGCGACAGGTCGGTGATTTTCTCCGGTTTCCTCCACCAATAAAACTGACCACCACGATAATAACTGAAATATTGTTGAAAGTTGTGTTAAACACCATGACCCTAACCATAGAGTCTGATGAGCGCAATATTAACTTCTTTATATCTAGGAACTAACCAGTTTACTCCTTAATCTCATTTCATATTTAATTGTGCAATTTTGATTAATAACAAAGAAGGAATTATTGCATCCTATATATTATCACCTTTTATATGACATAATTTGCAGAAAAGTTGATTTATGTTTCTATTTTCAGCCAATTCTGCCATATATTGTTGACATGTTGTGTAAAAAAAACAAAGTATGCATTACAGAATCATACATGATATAATCGTTCATGTTTTGAAAGGAAGTGTACCTCCCCCCTTTTTGATAATAATTTAACTGGCAGTGTTCTGTATAATAAAGGGGTAATCGGAATTCGTAAATCGAAGACAGACAGAAAACACCATGGAAAAAAGAAAACGAACACAAAGACAAACAACGATCTACAAAACATACACATAAAAGTAAAGATCGAGCAAGACGAACCTCACTATAAACCGGTGGTGAACTCAGGTGTCCTGGAAGAGTAAGCAGTTTCTGCTCCACTAGCGGGACGGGTCGTGTTAATCTAGTTACAAACCCAGTGATAAGTCATGAATGAGGAAAGGACATGCGGGAAAACTGCAAAACTGGTCAATTACTTTACATTCACTATGTATCATTAGCTCTGTTAAAATATTTGGCAATAATGCACTTGCAAAAACATAATTTTAATGAAATTTGCAATCTGTATTATATTCAAACATTTGAATGTTCTACCCTTTTCACCAACATTTCACATGAAAATATAAAAACCTGTTTTAATCAATTAATTCACAATGCATCTTACTTTAACAATGGTAAGCCATATCAGAGGTTTACAGCTTTGAGTCACTCACGAATTAATTTATTAGTACGACTCAAACGACAAAATATGCTCATTATCGAGAACATATTTGTCGAGTTGTAAGGTCACATTTTTCAACAAATCATTGACAACGAAAATGTATACAACATTGATATGAGCCAAAATAATCCAGAAATGGACTTCAATATTACTGATCTGCCTATCCCACAACAGTTCGCTATCTCTGATGAAGACATTCAGAAAATTGCTTACGCAGTAAAATCCAAATTGTCAGAAGACATTGTCAAAATTATTAATGAACAGACTGCATCATTGATAACAAAAATAGACAATCTCGAAAAAGAGAACAGTGAGCTGAAAAATGAAGTCGATGCTCTGGAGCAGTATGGACGCCGCAGCCTTATTAGAATTTCCGGGATTCCGGAACCGACGGAAGAAGGTGACACTACCGAAAAAGTTCGCAAAATCATATCTGATATTGACCCAAGGTATGAAATAACCAACATCATCCGTTCACACAGAGTTGGTAAACCAGATGAGCAAGCTGCCGCTGTAGTTAAACATCGCCAAATAATTGTGCGCTTGACAGATCCTGGCGTTATATCTAGAATCTTAAAGTGCGGGGAAAACCTGAAAGAAAATTCAGAATATAGACATGTGTACATAAATGAAGATCCAACTAACGCGCAATACAATTTGCTACCATGCTTGGCAGTTAGTCAAACGACGTAAAGCTAAAAACTTATGGACAACCAACGGAAAAATAAGTTTGAAGGACAGTACAGGTGAAACACACAATAATAGCACCAAAGACGCCTTCTTGACCACGGCCAGACAGACCGATCCATCTTTCGTGTAGCCGGAGCACCTCTAAATTGACTGAATAAATATAAACTTGACAATTTATATCACTGAGTAACAAATTGAAATGCATCTAACATGTTACCCTGACATTGTCTTATCTATTATTTTTCAATTGTGCTTAATTGTGTTATAAAATGCAGTTCTCATCCATGAATAACTTATGAATCCGATTTGATATATTTTATTTTTTTTTACTTACGGCAAATCAGTATTGGTAAATAAGTTAAATGTTGTCAATCATTCTCATTCATACATTCACAAACAATCGATTTGTATTATAGTAAATTCCCTTGGGTGTCAAGGTTATTCATTGATATGTGCGAACCAATCAAAACCCCGTTCTGAATATTGTCGACCAATCAAAAGTGTTTTCCCACGCTTGTGGTCGTTTCCACACGCGATTGAATGAAATCGAGTACACCAGCTTCAGTTTGCAAAATAAGAATAGATCAGACCATTTTTCTGGGTTTCTTTTGACTTATGAAAGTATATGTTGTTGTTGGCCTTACTGTACAGTATATAGACAATATAAATATATCGTACATTGTATGAATTTAAATTTAGACTTTTGCTTTGATTTTTATTTTTTTTATTTTATTTTTTTTTCATTCATGTTGTTACACAATCATAATGTCAATTCACGTCAAGAACTTCTGCTCTGAAAATATATAAATTACTAAAATAACTCGTAAATAATTTGAGAATTATATGTTGAAGCATATTATTGAACTTTTAGGTACCCTCACCTCTATATTTCATCATTATTTTTTTCAGATATTTCCCCCTTCTCATAAACATATTGTTTTATTAACATGTCCTGACTGTACGTCATCACATTACCTCTCTTACTTTACGGTGAATCAAATTACACTTATTAAAATCCGTCCCCTATGCTCTCTCGTATTCCTCGTGCGTCCTTCTGGCATTACTTAGTATGGGCATCGACATACACCAGCATAGAGGGAGCATCGGTAGACACTATTTCGCTTCGCTTACTGTTAAGAAGAGTCTGCGATAAACCGTCGTTGATGTATTTTGCTTTATTCTCTTTGCACGCTACGGCATATGAGCCTTCCCATTGAAGACATTCTGTTCGTTGTTTAATTTCGATGCGACACTTCCCTGTGAAATCAGAGAAAGCGTCGCTGGTAGAAAATCTGTCGAACCTACTTTTGACTCTAAAAGTTCTGCAATAGATATATGTAAGTACCTATTTTTGTATTATGTATTTTATTGAATATATCGGGTATAGATATTAATTCCGGACCTAGCGTAGCATCTGAATCATCCAGTAGCTTCAGCAGTGCTGAATCCTTGTCATCAAATATGAGTAACCTTATGACTAATTCCGTCTCCTGTTTACACCTTAATATTAAGAATATCGTCCCTAAACTTGATTTTATAGTTGCTGAATATTCCTGTCATGATATATTATCATTTCCAGAGAGCTGGTTGAAACCAGATATTTCCACTGACAGCCTCAAGTTACCAGGCTACAAGCCTCCTTATCGGATAAGCAGGGTAGACCGATTAGGAGGGAGTGTTGTTGTCTTTGTCAAGGACGAAATTAATTGTGCTACAAGATTAGAGCTGCAGGTTGATTCTGTTGAGTGTATTTGGCTTGAAATCAAGATTAATAATAAGAAATACCTATATGGAACTTTTTATATTCCTCCGAATAGTGGTCAGCAGATTTGAGAAGAACTTGTGCAGTCCATATATCTCGCATTGAATAGTAACCATGATAGTATTATCACTGAACCTACATATGTAACTGAACGTAGTTCGTTCCTGTTAGACCTAGTGTTTAAAATCTGATTCAACCCACCATTTCTTTTGAAATGCCTGTACCAAGTCAGGGTCATTACGGTTTTCACAGTTGTCCGGTTGTTGACTGATTGTGTCTGTTTATATAATTATGAGTTTTGACTTTCACTTTGTATGATTGTTCGGAGTTCGGTAATTTTGTTATTACCCTTATTTTCAAAGTTATATGCAGAAACGGGTGGAAATATTTGAAAGACAGAAGGGAACAACATAGATTGACATATTTTTATAAAATGAATAACGGCTTAACTCCGGGGTATTTGAAACCCTCCGAAATATTCACGATCACAATACAAGACATTCAACGTTAATTCCGCCTGTCAGAGCTCGAACCACTTTATATGCAAATTATGTTTTACCTCAGACAGTACGGTCTTGGAATCTACTTCCGAATAGCACAAAAAACTGTCCTTCTATTCATGTATTCAAATCGCGACTGAACTTTAATATCATGCATGATAAACCCACATTTGTTTACGCCGGTAGCTGTTTAGGACAGATTTTTCACGCTAGAATACGTATTACTCTTAATTCCGATCTATTTCGTAAAAATATTGTTAATTCATCGCGTTGTACATGTGGTGCTATAGAGACTCCTACTCATTATCTTCTCACTATACTATACTTAGTAAACGTTACATATATACCATTAACCTTCCTATTCCCTTTTCCACTGAACTTCTATTTGTAGGATCTAATGAGTTAACAATTAACCAGAATACAGAAATCTTCTTGTCAGTACAAAAGTTCATTTTAAGTAGTAAACGATTTACCCGGTAATTAACAATTCTCAACCCCTTTCACTTTCCGGCACAATTCATCCCCTATGGTGTAAACTACAATTATCATGTTTACTGATCCTTACAACGTAATCTAACTTCTGAGATTATTAAAAGTAGATTTAATTACACCTGGGATACGGATATATATAAGCTTAATAACTTGTTTTCGAATCCTCTTGATTAATTCATAGTCATTACTATTGTTGTATTTAAATTGTTGTACTATATTCATATATATTGATTACTAAATTATGTTTACACTAAAGGCTACAGAAATATCACCAATATATATGTATGGGTAATTGACAGTTTTAACAATTTAGAAAAGAGCATTAAAATGAATTGAATACTGAAACAAAGAACATTATACATGAACAGTGCAAATACCTACATATGCCTACATTGTAAGAGGTATTCAATAACCCGAGTTCTTTAGTACATGTATATCTGTTGATGCAATATGCATCATTGACGTCTTAGTGACAAATATACAACTTTAGCCAAGACAAATGGACATAAGACGATGTTAATCTCACGTCCTTCACTCTCAAATTTCTTGACATATCATGTCTTATTTAAGAAATAATATTAAAATTATTACAGGGAAATAAAATAAATAAGACGAGAAAAAATATCTGCCAACGTCAACTTTAATAATGATCAGTACAGTTCTTCTGAATGGAAAAAAAAGAAAAGTTTTTTTTTAATTATATTTGTTGTAGTGGCTTAAATGAAAAACAAAAAATACCACTTTGTCGGAACAGTTCCAAAATCTGATAGAAAAATCGCAGAAAGAGGGAAAATCGAAATCCCTAAGATATATGGCCGCTCACTTTCCTGGCAAGATACAGACACTTCAATAAAACGTGAATGTGTTAAGCTAATGTTATGGGTCTAAACCTTATTCTTAGTGAAATGATGACATATCATGCATAGCAGTAGTTAATACGATCATGTCATGAATAATTATATTTATCACATATTTTGTTTCAATATGTTAATTTTTGCATGTCCAATAATAGCTAAAAGTCAGTGTTGGTTATTTGCTATCAGGGCAAATACGGGGCAAATATCCGTATTTGCCCTCTAAGATCCGTATTTGCCCTGATATATCCGTATTTGCCCTCGTATTCAACTTCCGGTATCTGCGCAGTGGTCTCAAAGATTATATGTTAACGTACAAGGAAAGATGATGCATACAGATATGCATAAAATCGTATTTCAATCAAATTAACACATTTCAACATATTGGAATACATTTTAAATAACTTGAAACGGAATAATTAGCTCAAATATATACGTCGTGCTGAATACGAATTTCCATTCAAATGTCAACGTCTTGGGTAGATTTTACAAACAGTTTCTAACGTCATTGTACAGATCGACATTGTTTGGTATATTTTTGAAACCAGATTCGAAACAAATATATTTGCAAGTTGAACAACGGCAACTCTCTTAACGATTTATGTTCGCAATTTGTCTGTTCATAGATCTTTCTTGCAATATAAAAATCAATGCTTGGAAAAGGTCAATGTAAAATATGTGATAAAAAGATTATGACATGAAATTTTCCATATGATCCCTGGTATCAACCCTCGACCCATATCAACCCTCCATCTTCGTTGTCGGGCTTGATATGGGAGTCTCGGGCTAATACCAGGGCCAATATGGAAAATGTCATGTAATAATCTCTTAATACATGTCACCATGCCATGACAGGATTTATGTGACTGGATTTCCTTATGTATACAATTACACGGGATGGCAATCTCTTTTAATTATGAACTAGTGCATCTATCATTACATTTTATGTTTATTTGCTACTTGTTATTATTCATATGCTCATTCCATACCCAATAACTGGTATCATTCCGTAAATAGTGTGTGCTTGTTCGAAGTCATAATTAATTTCGATTTTATATTTGCGGTTTGGAGTTAAATATGAGCTAGATAAAAACTAAACTAAAAAATGCACCTTCTTATCGAGAAAACAGTAAATACAGTTTGTCACAGAAATAGAGATCGCGTGTTGAATATATAAAAAGTTTTCATTCATATGTGCAGTATGAAACTAGGTATATGAAATTATGTTGTAATTTTCTGCCAATGTTGCAGATATTGCAAATACGTTTGCCAATAACAAGCTTGTTTGAAAAACGACGACATACAGTGACACCAACTCATTTCTGCCTCAATTTCCCGTTATCATTGCTGCACCTACCACAATCATGTGACATTCTTATTCCCGGTCCTTTCTCATATCCCCTCTCCCAACTCCACCGCCTCTTCTTCCGTCTGCTATCATCTGCATTCAAGATTATTATTATTTGTTTTATCAATGTTATATTTATGCCTTCCTCCTTCCATCGAAAGACAAAAGATATATGCATAAAAGAACAAGGACAGAGTCACCAATTAGTCATATCCACTTAGCAATAAAAATAAAAAGACAAGAGTTATTATTGCGTAATAATTTTACTTAAAATTATTTCAAGCACAAATTTGTACAACGTTTAAATAAAATATCATTTAAATGTCATACAAAATATTTACATCAAAGTAATCATGTGGAAAACATAAAGTCTAAATTTATGAAATAGTAAAATAGCTTGGCCTAACAAGGTGTCAAATGTGCCAAGCTAAGATGCTAGAGTACTAGACATGCATAGCAACATATCAACAAAGACAATTGTAAGCAGCATGCATTAACAACAAGCTATTATATATCATAAAACAAAAATAGTTAATCAAACATTAAAAAGTGTTAAAATATGTATAACTTGTGCATACTAAAGCTGAAATGAAATTATATATAGGTGTTGAAGGGGTAGGGGGTGGGAATTCCCAAAAATATGAATATAAATAGATTGATGTTTATAATTGATCGATCTGACGCTATGAATTTATAATTAGGTGACGCAGCCATGAGGATGACCAATGGTCAGTCAACTGGATCAATCTAATTTTAGAGGCCCCAAATGGGTGAACAAGGGAAGACATTCCGCACACTGTAGCAGTGAATACAAAATCAATGAATTATAATTACTCTAAAATTAGAATTTCAGGCTTCTGCATACAATTAGTTATTTAAATAACTTGCATTTATACCTTCCTCCTTCCATCGAAAGACAAAAGACATATGCATAAAAGAACAAAGACAGGGTCACCAATTAGTCATATCCACTTAGAAATAAAATAAAAACAGTTATTATTGCGAAAAATGTTTATTTATAATTATTACAAGCACAAATATTTACAAAGCTTAAATAAAATATGATTTAAATTAATGTCATACACAATATTTACATCAAAATAATCATGTGGAAAATATATAGGTCAACATTTATGAAATAGTAAAATAGCTTGGCCTAACAAGGGATAAAATGTGCCAACTGGAAAGATGCCATGCAATAAATCTGTACTATCCCATCAAGGCCAAGCATTTGGTTATCCTGTGTAATCGTTAAGTTTGAAAGTGTTCTATAGAAGAATACCGGCCCAAGCAGGTAAACCCCAAGAACTTGTATGTGAATACAACATTAGAAGTGATAAACTATATACGTTATTGAAGTCTACCTAATAAATCACCACCGGTCAAATCGGGTAGTGTGCGCCTTGTATGACTAAGGGTTAAAATAAAACTGACTTTGTAGTACTAGTGTATAAATTATATACAGATATGCCAACTTAACGGCCCAAGCATATAAGCTGGTGACATAATATAACATAGGTTACCGCAAAATGACGATACATACCAAACATTTAAATAATGTCGTAAAAAAAACAAAAATGATGGGGAATGGTGAGGATACCGCCTCAAGCAGGTATCTAGGTCCCCCTTTTAACTTGTTATTGTTTAGCTAGTATTTGTTTTTATCATTGTTATATATATACATAGGGTTACTGTTTTTTTCTTTTTTTATGTTTTGCAACTTATTTTGGTTTTTTTTATTTAGATAAAGCGCCTTACGGAAATTTTGTTTTAGATAGGACGTTATTCAAATTCTGGTATTATCATTATTAATAGACAAATATTTTGCGAAAATAAAAACATGTAGGTATGTGGTTAAGGACAAGCAACACCATTGATAATGTTCTCCGAAAATTTGGCTAACAATATATTATTGAACAAAAACGGATGTTACTATCCCAGCTTAAATATACATAATATTAAGTAGCTACTTCTTAAATGGGAAGCGTGTCCTAATTATGTCTTTCTTAATAGGAGCTACATTCGTTTGGCATGGATACCAACTACTTTTGTTCCTAAGCAAAAATAATACCTCAAAATGTTGTATTATGTAATGGGCGTCTGTTAAAAGCTTCCAAATATGTTTCCCGTGTAACTGTAAAAATGTTGTCAACCTTAACCCTTTTTATTCTATACACTGACTTCTGTTTTTAAATAGAAAAGATTATAAAAAATACAGTGCTATAGAAGAAATATTCAAAACAGAGATTATAACGCATGGTGAGTAGGGTGTGGACACAAAGTAAAACTTTTTTTGATACTACGAAATCAACAAAAAAGGTGTTCAACGTGCAAAGAGTATAACATACTCACTTTGGTGCATGGTCGGCCGTATGTATTATAGCCTGACACAAACCGCCCCCATCCCCAACCGACAGGTTAATAACATGGGGATGCAGTGTGCAGCTCTGTTGGTCCAGCTCTGGAAGCTTTCAACAATACCAATTAACCAATAAGGAGAGGAAAGAGAAAGGTCATCACTTGTATTAATGCCGAAAAAATTAAAACACATCATTAGCATGTATCTTTGTGCATTTTACTGTCACATTGGGATATCTGACGATTGATGGTAATATTTTGCTTATAGACATGGACACTTTCTTAATTCTAATTTGAATCATTAATCTAATATCTTTAATAAAATCGGAAACGGTAACGAAATAATCCTTTTTGCTTTACTCCAAAATGTCGTGTGTGTATAATGTCCCACTGAATCACTTAGTAATGGGAAATTGTTTTGCCAAACAATGGATTGGGACTGGGGGTATCTGTATTTCGGGCGATTGGTCGACATAGTTCAAAGTTATCAATTGTTAACTATATTGAGGTCACCCCTCTGGACTATATTTAAAAGGCGATATATGACTGTGAAGAAATACCGTATAACGATATCAACGTTCCTGAAAGTGCAATCGTTCTTAATACCTGTACTTAAGCAATATACACAGTGAGAGTATGTAAGCAATAATTCACACGAGCGTGGGTAACCTATTTAAACTATAACCTAATTCCAAAGATTATTTAATCTTAATATGCACATTATCGATTTTGAACATTATAACAGTAAAAGTACACATCAAATTCTCTTGTAGCTGTAAAGTATCCTGTTACATAGTCAAGTTATTTTACAGGACATTGGCGACATCTGGATCCAGGTCTCAGACGACATATTACAATAATTATCATGAGAAGGTTACAAAACTAAGAAATCTGTATACGATAAAATGAAACAAAAAATACTGTTCCTAATTCAAATCGTGGAAAATGGCAAAATTGAGAACCCTAACAAACATATACACGACTACCCACTTTCCTGGCTTTGCACAGGAACCTCAATAATAAGTGTGTGCGGAGGGGGTGGGATCGGGTTTGAGGGCGGATTGAGTGGGTTAATTAGTTTTATGAGCCCAACTTTATATGATTTTCCTGTGTTAGCATAGTGTACAATGATAGATATATCTGGTTATCATACTATAGCCAATCGGAGGTTAGCGTGAAATACCTAAGCACATGCATAAAACTATCGATATATTGTGATTGATAGAATGCTTAAACTTTACACTCCTCAAACATTAAAATTAACGATGTTATTTTCTAAAACATAATACAGTCCACTTAGTAAGCTCATTCCAGCCTATATTAACCTGTCTCGGTGTATCTTATTATAGTAAGCTCATTCCAGCCTATATTAACCTGTCTCAATGTATCTTATTATTACCTGTTGTTTGTTTATAAATAAAAACGTAGATATCAAATGTAGTGCGCACGATGTGTTTCTAGAAAAACCTTCTTCAGGTTCGCTCTAAATCGAAAGATTGAAAAGCCTAATAATTTAAAGTTTGTTGTCTTTATTTGTAAACTCCTAATGTGAGGCCGCGCACAACGATTACGGTATTTGTAAGATTACTTCACCCGTTTTTTGTTTTCTTGTAGATAAGCCCGCATCTGAGTAATGCAATTATATATACTCCAAATAACATCAAAATGACAAATATGTCCTGATGTAACGTGTGTAGAACACAAATAAAGTGTACCACTCAACAGCAGACTAGGGTCCGTTTCATACTTATTATAGGGTATGAGTTATGCTCATTATTGAAGCCCTATTGTGAATGTGAAATGTAAAACAGCAATAAAAGTGTCGTCCCTTTATTTTAATACATGTATAATAGCTACTCGTGTTCATTTTTCCCCAAATCCTTTCTTACTAAATGTCATAACTTCTTACAAATGTGTTATGTTTTTGTTTTTTTTAAATGAGCTATTTTCACATGAGTTTTCTTTTAGATTTTCATGAGTACTTACTGGTGTCTTCTTTTCGTCACCGAGCGTATCGTAATGAATCCAAACAAGCACAAACCTCTATTTATCAAGCATCTTATTATACATGCATTTGATGTGATTTGTTGTTGCCATGAATCATAAATTAACTAGATAATAATCCAGTGTAGATCTGCTATACTAATGCTTTTACATTTTATGCTAGCTATAATATCACAAAAGAATCTCATTAGGTCCAACATATTTTTGAAATATATTTACCATCCGTAATGTACACGTTCTGCCCATTAAATATAACTAGGCCATCGTGTGCGTGATCGTATGGTTGTTGGATTTATAACTGACACCAATGAAAGTGCACACGATATTTTTTCACTTGCATGTACAATCATAGGATTATTAAAGGCGGGTAATAAAATCTAATTCACGGATAGGAATGGGAGGATTGTCAAATCTGGGATATTATTGATAGTTTTTACTGCTAATAAAATGAAAAACAGAACATACTTCACTGTCAGAACACAATAGTAGACAGAGGCAAAATCGGTACTATTAAGTATGTTACATTCCATGACCACTTGGATTCGCTCTCGGTTTGTGTGGGGTCCGTGTTGCTCATCGTTGTAGTGTTCTATGTTATGTTGTTTTTTTTTGCTCGTATTCGTTGTGTCTTGTGTCCCATGTTGCCTGTGTATATAAACCGTCCATTCTTGATGGGATCTTCGGTTTCATCTAACCTTTATCTATGTACATCACCGTTTTCATATGCAGTTTGATTTGTAACCACATATGCAATGAGCGCATATCACCACTAACATTGTGATTTCGAATCCCACTAATAACGTGGTGCACTCGATAGAATATTATGCGATCAAGTTTTTTAGTGACTTGCGGCAGGTAGGTGGTTTTCTTCGGGTATTCCAGTTTTCTCCTCCAATAATACTAACCGTCATGGTACGGCTGAAGTAATGTTGAAAGTGACGTTAAGCACCATAACTCTAGTCCGCTCACTCCATAAGAAAGATTGAGGAGGAACTATACACCTTTAAACGACGGAATGATTATTGTTTCCTTTACTATTTCTGATAAACATTATTGCATTTCATCACAGCACATCATCTATATACCTCCTGATATCATTTGAACTGTCAATTAATTTCTAAATGGTGAGTTAGCAACATATAATTAAGAGTCGGGTATTTACTTTTAGATTGACAATGGAAGGGTCTTCTTCTAGGTTTTCAGTTGAGTCAACAAGATCAACATAAATCAGTTAACATATTATACATACAACCCTTGTACTATATCAGGATGTTTTTGATGTTTTTTGTTTTTGCTTGTTGTTGTTGTTGTTGTTTGTTGTCTATAACTATGTGATCATAATAGTTTGATAAATATATATATAATAATGTCAAATACTGCCATACGTTTACTGTCTATTTTAATATATAAGCCACTGTATGGCTTATGAATAGATAGAGTAGTAGTTATAATTTAATAAAGAAAGACAGTCACGCGATTTTGCATTACAATTGAGGGAAACACAAACAATATCCAGCGTGAACCAACACAGCATACAAAGACTCGTAAAGAAAAGCAGGCAGTTATCGGAAGGGTTAACAGATTCAGCCCCACATGTGGCACCGTTTTATTGATAGTCAAATTATAATGGTCAAATGCCGTTATGAAATGAAAAGTACCACAACGTCAGAACAGTTTCAAACCCCAATCCTAAAATTACTGAAACAGAAGCACAATCGATACCCCTAACACTTATATACACGATTATTCACTCTCCTTTCTGTATACGGGCACTTCAATATAAACTGATGATGTTACGTAAACTAGTTTTACATGTATGGACCCTTCTTAGTGAAATGAGGCGGTTGTACACGAGTTTTGCCCATGTGAGAAAAGGACAACTCTGACTTAGTGTAAAGACCGCGGCGTCCTTAACTTGATGTTATTGCTTCCTATATTTATCCTGTAACATAGACACTGCGAAGCAATGAAATAATCCATGAAGCTTACTCGTTAGCAGCAATTATGTATCTAAATAAAAATATAAATTTGATGCACAGATCCGGTAATATCGTTTTGAGATACATAAATTTAGTATGCAGGGGCTGTAATATACCAACAAATGAAAGAAAACAAAATTAGACACCCCCCCCCCCCCCCCCCGAAAAAAATGTAAAAGCAAAAACAAATTAATGATTATGGTGTTTAACGCCACTTTCAACAAAATTTCAGTAATATCGTGGCGGTCAGTTTTATTGGTGGAGGAAACCGATATACCCGGAGAAAATCACCGACTTCAATTTTAAAATCATAAATTTTTCAAATATGTGCAACAATATATCAGCTTCTCCTGCATATGGTGTTTACATCTCGCAAACGATTCGCTATGGAAGGGCCAGTACCAATTATTCTGATTTCCTGAAATGTCATCTTTATCTGAGAAACAGGCTACTGGACCAGAGCTATACAAAGATTCGCCTTATTCGATCTCTTAAAAACTTTATATTCCGATATCAAGATCTTGTCGAAATATATTCCGTCTCTGCTGAGCCGATAATAAACGATGGATTTTCATATAGTGAAAATATATAAATATAAGGAAGTCAACAAAAATGTCAATTTTTTTTTGATCAATGTGTGACGTAAAAGTGTTTTTGACATTTACTTTCGTAGTTAAAATACTTCAGGTGACTCGGGGTTGTTGATGGAGATGGTTGACGATAGATGTTCCACCCTCTTCACTGAATTTGGTACTACTTTGACAACTAGTTTGCCTATTTTGTTCCAGTATTGTGATAAATACTGTTATAGCTACAACCGGAACCTGTGAGCCGTAATGAAAGCGGGAGGTTTGACGCTTTAAAAACTGATTCAACCCACCATTTCTTTAGAAATGCCTGTATCAAGTCAGGGTCATTACGGTTTTCACATTTTACCGGTTGTTGACTGATTTTGTCTATTTATATACTTATGAGTTTTAACTTTCCCTTTGGAAGATTGTTCGGAGTTCGGTAATTTTGTTATTACCCTTATTTACTGATAAACTATATCACATAGTGTTGTATCAAGTACACCTCGCCTGAGCGGGATTCAGACTAACCACGTTAGTAGTGGTAGGCATGGTTGTATAAATATATCTACCATCACGACCACGACCCCCCCCTCCAAAAAAAAAATCAACAAAAAACAAACAACAACTTTAAAAAAAAAGGAAAATCTAATTAAATCAGCTGTTGTAATACCCTACACTCCGACTAACATTTGACAGAACCCGATTAGATGTTTCTAAATGAACAGTCAATGGAAATGACAGTAGTACAATTTTGGCAGTGCCGTTCGAGTTTATTGATAAATGCATGACAAACGTGAGACTCTCTGAGTGGCTTAATATTGCAATATAAATTAATTGTAGAGTCATATATCATTTTAGACGTGTTTTGATTGGCTTAAACAGTTGAGGTTATTTGTCAATGCACGAATCTAAAAATAAACGTCGTTCTCAAGGCCTCGCGTGCCGTTGTCATCGGGTGCTTTTCTTTAAATGAGGCACCTTTGGGTTTATTTAAATTTATTTCTGATTATTTGCCTTATTTTGAAAAAAATATATATATTTTTCAATATCATAGCAAAAAAAGTTTGAATTAATTAATAAGGATTGATCGACATTATTTGTTCGGTTCATTCGAAATAACCGCAATCAGGTTGTACACACACTTGCGTATCCTCCGACGCAGGTTACACGGTGTGTACAGCCTCATTGAGGTTATTTCTTCATGAATCGAACAAAAAATGCGATCAATCCTTAAATGCATTTGAATACAAAAGTTTATCTGGATATAACTTCTAGTCGGGTTCTATCAGATATTAAGGGGAGATTAGCGCATTATAGCAGCTGATATTCATCAGATTGGATTTTTGTTGCATAATTTTCTTTTTGTGGTATATTGCGGATAGATGTATATTTTACAACACATTTAGTATCCAATCATTATATATGTACCAACCAAGTCGATGGTGTAATGGTTAGTACCAGTGTGATATATCGTAGGTTGTCGTTCCGGTTGGGGCAAACCAAAGACTATCAAATTATCATATGTTATTTCTCTTCTAAGCACGTAACATTAAGGAGACAGAAAAGACTGACTGGTTTGGAGTCACAATAATGTGTACGAGTGGGGAGACATTTCTACCCCCAGACTGTTGTTTCAGTGAGCTAGCACAATAACAATCCAAACATGGGTGTTGGTCTAGTAGAAAGCGAACAACATTATCATCTCATTGAACCCAACATGTTCTCACCATCTAATAGCTGAAAAGTTGGTCATTTGGCTTTAAATATCAATCACTTACAGACTTATACATGTAATATATAATAATACTAATAATAACCACATAGTCGGGTTAAACTAAAGATTATTAAAGTAGTATTTGCTGCTTCTTCTTTAAGCACAAAGCAATAAGGAGTAATACCAAATAATGGTTAGCCCGACCCCAAGATAATGTGTCTAAGTGGATAATGTAGACTGTTGTTTCAGTTAATAAGTGCAATAACCAAATTACCGAACTCCGAACAATCTTACAAAGGGAAAGTCAAAACTCATAAGTATAAAAACAGACAAAATCAGCCAACAACCGGAAAACTGTCAAAACCGTAATGACCCTGACTTGGTACAGGCATTTCTAATTTGCTAAACCTCCCGCTTCCATTACGACTCAAAGGTTCCGGTTGTCACTATAACGGTGTTTATAACAATACTGGAACAAAATAGGTAAAATAGTCGTCAAAGCAGTACCAAGTTGAGTGAAGTAAATGTCAAAAACAATTTTACGTCACAGATTGATGAAAAAATATTCTTGACATTTTTGTTGACCTCCTTATCTTTATATATTTTCGCTATATGAATTGCATCGTTTATTATGGTCTCTGCAGAGACGGAATATATTTCGACAAGATCTTGATATCGGAATATAGACTTTTTAAGAGATCGAATAAGGCGAATCTTTTGAATAGCCCTGGTCAAGTAGCCTGTTTCTCAGATGAAGATGACGTTTCAGGAAATCAGAAGAACTAGCACTATAAAAATACATCTTTGAGTTTTGGGAATAACCTTCACAAGCCACATGAAGTACACTCAAATCACACATTCAGTCGGTTATTTTCATTATAAAAATATAAATATTTAAGTGGAAATTTTATGAATGGAAAATGTTCATGAAAAGTTCTATTACATGATTACTTCCTTTACTCTTGTAGTTCACTATAAAACACTTCTAAGTCCACAGTATCAATATGAAGAGCATTGAAAACATACGATTGTATCTATCAGATGACATCACAATTTTCACTTTACTTATTTTTTATATTGTTATTTCGAGTCAAAAATACATATATTACCGAAGCAGTAAAACAATCATTATTAGTATCCACGCAGAGGACAGAAGAATACCAGCAAAATTCACTTTGCTCGTATATTTGGGTATTGACTTGTTGTACAATGCCTTTCTCCTTTCTCACAGTTTTCCGGTTGTTGACTGATTTTGTCTGTGTCTGTTTATATACTTATGAGTTTTGACTTTCCCTTTGTAAGATTGTTCGGAGTTTGGTAATTTTGTTATTACCCTTATTTCCTAATATATAAAATGCCACTATATGAGTATTAAGTCTTTTATTGATAGTTGAGATTCACTCATTAAGATCTCATATCTATATTATTGATTGCCTTAATTAAGATTGATAGTAAACGTGCTAACTCCGTAACCCCAATGATAATGATGTTCCTTCAGATCATTCCTCTTTCCTCCTAGTTGCGGGGTATTTATATCCCATGTTGTTTATTATTCTCTGGTTCATTAACTGAGAATATGACTTCACGACGGGTACTATATATTGGAAAGATAATGCCAACACGGATGCATGTCATGACTCCTGTTATAGTTGAACATAATGAACAAATGTATCCACTTTATTAAATTTATTTCTCATATTTTCACTTCTAAAGAATTTCTATTTATAATATTTTGAGATGAAGTGAAAAGGGTGAAGATATAGTAGTATACCTCTTTTGAAAGTGATTCTGTCGATTATGTCTGATATTTAAAAAACCATCAGTTTCTATGGAAAAACAGTCTACAATTGTTACAAAAATGAAATTTCAACGAATTTCACAGACTTCTCAACTACATGTAGGCTACCATGCACATTTGTATACACGTATTTGATTTCTATAGGTGCATACACATACTGGCTAATCGATGAATACACGTTAGAGAAAACCGAAGGGACAATCAAAAATTGGCAATCCAGAGACACTGGTAACATTGGGTATACAAGACACAGAACGAAGACAAACAAAGCACAAAAACACAACTCAACACAGAAAACTTAAAAGATGAGTAGCATGGACCCCACCAAATACATGGAACGAACCCATGTGCTTGCTAATGATACGCAGTTCATGCCTCTTATAAGACACCCGCCATGTTATTCATGACGTGTTTGACACCACTATGCGCAAACAAGCAAAATATCAAATGATACTCCAATGATAATTAAAATTAGAGTGAGTGATTGTTGTTCAATGTTTTAGCTATATATCACGATGAGAAGTTAATTTTCAATGAGATGACAATGAGGTCCACCTTGTACTAGATCAATATGCTTAGATGGATTGTTATAGTGCTAGCTCACCGAAACAACAGTCGCAGGGATACACACGTCGCCCCACTCGTACATATTATCATGATTCCGGGCCAACCAGTAGTAGCTCCTTTTCCTTAGAAGTCATGGACAGGCGTGATAACAATATTAACCACTTTCACTCGTAATGGAAATAAGTTGGAGAGGGGAGATATTTGATGAAATATTTAAACACCACCATATAGAAACATCACATTTACTGACGATTTCATTTCAAGTAGAAGCAATTACAATTAACAAATACCACAACTTAAAACCGCCATGTAATAGTTTGTTAAAGTACAAATCTGAAGTAACATTAAGGTACCAGATATAATCAACATTCATTTGGAAACAATAATTTTAAGTTAATGGTATGCACTGATTTAATAGCTATAAGGACAATAGCAAGTTTTTTTTACACCGAAAAACACACTATTTCTGTACACGACGAAAATGTTAGTACATGTAGTTAGTGTGTATAGGGACATTAAGTGTGATATTGTACGTACAACCAATAAATAAGTGCTTTGATAAACTGTAATTAGATGCAGAATCATGCAATATAAGTAGTTGTCAGACACAATCCTTGAATAATCTATTTATATAATTACTTCTTTAATAATACAGTTGTATTTTATCCAATAACAATGTAATTGACAACTTGTTCAGCGTCCAGTGAAAAACTATTTACACAAGATAACAACAGGGGGTCAACACTAAGGAAATGAGAATGAATTATGTATTGTGGTAATAACAACTAAATTATTACCAAAAATACATAATTTACTGTATATATGAATCGATGTAATGGATTAATAATACACAATTCCCCAAAGACAGTTATATGGAACCATTCGTTACCATATATGGTAAAGTAATTCAGACAATTTTGACATTGTCACAAAAAAAATCAGCAAATAAATAACAAAATAATAAATAAATAAATACGAATAAATAAATAAAAAAAGAAAGAAAAAAGATAAATAAATAGGTAAGTAAGTAAATAAATAAATAAATAAAAAGATATTGAAAAAAAGAAGAAAAAACTATATGTGGTAATTTTATGAAAAGAAAATTATAAAGTTAAATGTCATTCCAGCATTACATCGTTTATATCTTAATCACACAATTCCTTGATGTGGCGTCCGTGTTGCATATCTATTTAGTTTCCGATGTTGTGTTGTGTTTTATTTATTTGTTTGTCTTCGTCTTGTATGTCCAGTGTTTCCATTGTCTCTGGATTGTCCATTCTTGATTGCCCCTTCGATTTTCCCTACGTTAGCAATCCGACGAACATTAAAAAGAAAAATTTTACAACAAAAATACATATATTAGTCTCCTAAAGGATACACCTTACCTTAATACGATTTTGAACAATGGCTTTGAACGATTTGGATTGCATTATCGCAGATATTTGCAAAAGCGATAACTTGGAGTTCATGATTTTATGAATAGTTTAGATTCGCTTCGTAATAAGATCTAATATTTAAACATTGATAATTAAGATTATCATTTATAATGAATCTGATCATAATTAAAATAAAAACGTATCCCAATATCAATGTTATTGCTTAGGTCAACACTCCTTCCTAGTACCCTGAAAATGGACGGGACATTTGTTTGTCAAATGAGACATTATCAGTGATGGCGGATAACGACACAGGTACTATTAATGGGACGGACAGGTGAAAATAACACTGTTTTACTCTCGGTAGTTTTGTATCACTGGAGCAAAAAAACTCACATAAGAAGATACCAATGGGGTAATCAGAATCCGTATATCGACGAAGTGTCACTAGAATCGTTGGGTATATTTGTTCTGTATGAAATTTTTTTGGGTATATGAAAACCTTTAATTTTCCTGGAAACTTTGGAATGATATAGGAAACAACAGTGCATTTGGTAAAAATAATCAGCTACTTTCACCTACATTATTATATGCTATGATAAATTAAGATCAGTAATTGATCACGGAACGTCAACATATTCTTAAGTTAATAAACATGGTACTCGTTATGTATTACCATTGTGATAAATGTGTTTTGTTTTTGTTGGGGGTTCATGTTTTATTTATGTAATTTGTATATTCCACATATACGTGTATCCAGCAGGATTCGCATACCACACGATGTTCGTGTAGTGTAATAGTAACACGATGGGTGCCACTAGTTGAACAGTTCACCCCGGTTGTTTGTGGTGCTCATGTTGCTGAATCTTTAGTTTTCTGTGTTGTTTTTGTTTTGTGTTGTTGTCCTTTTTCTGTTGGCCATTGTATTTCCCGTACTTCTATTAACGGCTTTAATATCTTCAAACCTTTCTTGGAAATGAACTTTAATCACCTGATCCCACATTAGTGGTCGTTGTTGTGGAGTCTTTTATGCTACTCTCGTACACGATAAACAATTTATGTAAGATACAGCGATATCTAGAAAGTAAAATCAAGTCATCCCTCCTAATTGATTTAATATTTAAATTGCTTTTTTACATAATAATTTGTAGTATTGTAATGTCGTCCTCAACTTAATTACATGACGGGTATTATGACGGGAGTCGAATGATTAGTTTTAAAGCCATGTATATTTTAATTTGTTATTGTTTGTGCCGAACTCTAAATTATAAATTGCAACAAGTGTTATCTTTTAGTGAATAAATATAACCTTATTGAGGGGTGTCCACAGGATGCACTGGACGAACCAAATACACAAATCGAAAGCATACTCTGTCAATCCATCTTGCATTTATCTTTATTAAAGCTCACTGTTATAATTTTCATGAAAAAATACCAAGGGAGAGGGGAGACAAACTACTTGGTTTTCCGGGGGGGGGGGGAAATTCAGTATATACTCATTTTTCCGGGAGGACATCTCAGTATATACTCATTGTTCCGGGAGGGAATGAGTATGGGGGAAAAATGAGTATGCAACATCGGTCTATAAAACAGTCGATGAAACAACAGAAAAGAGACAAACAAAATATTGTACCACGTGGAAACAATGATTGAACTTCAAAGTCATCTATTATATCCATGGAACTGCCAGTTCTTACTCATAATATGTTTTCAATTTAACACCCAACCCAATATGTATTAAGACTGCAACAATTAGAAGCTTTGACAAACAATATAGATTCTGAGGGAGTATTTAAGTTCAATTGTAGTTAATCCATCCCTATCCTTGTCTGTGTTACTTGACTCGATTCTTAGTTGACTATCCTGTACATAAGTATTGTAATTTATATTGAGAATTGACGTACAATAAAGTTTCAAATTTACTACATAATATTTATATAACAATACCATGTATTTAGAACAAACAATTGTCATATTTTATTAACTATATATATTTCACTTCATGTGTTAAATGTGTACGTTTTACACATATCACATAACATCGCATATTCATACATCTTAAAACTATTACTTTCATTATATTTACACTTCTTAAATATGTTCAAGATACATTTAAGAACATCTGTAATTCTACGATTTCAATTTAATAAGTTTGATCGTGTCACTCATTTCATTGAATGTAAAACTGATATTTGCTTGTATACGTTGATGACTAAACTATCAAATTTAACATACTATAATCTGGTAAACTTCTAGACTAAGGAAAAGACTGCAGAAAAAAACCCCAAAGCTAACAGGAACAATATATGCGACCTTCAACAAAAGGCAAAGCGAGCCAATAAAACACGAAAAAGTGTTTTCTACTTATTATCTCCCTTGATCAAAGCTTTTTCTAGTTGTTATTATCATTTTGAGTCTGTTGCATTTCGTACGTCGTTTACATTTTACAATTCCTCAAAAGACAAAAAAAGTTAATAGAAACGTAGATATCTAATTTAGTGTGCACGAATTGACTCTCGAATAAACTTCATCAGAAACACTGAAAGTCAAATTATTGGAAAGCCAAATAATTAAAAGTTTCGGGAGCAAGAACACCAACAGAATACCCAATTTCGGATAAGGTCGCATATGCATAAAGGAGGAGAATGATATCTTGTAAACTGGTTGATATTATCCCACTTGGAACAGGCTTGGTCTATTGTATGCACTTACACCGGGTGTCTCGTTGCCGTCCATTTACAGAATGGATCGAGCGTGATCCGAATGATATTGTCATTACTTGCCACCTATTCAAAAGTGCTTTGAAATGTATTTCAATGACTATATTGCCTTCTTTTAAAGCTAATGGTTTGGTTTAGTTTTATGGTGTTTAGCACCACTTTCAACAATATTTCAGTTAAAATGGCGGTTAGTTATTAATGTTGGAGGAAATTGGAGGAGGAGGACCCAGAGAAAATCATCGACTTATCGCAAGTCAATAACAAACTTTATCAGGAAATGTTGTACACCTCGCCCTGATCAGGATTCGAACTCACAACATCAGTGGTGATGGGCACTGATTACATAGGTAGTTGTAAATCCAATTACCATACGATCACGGTCACGATGGCCCACTTTTAAAGCTGAAATGACATGGAATTCAAACAGCTGTGTGCTACTAAAGTAATTAGTGGTCTATTATATATTACGGGTTTTTTTACTTGTAATTTTGCTAATTTTGATAATTTTAGCGATTTGCATATTTTGCCTATTTTGACACAACATTGATGATTAAAATAATTTCTGGTAGAACTTATGTAAACGGTTATATTAATAATATGTTTAACTCTGGACACTGTGTACTCATTAAGCATGTCCAAAAGAGACATACTAGAATTAACATACGTAAAAACAGAGGATTTAATACATATACATGTTTATATGTATCGGAATGATTATAAAAGCAAACAGCTGGCAGTATTATACTGTACATTTAAATTTTCCCTGTACAAACTCTATAATATAAAACTGTTGGATATCGTTTTTATGTCATTAAAGGTGACATATACATTTTTGTATCAAAATGGATTGATGTAATGAATATAGCGGGGTGATGAAATGTTCGACAGTTTGAGAAATGTTAAACAACACACATATAACCGAATAACAATGTCAGTGTACAGGTCAAGTTAAATACTTTATTAATCCTCAGACACTTAAGGGTACAAGAAACATGATTATTAGGTTTTTTTATATCTGTAAATGTTTTGTAACTTAACTTATTTAAGATATATTTACTATTTTACGGTCGTGTTAATTACTTCTTAAAAAGCTGTCGACATTAACAATACATTAATCACCTGACCTCGCAACCTTAGTAATTCAATCATGTGTAAGTGTTAATCTTATTGGAATGTAAGGAAAGTGATGCTACTTTCATATTGTCATCTGTAAAGTCGCTAGGAAGTTTGGGGTGAATAAGATATCTTACTTATTTTCTTGTTTACAATAAACAAAATTTTAAAATGTTAACTTAATGTTACCTGTAATCTTATAATATCTATCTTATCAGTAACAGTACCCTACAACATGAATACAAAGTGAAATCATTTTTGAATATTGTTTTTATTAGATATCATGAAAATTTCAAATCTATATATAAAAATTCAAGTAATCACAGTTATAGCTAAATACACACAAGACTGGTGATTATAAAATTGGAAATTATACAAATAAAATACTTTAAGCAACTAATAAGGTGGAGGTCAATATTACGCAGTGCACGTACGCAGGACGTAGAGGGTTTTCATGGTAATGTATTTGTTTGTGTAATCTTGTCATAAGAAGTTATTTTCTTTGTTTTTTCTTACAATATAATATTCTGTAATATTTCATTCATTACTCGAACTAGATTATTTTCACACAAAAAAAAAGAAAAAAAAGTTAGATCTAAATAAAGTGGGTACGTGAGTTTTGTAAACATTTTAATGAAATGTTAAAATAAAGCAAACATATACAATTTCTTAAGACTAAATATAAACAAAACAATCCGATACATGACAGAAATCAATATTCGTTTTAACATATAGAAACATATAATATTATATTACTACGTTGTCATTTTTAAAAATCAATTTCAACCTTCTGTTACCTCTTTATTACAATCACGCAACAATCCTGGATGAGAAGTCGGAATCATTGTTATCTCTAAGAAAAGGGGGGATGTTGATTTGCTATGCATGATAAATCTTACTGTGTTAAGAAAATGTAATAAGAAACATGAATTAAAATCCACCTGTTATGTAATTCTATTGTCAAAAGTCTCCATTATTTTTAAGGAATGGAGAGTTATTGTTCTCTTTGTACCTTAGATACTATGCACATACTTTTGTTTGTTACAAGATTAGTAATTAATAAAATTAATAAAGTACAATGGGTCGAATTTAAGTTGGAGAATGTCCTCGTATCTCTCCATTCCTTAAAAAGAATGAGCCTCGGTCCCTTCGGGGCCCCGGCTCCATTATGTTTAAAGGAATGGAGAGTTATGCGGACATTCTCCTATACTTAATATCATGGTGAATATGATTGTCTCTATTCTGCATGTCTAATCAACGCATCAAAGCAAAGGTCACAACACCTTCCAATTCACCACTTTTTAAATTGAACAAAGAATTTCGAGAAAAAGTATTGACAATTCATGGTCTTCTGGCGATTGCTAGAATATGATGAAAGGCCGTTGTGGTTGTGATCGTATGGTAGTTGGATGTACAACTACCTGTGTAATAAGTGCCAATGACCACTAAATTTGCGAGATCAAACCCCACTCGTGGCGAGGTGTACCCGATATAGCAATATGTCATAAAGATTGTCATTGACTTGCGACAGGTCGATGATTTTCTCCGGTTTCCTCCACCAATAAAACTGACCACCACGATAATAACTGAAATATTGTTGAAAGTTGTGTTAAACACCATGACCCTAACCATAGAGTCTGATGAGCGCAATATTAGCTTCTTTGTATCTAGGAACAAACCAGTTTACTCATTAATCTAATTTCATATTTAATTGTGCAATTTTGATTAATAACAAAGAAGGAATTATTTCTTCCTATATATTATCACCTTTTATATGACATAATTGGCAGAAAAGTTGATTTAAGTTCCTATTTTCAGCCAATTCTGCCATATATCTTTGACATGTTGAGTAAAAAAAACAAAGCATGCATTACAGAATCATACATGATATAATCGTTCATGTTTTGAAAGGAAGTGTACCTCCCCCGTTTTTGATAATAATTTAACTGGCAGTGTTCTGTATAATATCATTAAATTAATTCCTGTGTGTTTACTATCGGCTTGTTATGTCAGTGATTACATATCTGTATAAGTTCATTAAACGGGACTAAAGGGGTAATCGGAATTCGTAAATCGAAGACAGACAGGAAACACCATGACAAAAGGAAAACGGACACAAAGACAAACAACGATCTACAAAACGTACATATAAAAGTAAAGATCGAGCAAGACGAACCTCACTATAAACCGGGGGTGAACTCAGGTGTCCTGGAAGAGTAAGCAGTTTCTGCTCCACTAGCGGGACGCGTCGTGTTTATCTAGTTATACACCCAGTGATAAGTCATGAATGAGGAAAGAACATGCGGGAAAACTAATGTATAAACTGCAAAACTGGTCAATTACTTTACATTCACTATGTATAATTTGCTCTGTTAAAATATTTGGTAATAATGCACTCGCAAACAAATAATGTTAATGAAGTTTGTAATCTGTATTATATTCAAACATTTGAATGTTTTACCCTTTTCACTAACATTTCACATGCACATATAAAAACCTGTTTTAAACAATTAATTCACAATGCATCTTACTTTAACAATGGTAAGCCATATCAGAGGTTTACAGCTTTGAGTCACTCACGAATTAATTTATTAGTACGACTCAAACGACAAAATATGCTCATTATCGAGAACATATTTGTCGAGTTGTAAGGTCACATTTTTCAACAAATCATTAATAAGGAAAATGTATACAACATTGATATGAACCAAAATAATCCAGAAATGGACTACAATATCACAGATCTTCCTATCCCACAACAGTTCGCTATCTCTGATGAAGACATTCAGAAAATTGCTAACGCAGTAAAATCCAAATTGTCAGAAGACATTGTCAAAATTATTAATGAACAGACTGCCCCACTGATAACAAAAATAGACAATCTCGAAAAAGAGAACAGAAAGCTGAAAAATGAAGTCGATGCTCTGGAGCAATATGGACGCCGCAGCCTTATTATAATTTCCGGGATTCCGGAACCGACGGAAGAAGGTGACACTACCCAAAAAGTTCGCAAAATGATATCTGATATTGACCCAAGGTATGAAATAACCAACATCATCCGTTCACACAGAGTTGGTAAACCAGACGAGCAAGCTGCCGCTGTAGTTAAGCATCGCCAAATAAGTGTGCGCTTGTGAGATCCTGGCGTTAAATTTAGAATTTTAAAGTGCGGGAAAAACCTGAAAGAAAATCCAGAATATAGACATGTGTACATAAATGAAGATCTAACAGTAACGCGCAATACAATTTGCTACCATGCCAGGCAGTTAGTCAAACGACGTAAAGCTAAAAACTTATGGACAACCAATGGAAAAATAAGTTTGAAGGACAATAGAGGTAAAATACACAATATTAGCACCAAAGACGCCTTCTTGACCACGGACAGACAAACCGATCCATCATTCGTGAAGTCGGAGCACCTCTAAATTGACTGAATAAATAAAAACTTGACAATTTATATCACTGAGTAACACATTGAAATGCATCTAACATGTTACCCTGACATTGTCTTATCTATTATTTTTCAATTGTGCTTAATTGTGTTATAAAATGCAATTGTCATCCATGAATAACTTATGAATTCGATTTGACATTTTTTATTTTTTTTTACTTACGGCAAATCAGTATTGGTAAATAAGTTAAATGTTGTCAATCATTCTCATTCATACATTTACAAACAATCGATTTGTATTATAGTAAATTCACTTGGGTGTCAAGGTTATTCATTGACGTTTGCGAACCAATCAAAACACCGTTCTGAATATTGTCGACCAATCAAAAAAATATTTCCCACGCTCGTAGTCGTTTTCACACGCGATTGAAAGAAATCGAGTACACCAGCTTCAGTTTGTAAAATAATAATAGATCAAACCTTTTTTCTGGGTTTCTTTTGACTTATGAAAGTATATGTTGTTGTTGGCTTTACTGTGCAGTATATAGACAATATAAATATATCGTACATTGTATGAATTTAAACTTAGACTTTTGCTTTGATTTTTGATTTTTTTTACTTTTTTTTCATTCATGTTGTTATACAATAATAATGTCAATTCACGTCAAAACCTTCTACGCTGAAAATATATAAATTACTAAAATAACTCGCATTACGTAAATAATTTAAGAATTATATGTTGAAACAAATTATTGAACCTTTAGGTACCCTCACCTCTATATTTCATCATTATTTTTTTCAGATATTTCCCCCTTCTCATAAACATATTGTTTTATTAACATGTCCTCCCTGCACAGCATCACATTACCTCTCGTACTTTACGGTGAATCAAATTACACTTATTAAAATCCGTCCTGGTAGAAAATCTGTCGAACCTACTTTTGACTCTGACAGTTCTGCAATAGATATATGTAAGTACCTGTTTTTTGTATTATGTATTTTATTGATTATATCGGGTATAGAAATTAACCCCGGACCTAGCGTAGCATCTGAATCATCCAGTAGCTTCAGCAGTGCTGAATCCTTGTCATCAAATATGAGTAACCTTATGACTAATTCCGTCTCGTTTTTACACCTTAATATTCAGAGTAGCGTTCCTAAGCTTGATTTGATAATTGCTGAATATTCCTGTCATGATATATTATCATTTACAGAGAGCTGGTTGAAACCAGATATTTCCACTGACAGCCTCAAGTTACCATGCTACAAGCCTCCTTATCGGATAAACATGGTAGACCGTTTAGGAGGGGGTGTTGTTGTCTTTGTCAGGGACGAAATTAATTGTGTTACAAGATTAGACCTGCAGGTTGGTTCTGTTGAGTGTACTTGGCTTGAAATCAAGATTAATAATAAGAAATACCTATATGGAACTTTTAATATGTCTCCGAATAGTGGTCAGCAGATTTGGGAAGAACTTGAGCAGTCCATATATCTCGCATTGAATAGTAACCATGATATTATTATCACAGGTGATTTTAACATAAATCAGTTTGGTAATAATACTACCAAAACTGATAATCTACTAGCGCAATTCAGTTTTCATCAGCTCATCACTGAACCTACATATGTAACTGAATGTAGTTCGTCCCTGTTATACCTAGTGTTTAAAATCTCATTCAACCCACCATTTCTTTAGAAATGCCTGTACCAAGTCAGGGTCATTATGGATTTCACAGTTTTCCGGTTGTTGACTGATTTTGTCTGCTTATGTACTAATGAGTTCTGACTTTCCCTTTGTAAGATTGTTCGGAGTTCGGTAATTTTGTTATTACCCTTATTTAGTAAATAATCCCCATAGTATATTATACTCTGATGTTGGCCCACCCTTGTTGGACCAGACTCACTATCATATGCCCACAATAGAAGTATAGAATCATCCAATCAAATCCCATTCATCATATAAGCGGAAAGTTTTTTGTTTGACAGAGGTGACTTTGAGTCTTATAGACAACAGTTGTCTCTTGTGGATTGGGATTCTTTACTCGTAAGCCATGATATCGATATATCTACCAATAACATAACACGTGCCTTAATTGATGCTGCAAATACCCACATTCCAAACAGGGTAATACATGTAAGGAAAGACAACCCTCCGTGATCAACAAGCAGTATCAAATGTGTTATACATCGAAAGAATAGACTCCATGAAAGAGCAAACAGGTCAAACTTACCAGGTCATTGGGAACGATTCCGTATTTCCCGAAATAAGTGCAATAACCTAGTCTCTAATGCAAAAATAGCGCATTATTCTAAGGTTTCTGAGAATATATGATTAGAAAAGGCTGGCAGTAAAAACTGGTGGACCTTAGGCAAAAGCTGAACAGGAAACAATGACTGCAGCCGAACTATTACCCCGATTGAACATAATGGTAATCTTGTATTTGATGACATAGAAAAATCTGAATTGTTCAACAAGTTCTTCTGTGAACAATCAACACTGGACGATAGTGACCACACACCTCCCGCCCTAACTGAATTACAGACTGATGGACTACGACATATTCTCATTACCGAAGCGGAAGTAGAGGATATGCTGAAAATTTTAGATACTAGCAAAGCGACCGGTCCTGACTGTATTAATCCACGACTTTTGCGCGAAGCCGCACCGATATTAAAGTATCTGCTGTGTAAATTATTCAACATATCACTGTCATTGTCTTCTTTTCCATCCGAATGGAAATTGGCTCATGTCACTCCGGTATTTAAGAAAGATAGTCCTGGTATATTGAAAAATGATCGCCCGATATCACTCATTAGTATAGTCGGTAAAGTTATGGAACGCTGTGTCTACAAGCACATCTACAATTTTCTTTTAGAAAATATGATTATATCGTCTAATTAATCTGGTTTTACTCCTGGCGACTCTGCGATCAATAAACTTTTATATATAACGAACGAATTCGGTAAGGCACTTGAAGACGGAAAGGAAGTTAGAGTAGTCTTTTGCGACGTTAGCAAAGCGTTCGATCGGGTTTGGCATAAGGGTTTGTTGACTAAATTAAATCGATTGACATTCAAGGGTCGTTATTGTCTTGGATTGACAATTATTTATTGGATAGAAAACAAATGGTTATTATAAACGGTTGTTGATCTGACTGGCGGAATGTTTGTGCGGGTGTCCATCTATGATCAATTCAGAAGTTCTGTTCTTTTTTTATTTATATTAACGATATAGTAGCAGACATAAATGGGTCAATTAAGTTATTTGCAGATGATACTAGTCTTTATATGATTGTTGACGATCCTGTGGATGCTGCTGATACTTTGAATACGGACTTGGCGAACATTCATGACTGGTCTATGAAGTGGCTGGTTAAATTTAACTCTTATAACACAGAAAGTATGATCGTATCTAGGAAATCTAACCGCCCATTTCATCCACCACTCATGATGGATAATAAGATCATTAACATGGTATCTGGACATAAAGATTTAGGCCTTACCATATCTAATGATGGACATTGGGGTAAGCACGTAGACCTGATTACCAAAAGCCTTTACCAGAGTTAACATTATGAGAAAATTTAAATTCATTTTAGATCGAAGAACCCTTGACAAAATTTATTTGACATTTATTCGACATTTATTAGAATATGAGAATGTAGTTTGGGACTTTAAAACTGTTTACCTTACGAATAAATTAGAAAGCGCACAAGCAGAGGCTGGTAAGGTTGTTGCCGGGGGTACCCGCCTGGTATCCCTTTCAAAGTTATATGGAGAAACCGGGTGGGAATATTTGAAAGACAGAAGGGAAGAACATAGATTGACATATTTTTATAAAATGAATAACGGCTTAACCCCGGGGTATTTGAAACCCTCCGAAATATTCACGATCACAATACAAGACATTCAACATTAATTCCGCCTGTCAGAGCTCGAACCACTTTATACGCAAATTATGTTTTACCTCAGACAGTACGGTCTTGGAATCTTCTTCCGGATAGCACAACAAACTGTCCTTCTATTCATGTATTCAAATCGCGACTGAACCTTAATATTATATATGATAAACCCACATTTGTTTAAGTTGGGAACCGCTTAGGGCAGTTTTTTCACGCTAGAATAAGTATGGGGTGTAGTGCTCTTAATTCCGATCTATTTCGGAAAAATATTGTAAATTCATCGCGTTGTACATGTGGTGCTATAGAGACGCCTACTCATTATCTTCTCAACTGTCCTCACCATTACATACCTAGGCAACGCCACATATTTGCCATTAACCTTCCTATTCCCTTGCCCACTGAACTTCTATTGGTAGGATCTAATGAGTTAACAATTAACCAGAACACAGAAATCTTCTTGTCAGTACAAAAGTTCCTTTTAAGTAGTAAACGATTTACCCCGTAATTAACAATTCTCCAACCCCTTTCACTTTCCGGCACAATTCATCCCCTATGGTGTAAAATACAATTATCATGTTTACTGATCCTTACAACGTAATCTAACTTCTGAGATTATTAAAAGTAGATGTAATTAAACTTGGGATACGGATTTATATAAGTTTAATAACTTGTTTTCGGATCCTCTTAATTAATTCATAGTCATTACGATTGTTGTATTTAAATTGTTGTACTATATTCATATGCATTGATTAATAAAATATGTTTACACTAAAGGCTACAATAATATCACCAATATATGTGTATGGATAATTGACAGTTTTAACAATATAGAAAAGGACATTAAAATGAATTCAATACTGAAACAAAGAACATTATACATGAATAGTGCAAATACCTACATATGTCTACATTGTAAGTGGTATGCAATAACCCGAGTTCTTTAGTACATGCATATCTCTTTATGAAATATGCATCATTGACGTCTTAGTGACAAATATACATGTTTAGACAAGACAAAAGGACATAAGACGGTGTCAATCTCACGTCCTTCACTCCCAAATATCTTGACATATCATGTATTATTTAAGAAATTATATTAAAATTATTACAGGGAAATAAATTAAATAAGACGAGACCAAATATCTGCCAACGTCGACCTTAATAATGATCAGTACAGTTCTTCTGAAGGAAAAAAAAGAAAAGCTTTTGAAATTATATTTGTTGTAGTGGCTTAAATGAAAAACGAAAAATACCACATTGTCGGAACAGTTCCAAAATCTGATAGAAAAATCGAAGAAAGAGGCTAAATCGATATCCCTAAGATATATGACCGCTCACTTTCCTGTCAAGGTACAGGTACTTCAATAAAAAGTGACTGTGTTAAACTAATTTTATGGATCTAAACCTCACTCTTAGTGAAATGATGACATATCATGCATAGCAGTAGTTAATACGATCATGTCAAAGATAATTATATATACATGTCACCATGCCATGACAGGATTGATGTGACTGGATTTCCTTATGTATACAATTACACGGGATGGCAATCTCTTTTAATTATGAACTAGTGCATCTATCATTACATTTTATGTTTATTTGCTACTTGTTATTTTTCATATGCTCATTCCATACCCAATAACTGGTATCATTCCGTAAATATTGTGTGCTTGTTCGAAGCCATAATTAATATCGATTTTATATTTGCGGTTTGGAGTTAAATATGAGCTAGATAAAAACAAAGCTAAAAAATGCACCTTCTTATCGAAAAAAAACAGTAAATACAGTTTGTCACAGAAATATAGATCGCGTGTTGAATATATAAAAAGTGTTCATTCATATGAGCAGTATGAAACTAGGTATATGATATTATGTTGTAATGTTCTGCAAATGTTGCAGATATTGCAAATACGTTTGAAAAACGATGACATACAGTAAGAGCAACTCATTTCTTCCTCAATTGCCCGTTATCATTTCTGCACCTACCACAATCATGTGACATTCTTATTCCCGGTCCTTTCTCATATCCCCTCTCCCAACTCCACCGCCTCTTCTTCCGTCTGCTATCAACTGCATTCAAGATTATTATCATTTTGTTTATCATTGTTATATTTATGCCTTCCTCCTTCCATCGAAAGACAAAATATATATGCATAAAAGAACAAGGACAGGGTCACCAATTAGTCATATCCACTAAGCAATAAAATAAAAACACAAGAGTTATTATTGCGTAAAAATTTTACTTAGAATTATTTCAAGCACAAATTTCTACAACGTTTAAATAAAATATCATTTAAATGTCATACAAAATATTTACATCAAAATAATCATGTGGAAAACATCAAGTCTACATTTATGAAATCGTATAATAGCTTGGCCTAACAGGGTGTCAAATGTGCCAAGCTAAGATGCTAGAGTACTAGACATGCAGAACAACATATCAACAAATACAATTGTAAGCAGCATGCATTAACAACAAGCTAATATATATCATAAAGCAAAAATAGTTAATCAAACATTAAAAAGTGTTAACATATGTATAACTTGTGCATACTAAAGCTGAAATGAAATTATATATAGGTGCTGAAGGGGTAGGGGGTGGGAATTCCCAAAATTATGAATATAAATAGATTGATGTTTATAATTGATCGGTCTGACGCTATGAATTTATCATTAGGTGACGCAGCCATGAGGATGACCAATGGTCAGTCAACTGGATCAATCTAATTTTAGAGGCCCCAATTGGGTAAACAAAGAAAGACTTACCGCACACTGTAGCAGTGAATACAAAATCAATGAATTATAATTACTCTTCTGCATGCAATTATTTATTTAAATAACTTGCATGTATACCTTCCTCCTTCCATAGAAAGACAAAAGACATATGCATAAAAGAACAAGGACAGTGTCACCAATTAGTCATATCCACTTAGAAATAAAATAAAAACACAAGAGTTATTATTGCGAAAAATGTTTACTTAAAATTATTACAAGCACAAATGTGTACCAAGCTAACATAAAATTTGATTCAAATTAATTTCATACAAAATATTTACATCAAAATAATCATGTGGAAAATATGTAGGTCACAATTTATGAAATATTAAAATAGCTTGGCCTAACTAAGGGTCAAATGTGCCAAGTGGAAAGATGCCATGCAATACATCTTTATCACCCCATCAATGCAAAGCATTTGGCTATCCTGTGTAATCATTAAGTTTGAAAGTGTTCCATAGAAGAACACCTGCCCAAGCAGGTAAACCCCAAGAACTTGTATGTGAATGCAACATTATAAGTGATAAACTATATACATTATTGAAGTCTACATAGTAAATCACCACCGGTCAAATCGGGTAGTGTGCGCCTTGTATTACTAAGGAGTAAAATAAAATTGACTTTGTAGTACTGGTACATATATTATATACAGCTATGTCAACTTAACGGCCCAAGCAGCTAAGCTGGTGACATCATATAATATAGGTTACCGCAAAATGACGATACATACCAAACATTTAAATAATGCTGTAAAGAAAACAAAAATTGTTGGGGAATGGTGAGGATACCGGCCCAAGCAGGTATCTATGTCCCCCTTTTGACTTGTTATTGTTTAGCTAGTATTTGTTTTTATCATTGTTATATGTTATATATATGCATAGGGTTACTGTTTTTTTTATTTTGTTATGTTTTGCTACATATGTTTTTTTTATCTATGTAAAGCGCCTTAGGGTAACATGTTTTCTTTAGATAGGACGTTATTCAAATTCTGGTATTATTATTATTATAAGACAAATATTTTGCTAAAATAAAAACATGTAGGTATGAGGTGAAGGACAAGCAACATCCTTGATAATGTTCTCAGAAAATTTGGCTAGCAATATATTATTCAACAAAAACGAATGCTACTATCCCAGCTTAAATATACATAATATAAAGTAGCTACTTCTTAAATGGGGAGCGTGTCCTAATTATGTCTTTCTTAACAGGCGTTACATTCCTTCGGCATGGATACCAAATACCTTTGTACCTAAGCAAACATAATACATCAAAATGTTGTATAATGTGATGGGCGTCTGTTAAAAGCTTCCAAATGTGTTCCCCGTGTAACTGTAAAAATGTTGTCAACCTTAACCCATTTTATTATATACACTGACTTGTTTTTAAATAGAAAAGATTATAAAAATACATTGCTATGAAAGAAATATTCAAAACAGAGATTATAATTTGTCAGTATTTTACTGAAAATATTACCTTGTATTTTATATTTTTTCTCTGTGGGAATGGAATCATGTTATTTGTACTTATGCATTTTTTTAATGATGTTTTTTCTTCTATATATACATTTTAGAGTAACAATATCTAGGTTTTTATATACAAAAATAGTATGAAATAGAAGGAAAAAAAACAATCAAACGTGTGAAGTCATGTTGTAATGGTGAACAGTGAAGGGGAAATCATTGAACGAATCATAACAACAAACAACACCTCGACTTAACTTTAAATAAATAATACAACAACATGAGGTCTGCTGGGAACATAGTGGTTTTCAGTGTTTTGTCACTGACACAGATTATTAGATATATCTATTACTGGAATCTACAGCTCCTTAATAATGTAAGTATTATGAAAACTAAGGTTGTCCTCATTTGGGCTATTTTGTTTAGATTATTTTGAAATTACCCCCAAAGATTTTAAGATTATTTGGCTTTCCAATCATTCGACTTTGAGTGTACCTGATTAAGCGTATTACAGAAAGGCGTCCTGCGCACTACATTATATATCTACGTTTTCATTACTATCACTGGGTCGATGCCTCTGCTGATCCCCGGTGTAATCACCCTCTCTGTAGTCCGTGTTATTGACATGATGTATTAGCTATATATTATTATTGACATTTACAGTTAATAAATAATGTAATTATAATTAAAATAAGGGTATCTTCTCTTAGACATATATATCCTTAACCGATGTTGCCTATCCTATTTGATCCTTTCATTTTCTGTCTCTCAAAGATTTTATATTATTTGACTTCCAAACGTTCTTGAGCGGTCCTGGTAGAAGTTAATCCAGAAAAGCGTCGTTTTCACTAAATTAGACATCTACTTTTTTATTGGGACATATGCATAAATGAGACTGGTTACAGAACCCAACACTCCTGCCAACGATATTGCCACTGACTGAACAATATAAGACAGGCCGCGTACTTCGTGTATGGAGAACGCCATGTTCCCTTTAGGTACAAGACCATTTTCAGCAGCTCATGAAGAACAATAGGTTGTTGTTAGAAAATATCAAACTATACTCCAGATAGATACATATACGTCTGCTAGAACATCTTATGGAGCAGTCTATTAACGGAGTTTATATAGACACTTATGTAAATGTTCATGACGAGAAGAAACTAATAGACACTATATATATCATAAAGATATAAAGGTGACCCTGGGTGGCGACTGTTGGCAAACGTTTAGATCGCCACAGGAAAAGAGGATATAGTGCAGTATATTTTGCAACAAAAAAATGCATCTACAAAACATCGACGAACCTAACAGCTGGCATCCAATAATCTAAAGCTTAACTATTAATCAAATATGTAATGGCACCAATGCAATGTGACAATTTAAGGACAGGTCAGCTAACCTCAAAATATTATATGGACCAAAGCAAAGCTAAATCAACAGTTTTGATATGTGAAAAAAACTTATGTGATTAAGATTGTAATACTGAATAATTATTGAGAGTACACACCTAATTCTCCCAATGGCATAGCTTATTTGTCACAGTATTTTGATGACACTGAGTGAAGGGCCTTGATGAGCCACCTAAGAACGGTGTTTGCATAGAAAACTTGAGGAGCCAGCTAAGAACGGTGCTTGCATAGATTACTTGAGGAGCCAGCTATGAACGGTGTTTACATAGACAACTTGAGGAGTCAGATAAGAACGGTGTTTGTATACACAACTTGAGGAGCAAGCTAAGAACGGTGCTTGCATAGACAACTTGAGGAGCCAGCTAAGAACAGTGCTTGTATAGACAACTTGAGGAGCCAGCAAAGGACGGTGTTTGCATAGCCAACTTGAGGAGTCAGCTATGAACGGAGTTTGTATAGACAACTTGCGAAGTCATCTATGAACGGTGTTTACATAGAAAACTTGAGGAGCCAGCTATGAACGGTCTTTGGATAGACAAGTTGAGGAGCCAGCTATGAATGGTACTGGTATGGACAACTTGAGGAGTCAGCTAAGAACGGTGTTTGCATAAACAACTTGAGGAGCCACCTATGAACAGTGTTTATAGAGACAACTTGAGGAGCCAGCTATGAACGATGTTTATATAGACAATTTGAGGAATTAGCTATGAACGATGTTCATATAGACAACTTCAGGAGCCAGCTATGAACAGTGTTTATATAGACAACTTAAGGAGTCCGCTATAAACGGTATTTGTATTGACAACTTGAGGGGTCAGCTATGAACGGTGTTTGCATAGAAAACTTGAGGAGTCAGCTATGAACGATGTTTATACAGTTTGCATTGACAACTTGAGGAGTCAACTATGCACGGTGTTTGTATGGACAACTTGAGGAGTCAGCTATGAACGGTGTTTGTATGTACAACTTGAGGAGCCAGCTATGAATGGTGTTTGTATGGATAATTTAATTGTGATAGCCAATACAGATTGATTGATTGATTGATTGATTGATGGTTTCTTAGCGCCCAGGTGCTAATATTGCATTCATATTCTGGACGAGAAAAAGTTCAACAATATATAAAATATACACTGAAATAAGTGAGAGACCTACAACCTGGGCAACCATTTGTGACAGTCACTGGAAACGCATGGTGAGTATGGTGTGGACACAAAATAAAACCTTTTTCTGCCACTACAATGCGCTGTCACATTTTGAGAAATCAACAAAAAAAAGTGTTCAACGTGCAGGGAGTATAACAAACTCACTTTGGTGCATGGTCAGCCGTTTGTATTATAGCCTGACACAAACTGTCCCCATCCCCAACCGACAGGATAACAACATGGGAACGCAGTGTGGAGCTCTCTGGGTCCAGCTCTGGAAACCATCACCAATACCAAGTAACCAATAAGAAGAGGAAAGAGAAAGGTCATAACTTGTATTAATGCCGGACAAATTAAAACACATCATTAGCATGTATGTTTGTACATTTTACTATCACATTGGGATATCTGACGATTGATGGTAATATTGTGCTCATAGACATGGACACTTTTTTAATTCTAATTTGAATCACTAATCTAATATCTTTAATAAAATCGGAAACGGTAACGAAATAATCCTTTTTACTTTACTCCAAAATTTCGTGTGTGTATAATGTCCCACTGAATCACTTAGTAATGGGAAATTGTTTTGCCAAACAATGGTTTGAGACTGGGACTATCTGTATTTCGGGCGTTTGGTCGAAATAGTTCAGTTATCAATTGCTAACTATATTGAGGTCACCCCTCTGGACTATATTTAAAAGGCGATATATGAACTGTGAAGAAATACCGTATAACGATATCAACGTTCATGAAAGTGCAATCGTTCTTAATACCTGTATTTAAGCAAAATGCACAGTGAGAGTGTGTAAGCAGTAATTCACACGAACGTGGGTAACCTATTTAAACTATAGCTTAATTCCAAAGATTATTTAATTTTAATATACATATTATCGATTTTGAACATTATAACAGTAAAAGTACAAATCAAATTCTCTTGTAGTTGTAAAGTATCCAGTTACATAGTCAAGTTATTTTACACGACATTGTCAACATCTGGATTCAGGTCTCACACGACATATTACAATAATTATCATGAGAAGGTTACAAAACTAAGAAACCTGTATACGATAAAATGAAAAAAAGAATACTGTTTCTAATTCAAATAGACAAATCGTAGAAAATGGCAAAATTGAGACCCCTAACAAACATATACATGCACACCCACTTTCCTGGCTTTGCACAGGAACCTCAATAATAAGTGTGTGTGCAGGGGGTGGGGTCGGTTTTGAGGGAGGATTGAGGGGGTTAACTAGTTTGATGAACCCGACTTGATATGACTTTCCTGTGTTAGCATAGTGTACAATTGATAGTTATATTTGGTTAGCATACTATAGCCAATCGGAGGTTAGCGAGAAATGCCCAAACACATGCATAAAACTATCGACATATTGTAATTGATAGAATGATGTTATTTTCTAAAACATAATACAGTCCACTTCGCAAGCTCATTCCAGCCTATATTAACCTGTCTCAATGTATCTTATTATAGTAAGCTCATTCCAGCATATATTAACCTGTCTCAATGTATCTTATTATTACCTCTTGGTTGTTTAAAAATAAAAACGTAGATATCAAATGTAGTGCGCACGATGCGTTTCTGGAAAAACCTTCATCAGGTTCGCTCTAAATCGAAAAATGGAAACGCCTAATAATTTAAAGTTTGTTGTCTTCATTTGTAAACTCCTAGTGTGATGTCGAGCACAACGATTACGGTATTTGTAAGATTACTTCACCCTTATTTTATTTTCTTGTGGATAAGCCGGCATCTGAGTTATACAATTATATATTTTCCAAATAACATCAAATGACAAATATGGCCTGATGTAGCTATTGTCGACAGAAATAAAGAGTACCACTCAACAGCAGGTGAGGAACAGTTTCATACTTATTATAGGGTATGAGTTGTGCTCATTATTGAACCCTACTGTGAATGTGAAATGTAAAACAGCAATAACAGTGTCGTTCCTTTATTTTAATATATGTAGAATAGCTACTCGTGTTCATTTACACCCATATCCTTTTTAACTAAATGTCATAACTTCTGACAAATGTGTTATGTTTTGTTTTCTTCTTTTTTAACGGAGCTATTTTCACATGCGTTTTCTTTTTGATTGATTTTCAAGAGTATTTACGAGTGTCTTCTGTTCGTCACTGAGCACATTTCAATGGATCCAACCAAGCACAAACCTCTATTTATCAAGCATCTTATTATACATGCATTAGATGTGATTTGTTGTTGCCATTGGTAATCAATTAACTAGATAATAGTCCAGTGTAGAGCTGCTATATTTATGTTTGTACACTTTGTGCTAGCTAGTTATTTCCTCCCAATGATATCACAAAAGAATCTCATTAGGTCCAAAATATCTTTTTACTATACACATACCATCCGTAATGTACACGTTCTGTCCATTAAATATAACTAAAGCCATCGTGTGCGTGATCGTATGGTTGTTGAAGTCATAACAATGCAAGTGGACACGATATGTTGTCAGTTGGATGTACAATCATAGGATTATGAAAGGCGGGTAATTTAATCCAATTCACGAATAGGATTGGGAGGCTTGTCAAACTGGGATATTATCGGTATGTTGTACTACTGATAAAATAAAAACGGAAAATACTACACTGTTAGATCACAATTGTAGACAAAGTCAAAAGCAGTACTCCTATCAAACATGTTACTTTACGTGAGCACCTCTATTCACTCCCAGTATTTTGGTGCGATATATCTTGCTCATCGAATGGTAGTTGGATTTAACTACATGTGCAATCGATGCCTATCACCACCTAAATTGTGAGTACTGGTTTAATAGAATCAAGATATATAGAATACTGTCAAATACTGCCATACTAGAAAGCGAACAACATTATCATCTCATCGAACCCAACATGTTCTCGCCAAAGTTGGTCATTTGGCTTTAAATATCAATCACTTACAGACTTATACATGTAATATATAATAATACTAATAATAACCATATTGTCGGGTCAAACTAAAGATTATTAAATTAGTATGTGCTGCTTCTTCTTTAAGAACAAACAAATAATAAGTAAGACCAAATAATGGTTTGCTCGATCTCAAGATAATGTGTCTAAGCGGATAATGTAGACTGTTGTTTCAGTGAACTAACACTATAAAAAATACAACTTTGCGTTTCGGGAATAACCTTCACCAGGTATACTTAAGTCACACATTCAGTCGCTTATTTTCATTGTAAAAATATAAATAGTTAATTGGAAATGTTATGGATGGAAAAAATGCATGACAAGTGATATTACATGATTACCTCCTTTACTCTTGTAATATGTCTATAAAACATTTCCAAGTCCAATTAAAAGACTATTTAAGACATATCATTTTATCAAATAGATGACATTACAATTCGCACATTACTTTTATTTGATTATTCAGTCCAAAATACATATATATGACGGAAGCAATAAAACAATCATTATTCGTAGCATCGTCAAGGGAATACCAGAGAAAGTCACTTTGCTCGTGTATTTGGGTATTGACTTGCTGTACAATGCATTTCATTTAATATATAAAATGCCACTAAATAAGTATTAAGTCTATTTTTGATAATCAAGATTCCCTCATTAAGATTTCACATCTATCACCTTTATTAAGATTCATAGTAAACGTGATAACTTCGTAGCCCCAATGATAATGATGTTCCTTCAGGAACATTTCTCTTTCCTGCTGGTTACGGAGTATTTATATCCCATGTTGTATATTATTCTCTGGTTCGGTAACTGATTGAGAAATACGACTACAGGACGGGTACTATATGTGGGAAAGATGACGCCAACACGTATGAATCTGATGACTCCTGTTATACTTGCACCTAATGAACAAATGCATCCCATTTATTAAATTTATTTTTCTTATTTTCAGTTCTAAAGAATTTCTATATTTTATTTGTTGAGATGAAGTAACAAGGGTTAAGATATAGTATTATACCTCTTTTGAAAGTGATTCTGTCGACTCAATAAGATATGTTACAAAAGTTAAATTTCAATGAATTTAACAGACTTCTAATCTACATGTAAGCTACCATGCACATTTGTATGCACGTAATTGATTTCTATAGATGCATACAAATACTAGACAATAGATGAATACACGTTAGAGAAAACCGAAGGGGAAATCAAGAATGGACAATCCAGAGACACTGGCAACACTGGGTATACAAGACACAGAACGAAGACAAGCAAAGCACAAAAAACACAACTCAGCACAGACAACTTAAAAGATGAGTAACACGGACTCCACAAAACGCTTGGGACGAACCCAGGTACTCGCTAATGATAAACAGTTCGTGCCTCTTATAAGACACCCGCCATGTTACGCATAAAGTGTTTGACACGACTATGCGCAAACAAGCACAAATAACAAATGATACTCCAATGATAATTAAGATTAGAGTGAATGATTGAGTGATTCCTTTTTAATGCCAACTCGGCAATTTTTCAGCTCTATCATGGCGAGAACAAGCTAATTTACAATGAGATGATGATGATGTTCACTTTGTACTAGACCAACACTCTTAGTTTGATTTTTAGTGTGCTAGCTCACTGAAACAACAGTCCAATGATAGACACGTTTCCCCCCTTGGACACATTATCCTGATTCCGAGCCAACTTTGATCTCTCTCCTTAATGCTATGTGCTTAGCGGAGAATCAACAAATACCAATAGTATAGTCTTTGGTTTGAACCGATCGCGGCTTGAACCCAAGACTAAAATTAGAAGCAACGGAAAAGCGTGACAAAAAAAATTGACAACTTCCATTCGAAAGTGCGGAAAATCGAAGTGCTTACATGTAGCTCCATATTTTAATTGATCATACTAAGTGAAAAATACAGCAATTAAATACATATTCGTAATTGAAGTAAGTTGAGAGAGGGAGAAGGGGGACATTTAATGAAATATTCAAACATCACCATAGAAACATCACATTAGCTGACGATTTCATTTCAAGAAGAATTAATCACAATTAACAAATACCACAAATTATGACAGCTTAAAATCGCTATGTTCAATTACAGATCTGAAGTAAAATTAAGGTACCAGATATAATCAACATTAATTTTGAAACAACAATTTTAGGTTAACAGGATACACATATTTAATAACTACACGGACAATAACAAGTTTAGTTGCACTGCGAAGCCCACTATTTCTGTACAGGACGAAAAAGTTAGTATACGTAGTTAGTGTCGATAGGGACATTAAGTGTGATAGTGTGCTATAACCAGTAAAAAAGTGTTTAATCATCTGTAATTAGATGTAATATATGTAGTTGTAAGATACAATCCTTGAATGAACAATTGATATAATTACTTCCTTAATGATGCAATTGTATGTTATCCAATAAAACATCTAATTGACAACTTGTTCAACATCCACTGAAAAAACTATTTGCACAACATGAGAGTCTCCGAAAGGTGATTTCTCATGGTCCTAAATTCAGAGAACCTCAACACATCAATTGGAAACATAATTTCAAGATAATTATGGATGCTGTTGAAGATTATGCCAGAAGGTGGATAAAGAGAGAAGTAGACCAAGATCCTGAGTACTTGTCATACTGGGTTAGAACAATTAGGTCTCTAGTACAAGGTCGGATTCACAAACTCAAAAATTGTGTTAATAGTCGACCTAAGTCTGTATTTAAAGACCAAGAAGCTGTTAAGTGTCTTTCCTCTCTTCATGACAAATATGTTATCGTTCCTGCGGACAAGGCTTCCAACAATATCGTGTTTGTATGTAAATCATATTACTTCGAATGCCTAATCAAGGAATTATGCATAAATAGCAACACCTCTAGTAATACCATATACAAACCAACTTCGTTCGACATAGATGAAATCCTAGCTAACCACAGATCATTCATGACCTCTTTAAACATTCGCTCTGGTAAAGAGTCTGAGGATTTACCCTATTTATATTGGATACCTAAACTCCATAAGACACCATACAAAGAAAGGTACATAGAGGGATCATCAACTTGTTCGACGAAAGAATTGTCTATTCACCTGACAAAGATTCTGTCTGCAGTAAAAGAGGGACAACAGAAATATTGTGAAACTGTTTACTCGCGTAGTGGCATAAATCACATGTGGATTTTGAAAAACTCTAAAGATCTTTTGGATAACCTGAAATCAAGATCTTTCTCTCAGGTATCCTCCATCAAAACTTTAGATTTTTTCAACTCTATATACAACCCTACCGCATGACAAATTAAAACCCGCTTAAAAGAAACAACTCATAAAGCTTTTAGTCATAGAAACAATGGCTCAAAATGTGTTGTGTTAGGCTACAATTCCACATATTTATCAAACAAAATTCAAAAAGGTAAAACATGCTACTCCGAGGAACAAGTGATCAGTATGCTGGAGTTCCTCATCGATAACATATTTGTCTCCTTTGGAGGAACACTGTTTCAGCAGGTCGTCGGCATATCAATGGGTACGAATTGTGCCCCTCTTCTAGCCGATTTATTTTTATACTCATATGAGTCGGAGTTTCTTCAAAAGCTTGTAAAAGATAAGAGGATTCATGAGGCTAGAGCCTTTAATTTCACATACAGGTATATTGATGACGTTTTATCTATCAATAATTCTAGATTTGCAGAATTTCTTCCATTGATATATCCTCCAGAGCTGGAAGTTAAAGAGACCACCGATACAGCTTCGTCCGCATCATTTTTGGACTTGTACCTCGAATGTGACGACAGTGGTCAACTCAGTACTAAAATTTATGATAAACGGGATGACTTCAATTTTAAAATCATAAATTTTCCAAACATGTGCAGCAATAGACCAGCTTCTCCTGCATATGGTGTTTACATCTCGCAATTGATTCGCTATGCAAGGGGCAGTCGCAATTATTATGAATTCCTGAAACGTCATCTTCATCTGAGAAACAGGCTACTGGACCAGGGCTATAAAAAGATTCGCCTTATTCGATCTCTTAAAAAGTTTATATTCCGATACCAAGATCTTGTCGAAATATATTCCGTCTCTGCAGAAACGATTATAAGCGATGCATTTTCATATAGTGAAAATGTATAAAGATAAAGAAGTCAAAAAATATCAAGGATATTTTTTTTTCAATGTGTGACGTAAAAATATTTTTGACATTTACGTCACCGAATATGGTACTGCTTTGACAACTGTTTTACCTATTTTGTTCCTGTATTTAAATACTGTTATAGGGACAGCCGGAACCTTTGAACCGTAATGAGAGCGGGAGGTTTGGCGCCTTAAAATCTAATTCAACCCACCATTTCTTTAGAAATGCCTGTACCAAGTCAGGGTCATTACGGTTTTCACAGTTTTCCGGTTGTTGACTGATTTTGTCTGTTTATATAATTATGAGTTTTGACTTTCCCTTTGTAAGATTGTTCGGAGTTCGGTAATTTTGTTATTACCCTTATTAGATAGCAACAGGGGGTCAGCACTAAGGAAATGAGGATGAAAAGACAAATATGTATAATCATGAATTTCAAGCAATAAATGATTTTTTTTTTATATTTTACAAAACAATGCATGATTTACTGTATATTTGAATTGATGAAATGGATACCCCAAACACAGTTGCATGGCACCATTCGACACATATTGTAGTAATATCATTCAGACGGTTTTGACATTGTCACAAACAATATATAAAACATAAAAAGGTAAATATAATAAACATTTTTAATATAAATAAATAAATAAATAAATAAATAAATAAATAAATAAATAAACAGATGCCGAAAAAAAAGAAGAAGACAACTCTATGTAGTAATTTAATGATATGAGGATTATAAAGTTAAGTGTCATTACAGCATTGATTTATTTCCTTTATATTTTAATCACATAGTTCCTTGATGTGACGTCTCTTACGATTTCCGCATAAAAATGATGTTCAGTTCGTCTTTTCCTCTAGTTTTTTTGTAGGAGGGCTCATGTCTTATTTGTTGCGTTGTGTGTGCTATGATATTGTACATAGTGGTGTTCTATGTGGCTTGGCGATACGAGTAACAGGGTGGGTGTTTTCTGTGAAGCAGGAACTACTTGCAATTTGCGAGCACATGGGTTCAACCCCGAATGACGACCTATGCACGAGTGATAATTATTGGACCGGTGATAGCAACCCCGTTTTATTCTCGGACGTCTTTCATCACTGGTACAAGTAACTCACACAAATTCCTTGTACCTCTTTTGTTAGTTTTTCATACGATCAATTCCACAATTTTCTGTCTATTTAATTTGTCAAACTAGAAAGGGTGACGAACATAAATACATATGTGAGTATTCTTCACTAGAATCGCTGGATATTTTGATTTAGTATGAAATTGTTTTGGGTATAAGAAAATCCTTAATTTTCATGGAAACTTTGGAATGAAATAAAAAAAGACAGTTCATTTGGTAAAGACAATCAGCTACATTCATCGACATCGCACTAACATAATAATATGCTATGATAAATTATGATCAGTAATCGATCGGGAACGTCAACATACTCTTAAATTAATAAAGCAAAATGGGACTCTTTATGTGTTACAATTGAGATAAATGTGCTTTATTTTATTTATGCTATTTGTATTTTTCACGCATACTTGTGTCCAGCACGGTTTTCATATCGCACGATATTATCAGTATCACGATGGGTGCCATTAGTTGAGCAGGAACTGAATACCATTCAGGAACATCTGAGTTCACCCTGGTTGTTTGCGGTGTTTATGTTGCTCAATCGTTAGTTTTCTATGTAAGGTTTGCTTAGCTCATTGTTTGTGTTGATTTCCCTTTTCTGTTGGCCATGGTATTGTCCGTACTTCTATTAACGACTTTAATGTCTTCAAAGTGTTCTTGGAAATGCACTTTAATCACTTGATCCCACATTAGTGGTCGTTGTTGTGGAGTTCTTTATGTTACCCTCGTAAATGATTTATGTAAGATACAGTGATATCTAGAAAGTAAAATCAAGTCATTCGTCCTAATCGTTATAATATTTAGATTGCTCCTTTACATACATGTATTTATTATAGTATTGTAATGTCGTCCTCATCTTCATTATAGGACGGTATCATAAAGGGATTCGAATTACTAATCTTAAAGCGATACATATTTTAATGTTTTATTGTTTTTGCCGAAATATAGACTCTAAATTGCAGCATGATTTAATTGTGTTGTGAAAACTGGTAAATGCAATTTTATTGAGGGGTGTGCGCTTGATGCATTGGAACTAAACACGCAATTTGCCCTCAATAAAGATTGTTTTCCCTTTATTTGTCAGAGAACATCAGGGCCACATACTAAATACCGAATTCGCTATCTGTGTTGTGTTTGATGCATTCATTTATTAGTCCATGCCAAAATGTTTATATCTACCCATGTGATTCCAGGAATTGTTCACAAGCACACTCTGCCAACCCATATTGCCTCTATCGTTATTTAAGCTCACTGTCAGAATGTTCATGAAATAAGAACAACATGTTTTTTGCTGATGTAGATTGATTATATATTGTCAACGGTGAATAATCAGCATATTGGCTTAGAAGAAATTAATAATTACCTATTTGTATTTGTTCTCCACAATTTCAAAAACACATTAAACAGAGTAGGCTATACAGGAAGTCTTTGAAACACACCTCTTTCCAGTTTGAAGGACTAAAATCAATGGCTATTATTTATGATACAACCACTTATATCATAATAAAAGGTTTCACAAGGAAGCTACTGGACCAAGGATTCATAGTGGTTACGTTGAAGTCACCACTTTGAAAGTTGCGGTCACCACCATGAATTGTTTGACTGCTCCGGATTATCTGTGGCGCAAATGACCACGATGTTTTACGTTTGGGGTCACAATCCAGTCCTTTCCGCATGCGTGACTTATTACCGGGATCGTAGCACTACGAGTGCCACCCGTGAAACAGGAACTGCCTTCTCTTCTGGAACACCCTAGCACACCCTTGGTTTTTGGTGAGGGTCGTGTTGTGCGATCTTTAGTTTTCTGTTTAATGTTTTGTAGATTGTTGTTAATCCTTTTGCCTTTTTTATTTGTCCATTGCATTGTTTGTCCTTCTTCGATGTACGGTTTCTGATTATCCCTTTCGTATCTTTGAACTCTTCTTTCAGTTCAGGAAAATTGTTTACCTCCAAAACCTTTGCAATTGTAATGCTTTACAGAAATAAAATGCGTTTCAATTGTATCAACAGCTTTGTTATCAGCATCAACACATAACATACAAAGAAAGCATATATGTGTTATATATCTATATATAAATCGGGTATATTCTATCAGGAACTTCTGATAGAGTGTTGCTGCTATCAAGGAAGCTACTGAACCAAGGATTTCTCTTGGTTAAAATGGAGTCATAACTTCAAAATGTGTACGTCGCCACCATGACTTGGTTGACCGTTATGGAATATCTGTGTCATAAAGGACCACGGATATGTTCCACTTGTCATAAACACTTCCTGGGCCATTCTGCATTCATGACTTATCACCAGGTTTGTAACTAGATTAACACGACGGGTGCCACTAATGGAGCAGGAACTGCTCACCCTTCAGAAGCACTTGAGTTCACCCTCGGTTTTCAGTGGGGTTCATGTTACGCGATCTTTAGTTTTATTTGCATGTTTTTGTAGATCGTTGTTTGTCCTTTTGTCATTTTTCTGCATCATGGACAGGCAACTGCATGTTTGTATAAATCTTCAAGACATCCATGATCTTTCCATTCAATTCGCCATCGGAGACTGCCTAGATCACCAACTATTTTATTTAAAATTATATTTCATTATTTAAGAAGATATATTTATGTACTTCATTTATGATAGGGTTAAATGGGCAATGTGTCGACTTGTTTCAGGACGATAATAAAAATATGTGTACACTATTGTGTGTATACCATATGTGTGTAAAGGTTATCGAATTATTCCGACAGTGTGGTATTTGTTGTTTTTCATCCGATTATAAAATATGAAATCGGAAGAATTAACATCAACGTCAAACAGATGTTTCCTCTGGAATGCTAATAATGATGACCATAATAAAAGGCTACGAGTTAAAAATAAGATACAAAGGGACAGACATTACTAATATCCAATGTCAAAATAGGACAAATGATCTACAAAGTACTACACAGGAAATTAAGCCTAAAGATTGAGCAACATGAAACTGGGAGTGTAGAAAGACCAACCCAACAGCGATTTCGGTCATCATAATATTGTCATGTAATTAGACAAAATGAATACAAAGAATCGTACAGAAAACAGGGGATAAACCAAGGTTGTTCGGAAGAATCAGCAGTTTCTGTATGCAACATATACAGTGAACTACTATGAGATGCGTCCTGATGTTCAACTATGTTCTTGGTTTTTTATTTTGCATGGCACGGTGGTGACTTTTATCAAGTATGAGAAGTGGAAACTAATTGGTTTCATCTACGTTGATTTTTTGTTGAATTGCCTGTCGTTCACGATTTAGTTTTGTTTGTGATAATTTTATGCATATACTATTGTTGTTTTGTTATCCGAATCGACCTCTTGATTAAAACTCGGGTACTCGTCCAATGTCATACTCGGAAAGAAATAACTACCCATAATTACGTCAATGATGCGTATTCAATATAGATTTATTTAGATATTTCTAAGGAATTGTTTCTGGCATGTAGATTAAATAACATTTTCAATTTAGTTGCTTTTTATTTAAATATATCATTTATATTGTGCATACAACACAAAGCATTGTTGTGTGATTTTTGTATGGAGGACACTTCAAGCTGTCACACGTGGTCCTCACTGCATAAAACAGAGCACCATTTAAATCTGTTGAATCACTGTCTATTGGTTCAGCATCCTTGTCTACGCAAGCATACCCTTTGTTGTTGTGAGTTTTGTGTTCAGTCATAAGAAAACCCGTATATTCTGCCTTCCATCCACCATAGCATGTCTGTTTGCCTAAAATAAAATAACATAATTTTTACCTTTTCTGTCGAATTCCATGATACATGGAACTATAAAAACCACTTCAGTTTCGAAAAGTAATTGACATTATTACCCACTATTTAAATAGTAGACAATAAAATAAGATTTAATTATTATTTCATAACATTATTCCCATCAGTATTATGTTTATACTATATCAATTTCCTATTGCTGATTTGATATCAGACAAAAGCAAATATTCCATCGATATCATGGCTTACTCATTATGTAAATTAATAATAAATAATATTAAACGTATATCTGGTATCATGAAAACAGAAGACTTTCCTCTACGTCTACATATAGCACATGGAACATCTTTTTGTTCAAATTACCCAATCCTGGTAGCTTATCATTCGAATGCACCTGATACTAACCACCATATAACACATCATTATCAAATGAATATGATTTGTCATTATCAGGATCATTTGGTAAACAGAGGTAGTTACTACCACCTCTTTTGTTAGTGTAAAAGCTACCTCCTGATTGGCATGTAAATATTTACAATACGACTAATGCAATCTGATACATTATTGTAGACATTCCTTGTACAAAATATAACATTAAAACACATGGATAATATAGGGTTGTTTTATTTACTAGTATCTTCATTTCAACTATTTGTCTCTATAGGATCATATTAGTATAAGTATTTTCATTAATTATTTCTCTCTTCAACTGGAAACGGATCAATTCGTTTCATTCAAATTATTAATATACAGTCAGCTAAGTCATTATTTTCATAATCGTATCTTTTCCGATACGGTGTGCATTGCATAATTCTACACACAACCTCCGCATTCTCTATCCATAGTTGTCGTTCCCGCTACGCTCCACACTATCTCTGTCAACGCACATTTTACAAGATATTTGTAAAATTTAGAAACAGTAAATAAATGTACTTAAAATTGTTTTAATTATTGTACATGTCAATAAAGATGAAAATAAATCATTCATTTCAAATCAATTCTCTCTTAAAAATGATTTTGATCATTTTTAATTTTCACCTTTTTTAATAAATAATTGATTTGAAATGAGCGATTTATTTTCATCTTTATTGATATTAACAATAACTAAAACAATTTTAAGTACATTTTGCTTACTGTTTCTAAATTTTACAAAAATATTGTAAAATGAGCGTTGACAGAGATAGTGTGGAGCGTAGCGGGAACGACAAATCTTGATAGAGAATGACAACCTCCGGTGTAAAGAATACGGAAAGTATTATGTCATAAAAGAAATTCCACCATATTTCAAAAATCAATCTGTTCCCATTGTCTCCTATAGCTACACTAACAGCATTGGCCGTAAAATTTTCAACTACAAAGAAGCATTGCAAGATATTAACATAAAAGAGTACATTAAGAACCCTCTGACTTGTGACTGCTCCCAATCTCCTTTTCAATACAACCCATCTGGACATGTAATCACGGGTGATCTGAATATCATTCAACATGAGAGTCTCCGAAAGGTGATTTCTCATGGTCCTAAATTCAGAGAACCTCAACACATCAATTGGAAACATAATTTCAAGAAAATTATGGATGCTGTTGAAGATTATGCCAGAAGGTGGATAAAGAGAGAAGTAGACCAAGATCCTGAGTTAGAGTCCTTGTCAGACTGGGTTAGAACAATTAGGTCTCTAGTACAAGGTCGGATTCACAAACAAAACAATTGTGTTAATAGTCGACCTAAGTCTGTATTTAAAGACCAAGAAGCTGTTAAGTGTCTTTCCTCTCTTCATGACAAATATGTTGTCGTTCCTGCGGACAAGGCTTCCAACAATATCGTGTTTGTATGTAAATCATATTACTTCGAATGTCTAATCAAGGAATTAGGCATAAATAGCAACACCTCTAGTAATACCACATACAAACCAACTTCGTTCGACAAAGATGAAATCCTAGCTAACCACAGATCATTCATGACCTCTTTAAACATTCCCTCTGGTAAAGAGTCTGAGGATTTACCCTATTTATATTGGATACCTAAACTCCATAAGACACCATACAAAGAAAGGTACATAGCGGGATCATCAACTTGTTCGACGAAAGAATTGTCTATTCACCTGACAAAGATTCTGTCTACAGTAAAAGAGGGACAACAGAAATATTGTGAAACTGTTTACTCGCGTAGTGGCATAAATCACATGTGGATTTTGAAAAACTCTAAAGATCTTTTGGATAACCTGAAATCAAGATCTTTCTCTCAGGTATCCTCCATCAAAACTTTTGATTTTTCAACTCTATATACCACCCTACCGCATGACAAATTAAAAACCCGCTTAAAAGAAACAATTCATAAAGCTTTTAGTCATAGAAACTATGGCTCAAAATTTGTTGTGTTAGGCTACAATTCCACATATTTTTCAAACAAAATTCATAAAGGTAAAACATGCTACTCCGAGGAACAAGTGATCAGTATGCTGGAGTTCCTCATTGATAACATATTTGTCTCCTTTGGAGGGACACTGTTTCAGCAGGTCGTCGGCATACCAATGGGTACGAATTGTGCCCCTCTTCTAGCCGATTTATTTTTATACTCATATGAGTCGGAGTTTCTTCAAAAGCTTGTAAAAGATAAGAAGATTCATGAGGCTAGAGCCTTTAATTTCACATACAGGTATATTGATGACGTTTTATCTATCAATAATTCTAGATTTGCAGAATTTCTTCCATTGATATATCCTCCAGAGCTGGAAGTTAAAGAGACCACCGATACAGCTTCGTCCGCATCATTTCTGGACTTATACCTCGAATTTGACGACAGTGGTCAACTCAGTACTAAAATTTATGATAAGCGGGACGACTTCAATTTTAAAATCATAAATTTTCCAAACATGTGCAGCAATATACCAGCTTCTCCTGCATATGGTGTTTACATCTCGCAATTGATTCGCTATGCAAGGGCCAGTAGCAATTATTCTGATTTCCTGAAACGTCATCTTCATCTGAGAAACAGGCTACTGGACCAGGGCTATAAAAAGATTCGCCTTATTCGATCTCTTAAAAAGTTTATATTCCGATACCAATATCTTGTCGAAATATATTCCGTCTCTGCAGAAACAATTATAAGCGATGCATTTTCATATAGTGAAAATGTATAAAGATAAAGAAGTCCAAAATGTCAAGAATTTTTTTGTCAATGTGTGACGTAAAAGTATTTTTGACATTTACGTCACCGAATATGGTACTGCTTTGACAACTGTTTTGTTCCTGTATTTAAATACTGTTACAGTGACAGCCGGAACCTTTGAACCGTAATGAGAGCGGGAGGTTTGGCGCCTTAAAATCTGATTCAACCCACCATTTCTTTAGAAATGCCTGTACCAAGTCAGGGTCATTACGGTTTTCACAGTTTTCCGGTTGTTGACTGATTTTGTCTGTTTATATAATTATGAGTTTTGACTTTCCCTTTATAGGATTGTTCGGAGTTCGGTAATTTTGTTATTACCTTTATTTTACATACATATATAATTACAATTTCATGTCCCCTGTAGCAACTTGAAAATGTGTAAATACATTGCCACATGTCATAATACTCTCATCGGACAGTACATGTCAAGGTTTTCAAAGTTAATTTATTATTCATATCTACTATCAATATTAATAAAGATCCAACATTCTTTCCCACTAGCAATAGGACCATTATTTGCAATCAGGATATCGACCATGACAGTAAGAGTAACGTGGGTTTCCGGTGGATTATAAAACTGATACTGTAAAAAAACAAGCATTTACACTAGTGTTGAATAGTGGTTGCAGTCAAGAAATATTTGTCCGTATCGTTTATTTTGATAAAATCTTTGACATCACTGTTTATATTTTATTATAATAATCACTTGTAAATTTTAGCTTTTCATTCGGAGAACCTGAGTTCACCCAATATGCATAGCGGGGTTCGTGTTGCTCAATCTTTAGCTTTCTGAGTAGGGGTTTGCTCGTCGCTTTGTCCTTTCTAGTTTGCACATTGTGTTGTCTGTCTTTCTGCGGTTCAAGCTTTGGTGATTCCTTTGGTATCTTCACACTTGTGAACGGCATCGGCTGTGCATAGTTAGTGTACTTTTCCCAAGTACGACACAATGTTGTTGAATCCCCGTTAGAGTCAACCCAAAGACATCATATTCATCTCATCGATTTGTAACTTGTTGTCAACAAGTCACTCTTCCAATTTTTCTTAGATGAACCGAGAGTCAATTTTGTCTAGATTACTTGATTGTCAACAATATATATATATATATATATACCTATTACATACATAGTCCGTTAGTACAATACTTGGTAACAGGTCAAGTCTTTTGTATGAACCAGTATCACTACGAGTTGTGAGACCTGATACAAAGTGATGCACCAACATACTTTGTATGTAGGACGTTTTCCAACATTTCAATACAAATACATGTTAAGCACACAACAAGGGTTGAACTAAAACTTTCCCTTTGATTACGTCTTGTCATGCATTCCAAAAGTATGACTCCAAGAAAAAGAAGTCCTGCAGATAAGATATCGTGCAATGTCCAATATTGTATATCAGATACTTTCCATCAGACAGGCTACTTTCTTTAATTTCAAAGGAATACTTACATAATGTCTGCAAAATCAACACACAACGTTGATAAACTGCAGCACCAATTCGCTAGCATAATGTGTATATTTTTTGGTGTAATACTTAAATAATAAATGCATGCATTTCACTCTGTTTCATTGAATACCTGAATAAACAAGATGTGCGCCACTTGGAAAGATTTTCTTTCCCCAGCGAATGAATATTACCCAATGGTCAGCATATGTGTAAAAAAGGAGAAACTTACAAGGTATACTGAATTTGATGAACATTAGAAAGAACGATTTTAACTAAGCATTAATACACTTAAATGTCTAATGGATAATTGCTAAAAAAATATTTCCCTATTAATTTCCCAGTTCAAGTCTATTTCTGCATGCATTTGTGTATATCATACTTTTGCTATATGCTTTTAGAATGAAATTGTAAGAACATGTATTATACCGCTATAATTCCACCTTATATCAGAATGCTGTCTTCTGATTGGTTGATGAAAGGGGTATTTTCTTTACCAATTCTTCGTTTTTTTCAGCTTTTCCACCATTGCTGACCACCACAATGCAGCTGAAATATTGTTGAAAGTGGCATTAAACACCATAGATCTCACCCGAACAGAATATTTTAAACACGCCAAAACGAACATGGATACGAAAAAGGAAAGGAATATTTCTACTATATCCCATTTTCTGTAAATTCATTTCCATATAATTTTGCAAAAAATAGAAAATTTGAAATTAACTTATGAGGTAATCCGCTAAAGTATTACTCAGTTTATTATCAGAACACTCTGTCTTCCTTGATGTGTGTATATAGTGTTTCATCATATCAATAACATATTGGTTTGAAGCTGACAACTTGAAGTTGATGGCCGTAAACAACAACACACGTCAGAACTATGATAACAGTTGAAACCATATCGAAGTCTCCAATGAGAAAATGGTGTTGCATGACTAATCATTGGCTTCGTAATACGAGTAACACGACAGGTTCTTCTAGCGGAACAGAAACGGCTTTCTATTCCTTAGGTTTCCTCCCTTTTGTACATGTCATTGCATATTTCGGTTCGTGATGTATGCTCCGAGTGTCTGGTAAACACGATATCCGGTTTGTCTTTTCTTCGATTTGATTTGTTTTTGCTTCTTGTTTTCCCCCACGATAGTTTATGTTTTTATATTTATTAGTGGCCAACATGATTTCCATATCAGACAATGTTCGTGGCATTTAACAGTAACAAACGAGTTTCACAAGTTGTACAGGAACTGCTAACCCTTATGGGATATCTGGGTTAGTCCCCGGTTTTTGTAGATAATTGTGTGTCATTTGTATTGCATTGTCTTCGATTTACGTCTTTGGTATCTTCAACTATAATCAAACGTTAACAGCATGTTTGTTATAAAGATATGGAATAGTACGTAGCCGTAATTACCAAAGTAGTATCTTTGTTTTATTATTCCGTGCGTGTATCTTTGTTTTATTATTCCGTGCGTGTATCTTTGTTTTATTATTCCGTGCGTGTATCGTCTGACAAATGTAAAATAAAATACCAAATAGAGGAAGCTGAAAAAACAATCACAATCTGATAAACAAATCAATATCAGAGAAACATAAAGTCAATAAGAAACAAAATAATAAGAGATCGGATAATTCGAACTTACCAAGCTAATAGAGAGAGTCACGAGATGCCGGGAAAAAATCCGTATCGTCTGCTGAATGTTTGATTCCCGTCATAAGACTTACAATGTTTATTTGAAATGTATATTGTATATTTTAATGTGTTATGTAAACAGTCAGTTGCTAATGCCAGACATATGAAATTAACAAACATATAGTAAACTTTGTTTTACTTGTTTAAGATTTCCAGTTTTAAATGACATATTAAAGTTAAATAATTGATTAAGATCATTATCGAGCTGTCTTTCTATTTTTTTTTAATTATATAGATACCGTTAATTAGACACTTGCTGTAATACGTATTATGACTGATTATGATTATGACTTGGTCATAGATGTATCAATGTCTCCTGACTGGTAATGATTTTTGATTAAACACGAGGGGCTACTTAAAGTGAAATTGGACAGGGTGGTGGCGCTTACCTCTCCCTCAACCCCCCTCCCCCATTTATATAACACCGCTGCATAAAACCATATTCATTCATACATTCGAAGTACGAAATTATACCTTCCATATAATATTCAGTTAATGTTGACATATTCATATAGAAGACTAACATCAACAATGAACAAATAAATAAACTAAAAAAAGTATACCCATTCCAGTGGCAAATCTATAGATGTATACAGGAAGCAACACACACCTACCGTCAAACGCTACACTAGGGAAAATGTTCCAGTTGGTCTTCTTTAAATTTCGCTTGGTAAAGCATAATATATTAACTCTCAAAGAAAATACAATAATAGCACACAACAAATTTGCATTTCAGAAAATGACCCTCAAAGATGAGTGAAACACATATACAGGCATATAAAGTACACACGTAACAAATATTTCCTAAAAAAGGTGTATGTGTGGGAGGAGGCGTTAATAATTACCTGTTAATTCATTAACTGATGTTTGTCAACAATTGTATGTATACAAATGCACCATATGGCATTACACTCCAACGTATTTTACTAGCGCATATAATCAATAGTATTCCCAATAGAGTTATCCCTCTTTAAACATATTTTAATATAATTTATATCTACATTGTAGCTTGAACATGTTGAACTGCTTTCCTGAAATGTATTCATTTATTTCAATGAATTATATGTTCTCTCATTGTTCAAGCAGATAATACTGTAATTCCTCTCTAAAGTAGAGGCCGTAATTCTACAAATATTACATGACAAGATATATCTATGCTTTCTTGAAATCTTCCGAAAAAATATACCTTCTCCGACTGTATTGAGTAACCTCGATGTTTTGTCTATGGACTCACAGAAATGAAACCTTATGAATTTCGACATTTGCATGGTAAATGATACGTAGAATGTATTCTAAAAAAGTGTAAGATGAAAAAGAGCATATACACAGAAGAAAGGGGATACGCGTAGTACTAATAAATAAATGACATCAACCTGTCATTTTAAACAAGAATACAGTGGTAACTGGGGTTATACTTTGTCACATGATGTAGTCATTTTGAAAGGCTACTAATATGAAAGGGCCAATAATCTACCTTGCAAATATAAAACTAAGAAAACATGGTTTCAGTATGCTTACCGTAAAAATGTTCGGGGTCAAATAACGATCAGATAGAAATACATGAATGCCTGACCCTGGATTTTCTGGGTAGTCTTTAATATATGTAAATGCATACTTGAATTTAATATATAGATAAAACAAAACAGCAAGCAATAACAATAAAACTAAGCCAAATGTTGTTAATCTACAATACCCAATTCATTCCTGACATGTCTAATTGCTGCTACAACTTGAGGGAGGTGATGATTGCATGCAAACACAGCTTTGTACTTTCAAGAATTTCATCGGTGTCGTATCAGTATATCCTGGTGCTTCTGATCCATCCGAGCAACATGAGGAATAATGATCATTTTTATTCGTATACCTCTGTTTAATTTAAGACCTTTATTAAATGATGTTCCGACTAATATGAGAATGATATTATACGGTACATACCATTATAATGAGTTCATCCCATTAATAAACATTTTGAGTATAAAATCTTCCCTGGCACATCTCAATGCCTTCGTATTAACCTCTGTCTGTGAAATACAGAATAGTGATTTATGTTAAAGGACCACGGTCAATGTACTCTCTGAACACCAGTGGTGCATTTTAAGCAATGTTCTTCGAAGATATCGCTTTTATAAAGCAGACACTATTAGGACTGTGTGTGCGCTAATTCGTGGGTATGAATGACAAACGATTTCATTTGTTGATACTGAAGCCTTGTGAAAACGTTTTCACAAATGTAAATTTTTTAACATATTCCGACCTTACTAATGTTGTAGGTTTTCTACTCTTCTTCATAAGAATGAAGATCTTTGAAGATTTATATCCAGGAAATAAAATAATTGCAAATCGTTTTGCTTTCAGACAAGACTAATTTACATTATAATTAAAAACATCTAACTGATGTATTGTGGTCATTGTTAGGACTGTACGTTATGCATGCCTGTTAGAGTTCAACGTATAATATAGGTTACATAACGTACGTTTTCATTTGAAATTAAAGAAAATAGCGTGTCTGATACAAGATGCCCCGAACTACTTTGTCATGTCGTCATAGCATTGGAATGGGGGAGGGGACTCATCAATGTAGGCAGCTTAAGCAAAGCGACTGTTTAATGTTCATGTACTCCTACATGTATTAGGTATCACGAATTCATGGTCAAATTAGCATTTCAAAGGGCATGTTTTCAATATTTCCGGCAACTGTGAGATTCATATTTCTCCAAAAGAAGCATTGTCGGATGATTATATATTGCCACTGACACTGATTGAACTGTATGCAACGTGTCATTTGCGAACAAATAACATGAAGTCATGGAAAAATGTAGTCTCTCTCAGAGTATTGAGCAAATTTGTTAGTTTTGATTCAACCCGGGGCAGTACTGGTGGTGATCGTTGTGGTAGTTGGATATATAACTACATATGCAGTCAGTGCCTGTCACCACTACCGTTGTGAGATCGAAACTGTTTCAGGCGAGGTGTATGAGATACAACATTATGTGATACAGTTTGTCAGTGACTTGCTGCAGGTGGTTTTCTCCGGGTACTCCGGTTTCCCCCACCAATAAAACTGATCGTCATGATACACACTTAACTGAAATATTGTTGAAAGTGGCGTTAAGCACCATAACTCTAAGCTTTAATTCAACCCTTGTTATTTGCTTAAGATTTGCTTTATTGAAATGTTAGATAAATGTATTACTGACTAAGACTCGACTTGATACAAAGTATTGTACCAACACGCTATGCATGCATTTGGTATTTATTCAGGAAGCATGTTTTCATTAAATTTTTCCGAATGGTAAATAAAAACCCTTTTCCATATACCATTTCACATTTTTGTAAAGACAGAATTGTAATTAAAAAAGATCGGTCAACAAAAACTATGGGTGTCGAGCGGAAACCAGTTTGTCTACTATTGACGGACGATAAGAAACCCATAGCATGATACTACCACATACAATTTTCGTCATATATAAATTATTTAATAACCTTCAGAGAAATTCTGCCGTTGCTTTTAAAGGAATATATGGAATTTTCTGTTTATGATTCGGAAGTCATCTCATTTTCACTTTCATGTTCAGCAATTTACACAGAGGAATCATTTATCTTATCAACATACAGGACAAATCATATCAGTTACTGCTGGTTAGATAATATATTTGATCCTTTGTATTTGGAGTTTTCTTGGTTTATTTTTAATTTCCTGATTCGTTACCGGTCAATTAAAATACTGATATATTGACAAGTATCTCATTTGTACTGTCGTAAACAATCATGTTCAAGTATTGCAATAAATCAAAGACATAACGTGGAGTTAACATTTTGGTGTCTAGCACTATCCGACCCTCTCGCGCAATCTGTTCCTTGGTTATGCTTCATAGATAGAAATATATGCAAGTTAACTTTGCATTCGGCGATTTATTATTCTTTCTTCTATATATGTTTTGCCCGAATTGTACACACAGGAATCATTTTTAGAAGCTCACATGAACCTGAATCGCTCACATAATACATACTATTTGTAGAACTATTGATATCGTAGTATCAGTTAAATATCATCCCATTGTTCGATGTACATGTAATAGCTATTATTCTTCCGGTTGCTAAACTGTACGGTTACCATGTATCTGGCAGTCTTGCAGGATATTTTCCAAAGTTACATTTAAATTGTTCGACTTTATGTACTGAAGCATATATCCCTTAAATAAAATGAGGCCAGTACAAAATAAAAAAAAACGATTGGACCTTGACAACATACAATATATAGAAATTAACTTATTTGACCATGATATCAAAGGTCAAGTTCATATTGTTGACATTCCTCTATTTGACACTCTGGCCATCTTGGACCTTCAGACAAAAAAGTTTGCCCATAGAATCCACGTTTTACCTTGGACCATAAAGACTCTGGCCGTATTGACCATGGTGTTTACTTTTGCACTATACTGAATCTCCATTTGCACTTGATAGTTAATGTCATTTGCATTTACATTTCTGGTTCTTGAGAATTTTATTTTAATGCAGCTCAGCCGATTATCATTCTTATAAACTGGTAATTAACATTTGCAATTTCTAAGAAAATCTTTTTATTAATTTTTCGATCGGTTTTTAAGTCTATGGTTGCGACCAAAGTATTTATAAATGGGCTCTAAACATCCAAAAAATTCCCATTTGGTTTTTTTTCTCAGAAGAACATCTTTTTTGGATTTCAGCCAACCAGGACACATTATTGGTCAGTCATGTTGAATTTTGGATCATAATCAATAATTACGACTTCGTAATCACCTAATCACCTAATGCAAGTTATTGTCAATGTTGGTTCCAATATGCAGAATAGTTTCGGCGAGGAAGATTGAAATGTGAAAAGCTTACAGACGATGACGGACGCAAAGACATGACAATTCCTCACATTACCCTTTCTTTTTGTTTTCAATATGGGTTGGGACATGTACATTTTTTTTAAATTTTCTCTCAGTTCTTCCCATCATTTGTAAATGATCGTTCCCTTAGATCAATTAATCTTTTGCTTGTCTACAAATTATGTGTGCTTCTCGTATTGTTTAATGCATTTGCATTTCTTAATGACAAACATTTTTTTAGTAATAAAGATACGTGTAATTGTTACTTTTAACCTTTTAGAGAAAATATGCAACATATTTAGTGAATTGCTGTTTATTGGTTCTCGGTGTCTACCACGATTTAAGTTAAAGAAAAATTTCAAGATACCAAATGGGAAATCAGAAGCCGTAAATCGAATGACAGACAATACGATGGATAAATGAAAAAGGACTAAAGAACAAAGCACTATACAGAAGACTACAATTGAGCAACACGAACCCCTCTAAACCCGGGTATGAACTAACATGATCATAATATTAGCTAATTCCTGCACCAAATAGTAGCACTCGTCGTAACAAACACGGTGTCAAGTCATGAATAGGGAACGGACGGGATTGTGGATACGACAAATACAACATATCCGTTGTCATTTGTGACACATATATTCCGTAACGGTTAAGCACATTATGGTGGCGATAGTAAAACGTTTGAAATGATGACTTCAACTTAATCCATATGAAGTCTTGGATATGTAGCTTCCTTGTTAGCTGCAACCCGCGCACAAAGAAATCATGATAACAATCCCAATCTCTAGAATATCGTATCCACTGTGAGATATATACTCCATATGCAGGTCCTCCTGGAATGTTGCTACATATAAGTACACAGTTGACTCCGATATCATTGAAATCAGAGTCTTAGTTTCGTTCGTAACCGACACTTATTTTTCAAGGTGAAGGTAATTGTATGAAGAAGACCTAACTGTGTCTGGGTAATCATTTATTTCAAACTCAATGGGACAGATGTGGTCAACAAAACCACCAAACTTATGATATATAATAGTGAAAGTACATCACCTATATAGGGGAAGGTGAAATAAAAGATCGGACTAGCTTCATTTTATTTTTCTTGAGAAGCCCCTGTATGAAGTCTGCCTCATACGAATAAAGGTAGAAGTCAACCAGAAGAAGAACATAGTTAATATCTATAGGACTGTATTTTGAAAATATATCCACGAAGCATAACAAATAATTAAACATTCAATTATATTAAAGATATCAGTTTCTGAGCACTTTTTGTAAAATCAGGGTATGCCTTCCTAAAGGAATATATGTTAGTCATATTTTTTTATGAAAACTATCTGTCTTTAAGCTTTCAGTTGGGACATTGATAGTATGTACAAAGCATATCTAAAATCATTTTTGCAAAGTCCACCTCTGATTCACACCACCCATTGAGTAACAATTAGCTCTGAAGCCCTGTTTTGTCCGCGGATATAATAGATGTCAATAATATGGCAGACCCAGTAATGTAACGGTTTGCAAGGAGAGGTTTGAGTTCGTGTATTTTTTTTGGCATTACATGTTGGATGACCCATATATAGCAGAAGAAATTCACATCCAGAAGACCTGGATAAATATATGTTATTCTGGTAGTGCTTGTACAAGCTTTACCGCTTTTGTTTTTAATACATTTGTCTGTATACTTTTATTTTCTAGGTGTCAGAAGCTAACCTTTGCTTAAAACTTGAGTGTTATGTATTTTATCCTTTGACTCAGGTACTCATGTAATGTATGATATGGGCCGTCGTTGTCGTGAGCATAGACTAGTTGGATTTACAACTACACATACAATCAGTGTATATCACCACTAACGTTGTGAGTTCGAATACCACTCAGGCGATACACCATTATGTGATAAAGTTTGTCAGTGACTTGCGTTAGGTCGGTGGTTTTCTCAGGTAGTCCGGTTTCCCCCACCAGTAAAAATGACCACCACAATATAACTGACATATTGTTGAAAGTGGCATTAAACACCATACACACATCTAATTTATGATAATCAGAGATAATGATATTCAAGGATTGCGGTCGTCAAACTTTCGAATACGATTTTTCTACCCGTTTTCCAAATTGTTCAATCAAACCAAAGTATGTATGCATTGAATGTTCAGATTGGATTTTTATTTACTACCAATACCAACTCATATTCAAAAGTTGATCACCGTCATGTCAGAATTACATCAGTAAAGCGGGTTCACTCTGGAGTATCAAGCATATTTCCATGACAATGGCTCTTCATTCGGAAACAGTAAAGTAAATAAAACTTGTTTTATATATGCTTTTATTCGTGTATAAATAACACATTTATGTTGTACACACAACACAAAGCATTTCTGTATGATTCTTGTATGGGGGACATCTTAAACTGCCACACGTGGTCCTCACACCATAAAACAGAGCACCTTCTTTATTTGATGTGTCACTGTCTATTGGCTCAGCGTCTTTGTCCATGCAGACATAATCTTTGTTGTTATATACTTTGTTTTCAGTCATAAGAAAGCCTCTATATTCTGCTTTCCATCCGCTATAGCAAGTCTGTTTACCTGAAATAATAAGGTAATACATATGATGACTGTTATGCTTTGAACTCCAGACTGGAGCAAGAGTTAATACAAATATTCGTAACTAATATAGTAAACAATAATGTAAGATTTGTTAATTTTTGCTTAAGCATTCATCATGTTTATAATATTTCTTATTGGTTTTGTTCGAAATGTAATACTGTCATATTATAGATTACTCGTTCTGGATATGAAATCGACAATTCGTTTTGATTTATCTTATTTATTTGAATGAAAAACATTTACCTGGTATCATGAGAACAGAAGACTTTCCTCTACGTTTACATACAGCACAGGGGACATCTTGTTCATGCAAATTACCAAATCCAGAAGGCTTAGCACTGCCACCAACCTCATATTCAGCTCCATATAGCACATCATTATCAGTGGAATATGGTTTGCCATTATCAGGATCATTTGGTAAGCAGAGGTAGTTACTACCACCCCCTTTGTTAGTGTAATAGTTACCTCCTGCTTGACCTACAATTATTAGCATTACCATCATTAACACAATTATATGCATAATAATGGACATTATCAACTAAATTTATGGTATTTCTATATTGTTAGATATTTTTTTTTGTAGAATTCAATTCATATTTGTGTACTGCTAAATTTTAAGGACAATAGGATGGTATACACCACACAAGCAGCTAATACATGATATATGCATTCAGTATATTATAAACACCAACAAACATAGTACAAATTGTCTGTGGCTTAACCTATATTGTATATCCTACAACATCTCAAATCGTACAGTAACTGATGAATAAATTAAAGATAGTTAGCCTCTTGTTTACATCTACCAACCATATATATAAAGTTACCAATATGTGCATCAGTCATGTGCCCATCATTACTTCTCACTAGCTTTATTATTATTATTATCATCATTATTTGTAGTATATAACTAAGAACATTGATGACTACAGGATGATACGCTTTAAATATATAGATAATAAAAATTGGGATATATATGATATAAAACAAGTAATTTATATTAGTGTTGAATTATGGTGACAGACAAAGTGTCAAATATACCGAGCTACTACTTGACCCAACATAATCGTGGCAAGTAAGTAGTTTTGAACAGATCTATAAAGATGTGTATATAGATATATATGTGTGTGAGTAGATAGCTGAAATAAGTAATACATCATTTCCTATCATGTATGTAATACCTGAATAAACAAGATGGGCGCCTCCTGGACAGTCTTTCTTTCCCCATCTGACGTAGACAGCTCCACCATCTGCGTGAAAAATAAGAACGAGTTAAAGGTACACCAAGTCCAATGAGCATTAGAATGAACTTTTTAATTACATATTAGCATCATCAAATTTCTGATAATATTTATGAAAGTAAAATAAGTCAAGTGTTAATTTAAAGTCTTTAGCATTTACACTTAAGTCATTGTATGAATAAAATACAATTTCTAGATACAGGTGTGTCCATCATAATTTTATTTTCTGCTTCAGTGTGCTACGCTGAACAAGACGAGAAGCAATTTCACTAAAGATATTAGTGATAAGTTTTTACACTTCAGTAAATTAGATACTAAATCTCAATTAATATGGCTGATGTCGTCTGATGATAAAATATTAATACAAAGAGTATCCTCTCTACTTCATAGTTTAAATGAAGAAAGAAATAGTATTTTAAATAAGGAAATATTAACTTTTACACTGAACCACCATTGGTCGCTGTACTTATATATGTATATATATATATATATATATATACGTCTGAAAATTAAACCAAACAGTGTTAGAATTAGATTTTAGAGCTGTCAAATTTTTGTTCTTCCCTCGACGGGATTTGAACCCACACCATTGTTACACTGCAGCACCATTCGCTTAGCCTTACGTCCAGCGCCCTAGACCACTCGACTACATCCACTCCCTATATACATATATGAAAATCTAAGAGAATCTACCAACCAGAGAACTTAATGAGTAACGGATCGTCGAGACATGACGATGCGGCACAAACAAAATAAATTATAGAAGTCTAGAAGATTGTGCAACGATACCGATAAAGATGCTACAAAAAATATATTGACAAAATATTCGATCAACAAATGACCTTCCTCAGTGTTTATCAAAGTTAGACTGAGTTTGTAAAGATTAGATGGTATAATTACAACTCCCTTAATATTCAGGTGAAAAAGTGTGACATGTATATATATATATATATATATGTTTTGTCTTATATGTATACTGTTAACTCAGTTTATTAACTTTTTTTCTCTTTTTTCTCTCTTTGTCATAATCATGTGAATCATTGCTTCTTTTGTTTGTATTGATCATACTGCTATTTATGGGCGTCTTAATTGACAAATAAACTGATTCTTATTCTTATTCTTATATACAGGTGAGTCCATTATAATTTTTCTAAATACAGGTGTGTACATAATACTTTTACTGTTAACGTTAACAATAAATTGGTCAGAAAACATACGTACTTACTACTGGAACAATCTACTCTGATTATGTCTAAGTGACTAGAAATGCTTCAGGCATATTTACTTTAACCCATTTAATAGATACTATAGACACACTAAACATTAAACATCTGGGAACGTAAAGGAACATGTTTTTCTACTATCTAATATCCTGAAGCAACAAGATCAATTCTTGTAGAACAAACCTCTTTTCCTCTGCATATTATTTGCATAGTAATATTCTGTTTTTCTAAATATTGAAAATTGAAAACTTTTAAGAATTATTTCAATATCTTAAGTGTTAATCTACTTTAAAAGTATTACTCTGTTTATCACCAGAACACTCTGTCCTCCTTGATGTATGTAGATAGTGTTTCATCATATCAATTACGGATTGGTCTGAAGCCGACAACCTGAAGTCTGTACATTTACGCCCGTTAACAGTAAAAACAAACGTCAGAATTATGACAACAGTTGAAACCATATTGAAGTCTGCAAAGAGAAATGGTGTCGTATGACTAATCATTGGGTTTGTAACAAGAGTAACACGACGTGGGTCAATAGTGGAACAGGAACATATTTCCTCTCGGGAACTTGAGTTCGCCCCTTTCTGTGTATGCTACTATTTCCAGTAAGCGCAATCTTCGGTAACACTTTCCACTTTTGTCCTTTTTCAGCAGTTAATATATTTAGATGCTATCTCTATTTACATAATTTTCATGTCAGATGACGTATCACTAGGGGTCAGGAACTACTAACCCTTTCGCAAGACCAGAGTTATCCCCTAGTTTTGTGAGGAGTTCGTATTGATATATTTGTATAGGTGTATGGTTGTATGTTTAGTATTTTGTAAATATCATTGTTTGTACTTTTGTCCTTTTTGGTTTGTCCTTCTTTATATACTGTTTCTGATTACCTCCTTTGATATCTTTAAAACATTTCTAAGCTATACGCAAACTTTGCCAGGATGATAATATTTGGTATATAAAGATATGGGAGAGTACATACATGATCTAAGTAAATTTTTCTTTGGGTGAACTCAATTAAGTTTGTTTACTATTATTACTGTTATTGAACAATAACATATGTTTATATTAGTACATACCTGTAACTAGCAAAGATGGTTGCTATGAACAACGATGACAATATGGTGTGACAAGTACAACATACATATCACTTCTAATCGATATTTCTAAAGGTTAATTTAAAGCTTGCGTGTTTCTATGTTTCATTATTCCGTGCGTGTATCTCTGTTTTATTATTCCGTGTGTGTATCGTTTGACAAAGGTGAAATAAAATACGAAATAGAGGAAGCTGTACACACAATCACAACCCGATAAACAAATCAATATCAATGAAAGTCAATAAGAAATAAAATAACAAAAAAAGAACCTTACAATTCGAACTCACCAAGCTAACTACGAGAGAAACGAGATGCCGAGAAAGTATCATGATCGCATGCCAAATGTATGATACCCGTCATCAGGCTTCCAATGTTTACTTGAAATGTTTATTTGAAATGTATATTATATATTTTAATGCGTAATATAAACAGTTAGTTGTTAATACCAGAAATATGAAAATAACAAACACATCCTAGAATAATGACTGATTATGATTGTTGACATTAACAGGAGAGGCTACTTAAGATAATATTGTGCACGGTGGTGAAGCTGGCGTTTTAAACATCCTTCAATATCCGCCCATTCATATAGTACCTCTGGATAAAACCATACCCATTCATATATTCGTAGTACGACACCTATAGCTTTCATATAATATTCAGTTAATGGTGACATATTCATATATATGACTAACATCAAATATAAACAAACATAGATCACTTTTGCATCTTATCATGTTACATTATCCAAAAAACAACCCATACAATTGTAATTATAGAAGAATTGCATTTCACAATAAAGGAGTTGTATTGGCTTGTAAAAATACACATATTAATATAACATATCTTAATAAAACCGCCTATTGTTATATTGAAGCTGTTAATCTACGATCAAATAATATATATGGAAGCTGAGATGTCTAAAGTTACTCAACCGTGAAAGGTATCATGTGACATAGAGAAAGTGATCAAAAGCAAATAACACGTGCAGAATATTGATAGCAAGTTCGTCACCAGATCGTGTCATACTACTTTATACTCTTGAGGTATACACATCGCTTTCCACTATTCAAAGTTAATTTGAATATCTTGTAATCATGCCACGGCTCACGGAAGTTCACATAACGTCGGCGTTTTCCTAGAGGAAGCCATTTTGGTATTTTATTTATGCCAAATTCGCAGTTAATGTTAAGGTTGTTTTAGGCGAAAACCACTAATTCACCCATCAGAGCTTAGAACATATACGAAAGTAGTCCATTTTCAAGATAAAAGTTCCTTTCATTTTATAGTATTGCGAACACTACTGAACGGAATGGACTAATTAAAATTGATAATTGAAGTTAGATATATAGGGATTATTTTGAGTCCATATTTGATGGACTTGTGTGTTAATACCTCTATGGAGGATTTGATACATGACCTATGCATACTGAATTTCTTGGGGATGACCAAGTTATTTTTAGAGTAGGTGCTTTCCGTAGCATGGCATTTCACTGCAAGATTTTAAACATGACCTGATATTTTGACAGAACGTAGAGGAATCATGTACGTTTCAGAAAATATATGGTCTTGGAAAGGTTAAACTTAAGATAAAATGGCCAGATAGGCTAAAAAAAACACAAATTTAGCAGAAAACCTTAAAGAAATTAATTAGTGGTTTCACACCTTAATTAAGGCAAAAAACATCAAAATTATCTTTTATTGCTATCATGTTCAAATTAGCCTAACAATGTCAAAACAGACCCAGAGTGAAACAGACCCAGAGTGATACCGGCTAGGACGTCACCCGGGTTAACAAGGTCCTCATTTGCTACTACACGGAACAGGGTAGCAAATGATATATGCGTTCCACGGAATATCCTACGGGATACCCCCGATTTGTCTTACGTTCAGCCAGAGGGTAATTATTATTTCAAAACTTCAGATTCGTATCAAATTTTAAAATCTTGTTCTATTAATATTTCGGACTGTCTTAAATCTCCAGGTACTTGTGACTCTTCTCCATGCATTACTACTTGCAAAATAAAAACTGACAAAAATAATACTTGTAAAACATGCGTCATGCTAATAACTTCTCCTGAATTTACAAGTAATTTAACTGGAAAAACGTACTACACCAAATCGTTTGAACCTCTGGACTGTTCTACTAAAAATGTCATTTACGGCATAGAATGTACACTCTGTGGACGTTTGTATGTTGGTGAAACTCGTCAAACATTGCGAAGTAGGATGAACCAACATCGATATGATGCAAAAGATCCCAAATACAGGATTTTGTATAATCATTTCAATCAACCGGGTCATGACCGCTGTTTGACGATGAAAGTTCGAATCATCGAGAAGATTTACCATCATACAAACAGTCCTATTCTTAGTACACCTTACCGCACCGATAGAGAGTTGTTCTGGATAAAAGAATTAGGCACTGCAATGCCTTACGGTTGCAATGATAACATCAAAGGAGTGGGAAATTTGTCAAGTCCTGGATGCAACGAAATCAACGTGATGAGCCTTTTTAATACTATTCCAAGAACTAAACGTAGCCATGGTCATAAAAGAATTCAACATCCTAATGTTAAAAAGTCCTCTAAACCAAGAACGTTACAAGATACTTTTAATGATTTACTTTCTAATATACAGAAACCTCTTGGAATTCATCATATTCGTACAATCTTATTTTCACTACCTGTAAACTACCTCAAAGATCTTAGGGATTTTGGACTTGACAAAGGAGGCGTAGATCCTTTTTCTCCTAAGTACAGATTGTCTAGTATTATATGTGACGTGGCGTCCTTTCGTCTTTTTAAACCAGTTCGATCTGAACCTCTTCATGATAACAACAGAAAATTCCTCCATATTCCGTTTGCTAACAAAGGAATCGATGCTATTAACATCAGCAACATTCTTAATAGAAAAGAGGTCGTAAAAGAAATTCCACCATATTTCAAAAATCAATCTGTTCCCATTGTCTCCTATAGTTACACTAACAGCATTGGCCGTAAAATTTTCAACTACAAAGAAGCATTGCAAGATATTAACATAGAAGAGTACCTTAAGAACCCTCTGACTTGTGACTGCTCCCACTCTCCTTTTCAATACAACCCATCTGGACATGTAATCACTGGTGATCTGAATATCATTCAACATGAGAGTCTCCGAAAGGTGATTTCTCATGGTCCTAAATTCAGAGAACCTCAACACATCAATTGGAAACATAATTTCAAGATAATTATGGATGCTGTTGAAGATTATGCCAGAAGGTGGATAAAGAGAGAAGTAGACCAAGATCCTGAGTTAGAGTCCTTGTCAGACTGGGTTAGAACAATTAGGTCTCTAGTACAAGGTCGGATTCACAAACTCAAAAATTGTGTTAATAGTCGACCTAAGTCTGTATTTAAAGACCAAGAAGCTGTTAAGTGTCTTTCCTCTCTTCATGACAAATATGTTATCGTTCCTGCGGACAAGGCTTCCAACAATATCGTGTTTGTATGTAAATCATATTACTTCGAATGCCTAATCAAGGAATTAGGTATAAATAGCAACACCTCTAGTAATACCACATACAAACCAACTTCGTTCGACAAAGATGAAATCCTAGCTAACCACAGATCATTCATGACCTCTTTAAACATTCCCTCTGGTAAAAAGTCTGAGGATTTACCCTATTTATATTGGATACCTAAACTCCATAAGACACCATACAAAGAAAGGTACATAGCGGGATCATCAACTTGTTCGACGAAAGAATTGTCTATTCACCTAACAAAGATTCTGTCTGCAGTAAAAGAGGGACAACAGAAATATTGTGAAACTGTTTACTCGCGTAGTGGCATAAATCACATGTGGATTTTGAAAAACTCTAAAGATCTTTTGGATAACCTGAAATCAAGATCTTTCTCTCAGGTATCCTCCATCAAAACCTTTGATATTTCAACTCTATATACCACCCTACCGCATGACAAATTAAAAACCCGCTTAAAAGAAACAATTCATAAAGCTTTTAGTCATAGAAACTATGGCTCAAAATTTGTTGTGTTAGGCTACAATTCCACTATTTTTCAAACAAAATTCATAAAGGTAAAACATGCTACTCCGAGGAACAAGTGATCAGTATGCTGGAGTTCCTCATCGATAACATATTTGTCTCCTTTGGAGGGACACTGTTTCAGCAGGTTGTCGGCATACCAATGGGTACGAATTGTGCCCCTCTTCTAGCCGATTTATTTTTATACTCATATGAGTCGGAGTTTCTTCAAAAGCTTGTAAAAGATAAGAAGATTCATGAGGCTAGAGCCTTTAATTTCACATACAGGTATATTGATGACGTTTTATCTATCAATAATTCTAGATTTGCAGAATTTCTTCCATTGATATATCCTCCAGAGCTGGAAGTTAAAGAGACCACCGATACAGCTTCGTCCGCATCATTTTTGGACTTATACCTCGAATTTGACGACAGTGGTCAACTCAGTACTAAAATTTATGATAAGCGGGATGACTTCAATTTTAAAATCATAAATTTTCCAAATATGTGCAGCAATATACCAGCTTCTCCTGCATATGGTGTTTACATCTCGCAATTGATTCGCTATGCAAGGGGCAGTAGCAATTATTCTGATTTCCTGAAACGTCATCTTCATCTGAGAAACAGGCTACTGGACCAGGGCTATACAAAGATTCGCCTTATTCGATCTCTTAAAAAGTTTATATTCCGATACCAATATCTTGTCGAAATATATTCCGTCTCTGCAGAAAAAATTATAAGCGATGCATTTTCATATAGTGAAAATGTATAAAGATAAAGAGTCAAATATGTCAAGAATTTTTTTTTGTCAATGTGTGACGTAAAAATCTTTTTGACATTTACGTCACCGAATATGGTACTGCTTTGACAACTATTTTATCTATTTTGTTCCTGTATTTAAATACTGTTACAGTGACAGCCGGAACCTTTGAACCGTAATGAGAGCGGGAGGTTTGGCGCCTTAAAATCTGATTCAACCCACCATTTCTTTAGAAATGCCTGTACCAAGTAAGGGTCATTACGGTTTTCACAGTTTTCCGGTTGTTGACTGATTTTGTCTGTTTATATAATTATGAGTTTTGACTTTCCCTTTGTAAGATTGTTCGGAGTTCGGTAATTTTGTTATTACCTTTATTTCATACACAAATGTTACAAAATGCATTGTGGTGTCAGATTACATGGTGAAAATGCATGTTATGTAATATTTTGAAAAATTGCTCCCAAACACTTGGCATACATAGACACAGGGTATTGCAACTCATTTTTGTTTTGTTTATGACTTTATAATTATTGGGAATGTGTTATTGAATATTTTTTTGCAGTAGATGTGCATATAATATTGAAAATATGGTTGATATTAAGAATTTAAAAAAAATCATCATGCTGCAGTTTGTCGATTTCAAATATAGAATATGGTGTTATCATGATTGGATTTTTTTCAATCCTACAAATTTTTCCTGGTAAATTTTGATAGTTTCAGTTAGAATAAATGTACAATGTACTAATAAAATAATATAAGGCTATAGAAAGCTGTTTTAATTGAAAATTATGTAGTAAAAATCTGGTAATTTAAGTGATCACAGAAAAATTATTTTGACTGCTTTGCATTTTCTGTTAATTTTTCAAACTGTCAATTTGGATTTCATGTTTTAGAGTATTATTTGGCTGTAACAGTACATTTGAACATCCAGCTTACTCAAACAGTGGAAAAAATTATGTGCAAGCAAATATTTATTGAGTTTTGGGGAAAATTAATTTTGTGTACCATCAGAAATTCCAAGACTTGAATCTCAATAAATCATATTTTTACAAATTTGATGGAATTAGAAGGAATTTCAACTGAAGATCTATATACAAAAACGTATTTTATGTCTTAAACTACATAATTTATGGGGCAAAAACATGAATTAACAAAATTAAGAATGACATGAACTCATTCTATGGGACAAACAAAAAAGGAGGGGGCGGGGGGGGGGGGGGGGGGCTAAATGCAAACATTTCATAGTATTTAGCTATTAAATATACAACTGAGGCATATATATGTTTTAACATTGCTTATTATGTTAGAAATTAGCTTAATAACCGTAATATATAAGAGAATAGGAAAGTTTTCGTATATTACAGAATCTGAACTCAACGGCTGTAAATGGAGATATTTTCATTAACAATCTTTATGGGAGTACCTTTGCATTTGAACACTTATACTTGCAAATATCAGACATCCACATACCTTATGAGGTTTTCTTGGCTTGATATTGCCTAAGGAATATAAATTAGGCCAACAAATGGTTAAAGAAACAAGTTGTTTTGCTCTGTAGGTATCAAACCACTAATTCACCTATCAGAGCTTAGAACATATACGAAAGTGGTCCCTTTTCAAGAAAAAAGTTCCTTTCACTTTGTAGTATTGTGAAAACTACTGAATGGAATGGACTAATTAAAATTGATAATTGAAGTTAAATATATAGGGATTATTTTGAGCCCATATTTGATGGACTTAGTTGCATTTAAATACCTCTATATAGGATTTGATACATGACCTATACATACTGAATTTATTAGGGATGATCAAGCTATCTTTAGAGTAAGTGTTTTCCGTAGCATGGCATTTAACTGCAAGATTTTAAACATGCCCTGATATGTTGACAGAACGTAGAGAAATCATGTGCTATTCAGAAAATATATGGTCTTGGAAAGGTTAAACTTAAGATTAAATGGCCAGGTAGGCTCGAAAACACACAAATTTAGAAGAAAACCTTAAAGAAATTAATTAGTGATTTCACACCTTTTAGCCGTTTTGCCAGTTTCTGAATTGATTCTAAAATTTTACGTTTTTTCCACATGTTTGTAGTAGTTGCTTCACTTTGATGCGGACAAAAGTGTCAATTTCATGCAATATTCAACCAAAATGACATATATTTTGCTCATATTCTGTATAAAATTTAAATGTTGTAACAACTTGTGAAATTTTTATTTGCTATAAAGTTAGCTTCTATAATTTTACAAGGTTCAATTATCTATAAATGTTAAGAAAATTATACTCAAGGTGTAATACCAAAAAAGAATTATCTTCTATGCTAAGTAAAACAAAAAGAGCTTTCATACAGGATTCATCTTATGCTTAATCTAAGTGACGCTCATATCTCATGGAAGGGATACCTAATTGTAAGCTTAACTCCGAAAATCAAGATACATTTAATGGCATATAAGAAAGAACAGACAGTCTGAAGATGTCTACCGCCAAAAATCCTACTTTCACTTTCGATTTAACACAAATTCAGGTGGTTTCTTTCCAATGCAGTCAATTGTTTATTTAAAACCACAAGGACATCAAATATGGGCTTAAAATTATCCTAAAATATGTAGGTTTCTGCTGACATTCAGTATCTAATAGGGTTTATTTTTTATCCAACAATGTAGGAATCCATTTTGTGTTCACGTACTACTTTCCCATGTTTAGTGGTATTACACCTCAAATTCTTAATCCTTTCTGTTGCTCTTGCATTGAACGGGAACCAGTGTGTCCTCTGTAAGGGAAATAGCTCAAATAATAAAATGTTAAAAGTGAATAATTTTAGAATCAAGTCGGGAATTAACTAATGATCTATTGGAAATCCATAAAAAAATGTGTTTTTACTTTTTGGTTCAATATACGCGAAAATGCATTAATTGTAATCATTTAAGCCATAAACCAATAAAATTATGTGTGATCTACTCAAAATGAAAACAAAAATAATATTAGGAATCAATCACAGAGGTTACGTGATCACATTAAAGAGAACGTAGCATCGTGACCACTAAATCCGAGCTGAACAACGGCATAGCGATGTTCAATACAAGTAATGAAGGAACCGGCGGATTGGGGATATCCTATTATTCAAGAAAAATGCGTTGCAAAGTGTTGAATGTCATTTAATTAAATGTGCGAATAGATTGAAAGGCTAAATATGCAGGAAGCCCCCCTTGTTCCAAATTATAATGGATTTTTATTGCTACGTTCAATCCCTGTATTCTTTGCCATATGAAAATATCATATTTAATGATAACGTCTGTTGACTGTTAACAGTTTTCCAAGATCAGTCTTCGAGATGCCGTTGTTCTATTGCATTTGTTTAAATTTAATAAACAAATGCTAAAAAACGATTATTTTAAAACACTTAAAGGACGTATGGTTTTGTAATATCGATTGCGGACGTGTAAATATTCCGGATAAGTTACGTCACAGTAAACGTCATGTAATACAATCGTCGTTTTCATTTTCATTTAATAATCAGTAAACAATTTCCTTAAATACACGTTTCATAGATGTGCTTTAAAAGCTTCCTTCTTCACAAATTAATTTGTATTGTTTATCTGCTGAAATATCTAAACAACAACGTTACCGTAGCATTTTACATGTGTAGACCCTCTCTACTGCTTTTTGGATAATAACAATAAAAACAGGACTGCCTTAACAGCATCACGGGCCCCGGGAAAATCAGTACACTGGGGCACATACCTACACAACCACTCATAGGAATAAAACTAAATGTATATACAATTAAACATATATATATTGTATTGGTATTTCCAACAAAGTCAGTGTTTAAACCTTAGAAAAACATACAGTACACAACATACATAGATAGATAAGCAAATGAACCTGTAAAACAATGAAACTGTAAAACTATTGTTGGTACAGTTAACATACACACATTGTTAGTAAGCAAACGCACATGTTCTTTCAAAACGAATTTAACTGTCATATCATATATATACAGAATATTTAATAATCATCTACAATTTCGTCGTCAGTAAATACACTGCCAAGTTTTTGTATATCAGCCTTTGTTTTGACAGTCGTGAATCTAGAATTTTCGGAACGTTTCATAATTGACCCATCGAATGTATCTTTCCATCTGCTCGTAGAGAGTTGAGCTTCTTTAATAGTCCGTAGCGGTATCTAGTGTGATTTTCGGTAATGAACAGGTTATCAGGATGTCCTTTCAGCTTTTCCTTGTGTAAAAATACCATATGTCTTTGCCGATAAGTTAGAAAACGTGTGATGATGGAGATTTTACCATTCTTGACTTCGCCAGTGGGATGCGATCTGCCTATGTCCTTGATGTTAAGTTGTAGTCCTAGCTTAGCATTGCATATTTGTAGGACTAGAGCATCAGTATATATTGTCCTGAGTATTTCGACCTGATCATTTGTTGGTGCCTTTACGTTATTAAAATGCAGACTCGTTCGTCTCGAGTACTGTTCATGCTCTTTTATTATAGAGCCATTTTGTTGATTTTGTTTGTCATGTTATTTATCATTTGGTTCTGTTGTTTTATGACAGTTTCCTGTGCTAGAACAATAGTTTTTGTATGTTCATTTGTTTCTATGTAGAGCTGTAGACGATCGTTAACAATTTTGTCGACCTGCGGTTGTAAGACAAAATAGTGTCCATTGTTAAAGTGTCCCCCGGACAATATTTTATAGAGACTGCGATATGAAATAGTGTCCGGTACTATGAAATGGTGTCCTAGGGTTATTGTTAGTGTTAGGGTTATGGTAAGACATAATAGTGTCCTATGTTAAAGTGTCCCCCCGAACAATATTTTATAGAGATTGCGATAGAAAATAGTTTCTGCTGGACACTATAACATATGTAAAAGTGTCCCGCGGACACTTTGAACTAGAGGACACAATTAAATGTAACACGGTCTCATGGCATCGAGGACCTTATCTAGTACCATTGGGATGATATCATCCACAAATTGCGGATTATTTATAACTGCACATACCACATCTGACAATTGCAACACCGTTTCACCTTCCGATGTAGAGACCGTTTAGTTGGACATCACGGTCTCAGAAAGTGATGGAGAAGAAGATAAGGTGTTTGTTCTAGCTACATTTTCCGATTGTTTTACAGAGGGTGATATATCGTTTGGACTATATGGTAAATCTCTCTTCAAACCTGTTTTTACCGGAGTATTATGTTCGTCGGCCATATTTGTTTATATACATATAAATCCTTTGCTTACAAAGTTCAAATCACTGATAATAAGAGTTCTTGCAATATTCATCAAGCACACATTTCAATCATATAATGGTCCAATCACTTTTAAGATATTTCTACACCAGTTAATGTGCTGTTTACAAAATTATTACACCATATTATCTCTTTTTGTTACCTCTCACAATTTCATGCCGCCATATTCAAGGCTGGTAACTCTGATCTTTTTTCTACACTTTAGCAGAAGCCGGTACTATGGCAGATGATTATGCAATGACAGATAAAATAAATTATTTGAAAAATAAAAGTGCTGGATGTGTCTCAAAGTTGAATTATGTTCAGAATATGTTCCCTTCCTATAACCATGTTGATAGACCAAAACCAGGTTCTTGGGAGAAAAATAGAAAGAGTTACAGCCCAATAGAAATAGATAAAGGGGAATTACCTAAATCAGTACCATCTTGTTCGTATTGTAAGAAAATGGGACACCTTGTTTCAGAATCACTTTATTGGCCAGTCATGTTGAAATTCGGGTCGGGTCAGCACTAACATTTTTTAATTTGCAAAGTACCAGCTAATCACCAAATAAACATTTGTATCAAGTTTAGCTCCAATGCACCAAGAAGTTTCGTCAAGGAAGATTGAAATGTGAACAAGTTTACAGACAACGATAGACGCAAAGACATGACCGTGCATTCCCTTTTCAATGGAGGTTGGGACATATATCTTATTTCTATTATTTTCTCTCAGTTCTTCCCATTATTGTTAAATGATCGATGCCTTAGATAAATTAATATTTAGTTTACGTAAACATTACATGTGCTTCTAGCATGGTTTATTGTGCTTGCCTTTCTTAATGACAATCTTTTAAAATAATTAAAATACGTGTAATTGTTACTTTTAACGTTTTAGAGTCGATATACAACATATTCAGTGAATTACTGTTTAATGGTTCTCGGTGTCTACCACGATTTAAACTAACGAACAGTTTGAATATACCAAAAGAGTAATCAAAAGTCGTAAGATCGAAGGATAGACAATACAATGGACAACTGCCAAAGATCTAAAGAACAAACAATGTCCTTCAAAACACTACCCAAAAAACTAAATATTGAACAACATGAAACCCACTAAAACCCAGGAGTGAATTCACATGATCCGGAAGATAAACTAATTCCTGCTCCAAATAGATAGTGACACTCACCGTGTTACTCTTGCAGCAAACACGGTGACAAGTCATGAAGGGGGAAAGGACTGGATTGTGATAACGACAAATACAACAGATCTGTGGTCACTTGTGACACAGATACTCCATAACGTTAACCACATTATGGTGGCGACATTAAGACTTTCGAAATTATGACTTCAACTTAACACGAATGAACCCTTGGATATGTAGCTTCATTGTTACCTGCAACCAGCTCGCAAAGAAATCATGATAAGAACCACAATCTCTAGAAAATCATATCCACTGAGAGATATATACTTCATCTCCTGGAATGGTGCTACATATAAATGGAAAGTTTACTCCGGTAAAACTGAAATCATCTCTTTTTCGTAGTTTCGTTCTTAACCGGCACTCACTGTATTTTTCAAGGTGTAGGTCAATGTATGAAGAATATCTAACTGTGTCTGGGTATCCTTTATCTGAAGCTCAATGGGATATATGTGATCAACACAATCACCAAACTTATACAGTGAAAGAACATCACCTATATAACAGAGAGTGACATAATATGATCGGACTAGCTTCTTTTCGTGTTTCTTGAGAAGCCCCTGTATGAAGTCTGCCTCATACGAAAAAGGGTAGAACTCGACAAGAAGAGGAACACAGTTTGTACCCAGAGGAATGACGACTCTCTGTTGAAAAATACACCCACCAAACATATCAAATATGTTGTCATTTAGACATTCCATTATCTTAACTATATCAGTTTCATAGAACGTTTTTTGTAAAATCAGGGTGGTTTTATTAATCAAAGTAAGATTCGTCCCTTCCTAAAGCAAGATATGTGTATCTACGTTGGCCAATCTTTTTTATGAAGTTATTTTTTTAATCTTTCTTTAACATTTGAGTTGGGAATGATTGCATAGAGGGTTGAGCGGTCATATATTCTAATGATATTACATGAGGAGAGGGACATGTACTAAAACACATCTTGAATACTTTTTTTCCAAAATCAACATCTGATTCACACCACACTTTGTGTATCTAATGGCTCTGAAACCCTGATTTGAACGCTGATTGAATAGATGTTAATAATTTGGCAGACCCACAATATATCATGTTGTAAGGACACGATTGAGTTCGTGTATTTCATTGCATTAGACAATTGGTGACTTATTTGAAGAAGACGAAGTAGGAACTGACATTCCAGAACACGACGAGTGACATATATGTAGCAGATGAAACTAAAATTACATAACTCCTGATTACATCTATACTGTCCTGTCCTCATGCATGATTTATCACCACCAGTTATGTAACTAGGTTAACACGACGGGTACCACTAGTTGAGCAGGACTGCTTACCCTGCTGGAACAGATGAGTCCACCCCCGGTTTTGGGGTGTTTCGTGTTACTTGATCTTTAGCTATTATGTGTATATTTTCTAAATCGTTGTTTGTCCCCTTATCGTTTTTCTTTTGGTCACTGTGTTTTCTGTCCTTCGATTTACGGATTCTGATTACCCCTTTGGTATCTTCAAACTCTTTTTATTCTGGTATTGCTTGTCCTGGCTTTAGTTCTTTTGTTTTTAATAACATTTTCTGTATACTGTTGTTGTTTTGGTGTCCGAATCTAACCATGTTTAAAACTTGAGGGTTCTGTATTTTATCCTTTGTGTCAAATTCTCATCTAATATTCAGATATATCTATACTCGTTTACCAAATTATTTATTCGACAACGAGTACAGACTCATATTCAAAAGTTTTATGTTCGCAAGGTCAGAATTAAATTAGTAAAACATGCTCACTGTGGATTCCCAAACCTATTTCCAAGGCAATCGCTCATTTAGTGTGAAAACTGTGTTCACTGTTAGGTAATTAAAACTAGTTTAATTAATGCTTTTATTCATTAAAAAATAAAGCATGTATGGGGTACATACAGGACACAGCATTCCTGTGTGATTCTGGTATGGGGGACATCTCAAACTGCCACATGTGGTCCTCAATCCATACAGCAGAGCACCATCTTCACTTGATGTGTCACTGTCTATTGGTTCAGCGTCCTTGTCCACACAAACATAATCTTTGTAGTTGTTATGAGATATGTTCTCAGTCATGAGGTACCCCGTATATTCTGCCTTCCATCCGCTATGGCATGTCTGTTTACCTGAAATACAATTGTAATACATATTTTAATTTTTATATTTCTAAACATGTTTTAACATGAAAATTGTTGCATCGTATCAACTACAATTTGGAAAAATAATTTTCTGCATTAACCGTCATTCAGACAGTAACAAATAAAGTAAGCTTTGATTATTGTTTAATAACATCCTTGCAGTATTATGGTTAGTAATATTATAATTTCTAGCTGTCTTGTTCTGAATATCAGAGAGATATATACTACTTTGAATTGTGAATGATTTCGTTTTCCTATACAAAATGTATTTATCTGGTATCATGAGAACAGAAGACTTCCTCTACGTCTACATACATCACAAGGGACATCTTTGTTGTGTTAAGTATCCAATCCAGATGGCTTAGCAGATCCATCAACTTCATATTCTGCTCCATATACGACGTCGTTAGGATATGAATATGGTTTGCCATTATCAGGATAATTTTGTAAGCAGAGGTAGTTACTACCACCTCCTTTGTTAGTATGACTGTTACCTCCTTCTTAACCTTCAATAATCATTAACACAATTAAATAGATAATAATTAACACTATCAACAATTATCTTCATACATTATTCCATATCATAACTAAATCTATTTTATTTTTTATTATTTATCTTTGTAGGACCCATATTGTACAAATGTCTACATTTTTGTAAACGGACAATTGGCTAGAGCAGTGTAATTTTCTAAACGACATTTGTAGTCAATACATGATACATATATAGAGGCGTCATTGACAGTGATAGTATGATAGTTTTATTTACATCTGTATATATTCCGTCGTGACAGTGATTGTATGGTAGTTTTGTTTACATCTGCATAAAGGGCGTCGTGACAGTGATCGTGTGATAGTTGGGTTTACATCTGTACAGAGGCCGTCGTTGACAGTGATCGTATTAGATTTGTGTTCACATCTGTATTGAGGACGTTGTGACGGCGGACGCTTGATAGTTGTGTTTATATCAGCATAGAGGCTGTCGTAACGACGGGCGCATGATAGTTGTGTTTAGTTCTTTGTAGAGACGACGTTAACAGTGATCGTTTGATAGATGTGTTTTACATCTGTATAGAGGTCGTCGTGACGACAGTCGCATGCTAGTTGTGTTTACATCTGCATAGAGCCCGTATTGACGACGGCGCATGCTGATTGTGTTTACATCTGCATAGAGGTCGTCTTGACGACGGTTTATGATAGTTGTGTTTACATCTGTTTTGAGGCTGTCGCTTACAGTGATCGTATGATATTTGTGTTTGCATCTGAATAGAGGCCCAGGTGACGACGGTCGTATGATACTTGTGTTTACATCTGTATAGGGGATGTCGTTGTTCTTGATATTATGATAGTTGTGTTTGCATCTGCATAGAGGACGTCACGACGGCGACCGCATGATAGCTGTGTTTACATCTGTATATAAGCTGTCGTGACGGTGGTATTATGATAGTTGTGTTTTCATCTGTATATATTCCATCGCGACGATTGTGGAATGATAGTTGTATTTACCTCTGCATAGATGCCGTCGTTACCATGGACAAATGCTAGTTGTGTTTATATCTGCATAGAGGGCGTCGTGACAGTGTTCGTGTGAAGGTTGTGCTTACCTCTGTACACAGGCGTTGTTGACGATGGTCGTATGATAGTTGTGTTTAATTCTGCATTGAGACCGTCGTTGACCATATTCGTATGGTAGTTGTGTTTCCATCTGCATAGAGACCTTCGTGACGCGGGCTCATGACAGTTCTGTTTACATCTGCATAGAGGCATTCGTAACTTCGAGCGTTTGATAGTTGTGTTTTCATCTGCATAGAGGCCGTCGTGATAGCGGGCGCTTGATAGTTGTGTTAACATCGGTGTAGAGGCCGTCGAGACCGCTGGTGTATGATATGTGTGTTTATAACGGCATAGAGTCCGTCTTGACGGAGGATGTTTGATAGTTGTGTTTATTTCTGTTTAGAGACGTCGTTGATGTATTGAGGCCATCGTGACGACAGTCGGATGATAGTTGTATTTACAACTGAATAGAGGCCGTCGTGACGACGGTCGTATGACAGTTGTGCTTACATCTGCATAGAGGTCGTCATTGTCCATGATCGTATGATTGTTGTGTTTGCAGCTGTTTAGAGGCCGTCGTGATGATTGTCGTATGATAGTTGTGTTTACATATGCATAGAGTCCGTAGTGGTCCGTGATCGTATGGTAGTTGTGTTTAAATCTGCATAGAGGGCGTTTTTGACAGTGATCGTATGATAGTTGTGTTTGCATCTGCATAGAGGATGTCATTGTCTTGATAGTATGAAAGTTGTGCTTACATCTGTCTAGATGCAGTCACTACGGCGGTCGCATGATAGCTATGTTTACATCTGTATAGAAGTCGTCGTGACGGTGGAAGTATGATAGTTGCATTTAGTTCTGTATAGAGGCGTCATTTACAGTGATCGTCTGATATATGTGTTTGCATCTGTATGCATATCGTCGTTTACCCTGATCGTATGCTTGTTGTATTTGCATCTGCATAGAGGCCATCGTGACGACAGTCGCATGATAGTTGTGTTTACATCTGCATAGAAGCCGTCTTGACCACGGTCGTATGCTAGGTTTGTTTACATCTGCATAGAGAACGTCGTGACGATGATGGTATGGTAGTTGTATTTAAATCTGCATAGAGTTTTTTTTTACAGTCATCGTATGATAGTTGTGTTTACCTGTGCATAGAGGTCGTCGTGACGATGGTCGTATGGTAGTTGTGTTTACATCTGATTAGAGGGAATTGTTGACAGTGATCGCATGATAGTTGTGTTTACATCTGCATAGGGACCATCGTGACGATGGTGGTATGGTAGTTGTGTTTAAATCTGCTTAGAGGTTTTTTTGACAGTCATCGCATGATAGTTGTATTTTCATCTGTATAGAAGCCGTCGTGACGGTGGTAGTATGATAGTTGTTTTTATTTCTATATAGAGCGTCGTTGACAATCATCGTGTGATAGTTGTGTTTACATCTGCATGGAGACCGTCGTGACGATGGTGGTATGGTAGTTGTGTTTAAATCTGCATAAAGTTTTTTTTGACAGTCATCATATAATAGTTCTGTTTACATCTGCATAGAGGCCGTCGTGACGATAGTCGTATGGTAGTTGTGTTTAAATCTGCATAGAGGTTTTTTTTACAGTCATCGCATTATAGTTGTGTTTTCATCTGTATAGAAGCTGTCTTGACCACGGTCGTATGCTAGTTGTGTTTACAACTGCATAGAGGTGTATTTTGACAGTCAGCATATAATAGTTGTGTTTACATATGCATAGAGGCCGTCATGACGATGATAGTATGATAGTTGTATTTAGTTCTGTATGGAGGCGTCATTGACAGTGATCGTTTGATAGTTTTGTTTACATCTGTATCTATTCCGTCGTGACAGTGATCGTATGGTAGTTGTGTTTACATCTGCATAGAGGGTGTCGTGACAGTGATCGTGTGATAGTTGCGTTTACCACTGTACAGAGGCCGTCGTTGACAGTGATCGCATTTTATTTGTGCTTACATCTGTATTGAGACCGTCTTTGAACGTGATCGTATAGTAGTTGTGTTTACATTTGCATAGAGGCCGTCGTGACGATGGGCGTTTGATAGTTGTGTTTTACATCTGTATAGAGGCCGTCGTGACGATGGGCGTTTGATAGTTGTGTTTACATCTGTATTCAGGACGTCGTGACGGTGGGCGTTAGATAGTTGTGTTGACATCTATATAGTGGACGTCGTGATCGGGGTTGTGCATATGCCTATGTAATCAGTTGTTATTTTGATTATCGACAATGTCGATGTGTACTAGATGCAAAACAAGTGATTAGCAATATCAATGACTTGGGTCACAGATCGGTAGTTTCACGGAGTAAAGCTGACCACCACTGTATAATAAAAATATTGTTAAGTACTCATTGATCATCCATAAATATAAAACCCCGTCCAGATCTTACATGCCAGATACTAAGGTGTAAAGACTGTGATCATATTTTCATGCGCGACCAATTTCTCTTTATGTGCTAATAACAATAGTAAATATGAAACATTTCAGGATCCGATCACTCTTACAATTTTACTCTAGGCACAACATAAAACTATTTGAAAAATAGTAGCTTATCAGAACTCATTTTCATCATCAGATGTTATATTTATCAATGATTTTTCATCATGTAAGAATGTCTTCACACTGGATTTAGCTTGGTTCGTTTCGTTCAATCATAAATTTTCAGTGTAGTGTTTTGTAAATCATTGTTTGTGGATTTGTCCTTTTTTGCCATTGCATTGTCTGTCCTTCCTCGATTAACCTCTTGGTATCTTAAAACTTTTCTTCGAGTACATACTTTATGAAAGGGCTAGATGAACTATGTAAAGGTTAAAGGTTGTTGTTCATCTACAATTTCAGTAGGATAAGAAAGATACGCTACTGCACATATTGTACATGTTGTATCAAAGACACAATCGAAAAAATTAAAATCTAAATCAAGCAGACATCACATCTGAAAGTCTGACAAGGGGACTTTGATATTAGATATCTGCATTTTTACTATGTGACAGAAGGCATAATGTAGACAATGTTTTATCTCAACTTTCTTGGATTTTGCATACAACGCATACAGAGAACTACTATTAAATGTAGCAAGGTGTCCACCGAGATTTAACAGGACAACACCGTTTGTGTTCTACATTACACGATAAATGACATATACCATAGAGTAGGTGAACAAAGTGACTGATTTCGTTCCCTCTTTTCGTTCGTGCTGTTGTTCCTTTGTTTGTAAGACATCTTTGATTTGTACTGTTGTTGTTTGAATGTCCTATGTATTGTTTTATGACCAGTGACGAGTATTACGACAGAGAAACCGACTTATTATTTATTAAATGTATTTCCAATGAAGATTTAGATACCCTGATATCATTATAAAGTAAATACAACTTGCTTAATTTATTTATTTATTTATTTATAGATAAATAATTTATATTGTGCATACAACACAAAGCATTGCAGTGTGATTCTTGTATGGAGGACATCTCAAACTGCCACACGTGGTTCTCACTGCATAAAACAAAGCTCCATTTGTATTCAATGTGTCACTGTCTATTGGTTCAGCAGTTTTGTCCACGCACACATAATCTTTGCTGTTATGAGCTATGTTCTCTGTCATGAGAAACCCCGTATATTTTGCCTTCCATCCACTATAGCATGTCTGTTTACCTGAAATAAATCAAAATGATAATTAAACCAAAAATGAAACAATAAATATATTTTCTTTTCTACTTCTGATAATGTTTAGTCAGTCAAATTGTACCATCTATTAGCAATAGTTGGCATAGATACGTGCCTTTCAAATTGTCAACAACATAGTCATCGTTATCTGTTCAATACAAACACTTTTAATATCATCATGTTGATAATATAACTATTTCTTGTTGTTGTTTTGTTCGGAATATCAGAGAGATATTTCATCAATTTTGCTTGTTATGTAAAGTAAAAAGCTTGATATTGAAAATGAATTTAAAATATGAAACGTTTACCTGGTATCATGAGAACAGAAGACTTTCCTCTACGTCTACATACAGCACATGGGACGTCTTTATTGTGTAAATTATCCAGTCCAGATGGTTTTTGAGATCCCGAAACCTCATATTCTGCTCCATATAACACATCATTACCAAATGAATATGGTTTGCCATTATGAGGATCATTTGGTAAACAGAGGTAGTTACTATCACCCCCTTTGTTACTGTGTTGGTTACCTCCTGCTTGACCTACAAGAATTAATATTACAATCATTAACACAATTACATAAATAATAATGCACATCATCAACTAAGTTTATCAAAGTTTCTATTATTCTAATTTTAATCGTTCGTCTTCGTGGGATTCATATAATACAAAGGTCTACATAGTTGTGTACTGTTAAATTGTCAGAGCAGTAACATTTTCTTCACGACATATGCAGTCAACACATGATACATTTACTCAGTATAATTACGAACACCAAACACGAATAGTGCAAAGTCCAGTTTTATTAAATAAAGATATTATAGATCGTGGTAAATATAGTTTAAAAAATAATTTAACTAGTGGAGAATTATGGTGACAGATAAAGTGTAGAATACACCGAAAGACTACCTGATCAAACATAATCGTGCCATGCAACTACTATTGAATACATATATGGGTGTGCCTATATATGTGTGTGTATATGTGCTTAACATTAATTATAATAAATCATTTCCAATTATTTATATAATACCTGAATAAACAAGATGTGCTCCCCCTGGACAGCTTTTCCTTCCCCATCGGACGTAGACAGCCCCATCATCTGGTTGAAAAATAAATGATAAGCGTAAAAGGTATATCGAAGTATATGAATAGTACAATTAACTTTCTAAACTATGTATTCATATGCTAAAATGTCTGATAATACATGTGTAAACAATAAAAACCAACTTTGTCATTGTCTGAATATAACACAATGTCTGCATACAGGTGTTTACATCATACTGTTACTGTAAATTAGCCAGCAAATGTATTGGTAAAATGTACTGCATCCATTTACTGCAAATGTTTTGAATACATTAGTCAGAAAATGTACGTTCGTACTACTGGTAGAATGTACTCGTATTGAGTCTAAATGACTAGAAATGTTGACCTTAACCCTTTTAGAAGAAACTTTAGACATCTGGAAACGTAAAGGGACATGTTTTATTTTCTACTATATAATACCCTGAGGAACAAGATATATTCTTGTAGAACAAAAACATGTGTGTTTGCATATTATTTGCATAATAATATTCTGTTTTTCAAAATATTGAAAATTGAAACCATAAAAAGAAACATTTCTGTGTTTTAAGTGTTGATCTCCTTTTAAAGTCTTACTTAGTTTATTATCAGAACACTCTGTCTTCCTTGATGTATGTAGATAGTGTTTCATCATATCAATTACATCTTGTTCTGAAGCCGACAACTTGAAGTCTTTACATTCATGGCCGTAAACAACAACAACAAACGTCAGAATTATGATAACAGTTGAAACCATATTGAAGTCTACAATGAGAAAATGTTGTTGTATTACTAATAATCCTATTTATAATAAGAGTAACACGACGGGGACTAGTAGTGAAACAGGGACAGTTTTTCCATCCGGAATACTTGAGTTCGCCCTTTTCTAAGTGTTCGCTACGATTGCGAGTTAACACGATCTTTCGCTTCGTCTTTCTACCCAATTATTTTGAGTTTTTTGCTTTTTTCGGCAGTTCATTCTTTTTAAAAATTATTTGCACTTACTAATGTCCAACATGTTTTCCATATCAGATGACGCATCACTAGAGGGAAAGGAACAGCTAACCCTTCCACAAGACCTGAGTTATCTCCCATTTTTGTGAAGAGTTCGAATTCCTCTGTCTGAATAGGTGTATGGTTGTATGCTTAGTATTTTGTAGATCATTGTTTGTATTTCCGTCCCTTTCCTTTTGCCAACTGCATTGAATGCCCTTCTTCAATTTACTGCTTTTGATTACCCCCTTTGATATCTTTAAAACATTTCTAAACTATAAGCAAACGTTGCAAGCATGATAATGTTTGGTAAATAAAGATATGGAACAGTACATACATGGTCTAAGCTAACTTTTCCTTTGGGTGAATTCGATTAATTTCTTTTACTATTATTACTGTTATTGAATAATGAAATATGCTTATATTAGTACATACCTGTAACTACCAATGATGGTTGCTATGAACAACAATGAGAATTTGGTGTGACAAGTACAACATGCATATCACTTCTAATAGATATTTCTAGAGGTTAATTTAAAGCTTGCGTATTTCTTTGTTTCATTATTCCGTGCATGTATTTTGTTTTATTATTCCATGTGTGTATCGTCTGACAAAGACAAAATACAATACTAAGTAGAGGAAGCTGTAAAAACAATCACAATCCGATCAACAAATCAATATTAGTGTAACATAAAGTCATTAAGAAATAAAATAAAAAACGCCGTACAATTCGAACTCTTCAAGCTAACACACACACACACACAGAGAGAGAGAGAGAGAGAGAGAGAGAGAGAGAGAGAGACGACGCGCTGGAATATAATCAGTATCGTCTACAGAATGCTTGATACCCGTCATCAGATTTACAATGTTTATTTGAAATGTTTATTGTACATTTTAATGTGTAATATAAACAGTTAGTTATAATTAACAGTAATATGAAATTTACAAACACATACTAAGCTTTATTTAGCTCGTTGGCGATTTTCAGTTTTATATGACGGCATAAAAGTTAAATATTACGTATTTGATTAAGATAAAAGTTTCATTATCGTAATGTCTTTCTAGTTTATTAATTATATAGTTACCGTTAATTAGACACTAGCTGTAATTAATGTAATGAGTGATTATGATATTTTCTATGTAACACGAGGGACTACTTAAGGTAAAATTGGGCACGATGGTGGCACTGGCGTATTACCCTTCCATCAACGCTCCGCTCCCCCATTTGTATAACACCGCTTCATACAACATTATTCATTTATATAATCGAAGTACGAAACTATATCTTTTATATAATATTCAGTCAATGTTGATATATTCATATATGGGACTAACATCAACAATGATCAAATAAATAATTTGAAAAAGTCTACCCTTCCAGCGGGAAATCTATATATTGATTTCTACAGGAAGCATCACACATCCACCGTGAAAAGTTACACTAGGGAAACATGTTTCAGTTGACCTTCTTTACATTTCGCTTGGTAAAACATAGTATATTAACTCTCAAAGAAAATACAATAAAATCATACATAAATTATGCATTACAAAAAGTTCCCTCAAAGATAGGGGGACCATAATATATGTATATACAGTACACAAAGACATATGTGCACGTAATAATTATTCCCAATAAAGCGTGTGGGGTACGGGAGGGGGGGGGGGGCGCTAAAATTCATCTGTTAATTTATTAAGTGATGTTTGTCAACAATTTTGTGCATACAAAAGCACCATATGACAATACAGTCCAGCGTATTCTACTAGAACATATAATCAATATTGTGACAACTAGAGTTATCCCTCTTTAAACCGATTTTAATATAATGTATATGTACATTGTAACTTGAACATCTTGAACCGCTTTCCCAAAATTTATTCATTTATTAAAATAAATTATATTTTCTCTCATTGTTCAAGCATATAATACATTAATTCCTCTCTAAAAATAGAGGCCGTAATTCTACAAATATTACATGACAAGATGGATCTATACTTTCTTGAAATCTTCTGAAACAAATATACCTTCTCCGACTGTATTGAGTAACCTCGATTTTTTCACGGACTCGCATTATTGTCAACCTTATGAACTTCGACATTTTCATGGTAAGTGCTATGTAGAATGCATTTTATAAAAAAATCATTAAACAGAAGAAAGGGGATACGTGTAGTCCTAATAAATAAATGGCATCAACCTGTCATATTAGACATGGATACAGTTATTATTATGACGGGGCTAATAATCCGCCTTCCACAAATAAACGGGTAAAACTACCAAAAGAACTGTGGCCTATGTATTTACCGTCAGCTTTACCTGCGTAAAAATAACATCACATAACATCAACCGATAACCTGCACCTGTACATTCTTGGTAGTCGTGAAGATATGTAAATACAAACTTGTGCTTAATAAATTCATAGCAAAAACAGTCATATTTCTATTTGTTCATCCACCACGAAACATCAAACAAACGATAACAACTAAGATAACCCTTGTTGTTGAACCACAATACTCAATTCTTCCTTGACATGTTTAATTGGTGCTAAAACTGGAAAGGTGATGATCACTGCATGGAAACACAGATTTACATCGATGTCGCATCAGTAGATCCACGTGCTTCTGAAACATCCGAGGAACATGAGGAATCATGACTTTTATTACAATACCTCTGTATAATTTAGAGCACTTCACAAATGCTCGTGCGACTTACATCTGAAGGATACTACGTACATACCATTACACTGCCTTCATCCCATCAATAAATATTCTGAGAATATAGCTTTCCTTGGCGACGAAATATGGAACCCTGATTTATGGGAAAGACCTACGGTCCTATGTACTCTTGACCATTCGAAACTCTGACACCAGTGGCGCGATGTAGGCAATGCTCTTCGAAGATATCTATCCTTTTTAAAGCAGACAATCTTATTTTAAAGATGGACTCACTGTCAGTTCGTTAATTCGTAGGTTGGTATGGTCAAATGTTTCTCTGGGTGTTAATGAAGTTATGTAAAAGCGGATTCACAAATGCCAAACTTGTCACTTATTCCAACTTAACTAACGTTGTAGGTTCTTAATTATTTATAAAAATGAAAGTCGTTGAAGATTAATATCCAGGAAAAATTATTATTGTCAATTGTTGTGCTTTCAGACATGACTGATTTATATTATAATTTAGAACATCTAATTGATGCTTTGTTGTTATGATTACCGTTGTAAACCACACAAGTCTGTTACATTTGATCTGCAGAATAGACATACTAGAACTTTGTTTAAAATTTTACAATAACATAAATTACTTCACCCAGAAATTGTTTAGATGTATTTCATTTACTGTTTCCTAATGAGAACTAAAGATTTTTTAATTTCTATTATCAAGTACCACATTTCTTGATGATTTATTGTATCAAGGATCTGTAGATATGATTTACCTGAGTTTCAATCAACCATTCCGCGGTGATCAAAATTCCATTACATTTATGATCTACTTGATGATATCAGCACGCAGTTAATGATGACCTAATCATAGGATTACCATAAAAAATAAATACACATAGAGCAATTTAATCAAGTTATACTATAAAAAAAAACAAAAAAAACACCATCAATTTTGATTATGGAAGAATTTCATTTCACATTAACGAAGCTTTATAAGCTTGTATAAATAAACCTACTAATATAGCATATAATCCATCCCTATATTGAAACGGCTAAGTTACGATTAAAGCATATATTTGGCAGTTGAAAAAGTCTACTCATTCCAGGGGCACTTCTATATATAGCGTCATAATAAACCCGCCCATTGCCATGTTGGTTGCTACTATCAAATCATATATTTGGAAGCTATACGGTCTACCCATTCCAGCGGGAATCCTAAATATAGCGCTATATAGGAAATAACACACCAACCTTGAACAGTTACAGTAGGGTAATTTGTTTTATTCACAAAAATGTTCCACTTGGCCTTCTTTAAATTTCGTATGAAAAACGCAATAGATCAACTCTCAATGAAAATACAACAAAACTGTAACAATTGTTTGCATACAAAAGCACTTACTGTCATTACACTCCAACCTTTAATAGTACACATATTCAATATTGTGCCCACTAGAGTTATCCCTCTTTAAAAGGATAAGATAGACATTATTGATATGTACATATTAAACTGCTTTCCAAAAAATATTTATTTATTCAAATAAATTATATGTTCTCTCATTGTACAAGCAGATAATACTTTAATTCCACTCTAAAATAGAGGTCGTAAGTTTATTACATGACAAGATAGGGGTATGCTCTCCATTAATCTTCTGAAACTAAAATTGCTGCAAAAACATGGATTTTACTATTAACTTAGCCTTTAAAGTAAAAGCAAGCAATATTGTTTACTAGATCGCGGCAAATTGTGCTCCAATTTTCTCATTCAAACGCCATTTTCGAGCATTTATTTAGACAACACTATATCTCGTTGAAAAACAATTCAATTATCAAAATTACTCAATGAAGAATTTTGAGATACCAAAGGGGTTATCAGAATCCATAAATCGACAGACAACACATATCCACTAATTACACCCGCCGCGTTACTCTTGTTACAAAGCCGGTGACAAAATATGAATGCGGAAATGACCGAAAAGTGCTTACGACAAGTGGAACATATCCGCGGTCATTTATGACACAGATATTCCGTAGCTGTCAACGTTACCAACAGGAACACTTGGTTCAGTAACTTCCTTGGTAGCAGTAGCTCTCCATCAAGAACATCCAGATACCTGAATCCTGAGCCGCAAGCACTGGAATATCGCAATAACTGAGAGATATATATTCCATAAGCAGATTGCTGCTTTCATGTTGCTACATACAAATGAAAAGTGCACAATGGGAGAACTGAAATCATCTCTTTTATCGTAAAGTGTCGTTCGTAATCTTTCCTCCATTTCGAGGAGTAGGTTCAAGGTATGAAGCAGATCTAGAGTGATATTAGGGGGAAAATTTGTTAAGTTCAAATAATGTTAATTATTATCCTGGATAAACAGGTATTCCATCGTTGTTCAAACAGATAATACTTTAATTTCTGTCTAAAATGCAAACTAAAATCATCAGCTTTTAAGTTTTCACTGAAATTCCGTAGGAATTGTATCACTGTTCGGTATGACATTGAACTGGAAACAAGAGGGCTAGCAGATGTGTCCGTCCTTTTAGGTAAACGGTGTTTTTCAATAGTTTTACCTATGAATTGTGAGCTTATAGGGGACGGAAATTCTAACGAATAATTCTACAAATATTGATTGATAAGATAATTAAAAAAATGCTTGACATCTACTAAAGTAAATATACATTCATCTACTGCATTGAACAAACGTAATATTTCCATGGGCTAGCAGAATTATAAATCTAATCTTTTGAATTTCGTAGTTTTCATAAGAAATTTTACGCATAATGCATTCTACAAAATGTGGATGGCATAAACAATTCATACACACAGCAGAAAGGGGATAAATGTAGTACTAATAAATAAATAGTGTTAACTTGTCGTATTTCGCAAGAATACGGTTGAAAAAAGCGGTTGTGCCTTTATTTCCAAATCTTCAACTATGTACTTTATGCTATGATATAAACGCTAGAGAACGCCGAACGGGCAATTAATAAATAAACAATCTAGAGAAACTGGCAACATTGGGAATATATGACACCTGACGACGACAAACAAAACAAAACCACACCACTCTACGCCAAGAATGACACATAACGTAAATAAGACATCATTCCTTCTACAAACAACTGAAGGCATAGACGAATCGAACATCGTTTTTATGAGAAAAATCGTACCGTATTTTTTATAGCAAAAGTGCTGTAAGTCACAGAAGATCGTAGTTTCTATAGCAATTCTATCAGCAACCGGTGTATATACAATGTTATTTTATCTCATTAATACGCGTTTACTATTGGATCTTCTCAATCACGTGACCAGTGGTTATTTGGGACAGCATGACATGTGATGGCGTCAATATTGATCATATATGACAATATATGTGATAGATATGACAAAGCAATATTGACTCCATTCAAAGTTAAAATGGCAGTTTTCATCGCTTGAATTTCAAAAGTCACGATGTGCCATGTTCAGATCGCGATCATGGATTCAGTCCAAGTTATGTCAAATTAGACTTTTAAATTGGTATTTGATCGTTCTCCAATACAATTACAACATTAAGAGAAAAGAGTTATAAAACATAATTACTTTGTGTGACGGCATTAGCAGGAAAGGAGGATCTTTGACTGGTGACTCTCAGTGACGCGACCTCTAGTCACAGGCGTCCGGTCTGCATTTTCTGCTATTGACATCACACAGAACAATGGATTGTATGTTAACACCTTTATTGGTTTTAAGCAGTTATAATGTGTATTCCCCTTTAGGCTAATATGGCCTTCATGATCAGCTGAGCTATTTCATCTTTTTTGCGTCCTTCGTTGTCGTTTATTTTATACTTTAAATCCACTGAACTATTTGAAAGCTAACTTAGCTCTTCTGTTTATTTTTGATTTTCCTGCTCTTAAAAACTTTTAGAATATTTGGTATTTCAATATTTTACCTTTGAGCGTAACTGATGAAGGCTATTTTAGAAATTACCTTTTCATCTTTTTCTTGTGTTGACCAAACATTCAAGATGATGACCACCATCATAGAAAAGTTTTCTTACGTGATTGTACAGAAACTGTATATGAATGATGATTATATTTTGTATTTTGTATCAGTTTTTTTTGTATTGTGGTTTTGTTTATTAACATCTTTATATAATGGAATGAAAACACAATCAAAAGCCGTATAATTCGTCTGTTTAATGACGAAGGATAGATAAACCATCAACTAGAGATGTCTTAAATTATATTATCTATTACCGTAATCCTTGATGGTTTATTGTATCAAGTATTTGTAGATATGGTTTGCCGGTGTTCATATAAACTATGCGACCGTGATCAAGTGTTGCTCGAATTTATTATCTGTTTGATCTTATCACCACGTAGTTCCTATATTTGTGTATAATATGCAAGCTTTGAAACATTGAGTGTCACTAGACCTTAGGCTTTGGCATTTAGATATGAAGAAGAAAGATTAGTTTAAGGTCAAATATTAATCCCAGAAATGTAGTATTTAATATTTCAAAAAATAGGAAGTTCAATAGACTACTTCAGAATATGGCTTTACTTTACTTTTTATTTAAAAAAAAAGCATTCCAAACGCTTTAGAGCTGTAAAAAATAAAACCATTTTTTATATCTTTATTTTACTATTTAGCTGTGATTCAGAAAGATCGGTCAACTAGAACTATATATTTCGAACCGAAACCAGTGTGTCTATTGTTAACGGACGACTAGAAAGTCCTCCATAATACGAAATGAAAATGTTTACGGTCGTATAACAAATATTTAATACCATTCAGACAAATTCCGTCGTTACTTTTGTATTAATATACATAGCTTTCTGTTTATGATCCAGAAGTCATCTCCTTTCCCCATTCTTGTTCAAAATTGTGTACAGATGAATCACTTATCTTATCAACATGGTGGTAACATGACATCAGTTACTGCTGATTGGAAAATGGATTTATGTTCTTTGTATTTGGAGTTTTCTTGTTTTTCGATTGTCTGATTCTTTGTATTTCAATTATTGACAATTATCTCATTTGTATTTTGGTCAAACATCATGTTCTAGTACTGCAATAAAATAGATTTAAGTGATAACGTGGGGTTAACATATTGGTGCCGTACACTATCCGACCCTCTCGTGCAATCTGTTCCTTGGTTGTGATTCATGGTTAGAGATATATGGTCCGAAGGTTCATTGATCGAAAGGTCGATAGTCCGAAGGGTCAATGGTCCGAAGGGTCAATAGTCATAAGTGTCCGTGGCTCAATAATATTCAAAAAATCAGACAAAAGTGCACATGTAAACTCGATTTAGCTGTATATTTGTTCCAAATATTATGAGTAAAAGTCTTATCTTTCAAGAGCTATGTGTGGATTTTCCCGAAAATGTTCAACATTCAGCTTCCTTACATCGCTTGGTCATCTCCGATTGAATATTAAAGGTATGATAGAAAATAAGGAAAACCGAATGAGCAACCAAAACCAAACATCCAATGACCCCTAAAACAAGAAGCGAACATCAATATTAAAAAAATTAAATCAATTCATGTATTCTCTTAGATAATACATTTCTATCTGCAAGAGTGTTTTCATTTTATAGTGAATGTTCGGCTAAGTTAGCTTTCAAATTGCTATGTGGATTTAGAGAATGAAATAAACGACAACGAGGAACGTACCATGATGACAATAGCTCAGGTGATCATGAGGGTATATGATCAAGGATCTTCATTATTTTATCAATACCCTTTTCTCCTAATGCTCTAAGTTTATTAGAGAACCATAAAATACCAATGTTGATATATATTATCATAGAACTTGGACTGAACCTATGACCGCGATCTGAACATAACAAATCGTACTTTTTGCAATTCAAGCGATGCAAGCGGCCATTTTGTTTTTGGATGAGTCAATATTGCTATGTCATGTCTATCAATAATGATTCCATCACAGGTCATGTGATCCATAAGAGCCAATATGAAACGCGTATTAATGAGGTAAACTACAATTTTATATTCACCAATTGCTATAGAAAATACGTTCTACCGTGACTTACTGAGATTGTGGTACGAAACGACATATATGATGTCCTTTACGATTTCTGTTTGATTAGTCTTTAACTCCAGTAGTTTGTAGGAGGTTTATGTCTTATTTACGTTATTTATGTTTGTTTGCGTATAGTTGTGTGTCTTATGTACCCTATGTTGCCAGTTTTGTTGGATTGTTCATTTGTTGATTGCCCTTTCACTGTTCTCTAACGTTTATATCATAGCATAAAGTCTACAGGTGATGATTTAGAAATAACGGTACAACCCATGTTATCAATTGTATTATTGGCTTACTTGCTTAATACGACAGATACATTAATGCCATTACTGTATTAGTACTACATGTATCCCCTTTCTGTTGAGTATATGCTTTGTTTTACCATCAATGTGTCATAGAATGTATTCTATGTAGCATTTTGTTATGAAAACATAGACATTCAAAAGATTAGATATACAATTCTGGTAGTCCATGGACAAATCACGTTTTCCAATGCTATAAGCGAAGGTCTATTTCTTTTAGTAGGTTTCAAATAATTATAGAACTGTCTTGTGATTTAATATTTGTGGAATAATTCGCTATCATTTCCGTCCTCTATGCGTTCACAATTCATGTGTAACGATAATGAAAAAAAAACACTTTTAACCACGAGGACACATCTATTATAGACCTTTTTTCCAGTCCATCGTCGTACGGAACAGTGATGCATTTCCTTCGAAATCAGTGAAAACTGAAAAGCTGATAATTTAAGCTTTCATGTTAGACAGGAAGTATACGATTATCTGTTTGAACAACAAGAGAATACCTGTTTATCTAGGATAATAATTCACCTTATTGGAATCTAGCGAATCGTATATGTGTATATAGCAACATTCCAGCACCAATTTGCATACTGAGTATATATCTCTCAGTTGATCCTATATTCTAGAGCTTGTGGTTCATGATTCAGGTATTATTATTTCCGTGGCACATGGTTGCTGCTAACAAGTAAGCTACTGATCCAAGGGTTCATATTGGTTAGGCTGAAATCATCAATTCAACAGTTTTACGGTTGTCATCATAACTTGGTTAACCGTTACAGAATATCCGTGTCATAAATCACAACGGACATGTTTCATCTGTTTTTATCACTTTCCGGTCGGTTCCTCATTCATGACATGTCACCGGGCTTGCAAATAGAGTAGCATAGCGGGTGTCACTAGTGGAGCAAGAACTGATCCGGAGCAAGCACCTACGTTTACCACCGTGTTTTAGTAGGGTTCATGTTGCTCCATCTTTAGTGTTCCGTGTAGTTATATTTTTATATCGTTGTTTGTCTTTTTGTGACTTTGCCTTTAGCCATTGCGTTGTCTGTCTTTTTCGATTTCGGATTCTCATTACCCATTTGGTATCTTCAAACTCTTGATTGAGTACGTTTGCTAATTTAATTGTTTTTCAACAAAATACAGGGCTGTCATGTCACATCTAATGACAAAATTATTGCACAATTTGCCGTGATCTAGTAAAAATATAGCTTACGTATATTTTAAAGTAATACAATTCATGTAAGTTGCATTAGTAGCAATCTTAGACAATTTGGTCCAGAACTGGAGGACCAACAGTTCTTAATAGTAAAACAAAATACGATAAATATATAGGAAATAGTTTTTCTTTTCACTTTTATATTTGTCAGGTGAATTATTGACCCAGTGATAATAATAACCATTCAAAGTTCGTTAATATGACAGGTTGATACCATTTATTTATTTATTATTATCCCCATTCTTCTGTGTATGTGATTTTTTTTAATCTTACACTTTTTTTATAGAATGCATTCTACGTAACATTTACTATTAAAAAAGTTCATAAGGTAGACATTTATTTGAGTCCATGGAAAATTCGAGGTTACTCAATACAGTAGTAGAAGACATATTTGTCTCAGAAGATTTCAAGACAGCATAGATATATCTTGTCATGTAATATTTGTAGAATTACGGCCCCTGTTTTAGAGAGGAATTCAAATATTATTTGCTTGAACAATGAGAGAAAACATAATTTATTTGAATAAATAAATAAATTTTGGGAAAGCAGTTTAACATGTTCAAGTTATAATGTACAATAAATTATATTAAAGTCTGTTTAAAGAGAGAAAACTCTAGTGGGCACTCTATTTAATATATGTGATGGTAAAATGTGTTGGAATGTATTTAATGTCATATGGTGCATTTGTATGTACAAAATTGCTACACAAAATTGCTTACGAACATCACTTAATAAATTAACTTGCATATATGTCTGTGTTTATTGTACATGCCTATTGTGTGTTCCCCCATCTTTGAGGGGCATTTGTGTAATGCAAAATTTATAAATGATTTTATTGTATTTTCTTTGTGAGTTAATATATCGCGTTTTACAAACCGAAATTCAAAGAAGGCCAACTGGAACATTTTGTTGAATAAAACAAATGTCCATACTGTAACTGTTTACGATGGGTGCGTGTTACTTCCTGTATAACGATATATATATATATATATATATATAGTGCCGCTGGAATGGGTAGACTTTTTCAGCTTCCTAATATATTATTTCATCGTAAATTAGCCGCTTCAATATGGCAATGTGCGGGTTTCTTAAGATATGCTATATTGATAGGTTTATTTCTACAACCGCATACAGCTTCTTTATTTTGAGATGAAATTCTTCTATTATTACAATTTATATTTTTATTATAATACAACATGAAAAGATGCAAAATTGACGAATGTGTGTTTTTTTTTTTATGTTAGTCCTATATATTAATAGTTCACCATTGAAAGATATAATTTCGTACTTCGAATATATGAATGAATATGGTTTTATGCAGCGGTGTTATATAATGGGAGGAGTAGGGTTGAGGGAAGGGTAACACGCCAACGCTACCACCGTGCCAAATGTTACCCCTCGTGCTACATAACAAATCATAATCAGTCATTACATTTATTACAGTAAGTGTCTAATTAACGGTAACTATATAATTAAAAAACTAGAGAGACACCTCGATAATGACACTTTTATCTTAATCAAATACGTAATATTTAATATGTCATATACAACTGGCAGGGCTAATGACGGGTATCAAACATTCGGCAGATGATCATGATGCTCCCCCATTACCTCGTTTCGCTCTCAGTTAATTTGGTGAGTTCGATTTGTCCGATCTCTTGTTATTTTATTTTTCATTGACTTTATGTTTCACTGATGTTGATGTGTTTATCGGATTGTTATTGTTTTAGCAGCTTCCTCTATTTAGTACTTTATCTTACCTTTGTCAGATGATACACACACGGAATAATGAAACAAAGATTCATGCACGAATAATGAAACATAGACACACGCAAGCTTTAAATTAACCTTTAGAAATATCGATTAGAAGAGATATGTATGTCACACCATATTGTCATTGTTGTTCATAGCAACTATTCTTGGTAGTTACAGGTATGTACTAATATAAGCATATTTTACTGTTCAATAACAGTAATTATAGTAAATAAATTAATCGAGTTCACCCAAGTAAAATTTAGCTTAGACCATGTATGTACTATTCCATATGTTTATATACCAACCATTATCCTTTTGGCAACGTTTGTTTATAGATTAGAAAAGTTTTGAAGATATCAAAGGGGGTAATCAGAAGCAGTATATCAAAGACAGACATTAAATACAGTTGGCAAAGGAAAAAGGACAAAAGTACAATCAATGATCTACAAAATATTAAACATACAACCATACGCCTATCAAGATAGATCAATATGAACTCCTCACAAAATTGAGGGATAGCTCATGTCTTGCGCAGGAGGTCGCAGTTCCTTTCACACTAGTGATAAATCATCTGACAGGGAAATCATGTTGGACACTAGTAAATACAAATAATATTTAAAGCATATGCACTGCCGAAAAAGTAAAATTCCAAAACAATTGGATGTTTAATCAAAATCGTAGCACACACTTAGAAAGAGGCGAGCTCTAGAGTTCTGGTGGGAAAATATGTCCCTATTTTGCTACTGGCCCCGTCGTGTTACTCTTGTAACAAACCCGAAAACTATTCATACAACATCATTTTCTCATTACAGACTTCAATATGGTTTCAACTGTTATCATAATTCTGACGTTTGCTGCTGTTTACGGCCACGAATGTAAAGACTTCAAGTTGTCAGCTTCAGATCAATCTGTAATTGATATGATGAAACACTATTTGCATATATCAAGGAAGACAGAGTGTTCTGATAATAAACTGAGTAATATGTTTAAGTAGATTAACACTTTAGGAACTAACATAATTCTTAAAAATTTTAAATGTTCAATATTAGAAAAAAACAACATTATTACGAAAATGATATGTTGCTTCAGAGTATAAGATATTAAAAACGCACATGTACATTTACGTTCCCAGTAGTTTTAATTTATGACTCTTTAATGTGTTCAAAGTATATAGTAAAAGTGCTAAGGTCAATGCCTAGTCTTGTAGACACCATAAAATTACATTGTACCAGTAAGAAGTACGTATGTTTTCTGACTAATTCAGTGTTACCGTTTACACTAAAAGTATGATGTACACACTCGTATGTAGAAATGGTATATTATTGAGACAATGACAATTATGCTATCATTTGTTTTATATTGTTTACACACATATTGTCAGAAATTGTATTATATTAAAAAAGTTCATTGTAATATTCTTGAAACACCTTTAACTGTTTCTCATTTTTCACGCAGATGGTGGGGCTGTCTACGTCAGGTGGGGAAAGAAAAGCTGTCCAGAGGGCCCACAACTTGTTTATTCAGGTATGAAATATATGCAATACATGAGATGATAGGATGTATTTACCATTAAAGCACACACACACACACACATGTATTTTTGTGTTTGTAATAGACTGAGTGAATGTATCATGTACTAACTACATATGTCATGTGCTAAATTCTGCCATTCTAATAATAGCAGAGCATAAAAACATAGACCTTTCTACTAATTGGATCCTGCAAAGACTAGTAATTAAACTGATACTAATGGAAAATAAATCAAATTTAGTCATTCAATGCCATGTTATATGAAGTGAATACTCGATAATGTACATTGTTATGTATACAATTGTGTTGATGGTGGTTATGTTAATTATTGTAGGTCAAGCAGGAGGTAATAAATATAGCAACACAGGAGGTGGTAGTAACTATCTCTGTTTACCAAATGATCCTGATAATGGCAAACCATATTCATATGCTAACGATGTGTTGTACGGAGCAGAATATGAGGTTTCGGGAGCTCAAACACCATCTGGATTGGATAAATTGCAAAATAAAGATGTCCCTTGTGCTGTATGTAGCCGTAGAGTAAAGTCGCCTGTTCTCATGATCCCAGGTAAAGTGTTCTATATTTTAAATATACAATGAAATTTGCATAAAAAAGCAAAATCATAATTTTAATATAATTAACATGTTACATTTGATATCAGAGTATCAGACAGCTCTCTAACGTTACGACCAAAACAACAAGAACTGAAAATACTATTAAACATATCATGTTAATGTGTCATTAAACAATAATTGAAGCTCATTTTACTGTTTATTATTTGAATGACAGGTAATGAGGTCATTGTTTTGGCAGACATTATTTGTTTTGATTGTATAATATTTAAACATCTTCAACAATGTAAAAAATAAAATATGCATTACTTTCAGGCAGACATGCATGCTATAGTGGGTGGAAGGCAGAATATACGGGGTTCCTGATGACGGAACAGATATCTCATAACAACTGTAAAGATTATGTTTGCATGGACAAAGACGCTGAACCAATAGACAATGCCACATCAAATAACGATGGTGCTCTATTTCATGCAGTGAGAACCACGTGTGGCAGTTTGAGATGTCCTCCATACAAGAATCATACAGAAATGCTTTGTGTTGTATGTACAACATACATGTGTTATTTACACATGAATAAAACATTAATTGAACAAATTTTATTTACTTTACAGCGAACGAAGTTTTCCCAATGACATTTTAATTTTGGTCTGATTGGTGACAATTTGTTGAACGAGGACAAATATTGTACTCGAAAGTTGATGACCGTAAGCTCTGAATATCATCATCTTTGATTATCATACATCAGATGAATACCTGAGTTAAATGATAAAATACAGAGTACTCAAGTTTTAGACAAACGTTAGATTCGGACACCTAAGCAATGCCATTATATAAACAAATGCATTAAGCACAAAATAAATAAAGCTTGGTCAAGCACTACCAGAAAAAACTTATATGTAATCATGTGTTCTGGAATGTGAGTTTCGTCTGTTGTATATGCGTCATCCGTCGTGTAATGAAAGAATGCACGAACTAAAAAAATCCTTACCTTGCAAAAAGCGTTATATTGCTGTGTCTGCCAAATGTTCCACAATGCGGACATCTTTCCAAATTATTAACATCTATGCTATCCCCGATGAAAACCTGGCTTGTTAGTGAATGTGCCACCAGCTATTTAAAGGATGATGCAAATCAGATGTGGATTCAGAAAAATGTTTATGATTGCGTAGTATATAAATTCAATGCCCTTATCGTGCAATTTCATTGAAATATTTGAATTCTCTATCGTCTACACAATTATTCTCAGCTCAAGGTCGCACTTGGGGTATTAATTGATATGAGGGGTCTACCGGTAAATATCGATATTTTGTTATTTGGAAATGATGACCTGTCTGTAGAAATAAACACGTTTATATTTTCATGTGTACAAAAATACATAAAAGATACACGGCGTTTCTCTTGAACTAACAAGTCAACATGCAACATTATTGACAATTGTCAACATTGTGTACTTCTACATGTACGTATATTCTTTTCTTGGTCGCACATGGGGTATTGATTGATTGACGTGTCACAAGTCAATGAAATATACATGTGTTATTCAGTTCAAATTGTACTTACCTAGGTATGCAAGATCCCAAATCCCAACATATAAACTATTTATAATCGTTATACGATCCAAGTAAGCAACACAAATACACCACGTGTTTAAGAATTGTCATTTGAGGTGTGCTCGATTTGCCATATATTATACCTTAGCACACAGTATGTTTCATCGACTTTTGAAATTTGCATTTTTCGTTCTATTGTATGTGGGTTTTTTTTTTCTTCTTCGTCTTCATATTCTGAACAAATATTTTATTATTATGTATTTAATGCTGTTCTGATTATATGTAAATTGATGTAACTAGCGGAGAAGACATTTCTAAGTTGTAAAACTTGTGTCTGATCCATTTGTTGTTATTATGAACAATAAAATAAGTTTAAATCAAGGCTAAAAGACAGATTAATACATTATTTAGTTCGAATGTGTTTCATTAAGCTGAATGGCAAACATAGATACAAATACCTTGTCTTAGGAAATGATCAATCTTATTCTATTAAAACACCTTGATTGTACAACAAAATCTCTGAAACAGAGCAAATAATCGAATGTTTAAGAAGAATTTGAAGATACCAAGCGAGTTATCAGAATCCTTCAATAGTAGAAACACCATATTTGTTTATTTAGTGGACGTGACAGTCGTCATTCCCATGCATGCCAACTGTATTCTTCTTGCCGCCTTGTTCGGTCATTCGTATGCGCCCTCCATTTATTTGCTTTTCAAGAAACACCACAATAAGCAAACCTTATCCTTTAATTACTTTTTCCGGTATATAGACGATGTCCTTCACTAAAGAGGCTTGGTGATTATGTTAATCACCTCCATTCCATTGAGCTTGAAATAAAGGATCCCACAGATACAGTTATGTCTGCTTAATACATCACTCTGTACCTTGACATTAACAGTGAGGAATTGCTATGAATGAAACATTACAACAAAAGACATGATTTCCATTATTCCTTAGTGAACGACTCATTTGTATAGTCCATCATTCAATCAGCACCTGCATATGAAATATAGAACTCACATTTGATATGCTATTCCAGAGCTTGTAGTTCCTATCATGAATGTCTTGAGTTTTCCAAAGGTTCATATGCTAAGTTCGTAAGGTTTACGATCGCCACCATAATTTGGTTAACCGCTACAGAAAATCTATGTTGCAAAATACCACGGATATAATATATTTGTCGTAATCACAATCTGGTCCTTTCCCCATTCATCAACGGTGTCATATGGTATATTGACCCCCATGGTATATTGATACTGGGGTCAATTTTAATATGGTATTTTGAACCCGGGACGATTTTTCGTCATTGTATTTTGAACTCCCTCATAGTAAAATACTGTGGTTAGGGGTTCGATATACCATGGGTAGGGGGTCACAATACCATGGGTAAGGGGTGAAAATACCATGGATACGCGGGTCAAAATACCAAGGGTAAGGGTTCGATATACCATGGGTAGGAGGTTAACATATAATGGATAGGGGGTTCATAGAGGAAGTAGTGACAGTGATAAGATAAGATAAGATAAGATAAGAAAACTTTATTTTGATTCGGCACATAGTAAAACAGTGCAACATAAGCTCTAAGGAGCTTTGTACCGAATATACATTAACAATAAAACAACACAAGTCACATGCAAAGCTACAAACTAAAATAAGCTAAGACATACAGCCTTTACATGCATACAAAAGGAGGACTGTGTATAGATCTGAACAAGAACCCACGTGGCAAGTGCCTCTATGGACTCTTGTTCAAGATCCACACACAGATGCTCCAACATTAAGCAGCATTTAAAAAAGAAGCACAGGTTAAAACGAATACTAATAATAATACTGAATACTTAAAACTGGTACCAACATAATCAGTAAAAGCAGCACTGTCTAACTAAAAAATCAAAGAATATAAAATTTTCAAGCCAAACTAAGAAATTTAATAATTAAACAAATAAAAAATAAAAAAATACAAGCAAACCAGAAGCAAAATTTTAATCGTCTACATGCAGAACAGCGACATTTGGGTCCATTCCAGGACTGCAAAAGACTCTTGAATTGAGAGAAGCTATTTTCAGTCCTGAAATGATCTGGGAGGCTGTTCCACAATGTAGGTGCAGCAAATTGGAAAGATTTTTGACCGTACCGTGCATACTGCATATAGATGTCGGCCGGGGAACAGGTGGAAATGCCTCGCTGGATTGCCACCGGCATCTACATGCAGCATGGCATAATAAAACAGAAAATTAAGCATGTTTGGATTAAAAATTGACAAGCACTAAAACAAAGCAATATATATCTAAAAGCTATATGCAAATAAAAAGAGCAAAAACAGTAGCAGAATATTTATCATCTGCATGCAGAACAGCAACATTTAATATCATTCCAGGACTGTTTTTAGTCCTGAAATGATCTGGGAGGCTGTTCCACAATGTAGCAGCAGCAAATTTAAATGTTTTTTTGCCATACCTTGATGTTCTGACCTGTGGAATGTCCAGTATATTGTTGTATCTAAAATAATATTTTGAATTTTGTAAATGCACAAGGTTATGGAGACATGATGGCGACAGTTTATTCATAATCTTAAATGCTTCCAGGGCCATAGTTCTCATTCTACGAATCTGCAAGGAAGTGATCGTGTGTTAGTTGGGTTTACTTCTCTATATAGGTGTCGTTGACAGTGGTTGTGTGTTAGTTGTGTTTTTTTTAACCTTGAAATTATAAACGGGTAGAACTAAGACAAACCATTTTCTATGTCTTTACTGTGAAATGTTCCGGCAGAGAAATAACGATCACATAAAACTTACCATCCTTAAAGCTCATAATATTGCGGAACACTGCTAATGTTGACTTCAAACATTAATAACTCTAGGTCCTCCATTTCTAGAAAAAAATGGCAAAAATTGCTGCTAATACATGAATTGTATTACTAATTAACCTTTAAGATAAAAACAAGTTATATTTTTACTATATCAAGGCAAATGGTGCTCTGATTTTCTCATTAAATGGCCATTTGTGAGCCATAGACATAACACTGTATCTTGCTAAAAAACAGCTAAATTATCTAAAGTACAAAACTGAGATACCAAAAGGTAATCAGAATCCGTAAATCGAAAAAGGACAAATAACACAATGGCTAAATGGAAAAAGGAAAAAAGGACAAACAACGATATGAAAAAAACTACACAGAAAACTAATTATCGAACAACATTAATGTTTACCTTATAAAGGATAGACATTCTAACGAATTATTCTACAAATATAGAATGACAAGATAATTCTATAATTATTGAAATCTACTAAAACAAATAGACCTTTCTTTACTGCATTGAATAAACATGATGTTTCATGGACTAGTAGAATTGTAAATCTAATATTTTGAATTTCGATGTTTTCATAGGAAATATAATACATTCTATGAAATGTTCATGGCTAAGCAAATCATACACTCAGTAGAAAGGGGATAAGTGTAGTTCTAATAAATAAATGGCACCAACCTGTCGTATTAATCAAGAATACAATTGATAACAAGTGTCGTACCCGTATTTCTAAATAATCACCTTTAGACTTTGTAATCTGATATACACGTTAGAGAACGCCGAAAAGGCAATCAACAAATGAACAATCCAGAGAAACTGTAAACATTGGTTACATAAGACACATGACAAAGACAAAAAAAAAATCCAATCACCACTATACAGAAGCAAACACAAATGATGTAAATAAGAAACGAGCCATCCTACAAACAATTGGAGGTAAATAAAAATGTCCAAGCAATATTGGTTGGTTCAGGATAGGTTCTATCGAAATATATATTACAATTGGTATTTGATAGTTCTCCAATAAACTTGCAGCATTAGGAGAAAAGAGTTATTATAAAATAATTAGGACCCTTGACCCTTGACCTCGAGTACTCATTCCCTACCATTGACCTCACAAAGAGTAATTAATTTGTCTTAAGCAGTTTTAATGAATCTTTCGCCTTGAGGCTAGTATGACGCCCATGATCACGTGAACTAATGTCATCATGATACGTTCCTCGTTGTCGTATTTCATTCCCTAAATCCCCATAACTATTTGAAAGCTAATTTAGCCGACCATTGACCATAGCTAAATTATTTGGAATTTCAATCTTTTGATCTTGAGCGTAAATGATGAAGGTTATTCCAGAAATTGCGTTTTCATCTTTTTCTTGTGTTGACCAAACATTCAAGATGGTCACCACCACCATAGCAACGTATTATTCTTATCAACTTCCAAGGTGATTGAACAGAAACTGTAATGAATGATTACATATATTATATTTTGTATTTTGTAGCAGTTTATTTTGAGTGTTTTTTCAATAAAACATTTATATAATGGAATGAAAACACAATCATTAGCAGTATAATTCGTCTGTTTCATGATGCAGGACAGATAAACCATCAACTAGATATGTTTTAAATTATGTTATCTAGTACCGTAATCCTTGATGATTTATTGTACCAATGATTTGTGATATGACTTAACGGTGTTCACATAAACAATAACACCATGATCAAGTTTCGTTCAAATTTTTCATATGATTGGTGCTATCAGTACGTAGTTCTTACAGTTTTGTACTCGATATACTCTTTGAAATATTGAGTCTCATTAAACCTTAGTAGAAGAAACCCGCGAATTTCGCGTGTATTCTAGTTTGAAATATTTTTCGGTTCATATATATATTGCAAACCTTATCAACTGGCTATGCAACTGACAACAATCAAAATGGAGATGCATAATGTACATGCTACCTTTATTTTCATTTGTTGTTCGATCGACAGTTCACAGAAGTGGCTAGAAAAAAAAACTCATGTTGAATATTATATGTTGATATCTACGAGAATGTGCTCACTTTTTGAATTTTACGGGTTATGCAACTGACAACCAAAACGAGGATTTATCAAGCACGATGCACATGCTACCTGTCTAGCATAATTTTATTTTTTACTAGATCGACACCTTAGAAGGTAGAACAAAATATGTTGAATATTATCTGTCAAAATGCAAGCAATAAATTATGCACATGACAAAACACATTGTTAAGGCACCGGGCGTGCAGTTGTTCCCTTTGATCTAAGAGAATGTGTTCACTTTTTTAATGTGTTTGCTTGTTTTTTCACCATTCAAGGCTACAACTGTATAAGCGTTGTTGTCTTTGCGATTGTCCTGTTTTCAGATTGGACGAAAGCCGCTAAGTGAAAAATTAAATACGAAGCCCATTGCTGGCGTCCGCAATCGTAATTATTTTGTTGTTGATTATATTACTATGCAACTGAGATATACCAAGTACGATGCACATGTTACATGTCTAGTATATTTTAATTTTTTTTCTCGATCGACAGTTCAAAGGAGATGTTGCTAGAAAACTAAATTTCGTACACTTAGCAATATAGATATATTGACATTTTGATATGAGGAAGAAAGATTAGTTTACTGTCAAATATTAGTCCCAGCATTTACTATCTCAAAATTAGTAAGTTGCATACACTAAGTTCAGGATCTGGGTGCATATTTCTTTTATTCCAAAAGCGGATCGAACCGTTTTAGATCTGAAACCATTTTTCATATCCTTTATTTCTATTTTGTTTTTTCATAAATATCGAACACGTAGAACTAACTTTGTGGCACGGAAATTATGTTGACTTCTGACGAACGACCAAGAGAAACCCAAAACATAATACGACCGATTTTTTCCATTTATTCTGTTCGTTGGTTATGCTACATGAATAAATGTTTGTTTTTATTTCGTCTCCCCTTCAACTAATTCGTCCTCTTCTCTTTCTGCTTCTGTTTGCGCATCTTCTTCGGCTTCCTATAATGCAACCTTGAAATTGTATGTCTTAAAGCGCAGCACTTTCATATTTTGCACGTTTATATGTTAGGATTGTGGCGTATCAAGAAAAGGTCACTGTGATTTTGACCTTAAAGACAACGGTAAAATATGTTCATTTTTATCTCGTATCTTGTCTCATTTTATTTGAGGGGTACCGGTATATGTTTCAGGATGTGGCGGAGTGTCTCATATTAAGAGGTAGTCAATGTGACCTTAATCTCAGTTATTATCAGTGGTATACGGCAAATATGTTTGTATTATGTCCTAGTTCCCTCATAATTTGTATGTATATGCATAAGAACATGGCAGAGTGTTGCATATTAAAATGATGAACCTGTGACCTTGACCTTAAATATCAAGATCAAATGATATGGAATTTTTAATTCAGAGTGACAAAAAAAAAGAACTAACTATTTTTGAAAAGGAGTATTAATGCTAAAATTAAAGAAAATCATTTTGCTTTAGCCGTATTTATAAGCCAAAGTAGCAGAGGTACTCCAGCCCAATTTTGTTTATGAATGTGTGTCTCAACAAAAGGGGAAGGGATTCCAGATTACTTTTTGACGTTCAAAAAGGGTAAAAATGTTCATATTGAATGAAATGTTATTTTGTTCTCTAGTTAGCATTGTATTATTCGATTTGAAAGAAACGGACCTACAATACAATGACGAAAAGAAAAAAAGGACAAAAGAACAAACAATGATCGACAAAATACTACACAGAAATATAAAGATTGAGCAACACTAATGCCACATAAAACTCAGATACACCGGAAGGATTAGCAGTTTCTGATCCACCAGTAGCACCTATCGTGTTAATCTTGTTACAAACTCGGCGATAAGCAATGAATGAGGAAATGATCGGGCTCTAATGACGACAAACGGAGCATATGCATGTACATTTGTGATAGAGATATCACGTAACGGATACACAAGTCATAGTGGCCTCTGTAAAACGTTCGAAGTGATGACTTCAACTTAGCCACTAAGAATCCCTGGTTCAGTAGTTTCCTTGTTTGTTGAAACCTCTGTCATGGAAATCATTATAACAACCACAATATCTGGAATATCGTAGACACTGAGTGATATATGCAGGTGCAGCTGGGTTGTTACTACATATAAATGGAAAATTAACCAAGAAAACATTCAAATCATCTCTTTAATCGTTCTGTATAGTGTATAGTGGTGTGGGGTTTTTTCAGGGTTTTATTTTTTTGTTTTTTTTGTCTGCGTCATGTGTCTTATGTAACCAATGTTTCCAGTTTCTCTGGATTGTTCATTTGTTGATTGCCTTTTCGGTGTTCTCTAACGTGTAGATCAGATTATACAGTCTAAAGGTGATTATTTAGAAAATACTAGTACGACACTTGTTATCAATTGTATTCTTGATTAATACGACAGGTTGATGCCATTTATTTATTAGTACAACACGTATTCCCTTTCTACTGGGTGTATGCTTTGTTTAACCATAAACATTTCATAGAATGTATTCTATTTCCTATCAAAACATCGAAATTCAAAAGATTAGATTTACAATTCTCCTAGTCCATGGAACATCATGTTTATTCATTGCAGTAAAGGAAGGTATATTTTTTTTCAGTAGATTTCAAGTAATTATATAATTTTATTATATAGATACATGTAGCTGTGAATTACAGATTTTTCCGAGTTAAATAAAAACGATAATTTCACACTGAAATTATCGTTTTTAATTTCACTCTCGCTATATTTCGCGCGATTTCGTTGTCCGAAAAAGTAGTTCCGCCAACAAAATGGCGCGAAATATAGCGAGAGTGAAATTAAAAACGATAATTTCACTGTGAAATTATCGTTTTTATCTAACACGGAAAATTCTGCAATTCTATGCTACACACGTAATATAGTGCCATTAAGCTCATTTTATATTAAATTCGATTCGAAGCATTTTTTTTATCTATATAGTAAATACTATAACTAATTGACGAGATTCATCATAAAAAAATATGTCACTCATGACCAAATAACGTTGTAACTCATTCATGCACTGCGCGCATTCGTCACATATTTTTTGATAATGAAACTCGTCAATTAGTTATAGTATAAATCTTGTAATTCTATATTTGTAGAATTATTCGCTAGAATGTCCATCCTCCATAAGTTAAAAATTTATGTTGCTCGATCATTGGTTTTCTGTGTAGTTTTTTTTATATCGTTGTTTGATCTTTGTTCCTTTTTCCATTTAGTCATTGTGTTTTTCGTCCTTTTTCTATTTACGGATTCTGATTACCCTTTGGTATCTCCGTTTTGTACTTTTGATAATTTAGGGAACGACCATTTAACTTGAAGGGGGGGGGGGGGGGGGGTATGTTTTTTTCTAAAAAAATATTCTGATTCCCAATGTTGCTGAAAATAATATTCTGATTTTGGTGGAGGGAAAAAAAATATTCTGATTCAGAGTTTTTGTCATATAATCTAATGTTAATTTCTGAAAAAAATTTCGCTCTTTGCGCGAAAAAAGAATAAATATTCTAACTCTTGTGTTGTCCGAAAATGTTTTTGGAGCGAAACAAAAAACCATAACCCCTCCCTTCAAGTTAAATGGTCGGTCCCTTAACTGTCTTTCAACAAGATACATTGTTATTTCTATGGCTCACAAATGGCCATTTAATGAGACAATTAGAGCACCCTTTGCCTTGATATAGTTAAAATATAACTTGCTTTTATCTTAAAGGTTATTTAGTAATACAATTAATATATTAGCAGCAATTTTTGCCATTTTTCTCTAGAAGTGGAGGACCTACAGTTATTAATAGTTGAAGTCAGCATTAGCAGTGTTCCGCAATAGTATGAGGTTTAAGGCTGGTAAGTTTTATGTGATCGTTTTTTCTCTGCAGGACACACATAGAAAATAGTTTGTCTTAGTTCTATAGGTGCAGCTGGGTTGTTACTACATATAAATGGAACATTAACCAAGAAAGAATTCAAATCATCTCTTCAATCGTTCTGATCCGGCAATTTCGAGGGGTATTTCACATGACCAAAGAAGCGAACAAGTGGACAAGAAGATGAACACAGAATCAGAGTGTATTTATCACAAATTTAGACTTGTCCCTTCCTAGAGCAAAATATCTATATCTACATTGACCATTCTATTTGATGAAGCCCAGTCGAATTAATTCTGTTAATCTGTCGCTTATTCTTAGTGTTGTGTAAAGGGTAGAGAAGTCAGATATTTTAATGCTACTGCATGAGAGAGACCTTGAATGTGTACGTCTCATTTACAACAGCCCTTGGGTAGTTAAAGCTAACGTATCTCTGAATTCCTGTTTTCTAGCAGACCCAACAATATAACGTTTTTTGCAAGGACACGTTTGATTTCATGTAAAGTAAATAAAAGATGCTTAATTAATGCATTTATTCATGTGTAAATAAAACATTTATGTTGTACATACAACACAAAGCATTTCTGTATGATTTTTGTATGGAGGACATCTCAAACTGCCACACGTGGTCCTTACACCATAGAACTAAGCACCGTCTTTATCTGATGTGTCACTGTCGATTGGTTCAGCGTCCTTTTCCATGCAAACATAATCCTTGTTGTTATGATTTTTGAGTTCAGTCATAAGAAACCCCGTATATTCTGCCTTCCATCCTCTATAGCATGTCTCTTTACCTGAAATAATAAAGTACTATATATGATTAATGTTATGCTTAGAACTCCAGTCTAGAGCAATAGTTAACCAAATTAACCATCATTAAAATATTACCAGTAATTATTGTTAAGGCATACGCCAAGTTTATAATATTTGTTGTTGTTTTTTCTCCGAAATATACTACTGCCATATCATGGAATACTCGTTCTGGATATGAAATCAACATTTTGTTTGAATTTATCTTATTTATTTGAATGAAATAACGAGTACCTGGTATCATGTGAACAGAAGACTTTCCTCTACGTCTACATACTGCACAAGGGACATCTTTATTGTGTAAATTAGCTAATCCAGACGGTTTACAACTGCCACCAACCTCATACTCCGCACCAGATAACACATCATTAGCATATGAATATGGTTTGCCATTATCAGGATCATTTGGTAAACAGATGTAGTTACTACCACCTCCTTTGTTGCTATATCTGTTACCTCCTGTTTGACCTTCAATAATTAATATTACTACCATTAACACAATTATATAGATAATAATGTACATTATCAAGTATTATCTTCATAAAGCATAGCATGTATGACAAAATGTGTCTTACTTTCTATTATTTTAATTTTAATCATTAGTCGTTGTAGGATCAAATTAGAACAAACATCAACATTTTGATATACTGTAAAACTAAATTTTCTACGCAATAAATACAGTCAATGCATGACATATTTACTCAATATATTATGCACACCAACAACACATAGTACCAAGTCCAGCTTAACATTTAAGAAAGATAATATAAATACAGCCTAACAATTATTTAAGTTAGTGTAGAATTATGGTAACAGATAAAGTCAAGCATACACTGAGAGACTACTTTACCCGACAGATTCGTATCTTTACAGTGAAATGAGGGAGTTAAAGATTTTTAAAGATTTTTAATACGTCACACTTTGTCATCTGACTATTTAGTGAGTTTGTAATAATACCATCTAATCTTTACAAACTCAGTCTAACTTTGATAGACACTGAGGAAGGTAATTTGTTCATCGAAATTTTTTGTAGCATCTTTATCGGTATCGTTGCACAATCTTCTAGACTTCTATAATTTATTTTGTTTGTGCTGCATCGTCATGTCTCGACGATACGTTACTCATTAAGTTCTCTGCTTGGTAGATTCCCTTAGACTTTATATATATATATATAAATATATTTAGTATTAACCTAGTATCCTTAGTAACTTTGAGATCCAGTGGGACAAATATATTGTATGGTTGTCACTTGCTTCTAGACGTTTGTATAATATACTTTATTTCCTGTGACTGTATAATGAATTCTTCATTATCCTATACAATATATTTAAAATTGTTGAGATAGATTGCTGTCAAATTATAATATTAAGTATATATGTACCATCTACACACGCGTATACACATGTCTTACGTTTATCCCTAGATTTGCCTTAGGAGAAAAGGTATCACTACGATTATTGAAGCTCCTTTTAAAGGGAGTGGATGTAGTCGAGTGGTCTAGGGCGCTGGAGGTAAGGCTAAGCGAATGGTGCTGCAGTGTATCAATGGTGTGGGTTCAAATCCCGTCGAGGGAAAAACAAACATTTGACAGCTCTAAAATCTAATTCTAACACTGTTTGGTTTAATTTTCAGACGCATATATATATATATATATATATATATATATATATATATGTGTGTGTGTGTGTGTGTGTGTGTGTGTGTGCTTAACATTAACTATAATAATATTTTCCAATTATTTATCTGCTACCTGAATAAACTAGTTGTGCACCCCCTGGACAACCTTTTCTTCCCCACCTGACGTAGACAGCTCCACCATCTTCAAGAAACAAAATGTAGAAAATGTAAAATGTAACAGGTATATAGAGGTAAACAAATATTATAATACACTTTTTTCATTAATTTTTCTATATTACCATGCTAAAATATCTTTCATATTGACGCATTTCTCATTGTCGGAATAAAACACCATTTCTACATACAGGTGAGTACATCATACTTTAACTGTAAACGTTTAAAATTAATTAGCCAGAAAACATACGTACTTCATACTGGTAGAATGTACTCTTACTGAGTCTAAATGACTATATTTTTTAGGCATATTGACCTTAACCCTTTCAGTAGATACTATAGACACATTAAAAATTAAAACATCTGGGAATGTAATACCCTGAAGCAACAAGACAAATTATTGTAGCACAAGCTCATTTTCCGTTGCATAGTATTTGCATTATCATGTTATGTTTTTCAAATGAGTGAAAATTGAAAACTTTTAAGAATTATGTCAGTGCCTTCAGTGTTAATATACTTAACAATATATTACTCAGTTTATTATCTGAACACTCTGTCTTCCTTGATGTATGTAGATAGTGTTTCATCATATCAATTACAGATTGATCTGAAGCTGATAACTTGAAGTCTTTACATTCATGGCCGTAAACAACAACAAACGTCAGAATTATGATAACAGTTGAAACCATATTGAAGTCTACAATGATAAAATGGTGTTGTAAGGCTAGTCATAGGGTTTGCAACAAGAGCAAAACGACGAGGACCAGTCGTGGAATAGAACACTATTTCCTGCTAACCCTTGCTCAAGACTTGAGTTGTCTCCAGCTTTTGTGAGGAGTTCACATTGATCTATCTCTATAGGTGTATGGTTGTATGATTAGTATTTTGTAGATCATTGTTTGTATGTTTGTCCTTTTTCCTTTGCCAACTGTATTGAATGTCCTTCTTCGAAATACTGCTTCTGATTACCCCCTTTGATATCTTCAAAACATTTCAAAGCTATAACCAAACGTTGCCAGGATGATATTATTTGGTATATAAAAATATGGAATAATACATACATGATCTAAGCTAATTTTTATTTTGGGTGAACTCGATTAATTTTGCTTACTATTATTACTGTTATTGAACAATAAAATATGTTTATATTAGTACATACCTTTAACTCCCAATGATGGTTGCTATGAACAACGATGACAATATGGTGTGACAAGTACAACATACATATCACTTCTAATCGATATTTCTAAAGGTTAATTTACAGCTTGTGTTTTTCTTTGTTTCATTATTCCGTGCGTGTATCTTTGCTCTATTATTTTGTGCGTGTATCGTATGACAAAGGTAGAATAAAATACTAAATAGAGGAAGCTGAAAAAACAATCCGATAAACAAATCAATATCAGTGAAACATAAAGTCAAATAATAAGAGATCGGAAAATTTTAACACACCAAACTATCTTAGAGCTAAACAAGATGATGAGAAAGAATCAGTGTCGTCTGCCGAATGTTTGATACCCGTCATTAGACTTATAATGTTTATTTGAAATGTATTTTGTATATTTTAATGCGATAGATAAACAGTTGTTAATACCAGAAATATGAAAATAACAAACATATCCTAAAATAATGACTGATTATGATTTTGACGTTACAGGATGGGCTACTTAAGGTAAATATGTGCACGGTGGTGATGCTGCCGTTTTAAACATGGCGTTGTATCCCCCTCCTTCAATCTCTCCAATTCATATATTACCACTGCATAACACCATACCCATTCATATTTTCGCAGTACAACACCTATAGATATATTCACTTAATGGCAACCTATTCATATATATGATTAACATAAAAAATAAACACACATTTATCAAGTTTGCATCTTATCATGTTATTCTATAATTAAAAGAAAACATAAATTGTAATCATAGAAGAATTTCATTTCACAATAAAGAACCTGTATTGGCCTGTATAAATATACTTATTAACGTGACATATATTAATAACCCCGCCCAATATATTGAAGCGGCTTATTTGCGATTAAATCATATATTTGGAAGCTGAAAAGTCTACCCATTCCAGCGGCACATCTGTCTATAGCGCTATGCAGGAAGAAACACCAACCCACTGTGAACAGTTGCAGTAAGGAAATTTGCTTTATTCACAAAAATGTTCCTGTTGTTGGTCTTCTTTAAATTTCGTTTTGTAAAGCACGATATATTAACTCTACTGGGGGAAAACATATATAGGCATATAAAGTACATAAGGACATATATAAATGTAACAAAAATTCCAAAAAGGGGGATTGGGGTGAGGGCTAAAGATGGCCTGTTAACCAGGATTGACTTATGTTTATCAACAATTTTATGTAGCAATTGTGTGTATACAAAAGCACCCTCTGGTGCTACACTGGAACGCATTTTACTAGTACACACATTACATAGTGTGCACACTACTACAGTTATCCCTCTTTAAACAGATGTTATCATAGTACATATGTACATTGTAACTTGAACATGTTGAACTGTTTTCGCAAAATTCATTTATTTATTCATTCCAATAAATTATATTTTCTCTCATTGTTCAAGCAGATAATACTATAATTCCTCTCTAAAATTGGGGCCATAATTCTACAAATGTTACATGACAAGATAGATCTATACTTTCTTGAAATCTTCTGAAACAAATATAACTTATCCTACTGTATTGAGTAACCTAGATTATTTTCAGGGACTCATAGAAATGTCAACGATATGTACTTCAACATTTTAAAAGTAAATGGTACGTATAATACATTCAAATAAGAAAGTGTACTATAAATAAAATCATATATACAGAAGAAAGGGGATACATGTAGTACTAATAAATAAATGGCATCAACCTGTCATATTAAGGGAGAATACAGATGATAACTGGAGTTGTACTTTGTCACATGATGTAGACATTTTGAAGGGTTACTATCATCACGGGGCCAATAATTCGCCTGACACATATAAACGGGTAATACAAAGAAAACCTTACTGCTCGCAATATTGCGTAACACTGTTAATGTTGATTTCAAATATTAATACTGTTGGTCCTCCGCCTCTGGAAAAATTGTTTAAAATTGCTGCTGATACATGAATTGTATTACTACCTTAGCCTTTAAAATAACTGCAATCTATATATTTTTACTAGATCACGGCAGATTGTGCTATAATTTTCTCATTCAAACGCCATTTTCCAACTTTAGACATAACAATGTATCTTGTTGAAAAACAGTTAAATTATCAAAAGTACTAAATGGAGACACCAAAGGGGTAATCAGAATCCGTCAATCGAAAAATAACAAATAACATAATGGCTAAATGAAAAAAGGACAAAAGGACAAACAACGATATAAAAACAACTACACAGAAAACTAGATACAGAGTAACATGAACCCTACTTAAAACCAGGGGTGAACTCATGTGCTCCAGTACAGTTCCTACCCCACTAGTAACACCAGCCGTGTTACTATAGTTAGAAAGACGGTGGTTAGTCATGAATAAAGAAAGGACCGGACGGTGCTTACAACAAATGGAACATAATCGTGGTCAATTCTGACACAGTTATTCCGTAAAGGTTAACCAAGTCATGATGGCGTCCGTAAAACATTTGGAATGATGACTTCAATGTAACTAATATGAACCATTGTTTCGGTAGCTTTGTTGTTAGCAGCAACCCTCTAACAATGAAATGATGATAGTAACCACAAGTCCTGGAATATCCGATCTACTGAGAGATATTTACCACATATGCTAACGAATAATTCTACAAATATAGAATGACAAGATAATTCTACAATTAATTGGAATCTACTAAAACAAATCGACAGTCGCCTACTCCATTGGATAATCGAGATTTTTATCATGATCTAGCTGAATTGTACATCTAATCTTTTGAATATCGATGTTTTCATATGAAATTGTTCGTAGTATGCATTCTATGAAATGTCTATGGTAGAAAATAATGTACTCCACATAAAGGAGATACGTGTAGTACTAATAAATAAATACTATAAACTTGTCATACTAAGCAAGAAACACTTGACAACAATGGTTGTACCTTTATTTCTATATCATCATATGTAAACTGTATGCTATGATATATGTGGTTTCATAGCAAAACTGCAGTAAGACACCGTAGATAATATTTTCTATCGCAATTCTATAAGCATTGGTGAATATAAAATGTTACTATACCACATTAGTACGCGTTCCCTATTGACTCTTTTGAATCAGGTGATTTGGTATTATTTATGACAGTATGACCTATGATGGAATCATTATTGATCATGTGATAAATATGACATATCAATATTGAATCATCCAAAAACAAAATGGCCGCTTTCACAGCTTGAATTGTAAAAAGTAAGATTTGTCAAGTTGAGATCGCAATGATGGGTTCAGTCAAAGTTCTATCAAAATTAATATCAGATTTATCTTAATTAACATGCAGCATTAGGTGAAAAGGGCAATGATAAAATAATGAGAACCCTTGGTCCTTGAACCTTGACCTCTGGTCCACATTCTCTGCTATTGACCTACAAATAATAATTAATTTGTATTAAACAGTTCTAATGAGTCTTCTGCATTGAGGCTAGTGTGATTCTCATGATCACTTGAGCTATTGTCATCATGTTACGTTCCTCGTTGACATGTATGCCATTCTCTAAATCAACATAACTATTTGAAAGCTAAAATAGTCGACCATAGTTAATGTAGGCTCTTTTGTTTAGGTTCTCTACTTTTCTTACTCTTAAAGACATTCAAATTATTTGGTATTTCAATCTTTTGACTTTGAGCGTAACTGATGAAGGCGATTCCAGAAACTCACACTAAATTAGATATCTACGTTTTCATCTTTTTCTTTTTTTGACTAAGCATTCAAGATGGTCACCACCACCATAGAAAAGTCTTCTTCTTATCAACTTCCAAGGTGATTGAAAAGAAACTGTATATGAATGATGGTTATGTTTTGTATTTTGTAGCAGTTTCTTTTGTTACCAAATGGGTAATGAGAATCCATACATCGAAGAAGGACAGATAGGTAAAAGAAAAAAGAAAGGAGCAGTGACATACAACATCTTACACAGAGCAACATGTTTTTTTAATAAATGTTTTTATATAATGGAATGCAAACACAATCATAAGCAGAATAAGTCTTTGTATTAATAAGGAAGAACAGATAAGCCATCAACCAGAGGTGTTTAAATTAAATTATCTAGGGCCATAACCCTTGATGCTGTATTATATCAAGTATTTGTAGTTATTTTCTGCCTCGTTTCCCTCCGAAATTATTAAAATAATGTAATATTAATAAGACTTATCACAATGAAGGGTTGTACGTTTCTTACAAGATCGGATAGCATTTATTATAAGCATATGTCAACATAACAAATTCATTCAGTCTATCATTTCTACCCTTCAAAGAATTCAAAATATATACGAGTAGTTGAAATTCTTTTGTATTGATCTGGGTGGGTGGGCTTGGGACTATGAGGCCGTCGTGACAGTGATAGCATGGTAGTTGTATTTACACTTATATATTGGCCGTCGTGACCGTAGTCGTATGTAGTTGTGTTTACATCTGCATAGAGGGCGTCGTGACGGTGATCGCATGTTAGTTGTGTTTACCTCTGCACAGAGACCGTGGTTGACCGTGATCGTATGATAGTTGTGTTTACATCTGCATAGATGCCGTCGTGACCACTGGTGTACGATAGTTGTATTTACATCTGTATAAAGGCCGTCGAGACGGGAGGCGTATGGTAGTTGTGTTTACATCTGCATAGAGGCCGTCGTGACGGAGGGCGTATGATAGTTATGCTTACATCTGCAAAAATGCCGTCGTGATGGCGGGCGTATTCTTACAACTGTATAGAGGTCGTCGTGATGGCGGGAGCTTGATAGTTGTATTTACATCTGTATTGAGGCCGTCGTGACGGAGGGCGTATGATAGCTATGTTTACATCTGCATAGAGGCCGTCGTGACAGTGATTGTATGGTAGTTGTGTTTACATCTCTATTGAGCTCGTCGTGACGGCGGGCGTTTGATAGTTGTGTTTACATCTGTATAAAGGCCGTAGTGACTAAGGTTGCTTGGTAGTTATATGTGAATGTAACTATGTAATCAGTTGTTATTTTGAATATCGACAATGGCGTCACAGACCGGTGGTTTCACTGGGTAAAGCTGACCACCACTGTCTGAATAACAAATAGTGTTAAGTACTCATTCATCATTCATAAATATAAAACCCCGTCCAGACCATACATGCCAGATATTGAGCTATACAGCTGACTGTGACAATATTTTCATGCGAGACCAATTTCTCCGTATGTGCTAATAACAATAGTAAATATAAAACATTTCAGGATCCGATCACTCTTACAATTTTACTCAAGGCACAACATAAAAGCATTTGAAAAATAGTGTTTTATCTGAACTCCTTTTCATCATCCGATATTTTATTTATCAATGATTTTTCATCATGTAAGAATTTCCTCATGCTGAGTTTAATGGGGTTCGTTTTGTTCAAACTTATGTTTTCTGTGTAGTGTTTTGTAAGTCATTGTTGGTGGCTTTATGGTTTTCTCCTTTTACTTTTTGGCCATTGTATTGTCTGTCCATCCTCTATTAACCCCTTGGTATTTTAAACTTTTCTTCAAGTACATAATTTATGATAGGGCTAGATGACCTATGTAAAGGCTGTTTTTCATCTAAAATTGTATTAAGATAATAAATATACACTACTGCAGATATTGTACATGTAGTATCAAAGAAAACAATCGAAAAATTTAAAATTTGGTTCCGAATCGTCCATGTAATTGAATGTCCTATGTAATGTTTTATGACCAGTGAATTTTGACGAGAATTACGACATTAATTATTAAATGCATTTCCAATGAAGATGTAAATACCCTGATCCGTTATTAAGTAAATAAACTTGCTTAATTAATCAATTTATTTATTTATTCATCAATACATAGTTTAAATTGTGCATACAACACAAAGCATTTCTGTATGATTGTTGTATGGAGGACATCTCAAACTGCCACACGTGGTCCTCACTCCATAAAACAGAGATGAATTTGTACTTGATGAGTCATTGTCTAATGGTTCAGCATCTTTATCCATGCAAACATAATCTTTGTTGTTATGTCCTTTGTGTTCAGTCATAAGAAACCCCGTATATTCTGCCTTCCATTTGCTATAGCATGTCTGTTTACCTTTAACAAATAGTAATACATAGTTTACTTTTCCATTGTTGAAAATGTCTAAATATTATATCATTATAAAAGCTACAGTCTGGAAAAAAATTACGTCATCAACCGTCATCCAAATAGTCAACTATCAAGTACACTTTAATTCCTATTTAATACCACACCCACAGTATCATATTAATAATATTACTATTTCTTGTTGTTGTTTTGTTAGTAACGTCAAAGATATATACTATTTTGATATCACGGATTACACGTTGCAAAATGTATTTAAAAGATAAAAAGTGTACCTGGTATCATGAGAACAGAAGACTGTCCTCTACGTCTACATACAGCACAAGGGACATCTTTATCGTCTAAATTAGCAAATCCAGACGACGGCTTTCTACTTCCAGCAACCTCATACTCTGCTCCGTATAACACATCATTATTATATGAATATGGTTTGCCATTATCAGGATCATTTGGTAAACAGAGATAGTTACTACCACCTCCTTTGTTAACTTGGTTATTACCTCCTGCTTGACCTTCAATAATTAACATTGCCATCATTTGCACTATTCCATAGATAATAATGAAATGTAGTATTCCCTCCATTTATTGTTCGGAGTTCGGTAATTTTGTTATTACCCTTATTTAACATGCACTGCTAAATTTGATTTATTTTCTAGTATTTCCATTTTAATTATTAGTTTTTGTAATATGTAATTATTGCAACATTTTTACACACACCTATATACTTAGGGAACTACAATTGTGTGTACGACACGTGTAGTTAATACATGATTTATTTACTCAATATATTAGATACACCAAATCACCCAAAGTACAAAGTCCAGTTACAGCTATAATTGTCTGGCGAAGTGTAACTTACATTGTCACGCACCACTGCATCTCAGATCGTATAGTAAATGTTAGAGGAATTAAAGCAAATGTCCCGTTTACATCTATCAAAAACATATATAAAGTCCCCAATGGGCAAGTCAGTCGTGGGTTCATTATTACTTCACACTAACATCATTATTTACAATAAAACATAACATTTACAAAATGGCGCAGAATTATAATGACAAAGTGTAAATTACACATAGAAAGTACTTGACCTGACAAAATCGTGGCATGTAGCAAGTCTTGAATACAGTGAATTTATCATGATATGTGTATTATAAAGATATATATGTGCGTGTGCGTGTGTGTGTGTGTGTGTGTGTGTGTGTGCTTAATTTTAATAATAATACACCCTATCATATCATGTATTTAATACCTGAATAAACAAGATGTGCGCCCTCTGGACAACTTTTCTTTCCCCATCTGATGTAAACAGCTCCTCCACCTGTAATAATCAGATATAAAACGCAAAAGGTATATCAAGGAATAATAATATTACAATAAACAGTTTTTCTATTACATATAAATATTCTTCAAGTTCGGACAATATTTCTGTAAACAATATTAACCTATTACTTACATACAGTCTTTCGCATTGATACTTTTGTCTTTGTCTGAATAATATACCATTTCGACATACAAGTGTGCCCATCATACCTTTAGAGTAAGCGTTGACATTAAATTAGTCAGAAAACATTCGTACTTACTACTGTTAGAATGTACTATTATGGATTCTGCATAGCTAAACATTGAGCTTTGCTCTTTTACTAGATACTTTGAGCACATTAACAAGTCATCAATTAAAACCTCTGGGAACGTAAAGTTGCATGGGTGTTTTTATTATCTCATTCTCTGAGGCAACATATTATTTGCATAATAATGTTGTTTTTTCGAATATTGAAATTTTAAAACGTTTAAGAATTATGTCAGTGTCTTAAGTGTTAAGCTGCGTTACGACCCTATATAAAACGTTAAAAGTATATCGAGGTGTAGGAATTTTACAATTTACTTTTTAAGCTAAAGATTAATATGATAAACTGTATGATAATATTTGTGCAAACAACATACATTTTGTAAACCAATTGATAACATGAAGTCTTTCACATTCACACATTTGTCATTGTCTGAATAAACTACCATTTCTACATACAGGTGTGTACATCCTACTTTTACTGTAAACGTTAACAATAAATCAGCCAGTAAAGTACGTACTTACTACTGGTATAATATACTCTTATGGTGTCTCAATGACTAGAATGTTGAAGGCCTTAGCTCTTTTAGTAGATACTATAGACACACTAAACATTTTTTCTACTATCTAATGTCCTGAAGCAAGAAGACCGATTCTTACAGAAGAAGCTACTTTTTGTTTGCATATTATTTGCATAATAATATTCTGTTTTTCAAACTATTGAAAATTGAAAGGTTTTAAGAATTATTCCAGCACCGTAAGTGTTAATCTACTTCAAAATATTACGCAGTTTATTTTCAGAACACTCTGCCTTCCTTGATGTATGTAGGTAGTGTTTCATCATATCAATTACAGATTGGTCTGAAGCCGATAACTGGACGTCTTTACATGCATGGCCGTAAACAACAACAAGCGTCAGAATTATGATAACAGTTGAAACCATATTGAAGTCTGTAATGAGAAAATGGTGTTGCATGACTAATCATCGGGTTTGTAGCACGAGTAACACGACGGGGACCAGTAGTGGAGCAGGAACATATTTCCCCTCCAGAACACTTGAATTTGCCGCTTTCGAAGTGTATGCTACAACATTCTTCGGTCTTCATTTCACCCAATTGGTTGAATTTTTTCCTTTTTCGGCAGTTCATATTGTTTAGATGTTATTTACTAGTGTCCAACATGATTTCCATGTCAGATGATATATCACTATTGGGGAATTGCTAACCCTTGGGCAAGACCTTGGCTATCCACTGGTTTTATGACGGGTTCGTATTGATTTATCTTTATTGGTGTATGGTTATATGCATAGTATTTTGTAGATCATTGTTTGCACTTTTGTCTTTTTCTTTTGTCAACTGTATGTAATGTCTGTCTTTGATATACTGCTTCTGATGATCCCCTTTGAAATCTTCAAAACGTTTCTAAACTTTAAGTAAACGTTGCCAAGATGATACTAAACTAATTTTTTCTTTGGGTGAACTCAATTAATTTTGCTTAGAATTATTACTGTTATTGAAAAATAAAATATGTTTATATTAGTACTTACTTGTAACTAACAATGATGGTTGCTATGAACATCGATGACAATATGGTGTGACAAGTACAACATACATATCACTTCTAATCGATATTTCTAAAGGTTAATTTAAAGCTTGCGTGTTTCTATGTTTCATTATTCCGTGCGTGTATCTTTGTTTTATTATTCGTGTGTGTATCGTATGACAAAGGTAAAATAAAATACTAAATAGAGGAAGCTGTAAAATCAATCACAATTCGATAAACAAATCAATATCAGTGAAACATCAAGTCAATAAGAAATAAAATAACAGAGATCGGACAATTCGAACTTACCAAACTAACAGAGAGAGAAACGAGATGCCGGGAAAGAATCAATATCGTCTCGTCATATTTGATACTCGTCATCAGACTAACAATGTATAGTTGAAATGGTTATTGTATATTTTAATGTGTAATATACACAGTTGGTTGTTAACGAAATATAATATTAACAAACACATACTAAACTTTTTAACTTGTTAAAGATTTGCAGTTTGATAGCACATTTTAAAGATAAAATATACTTATTTGATTAAGATAAAAGTCTCATTATCGAGGTGTCTTTCTATTTTTTTTTAAATTATATAGTTACCGTTAATCAGCCACTAGCTGTAATAAATATAATGACTGATGATGATATTTGATGTAACGTTAATGGCTACTTAAGGTTAAATTATGCACGGTGATGGGGCTGGCATTTAACCCCTCTCTTAACCCAAACCCCCCATTAATATAACACGGCTGTATAAAACCATATTCATTCATATACTTCGAGTACGAAACTAACATCAACAATGAATAAATAAATAAGCTGAAAAATTATACCCATTCCAGCGGCACATCTATATATAGATTTATACAGGAAGCAAAACACACACACCGTGAAAAGTTACACCAGGGAAAAATTGGCCTTTGATAAGTTTGGTTTGGCAAAACATAATATATTAACTCTCAAAGAAAATACAATAATAGCATACGTAAAATTTGCATTACAGAAAATGCCCCTCAAAGAAGGAAAGACATATACAGGCATACAAAGTACACAAGTAACACATATTTCCCAAAAAGGGTGTGTGTGTGAGAGGGGGTGCTAAAAATGACCTGTTAATTCATTAACTGATGTTTGTCAACAATTTTGTGTTACAATTTTGTGTATACAAAAGCACCATATGGCATTACAGATCATTACAGTCCAGCGTATTTCACTAGTACACATACTCAATAGTGTGCCCACTAGAGTTATTCCTCTTTAAACATATTTTAATATTATTTATATGTACATTGTAACTTCATGTTGAACTCCTTACCCACAATTTATTTATTTATTCCAATAAATTATATTTTCTCTCATTGCTCAAGCAGATAATACTTGTATTCTTCTCTAAAATGGAGGCCGTAATTCTACAAATATGCTATGACAAGATAGATCTATACTTTCTTAAAATCTTCTGTCACAAATATACCTTCTCCTACTGTATTGAGTAACCTCGATTTTTCCATGAACTCTCAGAAATGTCAACATTATGAACTTCGACATTTTCACAATAATTGTTACGTAGAATGCATTCTATGAAACATGTGTAAGATAAACAAAAATCATATACACAGAAGAAAAGGGATATATGCAGTACCAATAAATATATGTCATCAACCCTTCATATTAAGCAAGAATACAGTTGATTAATAGGGTTGTACTTTGTAACATGATGTAGACATAAAGAAGAGTTACTATTATGACAGGGCCAATAATCCACCTTGCAAATTGAAACGGGTAAAACTAAAAAAAGAACGATTACCTATATGAAATAACGATCACATAACACATACCAGAAACATGTGCTTAATATATTAATAGAAGAAAACCATCATATATGTATTTTTTGAGTCACCACGAACCAGCAACAAAGCTAAACCGAACACCCCTGTTTTCAAACCACAATACCTAATTCATCCCTGACATTATTACTTGGTATTAACCTCTGCCTGTGAAATACAGAGGAGTGATTTATGTAAAAGGTCCACGGTCAGTGTACGCCCTCGACATCAGTGGCGCATTGTAAGCAATGTTCTTCGAAGATGTCGGTTTTAAAGGAGACAATCTTAGGACTGTGCGTGTGCTAATTCGTGGGTATGTATGACCAAAGGATTCTCTTGTTGATAATGAAGCCTTGCGAAAACGCTTTCACAAATGTCATTGTTATAACATATTCAAACCTTACTAATGATGTAGGTTTTCAATTCTTCTTCATCAGAATGAAAATCTTTGAAGATTTATATCCAGTAAATAGAAAATTGCAAATCGTTTTGCTTTCAGACATGAATAATTTACATTAAAATTAAAAACATCTAACTGATATATTGTGATCATTGTTAGCGTTGTAATTCATACATGCCTGTTAGAGTTCAACGTATAAAATAGGTTACTTTATCTAACATTATGTACGTTTTCCTTTGAAATTAAAGAAAATAGCGTGCATGATGGAATATATTGTATCATCACGGTGTGCCGACTTTGTGAGAACGTCATAACATTGGAATGCGGGAAAAATGCATCTATGTAGGCAACGTAAGCAATGCGACTATTTAATGTTCATGCACTCATACATGTATTAGGTATCAGGAATTCATGGTAAAATTACCATTTCAATGGGCATATTTTCAATATTTCCGGCAACTGTGCCATCCACATTTCTCCAAAAGAAGCGTTGTGGGATGATTATATATTGACAATGGCACTGATTGAACTGTATGCAACATATCCAGAAATTGATGGTACTTTCCTCATAAATATTCATCATATTTAAATTAGATTTTGATCACATGACTGCAGTTTCAAGCTTGATGGTTCGTTTATTAGATTTGTCAACTAATAGCATTCAATGTGTCCGTCAATGATTCGAATATTAAAAGTTATTGTTTATTTCTGCAAAGTTTTTCGTCTGCTAAAATACAAATAGTTTTGTTGTTTTTTTTCAAATTTAGTCATTTTTTGAACTTGCGTGCTTGCCAAAATGATCATTTTGTATTTATCATGAGAACCTCGAGTTTAGAAGCTAGAAATATAAGGTTTGTGAATAGTAATTTATCGAAAGTTCAGGAATCCAAATTAATTCCGGCAAGTTGACCACCAAATATTATTCGTTGGAAAATTTGGTGTCTAACTCCACCAATTTCATGTATTTCAGACATTTTACATAGACTGTAAAGGCCAGCGTAGGGGTTTGTCGCCTCGGATTTTCATACATTCCAGGAACCTCGAATAATTCACGGTTGTCATTCATTTTTATCTCATTTAATTTGGCTTAATTCAACGTCCCATTTTCAATTATGGCAGTAAACATGCAAGCAGTTATACAAATTATCTTCTATATAGGTCATATGAAAATTGCAGCGGTCCCGGCGTCGCCATCTTAGACATGCAAATGAGCAAAGTACCCATCATTTATGGATATGGTGTCATTTGTGAATAAATAACATGACGTCATGCACGAAATGTAGTCTCTCTGAGAGTATTGTGAAAATTTGTTAATTCTATTCGACCCGGGCCGTAGTGGTCGTGATCGTATGGTAGTTGGATTTATATCTACATATGTAATCAATGCCTGTCACCACTAACGTTGTGAGTTCGAATCTCGAGTTCGAGACGAGGTGTATTTAATACAACATTATGTGATAAAGTTTGTCAGTGACTTGCGGCAGGTTGGTGGTTTTCTACTCTTTCTTCCACCATTAAAGCTGACCGTCATGATATACATTTAACTGAACTATTGTTGAAAGTGGCGTTAAGCACCATAGCCCTAAGCTTTAATTGTTATTTGCTTAATATTTGCTTTATTGAAATGTTAGATAAATTCATTATATACATAGTGCGTTGGTACATGACTTTGTATGAGATATCGAATGTTGCGTTAGATAACCGCATCAATACTCGTCACTGTCAAGACTCATAGTAACACTGACTCAGACTCGACTTGACACAAAGTATTGTACCAACACACTATGGATGTAGTGGGTATTTTTCCAGAAAACATTTAGATGTTTTCATTTACTTTTTCCTAATGGTAAATAAAAACCCCTTTCCATATACCATTTTACATTTTTGTTAAGACAGCATTGTATTTAAAAAACAAGAAATATGGAGGTCGAACGGAAACCAGTTTGTCTACTGTTGACCGACTATAAGAAACCTGTAGCATGATACGACCACATACACTTTCCTTCGTATAAAAATATTTAATAACCTTCAGAGAGAATATGCCGTTGCTTTTGAATGATTATATAGAGATTGCTGGTCATGATTCGGAAGTCATCTCATTTTCACGTTCATGTTCAGGAATTTAAACAGATGAATCACTTATCTTACCAACATAAAGGAAACATCAAAACAGTTAGATAATAGATTTGATCCTTTGTATTTGGAGTTTTCTTGGTTTAATTTTGATTTCCTGATTCGTTGCCTGTCAATTAAGACACTGATATACTGACAATTAAAATCGTTTGTACTGTCGTAAACAATCATGTTTAAATACTGCAATACATTTAAGTGATAACGTGGAGTTAACATGTTGGTGTCCTACACTATCCGACCCTCTCGTGCAATGTGTTCCTTGGTTATGCTCTATGGATAGATATATATGTAATATTGCATTTGATTATTATTATTCTTTTTTATTATTTTTGCTGCCTGATTGTTACACACAGGAAGCATATTTAGAAGCTCACATTGTATAGAATATTTGGAGAACTATTGATATCGTAGAATCAGTTAAATATCATCCCATTGTTCCAGGTAACAGCTATTATTATTCCAGGTGTTAAACTGTACTGTTCCCATGTATCTGGTAGTCTTGCAGAATAGATACCAATGTTGCGCTTAATGTATTTGACTTTATCAACTGAATCAAATACTCCGTACATAAAATGAGACTAGTACAAACTGCAAAAAAACATTTGGACCCGTACAACATACAAAATATAGAAATAACTTATTTGATAATGACATCAAAGGTCAAGGTCACAGTGATGTCATTCTTCTTCTTGAGACTCATTCATTGGTACATTTACATGCAAAATCTGCAGACACTGGATCCTGAGACGAAAACGTTATGTCATGTTCTTAAAGTTCGCCCTTAGAGTTCATGTTAAACTTTGGACCCTGAAGACTCGCACCAGAGTGACCTTGGTGATTACTTTTGTACTAGACAGAATCTCCATTTGAAAGGGATATTCAATGTCATTTGCAATAACATTTCTGGTTCTTGAGAATTTTATTTTTAAGCAGCTCAGCCGATTATCATTCATATAAACTGGTAATTAGCATTTGCAATTTCAAAGAAAACGCTTTTATCAATTGTTCGTTCAGTTTAAGTATGTGGTTACGGCCATCGTAATTATAAATGGGCTCTAAAAACTCAACAATCTTCCCGTTTGTTTTCTTCTCAGAACAACCAATCAGGATACATTATTGGTCAGCCATGTTGAATTTCGGATCAGAATCAATAATTGTAACTTCGTAATCACCTAATCACCTAATGAATGTTATTGTCAATGTTGGTTCCAATATGCAGACTAGTTTCGGCGAGGAAGAGTGAAATGTGAAAAGTTTACAAATGACAACCGACGCAAAGACATGACAATTCCTCACATTACCCTTTCTTTCCGTTTTCAATGGGGTTTGGGACATATACGTTTCTTTAAATTTGCTCTCAGTTCTTCTCATCATCTGTAAATGATCGGTCCATTAGATGAATTATTCTTTTGCTTGCATAAACATTGTATGTGCTTGTCGTATTGATTATTGTATTTGCATTTTTTAATAATACTTTTTAGACTCGATATACAATATATTCAGTGTATACTGTTTAATGGTTCGCGGTGTCAACTACGCCATAAATTAAAGCAATGTCTGAAGATACCACAGGGGTAATCAGAAGCCTTATATTGAAGAACAGACAATACAACTCCCAAGTGAATAAGGATTAAAGAACAAACAATGATCTACAAATCCTACACAGAAAACATTTTTTTTTACAACACGAACCCTACTACAATCCGGCAGTGAACTTGCGTGTTCCAGAAGGGTAAGCAGTTCCTTATCCAAAAATGACACATGTCATGTTAGTCGTGTTAAAAAGCCGGTGATAAGTCATGAATGGGGAAATGGACCAGAGATGTTGATCACGACAAATGGAACATATCCGTTGTGTTTTGTGACACAGACATTCGGTAACGGTATACCAACAAGTGATGATTCGAACTTAACCACTAGGAACCATTGGTTCAGTAGTTTATTTGTCACTAGCAATCCGCTCTCATGGAAATCATGATAGGAACCACAATTGGAAAATTGAAGGAATCTCTTTTGTCGTAGTGTTTCGTTCTCAACCGGCCCACACTCACAAGGCGGACATAAAGGTACGAAGTAGACATAACTGCATCTGGGTATCCTTTATTGCAAGCTCAATAAGATAGATGTGTTCAAAAAAATAATTAAGCTTATTTTCTGAACGGACTTCATCTATATACCATTGCAGAAAATGTTTAAATATGATTGGTATGCTATTATAACAACTATAATCTGCCAAACAATTTGCTTGTTTGTTTGTTTGTTTGTTTGTTTGTTTGTTTGTTTGATGGTGTTTAACGCCACTTTCATCAATATTTCAGTTGCATCGTGGCCGTCAGGTTTATTGGTGGAGGAAAGCGGAGAAAACCTTTATCACATGATGCTATGCACTTCGCCGTGATCGAGATTCGAACTCACAATAACAGTGGTGATAGGCACTTATTACTTAGGTAGTTGTAAATCCAACTACCATATACGATACATATTTTTATTTTTCCATTGCAGAAAATGTTCAAATATGATTGGTATGCCATTATAATAACTATAATCTGCCAAACAATTTGCTTGTTTGTTTGTTTGATTGTGTTTAACGCCACTTTCAACAATATTTCAGTTGTATCGTGGCCGTCAGTTTTACTGGTGGAGGAAACCGGAGAAAGCCTGTATCACATGATGCTATGCACTTCGCCGTGATCGAAATTTGAACTCACAATAAGGGTGCTGATAGGCACTGATTGATTAGGTAGTTGTAAATCCAACTACCATGCGATCAAGGCCATGATGGCCCTAGGGAAAAATTACATCATTAATCTTCATTCAGACAATAAACAATAAAGTAAGCTTTAATACTTATTCAATATTACATTTTCTTTTGTTTGGAATATCACAGAGAGATATATAATAAGCTTATATCATGGTTAACACGTTATGAAAAGTAAAGCCACAATACTATTTGGACAATACGATATTCAGTTAATGGTGACCTAATCATAGGATTACCATAAAAGATAAATACACATAGAGCAATTTGATCATGCTATATTATAGAAAAAAATATACATCTTGCATACGATGTTCAGTTAATTGTGACCACATCATATATAGGATTACCATAAAAAATAATCACACAAATTTCACATTTAATCATGTTATATATTTACAAAAAAGAGATATGAATTTTAATTATAGAAGAATTCCATTTCCCAAAAACGAAGTTTTATAACCTTGTATAAATAAACCTTTTAATATAGCATATAGCCCATCCCTATATTGGAACAGCTAAGTTACGATTAATGCATATATTTGGCCGTTCAAAAAGTATAATCATTCCATATACTTCTATGGTACTTCTATATATAGCGTCATAATAAATCCGCCCATTGCTATATTGATAGCTACTATCAAATGATATATTTGGAAGCTATGTGGTCTACCCATTTCAGCGGCACTCCTATATCATGGCGTTGTGCAGGAAATAACAACACACCAACCTTGCACTGTTACAGTAGGGACATGTGTTTTATTCACAAAAATGTTCCAGTTGGCCTTCTATAAATTTCGTTTGGTTAAAACGCATATATCAACTCTCAATGAAAATGCAATACAATCACAACAATTGTGCGCATACAAAAGTACTTACTGTCATTACAGACTAATGCATTTTACTACTACACACATTCAATAGTATTCCCACTAGAGTTAGCCCTCTTTAAACAGATGAATATTATTGATATGTACATTGAAACTAGAACATATTACATTGCGTTGCCAAAATGTATTTACTTATTCAAGTAAATTATATGTTCTCTCATTGTTCAAATAGAGGTCGTAATTCTACAAATATTACATGATGAGATAGATCTATACTTTCTTGATATCTTGACAACTATACCTTCTCCTACTGTATTGACTAACTTCGATTTTGTCATGGACTCTCATAAATGTCAACCTTATGAATTTCGACATTTCAATAGAAAAATGTTACATCTTTCGAGCACGATATTTTTACTCGTTCTCCAAATTGTACAATCAGACCAAGGTATGTATTCATGGAATGTTCTGATTGGCTGTTGATTTTAGCTACCTGTACAAATTCATATTCAAAGAGTTATGAGTTACGTCAGTAAGATATCTTCACTGTAGATTCCAAAAAATATTTCGAAGACATTTGGAAAACCTCTTTCACAGTAAAGTAAATAAAACTAGTTTAATCAATGCTTTTATTCATGTGTAAATCAAACATTTATGTTGTACATACAACACAAAGCATTTCTGTGTGAATTTTGTAAGGAGGATATCTCAAACTGCCACACGTGGTCTTCACTGCATAAAACTGAGCCCCATTCTTATTTGATGTGTCATTGTCTATTGGTTCAGCGTCCTTGTCCATGCAAACATAATCTTTGTTGTTGTTATGACCTATGTACGAAGTCATAAGAAAACCTGCATATTCTGCCTTCCATCCACTATAGCATGTCTGTTTACCTGTAATAATAAAATAATACATATGATTAATTTTATGTTTAGAACTCCAGTCTAGAGCAATAGTTGACAAAATTAGCCATAATTAAAATATGTAAAAAAAAGGGAGCTCTAATTCTTGTAAAAGAAAACATCATGCTTATATTATTTGTTGTTTTTGAAAATGTAATACTGTTCTGTCATCGCATATTCGTTGTGGATATGAAATGGCCTTTATGTTTTGATTTATCTTATTTAATTGAATGAACAAAAAATATGAAACGTGTACCTGGTATCATGAGGACAGAATACTTTCCTCTACGCATACATACAGTACAAGGGACATCTTACTCATTCAAATTACCAAATCCAGAAGGTTTATTATTGCCTTTATTCCCATCTTCAGCTCCATATAAAACATCGTTGGCATTTGAATATGGTATGCCATTATCAGGATCATTTGGTAAACAGAGCTATTGGAATGGTTACCTCCTGCTTCACTTGCAATAATTACAATTACATTTATTTACACAATAATGGACAATAAGAAGTGTTCCCTTCATAACAAGCTCTTGCAATATGATATACTGCTCGGGACAATATTTATATAATAATGTGGTCTTGTCCAGGTAATATGACAAAATATTACTCAGGTCTGAGAGACATATTACCCAACCGAAGGAGAGGGTAACATTTCTCTCAGACCTGGGTAATATATTGGCATATTACCTGGACAAGATCACATTAATATCATTATTATACTGAGTGTCTAATTGTCCAGGTAAAATTATTACCCCGGTAATATGCCAATATATCACTACAGAATCTTACACGAAGTATATTAATCACCGATATTCATGCAATAACCCTATACGATCAACTATTACCTTAATATAGCATAGCATTATATGACTAAATTTGTTTTTTATTTTCTATTATCTTCATTTCAATTATTAATCATATCTTTTGTCGTGAAGTGTCATTCTTAATCGGCCCTTAATTTCGAGGTGTAGGTCAAAGTATGAATGATACCCAGAGAGATAAGGGCGGAAAATGTACGATTCGTTAGATTCAAGTTATTGTGAATTATTTTCCTTGAAAAACAAGTAATCATACGTCGTTAAGCCCTTTAATTTCTGTCTAAAATGAATTTTCAAATTATCAGGTTATCAGTTTTCACTGACTCTGTAGGATTAGTATCACCGTTCGCGGATTGACTGGAACCTACAGGTCTAACATATTTGTTATCTCGGCTAAAATTTGTTTCAATAGCGGAATTGTGAACTTATAGTGGACGGAAACGGAAACGAATAATTCTACAAATATTGAATCACAAGATAATTCTACAATTACTTGAAATCTACTAAAACAAATAGACATTCGCCTACTGAATTGAATAAACGTTATTTTGCCATGAACTAGCAGAATTGTAAATCTGATCTTTTGAATTTCGACATTTTCATAGGAAATGTTACGTAGAATACATTCAATTGAAAAGTGTACGATACACACATCATATAGACAGAAGAAAGGGGATATATGTAAAACTGTTAAATAAATGACACTTATTGTCATATTAAGCAAGAATACAGCTGATTACATATGTGGTTTCATAACAAAACTGCAGTAAGTCACCATCAATCGTATTTTCTATTGCAATTATATAAGCAACTGATGAATATAAAATGTCGTTATACCTCATTAATAGATATTATTTAATTCGCGTTTCTTACACAGGTACTTGTGGACAGGACCCTATGTTACTCCCTTTTTTTTTTTTTTTTTTAAGATGTTGCAATATATACAATAAATACAATCAAACAGTTGTTTCTATCTATGCCGAATTTCTGACATGATATAAGTTAGAAGGTAAGTCACTCTTCTTTGTTTACATTGGGGTACTTGTTGTACATTCATCTTAAATTTAGTGAATAAAAAAGGCCTACCTGTCTGGAAATTGGCTTATTCCTTCTCTGTATATATTATTCTCCCTGAAAACACACATCAATATTTATTTACAGCAGCTTCTCCATGGAAGATTTCCCACTCGCGTTTTGCGATTTTCAGACGACATTTTTGAAAACTCGAATTAAAGCTACGGAAGTGTGATTATTAGCGACATCTGCGAGAGTTCCGGGTAAGATTAAATTTTGCGCCAACAAATTCCCGAACTTGTTACCCGGAACTCTCGCGTTTTACCGTATCGTCAATATTTCAAATGACCAGCAGATGTCGCTAATAATCACACTTCCGTAGCTTTAATTCGAGTTTTCAAAAATGTCGTCTGAAAATCGCAAAACGCGAGTGGAAAATCTTCCATGGAGAGCTGTCAGCTGCTGTAAATAAATATTGATGTGTGTTTTCAGGGAGAATAATATATACCTTTCTGGAAATTGGCTTATTCCTTCTCTGTATATATTATTCTCCCTGAAAACACACATCAATATTTATTTACAGCAGCTGACAGCTCTCCATGGAAGATTTTCCACTCGCGTTTTGCGATTTTCAGACGACATTTTTGAAAACTCGAATTAAAGCTACGGAAGTGTGATTATTAGCGACATCTGCTGGTCATTTGAAATATTGACGATACGGTAAAACGCGAGAGTTCCGGGTAACAAGTTCGGGAATTTGTTGGCGCAAAATTTAATCTTACCCGGAACTCTCGCAGATGTCGCTAATAATCACACTTCCATAGCTTTAATTCGAGTTTTCAAAAATGTCGTCTGAAAATCGCAAAACGCGAGTGGGAAATCTTCCATGGAGAAGCTGCTGTAAATAAATATTGATGTGTGTTTTCAGGGAGAATAATATATACAGAGAAGGAATAAGCCAATTTCCAGACAGGTAGGCCTTTTTTATTCACTAAATTTAAGATGAATGTACAACAAGTACCGCAATGTAAACAAAGAAGAGTGACTTACCTTCTAACTTATATCATGTCAGAAATCCGGCATGGATAGAAACTACTGTTTGATTGTATTTATTGTATATATGTCATACAGTGATACATAGAAAGTTGCAAAATGTTGTTTATATGAAAAAAGGTCGATGTTTATAAAAAAAAAAAAAAGGGGGGGGGGGCAACATAGGGTCCTGTCCACAAGTACCTGTGGTTTCCTATTGGCTCTTTTGGATCACGTAACCTGAGATGATTTTTTTTTCACATGTGATACCTATGACCTATCAATATTGACTTCCATCCAAAGACGAAATGGCCGCTTTCTTCGCTTGAAATTCGAAAAGCCCGATTTGACATACTCAGATTGCGATCATGGATTGAGTCCAAGCTATATCAAAACAGACTTTGAAATTGGTAGTTGATGCTTCACCAATAAACGCAACATGACAATTCCTCACATACACCTTTCTTTTCGTTTTCAATGAGGGATGGAACATATGCATTTTTTCTATTATTTCATCTCAGTTCTCTCCATCAATTGTAAATGATATGTCCCTTAAATCAAAGAATAATGTGCTTGCTTAAAAACTATATGTGCTTCTCGTATTGTTTATTGTGTTTGCATTTGTTAATGACAAACACTTTTATAATAATAAAAATACATGTAATTGTTACTTTTCAACCTTTTAGAAAGGATATGCAACACATTCAGTGAATTGCTGTTTACTGGTTCTCGGTGTCCACTTCAATTGCTTAAGCTAAAGAAAAGTTTGAAGATACCAAATGGGTAATCAGAAGTCATAAATCGAAGGACATATAATACGATGGATAAATGAAAAACACCTAAAGAACAAAACACTACATAGCTGACTAAAATTGAACAACCTGAACTCCACTACACACGAATGTGAACTCACATGATCCAGAAGGTTAACTAATTCCTGCACCAAATAGCAGTACCCGTCGTTACAAACACGATGGTAAGTCATGCATGGAGAAAGGACGGGATTATGAATACGACAAATAAAACATATCTCTTGTCATTTGTGACACAGATATTCCGTAACGGTTGACTACATTATGGTGGCAACAGCACAATTTTCGAAATGATGACTTCAATTTAACCCCTATGAACCCTTGGATATGTAGCTTCCTTGTTAGCTGCAACCCGCTAGCAAAGAAATCACAAACTCTAGAATATCGTATTCACTGAGAGATATATACTCTATATGCAGGTTCTCATGGAATGTCGCTACATATAAATGCAAAGCTTACTCCGGTAAAATTGAAATCAACTCCTTTTCCTAGTTTCGTTCTTAACCTGCACTCACTGTATTTTTCAAGGTGTAGATCAATGTGTGAAGATGGCCTAACTGCATATGTATCCTTTATTTCAACCTTATTGGGATAGACGTGATCAACAATATCACCAAACGCAACTAGTGAAAGGACAGCACCTATATAGTGGAAAGGGAAATTAAGAGAGCGGCCTAGCTTCTTTTCATGTTTTTGAGGAGTCCCTGTATGAAGTCTACATCAGAAGAATAAAGGCAGAAGTTAACGAGAAGAGGAACACAGAGGAATGACTACTCTGTTGAAAAATACACACACCAAACATATTAAATATGTTGTCATTTAGAAATTCGATAATGTTAGTCATATTAGTCTTTAATGTTTGAGTTGGGAATAGTTGTGTAGAGGGTGGAGCGATCAAATCTGTTAATGCTATTGTATGAGGAGAGGGACATTGTTGGTATGTACTAAAACACATTTTGACACTTTTTGTTCAAACTCAATCTCTGATTAACACCACACTTTGAGAAGCTAATGGCTCTGAAATCCTGTTTTGACCGCTGATAGATTAATTTGGCAGACCCTGAAATATATTGTTTTGCAGGGACACGTTTCAGTTCGTGTAAATAATTGTAATAACAAAATTACCGTACACCGAGCTATCTTTCAAAGGGAAAGGCAAAACTCATAAGTCAACAAACAGACAAAATCAGTCAACAACCGGAAAACTGGGAAAACCGCAATGGCTCTGGATTTCCAAAGAAATGGTGGGTTGAATCAGATTTTACGGCGCCAAACCTCCCGCTTCCACTACGGCTAAAAGGTAGCGGTTGTCAATATAACAGCATTTTTAACAATATTGGGACAAATTAGGTATAATAGTAGTCAACGCAGTACTCTATGCAAATCCATCGTTTATTATCGTCTCTGCAGAACGGTTTAACAAAACCTTCTTACACAATTTCTAATGAGATGTTGAATGACGTCATGTCTAAACCACGATTACCTAATCCTTATCTTTATACATTTTCCATATTTACTTTATGAAAATCCATTGTTTATTATCGTCTCTGCAGAGACAGAATATTTTCCGATAAGATCTTGGTATCGGAATATAAACTTTTTAAGATATCGAATAAGGCAAATCTTTTTAAAGCCCTGGTCCAGTATACTGTTTCTCAGATAAAGATGACGCTTCAAGAAATGAGAATAATTGCTACTGGCCCTTGCAAAGCGAATCAATTGCGAGATGTACACATCATATGCAGGAGAAGCTGGTATATTGCTGCACATTACCACTGTCGTCAAATTCGAGATATAACTCCTAAAGTGAGTCGGACGAAACTGTATCTGAGGTCTTTTAATTTCCTGCTCTAGAGGAAATATCAATGGAAGAAATTCGGCAAATCTAGGATTATTGATAGATAAAACGTCATCAATATACCTGTATGTGAAATTAAAGGGTCTAGCTTCATGAATCTTCTTATCTTTTACTAGATTTTGAAGAAATTCCGACTCATATGAGTATAAAAGTAAATCGGCTAAAAGAGGGGCACAATTCGTACCCATTGGTATGTCGACGACCTGCTGAAACAGTACCCCTCCAAAGGAGACAAATATGTTATCGATGAGGAACTTCAGCATACTGATCACTTGTTTCTCGGACCTCGGAGTAGCATATTTTACCTTTTTGAAATTTGTTTGAAAAATAGTGGAATTGTAGCCTAATATAGCAAATTTTGAGCCTTCGATTTATGACTGAGAGCGGTAGGGTGGTACACAGAGTTGAAAAATCAAAAGTTTTGATGGAGGATACCTGAGAGAAAGATCTTGATTTAAAGTTATCCAAAAGATCTTTAGAGGTTCTTAAAATCCACATGTGATTTATGCCACTACGCGAGCAAACAGTTTCACAATATTTATGTTGTCACTCTTTTACTGCAGACAGATTGATTTTTGAAATATGGTATAATTTCTTTTACGACCTCTTTTCTATTAAGAATGTTGCTGATGTTAATAGCACCAATTCATTTGTTAGCAAACGGAATATGACAGAATGTTCTGTTGTTATCATGAAGAGGTTCAGATCGAACTGGTTTGAAAAGATGAAAAGACGTCACATATAATTGTACACAATCTGTACGTAGGAGAAAAAGGATCTACGCCTCCTTTGTCATCCCTTAGATCGTTGAGGTAGTTTACTGGTAGTGAAAATAAGATTGTACGAATGTGATGAATTCCAAGAGGTTTCTGCATATTAGAAAATAAATCATTAAAAGTATCTTGTAACGGTCTTGGTTTAGAGGACTTTTTAACATTCGACTTTTGAATTATTGTATGACCATGGGTACGCTTAGCTATTGGATTAGTATTAAAAAGGCTAATCACGTTGATTTCTCTGCATCCAGGATTTGACAAATTTCCCACTCCTTTGATGTTATCATTGTAGCCGTAAGGCATTACAATGCCTAACTCCTTAACTGTCTATCGGTACGGGAAGGTGTACTAAGTTTTGGACTGTTTGTATGATGGTAAATCTTCTCGATGATTCGAACTTTCATCGTCAATCATCGGTCATGACCTGGTTGATGGAAATGATTATACACAATCCTGCATTGGGGATCATTTGCATCATATCGATGTTTGTTCATTCTACTTCGCAATTTTTGACGAGTTTCACCAACATACAAAAGTCCAGAGTGTACATTATATGCCGTAAATGACATATTCAGTGGAACAGTCCAGAGGGTCAAACGATTTGGTGTAGTAAGTTTTTCCAGTTAAATTACTTGTAAATTCAGGAGACGTTATTAGCATATTGCATGTTTTACAAGTATTATTTTTGCCAGTTTTCATTTTGGTCCCTTTCTTTTGACCATTGTGTTGTCTGTCCTTCGATTTACTTATTCTGATTGCCGCTTCGGTATCATCAAACTCTTCTTATTCGTGTAGTGCTTGTCCTATATTCAGTTATTTTGTTTTTTTTAATAAATTTGACCGTATACTGTTATTGTCTTGGTATCCGAATCTAACCTTTTACTAAAACTTGAGTGTTCTGTATTTCATCCCATGGGTCAAGTACCCATCGAATAATCAGAAATATTTGTACTCGTTCCCCGAATTATTTATTCATTGTATGTTCTGATTGGCTTTTAGTATATCTACGAGTACAAACTCATATTCACAAGTTTTATTTCCGTATGGTCAGAGTTACGTCAATAAATTGGATTACCAATGGCTCTTCTCTGGGAAAACTGTGTTCACAGTTGAGTAAATAAAACTAGCTTAATCAATGTTTTTATTCATGTAAAGATAAAACATTTATTTTGTACATACAACACAAAGCATGTGTGCGTTATTCGTATATGGTGGACATCTCACACTGCCACACGTGGTTCTCACTGGATAAAACAGTGCACCATCTTTACTTGATGTGTAGCTAATATAGTAAACAATAAAGTGAGATGAGTGTACATTCTTGCTTAAGCATGCGTCATGATTATTATATTTCTGGTTGGTTTTGTTGGAAAGGTAACACAGTCATATCATGGCAGATTCGTTCTGGAAATTTTATTCGTATCTATTTCATTTATTTGAATTGAAAAATATTTACGTGGTATCATGAGAACAGAAGACTTTCCTCTACGTCTACATACAGCACAAGGGACATCTTTATCGTGTAAATTACCCAATCCAGAAGGCTCACGACTGCTACCAACATCATACTCAGCTCCATATACCACATCGTTAGCATATCAATACGACTTGCCATTACCTGCGACCTCCTGCTTGACCTACAATAATTAACAATCAACATTACCATCAGTAACACAATTATAGTAAAACCCGTCTAATCCGAACTCCCTTGGGACTAACAAATTTGCTCAGTTTAGACAGGTGTTCGGTTTACACAGATACACATAACATAGACATTTAGTAGATGGTACTGTAAAGTCTGTCTGGCTTTCGAGGGTTTACGGTTTACTCAAGGTTCGGTTTAGACAGGTTTCACTGTATATAGATAACCATGTATATTATCAAGTATTCCCTTCATATACCATTGCATTGTTTGATTAACTTTGTTTTACTTTCTATCAGTTTCATTTTGATTATTAGCCTATGTAGGATCCAATTAATACAAACGTCTATTATTTGTGTATTGCTATTTTTAGGACGGTATAATTTAGCACGTGACACATGACACATGACACATGCAGTTAAAGGAAAACTCCAGTCAGTAGAACAATTGTTATAATTCAATACATTGTAACTTTGTATTCATTAATAACTAATTAATAAACAAAAAACGACATTATTAACAGTAATATACCCAATTAGAAATATGAATATTTGGAATTTCCTTTCTTAGTGTAAGTGGCCATGAAACCTCTTCATGTGACATTACATGGACAGCTTCATGTTAGTTGAATAAATAATGTATCTGACCCTTCCCAGCATTGAGCCCTTTTGATTATGTTTTGATATCAGATCAACTGCAATACAATGCTTACAATTTGTATATAGTCCTAATTAGTTTTTTTTAACTAATATTCCCATCCCATCTTACATTTTCATAACACAAATGAGTCTATTTGTATTGGGGGGGGGGGGGATATACGTAAAGCTTCATGATTTACATGATTGACCGTATGTTAGATAACTGTCACTTTTAACTCATTTTATGCGTACGCGTGATTATTTCTTATTTTTCACTAATACAATTGTACTTTGCCGTGTGTTTCGTGGTCACTGATGGATGTGTTGGCAATGGTAGAATCGGTAACTAAAAAAAAATCTTCTCACACTTTCCTCCCTTTTCGTTAGTGCAATACAATGGTTGACATGAAGTCATAATGATTTTGTAAATATCAAAAGATAAATATACGACGTTATTTTACGATTTGCATATTTTTTAATGATAAAATTGCAACTGATCAATGCTGATATAATATATCATACCGTTTTTGTAACGTCACGGCTCTTTGGAAAGAGTTTTAATTGCAGGTATAATCCGAGAATGGATTATATCTTTTGTCTCCTCACATTGAAGAGTCCTGAAAAGTAGTGATCCCCATTATTTGGTGCTACATGCAACTTCAATAACCAAATTCTACCCTATTCTGAACATTCATTAACACACATGTCTTTTATTTACTGCCTTTTAGATTTCCACGCTAACTTATTAATACCATGACCTTTTCCTTTAATACAAGATACGTTCACTCATTTTATTACAAACACCAAAAATACATAAGTGTGTGTGCGTGTGTGCGCGCGTGTGTGTGTGTGTGTGTGTGCTTCGCTTTAATGATAAATACATCTCATCATCTCGTGTACAGTATGTATCCAATTATATTGGCGAATGTAAAACATTCCTATATAATCAACCAAGACCATACTTTTTCAAAAAATTCTTGTGAAGTCATTTCGCGATAGATTTTAACAAATTTTACACCACAACATTCAGAATTGTCCATATCTTGATTGTTTACTTCACAGGTGCCCATGGCACGGTCTTACCACCCCCTTTTATCAAACTTTCTGTTTGCACATTTATTTTCAATACATTTTCTTTATTTCTTTATTATTTCATCTCTTTTTCCTTATTTTAACTTGTTTGTGTCAATATTCATACAGTCTTGTGTTAACAACAACTTGCATGTGTCGACCTTATATAGATACTAATAATCCACAAGGCATGAAACTCCGTGGGTTTAAATATCGTACACCTGCTCGCTTCTAGTACATTTACTGCACCTTATTTCCATTATGTCATTCAAACTAGGACATGTATCCATTCCTAAAAGACCCACCTTTTCGGCCCTGTTTTTGCTTTGTGCATACGATAACTCAGTTCTCCAGAATTTTAAGACTTCACACATTTATTGCCAAATTTTTCGCATAGCACCCATCGTTGACGGAAGTAGATATAAAATCAACGGACCGTTACGACCTCTGAATTCCAAATGCATTACTTCAACGATAGGGTCAGAAAATTTTCAAAAATTTCTTCGGATGTAATTTTTGGCGCAATATGTTGAAATCTTGACCAAGAGAAAAAGAAACTACCAGTCCACAGATATAGTTACATTAACAGGCGATGAGAAAAACTGATATTTAGTGGTTTTAGGGATATATGTGATATTCATAACACTTAGTTTGGATATCTGATGTGACAGTTTTAGTTTTTTTTTATTTGATATATTATATTGCCCTGGCTTCATTTGTTATTGCAGACGCTTAGGGGCTGGGAAAAGGGAAACGATTTGTTCTTGCCTCCCCCACCATTATGGAGCAAAATTGAGAAAAAGCACGAAAGAAAAAAGCTACCTGTCTACCTGCGGATTGTTGTTTAAGTGAGCTTTATAGAAATTCAACTAAGAATGTTAGTCTAGAACAAAGCAGACACCAACATTATTTCATTGAAATACAAAATATGGAACTTGTTCTCACCATGATATAGCTGACAAATTGCTCATTAGGAATTAAACAACAATGACTCACTCATAATACAGAGGGCATATATCATGTTGGAATGGACTAGACAGGGTGTGTCTGGTGATGAGGGTGGAATTGTTATTTTGGATCAAACAGTTTGGTGGGTGAGAAAGTTTCTGAAACTACCAAGAAAGCAAACAAAAAAATATAATAAACCAAATCATTTGGCTTCAAAGCATGCAATATACAAATAAAGCTTGAATAACTGTACCATATTATTTTTTGCTTTCATGCTTTTTCTGAATGTTGCCCCATAATGGTGGGGGAGGCAAGAACAAATTGTCCCCCTTGTCCCAGTCCCTAAGCCTCTGCAATAACAAATGAAGCCAAGGCAATATCATATAACCTTAAACTGTCACATCAGATATCCAAAATAAATGATATGAATATCACATATATCCCTAAAACCACTAAATATCAGTTTGTTCTCATCGCCTGTTAATGATAACTACAAACTTAATTAAATATTTTACCATGTAGCTATATCTGTGGACTGGTAGTTCTATATAAAGTCATACCAATTCCGGGATCTCACGAGATGCGTAACTGCGCATGTGTAACTTCAGTGTGCTGCGCTTTTTATGTGGAGAAGGATGTGGTCCATAATTCTCCTGTGTAGCATCTTAATAAAATTACTACGTAGTAGTAATATTTAATGATTGAAATATATCATTAATAAAAATTATATTATTAAATAATATCTCGTGTGTACGAGAAATAAAATCTATATTATTAAACTATATATCTCGTGTATACGGGAAAATATATTTTTTCATTTTCCCTTTACAAAATCTTGCGTGCACGAGATTTTAGTATATAACCAAAATGGCAGACGCCATGCTTTCTAAGAGTTAGACAACCACAGTTAAAAGGCCTACGACGTCAAAGATGGAAAGTAAGGGAAACGGTAAAGGGGAAGCCAAGAAAAAACCCTTTGAGAATAAGCCATCACTTTCAAAAGACAGTGAACAAATTGACTGTCAAATGGCTTATGTATGTAGTACTAGCGGCGTGGCCGGCAGTAGTGAGCCATCCTTGACTGATATCATGGGTGTTTTAATGACTATCCACAATGAACAAAATAATCAAAAACTTAACATTAAAAACATTGAAAGTAAAGTGCCTGAAATGTACAATGATTGCGATGACGCAGAGTACCATGAACAAGATGAATTTTTCTACGATGTCGATGATAATAACAACGATGTTGAATCTCGACAAGAAATTGACTAGAATGTTGAAATGGAGAACGAGCCTCCAAATAAACGTAGAAAAACGTATGACCATAGCACTGAAACCGCTCCATGTCAGTCTAGTTTTATAGGAGCGGCTCGTAATTTCAAACTGAAAGAGAATGTTGACAAGAAGGTCAACGATGAGTTAGCAGACATGATAAATGTCATTTTTAGAGAAGGTATATCAGATGAGAAATACCAGGACTTGTTAAAAACAGTTTTGCGTCCTGAGAATTGTTCGTCTCTCACAAGAACTAAAGTTAACCAACTTATATGGAATTGGTTAAGTCCATATACGAAGTCGTATGACGTCAGTATACATCAACACCAAAATGTCATTATCAAAGCTTCTATTAATGTTGTAAACAAATGTTGGATAAGCTTGATAAAATGAAAATTAATAAAGAATCATCAGATTCTGACATGCAGGAATGTATTGATCTTGGCCTGGGATCTATTGGACTGATGGCCCAGTATAACAGACTAACTAATTTAAAACGTAAAGAGGTACACAGGGCTGATCTTGAACAAGATTATCATCACTTGTGTTCCCCTAATGTAGCTTTTACTGATATGCTTTATGGGGATGATACATCAAAGAATGTGAAAGAAATACAGAATGTCAATCGTGTTGGGAAAAAGATTGGAAAGTTTCCAGCAAGTAACTTTAGAGGCCGTGGTTATTACAGAGGCCGTAGTAGTACTCGGGGCAGAGGTGATCGAGATACCAGAGCTAGAGGCCGTGGTGGTCCTGGTCCCAGAGGTCGTCATAGTGGACGAGGCTTTGTTTTACACAATCAACAGTCAAAAAACTGCAATGTTTCTCAGTAGAAAAGGTATGTCAAACATCTAATTTCAGTATTAATACAAGTAAGAAATTTCATGCAGGTATACCGAAAAATTATTCCAATAACTGGAAAAAACTTACTTCAGATAAAAATATTTTAGATATTGTACTTAATTCCACCTTATAACAGAATGCTGTCTTCTGATTGGTTGATGAAAGAGGTATTTTTTTTACCAATTCTTCGTTTTTTCAGTTTTTCCACCATTGCCGGGATATTTGCCTAAAAATATCCCGGTACTATAGGAAAATATCCCGCTCGAGACGAAATTCCTTATTTAAATAGTTTAGGACGTCACGGATGTTATTCGAATTACTCGGGTTTCTTCTTTCAACCAACGCTAAAGTGAAGAAAATGACGACAGTGTCAGCCGTTATGTTTGAAATCGTTGAAATGTATATATTTCAAATTCATTTGCATTATTTTTTTAGCGTGTTGTATGCTAAGGCAAAACGGTGATTTATTTTATTTTTGAATTTTGAACACTCTAGTCACTTCTTTGAAAAGATTTTTCCTGTTTTCGTAGATTGATTTTAAGTCTCAGTTGAAAATCAAATGATCGAGGTGGTCTGAAGTTCTGAACCTGCTTGCATGCCACTGTTTTACTTGCTGTTAAATATTCGGCGGAATTAAACAAATATATCCTGTTAGTGAGGGTTATTTGCGAAAAATACCGGTTTCGAGGACAGTCAAATGTCCCTTGCCGCTAAAGCGGATCACGATACTTGCCTCTCCTCTCAAACGATATTTTTCGCAAATAAACCTCACTAACAGGATATATTTGTATATAATTGTCACATTGAATTTATTGACAATCCACCAGTTCAAATTGGTACGCCATACCAAAGAATTTTTTATCAAAATCAAGTAAATATTTTAGAAAAAGAAATAAATAATTTACTTAGTAATGGAGTTATTAAACAAGTGGCATTTGATGAACATCAATATATTTCTCCAATATTTACTGTTCCTAAAAAAAATAAAAGTGAATATAGAATGATTTTAAATTTAAAAGAATTGAATGAATATATTGAGCCTTATCATTTCAAAATGGAAACATTTGAAAGTGCTCTAAAATTAATAAAACCTTTTAGCTATTTTGCATCAATAGATTTACGACATGCATATTATTCTATTAATATGGCAGAAAATGATCAAAAGTTTTTACGATTCCAATGGAAGGAAAAAAATATCAGTATACCTGTTTAACTAATGGTATTACAAGTGCACCAAGAATATTTACTAAACTTATGAAGCCAGTTTATTCTACATTACGTCAGTATGGGCATACAAATGTGGCATATATTGATGACTCGCTATTGATTGCTGATACTCCATTAGAATGTACTAATAACGTAAAAGACACTTTTTGTTTATTACAAAATTTAGGATCTTTTATACATGAGAAAAAAATCTGTATTTATCCCAACACAGATGATAACATTTCTTGGAAATATGATTCATTCTGTAAGTATGACAGTCACACTTCCAAAAGAAAAAGTTGACCGCATTAAAGATGAATGTTTACGTTTACAAAAGAAAAATAAAACATCAATTAGAGAGGTATCTAGAATCATAAGTATTTTAGTTTCATCCTTTTCTGCAGTAGACTATGAAATTTTACACTATAGAATCTTAGAAAAAGAAAACAATTATGCATTAAAAAAGTAATTTGGAAATTATGATACATATATAAATGTAACTAATAACATGAAATCAGAATTAAAATGGTGGTCAGATAATATACACAGTCAAAAGAGAGTAATTGATCGTGGAAATGCAGACAATTCTATCACAACAGACGCTTCTCTTGAAGGTTGGGGGGCTGTTGAGACTTTTGATGGAAATATCAAAGCAAATGGTCGATGGAATCAAGAAGAAAAGGATTATCACATTAATTATTTAGAGCTCTTGGCTATTTTATTTGCATTAAAGACTCTATGTAAAGAAACAAACAGTTTACATGTACAAATACTAACTGATAATACAACTGCAGTAGCCCATATTAATAACTTAATTAAAACTTTTTGAATATGGGTTAAGTTATCGTGCTATTAATTCAGCAAGATCTGCCTTGTCAGCTTATGGTATACATTTTAATCATGTACCAGTTAGATCTAATGAAATTATTATAAGGTTTATGAAAGGAGTGTATAATTTAAGGCCTTCTGAAATATAATATTGTTTCAAATGTTTTGGGTTATTTACGAAAATTGTCACCCATTAAGTTTATTTCATTAACAGATTTAACTTTGAAATTAGTCATGTTAATAGCAATAATTACAGCTAGTAGAGTTAAATCTCTTCATTTACTGACCTTAAATGGTTTAGAAAAGAATTTTCATTCATATACTATATTTTTTGATGGATTGTTGAAACAAAACAGACCAAGTTGGTCACAAAATTGCATAGAACTTTTTGCATATCCTCCAGATAGGAGGTTATGTGTGACTTTTGTTTTGAAGGAGTATTTAAAACAAACAGCTGCTTTGCGAAAAGACTGTAAAAAAACTATTTATTAGCTATGTAAAACCTCATGGACAGGTGTCACGAGATACCATTAGTAGATGGTTAAAATTGTAATGACACTAGGAGGTATTGATGTGAAAAAATGTGCATCTCATAGTGTACGGTCAGCAGCTGTATCCAAGGCTAGTGCTAAATTTGTTTCTGTTGACAAATTTTAAAAGTGGTAGGATGGTCTAGCGCAGAAACATTTGCTAAGTTTTATAAAAATCCTATAGAGACAAGTAGTTCAGTTTTTCAAAATGTTGTTTTGAAACCTTAGTTTACAGATTTATTTCTGCTGAGAACATTTATTATTTATATGTTGTAATCACTTTTGTTATATTTTATTATTAGGTGGTAGTATTTTAATATTTATTGACTCAGATTGTGCTCTTTGAAATCTCGTGAGATCCCGGAAGTGGTGTGACTTTATATAGAATTTAAAAACTAAACCAGACTTACCTTGGTTAAGTCGATGTTTGGTTGGAATTATATATGGAAGTCACTACACCACTGAAGGGATCAAATGCCCACCACTTTCACTCAATCTGGTAAACCTCTAGACTAATGAAAAGACTGGGAAACAATCTAGCAGGAACAATATATCCGACCTCCAACAAAAAGTAAAGTGAGCCAATACAACCCGAAATAGTATTTTCTACTTATTATCTCCCTTGATCAAAGTTTTTTCCAGTTTTTATTATCATTTTGAGTCTGTTGCATTTCGTACGCCGTTTACAGTTTACAATTCCTCAAAAGAGAAAAAAGTTAATAGAAACGTAAATATCTAATTTAGTGTGCACGAAGTAACTCTCGAATATCCTTCATCAGAAACACTGAAAGTCGAATTATTGGAAAGCCAAATAATTTAAAAGTTCGGGAGCAAGAACACCAACAGGCCTAAACAGAATATCGGATAAGGTCACATATGCATAAAGGAGGATGATTATATCTTGTAAACAGGTTGATCTTATCAAACTTGGAACAAGCTTGGTCTCTGTTAAGCACTTACCCCGGGTGTCTCGTTGCTCTCCACTTAAAGAATGGATCGAGCGTGATCTGAATGATATTGTCATTACTTGCCACTTTTTCAAAAGTGCTTTGAAATGTATTTCAATGACTATATTGCCTTCTTGTAAAGCTAATGGTTTGGTTTGGTTTGGTTTTATGGTGTTTAGCACCACTTTCAGCAATATTGCAGTTAAAATGGCGGTCAGTTATTATTGTTGGAGGAAATCTGAGGAGGAGGACGCGGACAAATTCCTCGACCTATCGCAAGTCAATGACAAACTTTATCAGAAAATGTTGTACACCTCGCCCTGATTGACATTCGAACTCACAACATCATTGGTGATGGGCACTGATTAAATAGGTAGTTGTAAATCCAATTACCATACGATAACGACCACGACAGCCCCCTTTTAAAGCTGAAATAACATGGAATTCAGACAGCTGTGTGCTACTAAAGTAATTAGTGGTTTATTATATATTACGGGGTTTTTTTACTTGTAATATTGATAATTTTGTTAATTTTAACGGTTTTGTATATTTTGACTATTTTGACAAAATATTCATGATTAAACTAATTTGTGGTAGAACTTATGTAAACGGTTATATTAATAATATTTATAACTCCGGACACTGTACTGTTTAAGCATGTCCGAAAGAGACATACTAGAATTAACATAAGTAAAACAGAGAATGTAATACATACACATTTTTATATGTATCGGAATGAATATGAAAGATAACAGCTGGTAGTATCATACTGTAAATTTAAAGTTTCCCTGTACAAACTGTATAATATAAAACTGTTGGATATCGTTTTTATGTCATTAAAGGTGACATATACATTTTCGTATCAAAATGGATGGATGTAATGAATATAGTGGGGTGATGAAATGTTCGACAGTTTAAGAAATGTTAAACAACACATATATAACCAAATAACAATATCAGTTTACAAGTCAAGTTAAATACTTTATTAATCCTCAGACACTTAAATATACAAGAAACATGGATATTAGTTCATTTTTTATATCTGTAAATTTTTAATAACTTAATTTATTTAAGATATATTTACTATTTTACGGTCGTGTTAATTACTTCTTAAAAAGCTGGCGACATTTACAATACATTAATCAGCTGATCCTGGTAATCGTAGTAATTTAATCATGTGTAAGTGTTAATCTTGTTAGAATGTAAGGAAAGTGATGCTACTTCCATATTGTCATCTGTAAATTCGCTAGGAAGTTTGTGGTGAATAAGACATCTTACTTATTTTCTTGTTTACAACAAACAAAATATTTTGTTTATTAGATATCATGAACATTTATAATCTATATATAGAAATTCAAGTAATCACCGTTATAGCTAAATACACACAAGAGTGGTGATTATAAAATGGGAAATTATAAAAATAAAAGACTTTTAGCAACTAATAAGGTGGAGTGCACGTTCCCAGGACGTAGAGGGTTTTCATGGTAATGTATTTGTTTGTGTAATCTTGTCATAAAAAGTTATTTTCTTTGTTTTTTCTTACAATATAATATTTGTAATATTTCATTCATTACTCGAACTAGATCATTTTCACAAAAAATAAAAATAAAAAAATAAAATAGTTAGATCTAAATAAAGTGGGTACGTGAGTTTTGTAAACATTTTAATGAAATGTTAAAATGAAGTTAACATATACAATTTCTAAATATTAACAAAACAATCCGATACATGAAATCAATATTCGTTTTAATATGTAGAAACATAAATAATAATATTATATTACTACGTTGTCATTTTTAAAATCAATTTCAACCTTCTGTTACCTCTTTATTACAATCACACAACAATCCTTGATGAGAAGTCGGAATCATTTTTATCTTCAAGAAAAGGGGGTGTTGATTTGCCATGCATGATACATCATACTGTGCTTAGAAAATGTAATAAGAAACATGAATTAAAATCCACCTGCTATGCAAATCTATTGTCAAGACTCTCCATTATTTTTAAGGAATGGAGAGTTATTGTTCTCTTTGTACTTTAGATACTATACACATACTTTTCTTTGTTACAAGATTAATAATTAATAAAATTAATCAAGTACAATGAGTGGATTTTAAGTTGGAGAATGTTCCCGTATCTCTCCATTCCTTAAAAGCAATGGGCCTCGGCTCCATTATTTTTTAAGGAATGGAGAGTTACTCGGACATTCTCCTATGCTTAATATCATGGGGAATATGACTTTCTCTATTCTGCATGTCTAATCAACGCAAATCAACCAATCAAAATAAAGGTCACAACACCTTCCAAATCACCACTTTCTAAATTGAACAAAACATTTCGAGAAAAAGTATTGACAATTCATGGTTTTCTGGCAATTGTTAGAGTATGAAGAGAGGCCGTTGTGGTTGTGATCGTATGGTAGTTTGATGTACAACTACCTGTGTAATAAGTGCCTATCACCACTAAAGTTGCAAGTTCAAACCACACTCATGGCGAGGTGTATCCGATATAACACTATGTCATACAGATTGTCATTGACTTGCGACAGGTCGGTGGTTTTCTCCGGTTTCCTCCACCAATAAAACTCACCACCACGATATTAACTGAAATATTGTTGAAAGTTGTGTTAAACGCCATGCCCCTAACCATAGAGTCTGATGAGCGCAATATTAACTTCTTTGTACCCAGGAACTAAGCAGTTTCCTCCTTAATCTCATTTCATATTTAATTGTGCAATTTTGATTAATAACAAAGAAGGAATTATTTCATCCTTTGATATTATCACCTTTTACATGGCATAATTGGCCGAAAAGTTGGTTTAAGTTCCTATTTTCAGCCAATTCTGTCATATATTGTTGACATGTTGTGTAAAAAAAACCAAAGCATGCATTAGAGATTCATACATAATCGTTCATGTTTTGAAAGGAATTGTACCCCCCTTTTTGATAATAATTTAACTGGCAGTGTTCTCTATTATATCATTAAATTAATTCCTGTGTGTTTACTATCGGTTTGTTATGTCAGTGATTAAATATCTGTATAATTGCATTAAACGGGACGGTGTGAGAATGGTTTGAAGATACGAAAGGGGTAATCCTAATTCGTAAATCGAAGATAGACATAAAACACCATGGCAAAAAGAAAAACGGACAAAAGGATAAACAACGATCTACAAAACATACACATAAAACTAAAGACCGAGCAAGACCAACCTCAATAGAAACCGGGGTTGAACTCAGGTGCCCTAGAAGAATAAGCATTTTCTGCTCCACTAGCGGGACGCGTCGTGTTAATCTAGTTACAAACCCAGTGATAAGTCATGAATGATGAAAGAACATGCGGGAAAACTAATTAATAAACGGCAAAACTGGTCAATTACTTTACATTCACTATGTATAATTTGCTCTGTTAATATATTTGGCAGTGATGCACTTGCAAAAAAATAATTTAAATAAAGTTTGTAATCTGTATTATATCCAAACATTTGAATGTTCTACCCTTTTCACCAACATTTCGCATGAAAATACAAAAACCTGTTTTAAACAATTAATTCACAATGCATCTTACTTTAACAATGGTAAGCCATATCAAAGGTTTACAGCTTTGAGTCACTCACGAATTAATTTATTAGTACGACTCAAACGACAAAATATGCTCATTATCGAGTTGTAAGGTCACATTTTTCAATAAATCATTGACAACGAAAATGCATACAACAACAATAAGACTGTGTCCCGCCCTCTCCTTGCCAAATTTATTTTTCTATTCTATGAGGCAGAGTTCACACAAACACTTATCAAAGACAAACGAATTAAGGAAACGATAAAACGTTTATTCTCAAATTCAGGTATTTGTTTTATGTTCTGTTAATAAATAATCCAAACTTTGCTAATTTGATACCAATAACATACCCTCAAAGAACTAGAGATAAAATAAACAACAGAAACAGCTTCCTCTGCCTCATTGCTCGACATTTTCTTAAACTTTGACACCAATGATCATCTTTCTACCAGACAGTAGGACAAAAGAAGCCCCTTTAATTTTACCATTATTAATTTCCCACCTATTGATAATAATATACTAATAGATCTAACGTACGTCCACGTCTTCTAAGTACTAAGCTGTTAGTGAAGGTTTGATCAAGAAATCTTTTATCTTTTAAAGTTCGTTTTTTTGTTGAAAAGCATTCTGTCACTTGTGACAGCTTTTGACATATGACAATTGGATTTAGTTCATAGTTTATCATTGTTTCCCTGTCGTGTCTTCCGATGGCCTTGTGGACTATCTAATATATCTATGATGTTTAAGGAAATATGCTCTCTTTTATAGAATTACATTTACGTCGCGAGCATAAATGTATGTTAGTGATATTGATTTTGCATCTTTCTACGATTTTCCTATTGGATTTCTGAACTGTTCCCACTGTGTGATATTTTTTGTTTTTCATTTCAGTATGCATATTATTCAGGATTAGGTTACGACGGGTGCCACTAGTGCAGCAGGAATTACTCACCCTTCCGAAGAACCTGAGTTCATCCCCGATTTTTGTGTTTGTTTTTTTTTTAATTTTAGTTTTCTGTGCATAATTTTGTAGATCGTTGTTTGTCTTTTTATCACTTTTCGTTTGGTAATTGTGGTGTTTGTCCTTCAGTTTAAGGCTTTTGATTACACCTTTGCTATCTTTAAACATGTGTTGGTCATTAACAGCTGCTGAAAGTTGTCATTAATGTGAAAGAATCGAGAAGCATTCTCCAAAGGTGATGCACTCATCTACGTTGTATGCTAAAGGTGCGGTTCGGGGATTATGATGCATAACGCCACTTTTAACAATATTTCAGTTATATCGTGGCGGTCAGTTTTATTGCTGGATGAAACTGGAGTACCCGAAAAGAACCCTCCGACCTGTTGCTAATCAATGACAAATTTAATCACTTAACGTTGTACACCTCGCCATGAACGGGGTTCGAACTCACATCTTTAGTGATAATAAGCATTGATTGAACAGGCAGTTGAAATCCAACTACCATACGATCACGGCAACCCCGATGTACTAAAGGCTATTTTTTGCGCATGCTCGGAAGTTAGATGTTGTTTGTTTTCCCTGAGCTCTAAAATGGGTACCAAAAGTTATAAAATATGTGACTTTATATATCATGTGATGGTAATTTCCGAAATTTATGTCAAAACTATTAATGAAAAGACTGCCCCACTGATAACAAAAATAGACATTCTCGAAAAAGAGAACAGCAAGCTGAAAAATGAAGTCAATACTCTGGAGCAGTATGGACACCGCAGCCTTATTACAATCTCCGGGATTCTGGAACCTGCGGAAGAAGGTGACACTACCGAAAAAGTTCGCAAAATCATATCTGATAACATCATTCGTTCACAGAGTTGGTAAACCAGATGAACAAGCTGCCGCTGTAGTTAAAGATCGCCAAATAATTGTGGGTTTGTCAGATCCTGGCGTTAAATTTGGAACTTTAAAGTGCGGGAAAAACCTGAAAGAAAATCCAGAATATAGACATGCGTACATAAATGAAGATCTAACAGTAAAGCGCAGTACAATTTGCTACTATGCCAGGCTGTTAGTCAAACGACGTAAAGCTGAACACGTATGGACAACCATCGGAACAATAAGTTTGAAGGACAATACAGGTGAAATACACAACATTAGCACCAAAGTCGCCTTCTTGACCCCGACCAGACAGACCAATCCATCGTTCGTGAACCCTGATCACCTCTAAATTGATTGAATAAATAAAAACCTGACAATTTACATCACTGAGTAACAAATCATAATGCATCTAACATGTTACCCTGACATTGTCTTATCTATTATTTTTCAATTGTGCTTTATTGTGTTATAAAATGCAGTTGTCATCCATGAATAACTTATGAATCCGATATGATATTTTTTAATTTTTTTACTTACGGCAAGTCAGTATTGGTAAATACGTTAAATGTTGTCAATCATTCTCATTCATTCATTCACAAACAATCGATTTGTATTATAGTAAATTCACTTGGGTGTCAAGGTTATTCATTGAAATTTGCGAACCAATCAAAATACCGTTCTGAATATTGTCGACAAATCAACAGTTTTTTTCCCACGCTTATGGTTGTTTTCACACGCGTTTGAAAGAAATCGAGTACACCAGCTTCAGTTTGTGAAATAAGAATAGATCAGACATTTTTGCTGGGTTTGTTTTGACTTATGAAAGTATATGTTGTTAATGGCTTTACTGTACAGTGTATAGATAATATAAATATATCGTACATTGTATTAATTTAAATTTAGACTTTTGCTTTGATTTTTATTATTAGATTTTCATTTTTTTTCATTCATGTTGTTATGCAATAATAATGTCAATTCACGTTAAAACCTTCTACGCTGAAAATATATAAATTACTAAAATAATTCGCACTACGTAAATAATTTGAGAATTATATGTTGAAGCAAATTATTGAACCTTTAGGTACCCTCTCCTCTATATTTCATCATTATTTTTTTCAGATATTTCACCCCTTCTCATAAATATATTGTTTTATTAACATGTCCTCCCTGCACAGCATCACATTACCTCTCGTACTTTACGGTGAATAAAATAACACTTATCAAAATCCGTCCCCTATGCTCTCTCGTATTCCTCGTGCGTCCTTCTAGCATTACTTAGTATGGGCATCGACATAAACCAGCATAGAGGGAGCATCGGTAGATACTATTCCGCTTCGCTTACTTTTAAGAAGAGTCAGCGATTAACCGTCGTTGATGTATTTGTCTTTATTATCTTTGCACGCTACGGCATGCGAGCTTTGTCATTGATGACATTTTGTTCGTTGTTTAATTTCGATGCGAGACTTCCCTGTGAAATCAGATAAAGCGTCGCTGGTAGAAAATCTGTCGAACCTACTTTTGACACTGACAGTTCTGCAATAGATATATGTAAGTACCTGTATTTTTGTATTATGTATTTTATTGATTATATCGGGTGTATAAATTAACCCCGGACCTAGCGTAGCATCTGAATCATCCAGTAGCGTCAGCAAATATGAGTAACCTTATGTCTAATTCCGTCTCGTTGTTACACCTTAATATTCAGAGTATCGTCCCTAAACTTGATTTTATAGTTGCTGAATATTCCGGGCATGATATATTATCATTTACAGAGAGCTGGTTGAAACACGATATTTCCACTGACAGCATCAGGTTACCAGGCTACATGCCTCCTTATCGGAGAGACAGGGTATACCGTTTAAGAAGGGGTGTTGTTGTCTTTGTCAAGGACGAAATTAATTGTGTTACAAGATTAGACCTGCATGATGTTTCTGTTGATGTATTTGGCTTGAAATCAAGATTAATAATAAGAAATACCAATATGGAACTTTTTATATTCCTCCGAATAGTGGTCAGCAGCCATAGATCTCGCATTGAATAGTAACCATGACATTATTATCACAGGTGATTTTAACATAAATCAGTTTGGTAATAATACTACCAAAACTGATAATCTACTAGCACAATTCAGTTTTCATCAGCTAATCACTGAACCTACATATGTAACTGATCATAATTCGTCCCTGTTAGACCTAGTGTTAGTAAATAATCCCCATAGTATATTATACTCTGAGGTTGCCCCACCCTTGTTGGAACAGACTCACTATCATATGCCCACTATAGGAGTATTGGATCATCCAATCAAATCCCATTCATTATATAAACGGAAAGTTTTAATGTTCGACAGGGGTCACTTTGAGTCTAATAGACAACAGTTCTCTCTTGTGGATTCGGATTCTTTACTCTTAAGCGATGATATCTACCAATAACATAACACTTGCCTTAATTGATGCTGCAAATACCCATATTCCCAACAGGGTAATAACTGTAATGAAAGACAACCCTTCGTCCGTGGTTAACAAGCAGTATCAAACGTATTATACGTCGAAAGAATAGACTCCATAAAAGAACAAAAAGGTCAAACTTTCCAGGTCATTGGGAACGATTCCGTATTGCACGAAATAAGTGTAATAACATAGTCTCTAATGCAAGCATAGCGCATTATTCTAAGGTTTCTGAGAATATCAGATTAGAAAAGGCTGGCAGTAAAAACTGGTGGACCTTGGTCAAAGGCTTAACATGAAACAATGACTGCAGCCGAACTATGCCCCCGATTGAACATAATGGTAATCTTGTATTTGATGACATAGACAAATCTGAATTGTTCAACAAGTTCAACTTAACTGAATTACAGACTGACAGACTACGACAGATACTCATTACCGAAAAGGAAGTAGAGGATATACTGAAAATTGTAGATAGTAGCAAAGCGACAGGTCCTGACTGTATTAATCCACGACTTTTGCGCGAAGCCGCACCGATATTAAAGTATCCGCTGTGTAAATTATTCAACATATCGCTGTCATTGTCTTCTTTTCGGAGTTCGGTAATTTTGTTATTACCCTTATTTTCCATCCGAATGGAAATTGGCTAATGTCACTCCAGTATTTAAAAAATATAATCCTGGTATATTGACAAATTATCGCCCGATATCACTCATTGGATTAGTCTGTTAAGTTATGGAACGCTGTGTCGACAAGCACATCTACAATTTTCTTTTAGAAAATAGGATTATATCGTCTAATCAATCTGGTTTTACTCCTGGCGACTCTGCGATCAATCAGCTTTTATATATAACGAACGAATTCGGTAAGGCACTTGACGACGAAAAGAAAGTAAGGGAACGACCATTTAACTTGAAGGGGTGGGGTTATGTTTTTTTTTTTTTTTTAAATATTCTGATTCCCAATGTTGCTGAAAAAAATATTCTGATTTTGGTTGAGAAAAAACAAAATCTGATTCAGAGTTTTTATCATATAACCTAATGTTGAAACCTGGAAAAAAAATATTCTAACTCTCATGTTGTCCGAAAAGATATTTCTGAACGAAGCATAAAACCATAACCCCCCCCCCCCCCACCCCCCTGGAAGTTAAATGGTCGGTGCCTTAAAATAGTCTTTTGCAACGTTAGCAAAGCGTTCGTCCGGGTTTGGCATACGGGATTGATGACTAAGTTATAATCGATTGGCATTCAAGGGCCGTTATTGTCTTGAATTGAAAATTATTTATTGGATAGGAAACAAATGGTTGTAATAAACGGTTGATCGTATCTAGGAAATCTAACAGCCCACCTCATCCACCACGCATGATGGATAATAAGATCATTAACATGATATCTGAACATAAACATTTAGGCCTTACCATATCTAGCGATGGATATTGGGGTAAGCACGTAGACCTGATTACCAAAAAGCCTTTACCAGAGTTAACATTATGAGAAAATTAAAATTCATTTTAAATCGAAGAACCCTTGAACAAAATTATTTGAAATTTATTCGACCTTTATTAGAATATGGGGATGTAGTTTGGGACTGTAAAACTGTTTACCTTACGAATGAATTAGAATGCGTACTAGCAGAGGCTGCCAGGGTTGTTACCGGGGGTACCCGCCTGGTATCCCTTTCAAAGTTAAATGCAGAAACAGGGTGGGAATATTTGAAAGACAGAAGGGAAAAACATAGATTGACATATTTTTATAAAATGAATAACGGCTTAACCCCGGGGTATTTGAGTAGTCTTGTCCTTAACACCCTCCGAAATATTCACGATCACAATACAAGACATTCAACTTTAATTCCGCCAGTCAGAGCTCGAACCACTTGATAGGCAAATTATTTTTTACCTCAGACAGTACGGTCTTGGAATCTTCTTCCGGATACCACACAAAACTGTCCTTCTATTTATGTATTCCAATCGAGACTGAACCTTAATATTATATATGATAAACCCACATTTGCTAACGTCGGTAGCCGTTTAGGACAGATTTTTCTCGCTATAATACACATGGGGTGTAGTGCTCTTAATTCCGATCTATTTCGGAAAAATATTGTAAATTCATCGCGTTGTACATGTGGTGCTATAGCGACGCCTACTCGTTATCTTCTCAACTTTCCTCACTATAACATACCTGGACAACGCCACATATTTTCTCTTAACCTTCCTATTCCCTTGTCCACTGAACCTCTATTGGTCGGATCTAATGAGTTAACAATTAACCAGGACACAGACATCTTCTTGTCAATACAAAAGATCATTTTAAGTAGTAAACGATTTACCTCGTAATTCACAATTCACCAACCCCTTTCACTTTCCTGCACAATTCATCCACTATGGTGTAAAATACAATTATCATTTTTACTGATCCTTACAACGTAATCTAACTTCTGAGATTATTAAAAGTAGATTTAATTAAACTTGGGATACGGATTTATTTAAGTTTAATTTTCAGATCCTCTTAATTAATTCATAGTCATTACTATTGTTGTATTTAAATTGTTATACTATATTCATATATATTGATTACTAAAATATGTTTACACTAAAGGCTACAGAAATATCACCAATATATATGTATGGGTAATTGACAGTTTTAACAATTTAGAAAAGGGCATTGAAATGAATTGAATACTTAAATAAAGAACATTATGCATGAACAGTGCAAATACCTACGTATGTCTACAATGTAAGAGGTATTCAATAACCCGAGTTCTTTAGTACATGAATATCTGTTGATGAAATATGCATCATTGACGTCTTAGTGACAAATATACAAGCTTAGCCAAGACAAATGGACATAAGACGGTGTTAATCTCACGTCCTTCACTCTCAAATTTCTTTACATATCATGTCTTATTTAAGAAATAATATTAAAATTATTACATGGGAAATAAATTAAATAAGACGAGAACAAATGTCTGCCAACGTCAACCTTAATAATGATCAGTACAGTTCCTCTGAATGAAAAAAAAGAAAAAAATTTGAAATTATATTTGTTGCTTATATGAAAAACAAAAAATACCACTTTGTCGGAACAGTTCCAAAATCTGATAGAAAAATCGTAGAAAGAGGGAAAATCGAAATCCCTAAGATATATGGCCGCTCACTTTCCTGGCAAAATACAGACACTGCAATAAAACGTGACTGTGTTAAGCCAATGTTATGGGTCTAAACCTTATTCTTAGTGAAATTATGACATAGCATGCATAGCAGTAGTTAATACGATCATGTCATGAATAATTAAATTTATCACATATTGTGCTTCAATATGTTAATTTTTGCATGTCCAATAATAGCTAAAAGTCAGTGTTGGTTATTTGCTATCAGGGCAAATACGGGGTAAATATCCGTATTTGCCCTGATATATCCGTATTTTCCCCCGTATTCAACTTCCGGTATCTGCGCAGTGGTCTCAAAGAATATATGTTAACGTACAAGGAAAGATGATGCATACAGATATGCATAAAATCGTATTTCAATCAAATTAACACATTTCAACATATTGGAATAAATTTTAAATAACTTGAAACGGAATAATTAGCTCAAATATATACGTCGTGCTGAATACGAATTTCCATTCAAATGTCAACGTCTTACGTAGATTTTACAAACAGTTTCTAACGTCATTGTACAGATCGACATTGTTTGGTATATTTTTGAAACCAGATTCGAAACAAATATGCTTGCAAGTTGAACAACGGCAACTCTCTTAAGGATTTATTTTCGCAATTTGTCTGTTCATAGATCTTTTTTGCAATATAAAAGTCAATGCTTGAAAAGGTCAATGTAAAATATGTGATAAAAAGATTATGACATGAAATTTTCCATATGAACCCTGGTATCAACCCTCGACCCATATCAGCCCTCCAGCTTCGCTATTGGGCTTGATATGGGAGTCTCGGGCTAATACCAGGGCCAATATGGAAAATGTCATGTAATAATCTCTTAATACATGTCACCATGCCATGACAGGATTTATGTGACTGGATTTCCTTATGTATACAATTACACGGAATGACAATCTCTTTTTAATTATGAACTAGTGCATCTATCATTACATTTTATGTTTATTTGCTGCTTGTTATTTTTCATATGCTCATTCCATACCCAATAACTGGTATCATTCCGTAAATAGTGTGTGCCTGTTCGAAGTCATAATTAATTTCGATTTTATATTTGCGGTTTGGAGTTAAATATGAGCTAGATAAAAACTAAACTAAAAAATGCACCTTCTTATCGAGAAAACAGTAAATACAGTTTGTCACAGAAATATAGATCGCGTGTTGAATATAAAAAAAGTGTTCATTCATATGAGCAGTATGAAACTAGGTATATGAAATTATGTTGTAAATTTCTGCCAATGTTGCAGATATTGCAAATACGTTTGCCAATAACAAGCTTGTTTGAAAAACGACGACATACAGTGACACCAACTCATTTCTGCCTCAATTTCCCGTTATCATTGCTGCACCTACCATAATCATGTGACATTCTTATTCCCGGTCCTTTCTCATATCCCCTCTCCCAACTCCACCGCCTCTTCTTCGTCTGCTATCAACTACATTCAAGATTATTATTATGTTGTTTTATCATTGTTATATTTATACCTTCCACCTTCCATCGAAAGACAAAAGATATATGCATAAAAGAACAAGGACAGTGTCACCAATTAGTCATATACACTTAGAAATAAAGTAAAAACACAAGAGTTACTATTGCGGAAATGTTTTACTTAAAATTATTACAATCACAAATGTTTACAAAGCTTAAATAAAATATGATTTAAATTAATGTCATACAACATATTTACATCAAAATAATTATGTGGAAAATATATAGTTCAAAATTTATGAAATAGTAAAATAGATTGGCCTAACAAGGGGTCAGATGTGCCAACTGGAAAGATGCCATGCAATAAATCTGTACTATCCCATCAAGGCCAAGCATTTGGCTATCCTGTATAATCATTGAGTTTGAAAGTGTTCTATAGAAGAATACCGGCCCAAGCAGGTAAACCCCAAGAACTTGTATGTGAATATAACATTATAAGTGATAAACTATACACATTATTGAAGTCTACATAATAAATCACCACCGGTCAAATCGGGTAGTGTGCGCCTTGTATTACTAAGGAGTAAAATAAAATTGACTTTGTAGTACTGGTACATATATTATATACAGCTATGTCAACTTAACGGCCCAAGCAGCTAAGCTGGTGACATCATATAATATAGGTTACCGCAAAATGACGATACATACCAAACATTTAAATAATGCTGTAAAGAAAACAAAAATTGATGGGGAATGGTGATGTTACCGGCCCAAGCAGGTATCTAGGTCCCCCTTTTGACTTGTTATTGTTTAGCTAGTATTTGTTTTTATCATTGTTATATGTTATATATATGCATAGGGCTACTCTTTTTATTATTTTGTTATGTTTTGCTACATATGTTGTTTTTTTTTATCTATGTAAAGCGCCTTAGGGTAACATGTTTTTTTTAGATAGGACGTTATTCAAATTCTGGTATTATTATTATTATAAGACAAATATTTTGCTAATATAAAAACATGTAGGTATGAGGTTAAGGACAAACAAATTCCTTAATAATGTTCTCAGAAAACTTGGCTAACAATATATTATTCAACAAAAACGGATGTTACTATCCCAGCTTAAATATGCATAATATAAAGTAGCTACTTCTTAAATGGGGAGCGTGTCCTTATTATGTCTTTCTTAGTAGGAGCTACATTCGTTTGGCATGGATACCAACTACATGTGTTCCTAAGCAAATATAATATCTCAAAATAAATAACACAACAACATGAGGTCTGCTGGGAACATATTGGTTTTCAGTATTTCGTCACTGACACGTATTATTACATATATCTATTACTGGAATATACAGCCCCTTAATAATGTAAGTATTATGAAAACTAAGGTTGTCCTTATTTGGGCTATCTTGTTTATGCTATTTTGAAATTACTCCCAAAGATTTTAAGTTTATTTGGCTTTCCAATCATTCGACTTTGAGTGTACCTGATGAAGTGTATAACAGAAAGGTGTCCTGCGCACTACATTATATATCTACGTTTTTATTACTATCACTGGGACGATGCCTCTGCTGATCCCCGGGGGTATCACCCTCTCAGTAGTCCGTGTTACTGACATGATGTATTAGCTATATATTTATTATTGACATTTACAGTTCATAAATAATGTAATTATAATTAAAATAAGGGTATCTTCTCTCGGACATAGATATATTTAGCCGATGTTGCCTATCCTATTTGATCCTTTCATTTTCTGGCTCTCAAAGATTTTATATTATTTGACTTCCAAACGTTCTTGAGCGGTCCTGATAGAAGTTAACCCAGAAAAGCGTCGTTTTTACTAAATTAGACATCTACTTTTTATTGGGACATATACAAACATGAGACTGGTCACCGAGCCCAACACTCCTGCCAACGATATTGCCAGTGACTGAACAAGATAGGACAGGCCGCGTGCTTCGTGTATGGAGAACGTCATGCTCCCTTTATCTACAAGACAATGTCCAGCAGCTCTTGAAGAACAATGTGTTGTTGTTAGAAAATATCAAACTATACTCCAGATAGATACATATACGTCTGGTAGATCATCTTATGGGGCAGTCTATTAACGGAGTTTATATAGACACTTATGTAAATTTTCATGACGACAATAAACTTATAGACACTATATATATCATGTAAGTATAAAGGTGCCACTGGGTCGGGACTGTTGGCAAAAGTTTAAATCGCCACAGGAAAAGAGGATATAGTGCAGTTTATCTCGCAACAAAAAAATGCATCTACAAAACATCGACGAACCTAACAGCTGGCATCCAATAATCTAAAGCTTAGCTATTTATCAAATAAGTAATGGCACCAATGCCATGTGACAAACTATGGACAGGTCAGCTAACCTAAAAATATTATATGTACCAAAGCAAAGCTAAATCAACAGTTTTGATATGTGAAAACACTTATGTGATTAAGATTGTAATACTGAATAATTATTGAGAGTACACAACTAATTCCCCTAATGGCATAGCTTATTTGTCACAGTATTTTGGTGACACTGAGTGAAGTGCCTTGATGAGACACCTAAGAACGTGTTTGTATATACAACTTGAGGAGCCAGCTAAGAACTGTGTTTGTATAGATTACTTGAGGAGCCAGCTATGAGCGGTGTATATATAGACAACTTGAGGAGTCAGCTATGAACGGTGTTTGTATAGACAACTTGAGGAGCCAGCTAAGAACAGTGCTTGAATAGACAGATTGAGGAGTCAGATAAGAACGGTATTTGCATAGCCAACTTGAGGAGTCAGTTATGCACGGGGTTTGTATAGAAATCTTGCGAAGTCATCTATGAACGTGTTTACATAGAAAACTTGAGGAGTCAGCTATGAACGGTGTTTGTATGGACAACTTGAGGAGCCAGCTATTAACGGTATTTGTATAGACAACTTGAGGAGTCAGCTAAGAACGGTGTTTGCATAAACAACTTGAGGAGGCAGCTATGAACGGTACTTGCATAGACAACTTGAGGAGTCAGCTATGAACGGTGTTTGTATTGACAACTAGCAGAGCCATCTATGAACGGTGTTTGCATAGACAACTTGAGGAGCCACCTAAGAACGGTGTTTGTATTTACAAGTTGATGAGCCAATTAAGAACGGCGATTGCATAGACAACTTGAAGAACCAGCTAAGAACGGTGTTTATAGAGACAACTTGAGGAGCCACTTAAGAACGGTGTTTGCATAGACACCTTCAGGAGCCAGCTATGAACGGTGTTTATATAAACAATTTGAGGAGTCAGCTATGAACAATGTTTGTATTGACAACTTGAGGAGTTAGCTATGAACGGTGTTTGCATTGACCACTTGAAGATTCAGCTATGAACGGTGTTCGTATTGACAACTTGAGGGTTCGGCTAAGAACGGTGTTTACATAGACAACTTGAGAAGTCAGCTATGAACGATGTTTATACAGTTTGTATTGACAACTTGAGGAGTCAGCTATGCACGGTGTTTTTATGGACAACTTGAGGAGTCAGCTATGAACGGTGTTGTATGGACTACTTAAGGAGCCAGCTATGTACGGTGTTTGTATGGACAACCTGAGGAGCCAGCTATGAATGGTGTTTGTATGGACAATTTAATTGTGATAGCCAATACAGATTGATTGATGGCTTCCTAGCGCCCAGGTGCAAATATTTCATGCATATTCAGGACGAGAAAAAGTTCAACAATATCTAAAATATACACTGAAATGAGTGAGGAACCTACAACCTGGGCATTCATTTGTAACTGTCATTGGAAACGCATGGTGAGTAGGGTGTGGACACAAAGTAATACCTTTTTTGCCACTCCAATGCGCTGTCACTTTTTGAGAAATCAACAAAAAAGGTGTTCAACGTGCAAGGAGTATAACATACTCACTTTGGTGCATGGTCAGCCGTTTGTATTATAGCCTGACACAACCCCCCTCCCCCCAACCGACAGGAAAACAACATGGTGACGCAGTGTGCAGCTCTGTTGGTCCAGCTCTGGAAGCCATCACCAATACCAAGTAACCAATAAGGAGAGGAAAGAGAAAGGCCATCACTTGTATTAATGCCGGAAAAATTAAAACACATCTTTAGCATGTATGTTTGTGCATTTTACTATCACATTGGGATATCTGACGATTGATGGTAATATATTGCTCATAGACATGGACACTTTCTTAATTCTAATTTGAATCACCAGTATAATATATGTAATAAAAACGGAAACGGTAACGAAATAATCCTTTTTACTTTACTCCAAACTGTCGTGTGTGTAAAATGTCCCACTGAATCACTTAGTAATGGGAAATTGTTTTGCCAAACAATGGATTGGGACTGGGACTATCTGTATTTCGGGCGTTTGGTCGTCATAGTTCAAAGTTATCAATTGCTAACTATATTGAGGTCACACCTCTGGACTATATTTAAAAGGCGATATATGAACTGTGAAGAAATACCGTATTACGATATCAACGTTCTTCAAAGTGCAATCGTTCTTAATACCTGTACTTAAGCAATATGCACAGTGAGAGTGGGTAAGCAGTAACTGACACGAGCGTGGGTAACCTATTTAAACAATAGATTAATTCTAAAGATTATTTAATTTTAATATACATATTATCGATTTTGAACATTATAACAGTAAAAGTACAAATCAAATTCTCTTGTAGTTGTAAAGTATCATGTTACATAGTCAAGTTATTTTACACGACAACGTCGACATCTGGATCCAGGTCTCACACGACATATTACAATAATTATCATGAGAAGGCTACACAACTAAGAAATATGTATACGATAAAATGAAAAAAAATTACTGTTCCTAATTCAAATCGTAGAAAATGACAAAATTGAGAACCCTAACAAACATATACACGACTACACACTTTCCTGGATTTGCACAGGAACCTCAATAATAAGTGTGTACGGAGGGGGTGGGGTCGGGTTTGAAGGCGGATTGAAGGGGTTGACTAGTTTTATGAGCCCAACTTTATATGACTTTCCTGTGTTAGCATAGTGTACAATTGATAGTTATATCTGGTAATGATACTATAGCCAATCGGAGATTAGCGAGAAATGCCTAAGCACATGCATAAAACTATCGACATATTTACACTCCGCTAACATTAGAATTGATGATGTTATTTTCTAAAACATAATACAGTCCACTTAGTAAGCTCATTCCAGCCTATATTAACCTGTCTCAATGTATCTTATTATTACATGTTGGTTGTTTACAAATACAAACGTAGATATCAAATGTAGTGCGCGCGATGCGTTTCTGGAAAAACCTTCATCAGGTTCGCTCTCAGTCGAAAGATTGAAAAGCCAAATAATTTGATATTATGTCGAGCACAATGATGACGGTATTTGTAAGATTACTTCACCCGTATTGTGTTTTCTTGTTGAGTAATTAAATTATATATACTCCAAATAACATCAAGATGACAAATATGTCATGATGTAGCGTTTCAACAGCAGGGTGGGGGACGGTTTCATACTTATTATATGGTATCAGTTGTGCTCATTATTGAAACCCTACTGTGAATGTGAAATGTAAAACAGCAATACAAGTGCCGTTCCTTTATTTTAATATATGTAGAATAGTTACTCGTGTTCATTTACACCTATATCCTTTCTTACTAAATGTCATAACTTCTGACAAATGTGTTATATTTTTTTCTTTTTTAACTGAGCTATTTTCACACGAGTTTTCTTTTTAATTTTCAAGAGTACTTACGAGTGTCTTCTGTTCGTCACTGATCATATTGCAATGAATCCAACAAAGCACAAACCTCTATTTATCAAGCATCTTATTATACATGCATTAGATGTGATTTGTTGTTGCCATGGATAATCAATTAACTAGATAACAGTCCAGTGTAGAGCTGTTATATCTATGTTTGTACACTTTGTGCTAGCTAGTTATTTCCACCCTATAATATCACAACCGAATCTCATTAGGTCCAACATATTTTTTTTTAATATACACATACCATCCGTAATGTACACGTTCTGCCCATTACATATAACTAGAGCCATCGTGTGCGTGATCATATGGTTGTTGAATTCATAACAATGAAAGTGGACACGATATGTTGTCAGTTGCATGTACATTCATAGGATTATGAAAGGCGGGTAATTAAATCCAATCCACGGATAGGATTGGGAGGCTTGTCGAATCTGGGATATTATTGGTATTTTTTACTACTGATAAAATCAAAAACGGAACATACTACACTGTTAGATCACAATTGTCAAAAGCGGTACTCCTATCAAACATGTTACTTTACGTGAGCACCTCGATTCACTCCCGGTCTTTTGGTGCGATAGATCTTGCTCATCTTCTTAGTTTTCTATGTTATGTTTTTTTCTTCTTCTCGTAATCGTTATATGTCTTGTGTCCAATGTTGCCTGTATATCTACACCGTCCATTCTTGATTGGTTCTTCTGTTGCATCTAACGTTTATCTATATACATGACCGTTTACTAAAGGGATCCTCGTGGTCATCATCGTATGGTAGTTAGATTTAACTACATGTGCAATCAGTGCCTATCACCACTGAAATTGTGAGTACTGATTTAAGAGAATCAAGATATATTGAATACTTTCAAATACTGCCATACATTTACTGTCTATTTTAATATCTAACTCACTGTATGTTTTATGAATAAGAAAATGACAGAAGGGCTAATAAATTAATAAAGAAAGACAGTCACGTGATCATGCATTAAAGAGTAGGAGAATAAAAACAATAGTAAGCGTGAACCAACGCAGAAAACAATAGAAAACAAATAATGTGATCCGGAAGGGTGAAATGATCTTGCTCCATATGTGGTACGTAACATCTTACTCAAAGTGATAGTTAAAATCCAATGGTCAAATGCCGCTATGACATGACAAACAACACACAACAACGTCAGCAAGGTTCCAAAACCCAATCCTAATATTACAGAAACCGAAACGCAATCCATACCCTAAACACATATGCATGATGACTCACTACTGGCTTTACACGGGCACTTCAATATAAACTGAAGATGTTAAGTAAACTAGTTTTACATGTGTGGACCCTTCTCAGTGACATGATGCGGTTGTTCAAGTATTTCCACATGTGAGTAGAAACCAACTCTGACTTAGTGTAAAACTGCATCATCTAACTTGATCTTTATGCTTAATATATTTATCCTGTAACATAGACACTGCAAAGCAATGAACTAATTCATGAAGGCGATCGTAAAACTTCGGACGTCAAAACTTAGATCTAGCTTATATGAGCTGCTTTGTAAGCAATTTACTCGTTAGCAGGAATTATGTATCAAGGAGATTTAAATTTGATACACATATCCTGTAATATCGTTTTGGGATATATAAATGTTATATGCAGGGGCTCTAATATATCAACAAATGCAACATATGCAAAAAAAAATAGACAAACTCTCCCTCTTCCCCCAAAACAAATGTTATACAGAAGCAAAAATAAATTAATGGTTATGGTGTTTAACGCCAATTAGAGCATATGCTGCTTCTCTGCTAAGCACGCAACATTAAGGAGAAAGAAAAGACTGATTTTTTTCGCAATGAGAATAATGTGTGCGAGAAGGAAGGTATGTCTACACCGGTCAGTTGTTTAAGTGAGCTAGCACAATAGAAATCCATTCATGGATGTTGGTCTAGTAGAAAGCGAGCAACATTACCATCTCATCGAATCCAACATGTTCGCGCTATGAAATAGCTGAAAAGTTGGTCATTTGGCTTTAAATATCAATCACTTACTGACTTATACATGTACTATAGCCAATCGGAGGTTAGCGTGAAATACCTAAGCACATGCATAAAACTATCGATATATTGTGATTGATAGAATGCATAAACTTTACACTCCTCAAACATTAAAATTAACGATGTTATTTTCTAAAACATAATACAGTCCACTTAGTAAGCTCATTCCAGCCTATATTAACCTGTCTCAATGTATCTTATTATAGTAAGGTCATTCCAGCCTATATTAACCTGTCTCAATGTATCTTATTATAGTAAGGTCATTCCAGCCTATATTAACCTGACTCAATGTATCTTATTATAGTAAGGTCATTCCAGCCTATATTAACCTGTCTCAATGTATCTTATCATAGTAAGGTCATTCCAGCCTATATTAACCTGTCGCAATGTATCTTATTATAGTAAGGTCATTTCAGCCTATATTAACCTGTCTCAATGTATCTTATTATAGTAAGGTCATTCCAGCCTATATTAACCTGTCTCAATGTATCTTATTATAGTAAGGTCATTCCAGCCTATATTAACCTGTCTCAATGTATCTTATTATAATAAGGTCATTCCAGCCTATATTAACCTGTCTCAATGTATCTTATTATAGTAAGGTCATTCCAGCCTATATTAACCTGTCTCAATGTATCTTATTATAGTAAGCTCATTCCAGCCTATGTTAACCTGTCTCAATGTATCTTATTATAGTAAGGTCATTCCAGCCTATATTAACCTGTCTCAATGTATCTTATTATAGTAAGGTCATTCCAGCATATATTAACCTGTCTCAATGTATCTTATTATAGTAAGCTCATTCCAGCCTATATTAACCTGTCTCAATGTATCTTATTATAGTAAGGTCATTCCAGCCTATATTAACCTTTCTCAATGTATCTTATTATTACCTGTTGTTTGTTTATAAATAAAAACGTAGATATCAAATGTAGTGCGCACGATGTGTTTCTAGAAAAACCTTCATCAGGTTCGCTCTAAATCGAAAGATTGAAAAGCCTAATAATTTAAAGTTTGTTGTCTTTATTTGTAAACTCCTAATGTGAGGCCGCGCACAACGATTACGGTATTTGTAAGATTACTTCACCCGTTTTTTGTTTTCTTGTAGATAAGCCCGCATCTGAGTAATACAATTATATATACTCCAAATAACATCAAAATGACAAATATTTCCTGATGTAACGTGTGTAGAACAGAAATAAAGTGTACCACTCACCAGCAGACTAGGGTCCGTTTCATACTTATTATAGGGTATGAGTTGTGCTCATTATTGAAGCCCTATTGTCGGGTATTTTCTTTTAGATTGACAATGGAAGGGTCATCTTCTAGGTTTTCAGTTGTGTCAACAAGATCCACATAAATCAGTTAACATATTATACATACAACCCTTGTACTATATCAGGATGTTTTTGGTGGTTTTTGTTTTTGCTTGTTGTTGTTGTTGTTGTTTTTTGTCTATAACTATGTGATCATAATAGTTTGATAAATATATATATAATAATGTCAAATACTGCCATACGTTTACTGTCTATTTTAATATATAAGTCACTGTATGGCTTATGAATAGATAAAGTAGTAGTTATAATTTAATAAGGAAAGACAGTCACGCGATTTTGCATTAAAATTGAGGGAAACACAAACAATATCCAGCGTGAACCAATACAGCATACAAAGACTCGTAGAGAAAAGCAGGCAGTTATCGGAAGGGTTAACAGATTCAGCCCCACATGTGGCACCGTTTTATTGATAGTCAAATTATAATGGTCAAATGCCGTTATGAAATGAAAAGTACCACAACGTCAGAACAGTTTCAAACCCCAATCCTAAATTTACTGAAACAGAAGCACAATCGATACCCCTAACACTTATATACACGAGTATTCACTCTCCTTTCTGTATGCGGGCACTTCAATATAAACTGATGATGTTACGTAAACTAGTTTTACATGTATGGACCCTTCTTAGTGAAATGAGGCGGTTGTACACGAGTTTTGCCCATGTGAGAAAAGGACAACTCTGACTTAGTGTAAAGAATGCGGCGTCCTTAACTTGATGTTATTGCTTGCTATATTTATCCTGTAACATAGACACTGCGAAGCAATGAACTAATCCATGAAGCTTACTCGTTAGCAGCAATTATGTATCTAAATAAAAATCTAAATTTGATGCACAGATCCTGTAATATCGTTTTGAGATACATAAATTTAGTATGCAGGGGCTGTAATATACCAACAAATGAAAGAAATCAAAATTAGACACCCCCCCCCCCTCCCCGAAAAAAATGCAAAAGCAAAAACAAATTAATGATTATGGTGTTTAACGCCACTTTCAACAAAATTTCAGTAATATCGTGGCGGTCAGTTTTATTGGTGGAGGAAACCGATATACCCGGAGATAATCACCGACTTCAATTTTAAAATCATAAATTTTTCAAATATGTGCAGCAATATATCAGCTTCTCCTGCATATGGTGTTTACATCTCGCAATCGATTCGCTATGGAAGGGCCAGTAGCAATTATTCTGATTTCTTGAAATGTCATCTTTATCTGAGAAACAGGCTACTGGACCAGAGCTATACAAAGATTCGCCTTATTCGATCTCTTAAAAACTTTATATTCCGATACCAAGATCTTGTCGAAATATATTCCGTCTCTGCTGAGACGATAATAAACGATGGATTTTCATATAGTGAACATATATAAATATAAGGAAGTCAACAAAAATGTCAATTTTTTTTTATCAATGTGTGACGTAAAAGTGTTTTTGACATTTACTTTCGTAGTTAAAATACTTCAGGTGACCCGGGGTTGTTAATGGAGATGGTTCACGATAGATGTTCCACCCTCTTCACTGAATTTGGTACTACTTTGACAACTAGTTTGCCTATTTTGTTCCAGTATTGTGATAAATACTGTTATAGCTACAACCGGAACCTTTGAGCCGTAATGAAAGCGGGAGGTTTGACGCTTTAAAAACTGATTCAACACACCATTTCTTTAGAAATGCCTGTATCAAGTCAGGGTCATTACGGTTTTCACAGTTTTCCGGTTGTTGACTGATTTTGTCTGTTTATATACTTATGAGTTTTAACTTTCCCTTTGGAAGATTGTTCGGAGTTCGGTAATTTTGTTATTACCCTTATTTACTGATAAACTATATCACATAGTGTTGTATCAAGTACACCTCGCCTGAGCGGGATTCAGACTAACCACGTTAGTAGTGGTAGGCATGGTTGTATAAATATATCTACCATCACGACCACGACCCCCCCCCCCCAAAAAAAATCAACAAAAAACAAACAACAACTTTAAAAAAAAAAGGAAAATCTAATTAAATCAGCTGTTGTAATACCAGTGGCGTAGTCAGAAAAAAAGAAACTGTAAGCATGGAGTCTGGGGGGCGGCAGCCCACTGAAGCTGGAGATGTTTTCTTGCAGAGGATGGCAAAAATTCATGTCTGGTAACTGCTCCGTCGTGTTTTCGATGCACAATAACTGGTGAATGAAAACGATTAAAAATATCATTTGGTTGGTTTTTGTTTGTTTGTTTGTTAGTTTGTTTTTTTTTTAAATACATTTGATTTGAAAAATGTACAACATATTCGCAATTCCTATATACATTGATATAACGATCCTGTTGAGTTGAGATTGCATGGAACACGAAAAAAGACTATAAAACGCGGGGAATAAACAGGAAATGTAAATCAAACAACCTAGGGATTGAAATAAATATGGGTAGCACGGCCTCAACAACAAACGAGGTATATCCAGGCCATTGCATGTTAATATGTGTTTAGTACGAAACATCAGCTGGATTCTCCTGTTTCCATCTGCTGCAAAAGTGTTCATAGCCTGGTCAAAGTTCAGGGGAATCTCTGGATGGACATGCATTAAGGATAAACCATTAGTCTATCCTCAACCATCGTAGATCGCAGATACGTTTTGATTCTTTTGAGAGCGCTAAAAGACCTTTCTGTGGTAGCTGAGGTTACAGGCATAGTCAAAAGAACCTTTACAGCTCTGTGGATGTTAGGATACAACTCGGGTTTAGCATGTTTGAGTGTGTCAATAAGTGTGCTCGGCTTCTCAGTAACATTTTGTCATTTACATTTCCACATTACCATTTCTGCTTCATAGGCTGCAAAATTGTTATCGGGCAGGTCGCCGGCAAATGGCATAAAAACCTGAAGTTCTCTTTCGGGTGTAAGGGAAGCAAGTTTTGAAGGGATGAGGTATTGAGCCAGAAACCGGTCTTTGGGAACTACAAGTCTTGTCTCAAGTTCATTGGCAATGTGGTCGAGCAACGGATAGTATACTGATCGTCGCCAGTATTCTTCTGGTGTATCAACAGTCACATTGTCTCTGTGCTGTTGCCTACCAGCTGTCCTCGGTTTGCACGGTAATACATTCTGCTTTTCGGCAAGTTTTGTTATGTCCTGGTAGAACTCTTGCCAGCCATTGTTATCCTGTCTAATTTTTCGAAGGCTTGAAATAACAGTTTCAGCCTCAGATGCAGCCTCTACCAAATCAATTGAAGGTCTTTGTAAAAGGTTGGATAATGCCAAACTGTATTGAAGCACACATTCAGTAACAACAATAGCAACCACGAAGCCGAAATCCTGAAGGGCAAGTTTCAATTGCTTAGCATTTCGATCACCACCAGTCCCTTGGTCATCTCGAGTATCAATTATTAATGCATGCGCAGATCTGAATATGTTAAGTGCGTCTGCCCTACTTGACCATCGGGTCTCGCACAAACCTTTTATTTTTCTTCGTCCATCAAGAGCATCTACTTGCTCTTCATCTGCCTGTTGTAACATGGTTTTAAACCTACCTGTTCTTTTCGAAGAATAATGAAAGGCATATGAAACATCTTTTACAGTAGCAATTGTATTGCGGATAATTGGGAGCTGACAAGATTTGACAACAGCCAAATTCAGGCAATGTGCATAGCAGTGGACATAATAGGCTTCAGGAATTTCGGTTTGAATACGTGGGCGAAATCCAGAAAATTTATCGGCCATATTTGCAGCCCCATCATAACCTTACACTCTGAAACAATAACTTGTTGTAACTGTCTACCACACATATCAATCAGTTCATTTTGTATGGTGGGTGATAGATACCTTGCATTTGGGGGACTGTTTTGCAAATGAGTAGCCAAAATTTGATAAGTTTCAGCCCTGTAGTTAATAAGAGCTATGAAATTGCTTTTCTCTTCGGTGTGACCGCGTACGGGAATATTTTGTTTTCCACATACCGGTAGATAAATGGTCTTAAGGATACTGTGAAGAATTGACCTGTTTCTTGTGATTTTATCCTGAAAAGCACTGCTTAACATTGACATTACATCGTCCTTTTGGCCCTTCGCAATAGACATAAAGTTTTCACTCATTTCAAGACCTGCTGTATCTAGGTTGACTCAAGTGGCGTTTTATTAGGGTACCCAAATTTGCCTAGTCATTTACAGAATTCTTACGTGACAAATGCATGCTCAGAACTATTGAACAAAACACAACATAAACAAAAAACTCCATTTTCTGACTCTGAATATCTCAGCCACTGATACTTTTCAAGCCAGGACCGATTAAAGCGCCTTTTGATCACACGAATATCTGTCAGAGGAAAAACAAACGACGATGGAATATCCCATTTATTTTTCAGCAAAAACAACTTTTGTTGGTCGTCAACGTTTGACTTGTCAAAGGCCAGATCTAAATTATTTGGATGAATTGATTTAGATCTAGAAGTACTGGCTGCGTCATCATTTGTCTCTGCTTTAGAGCCGCTGAATGTACCACTAGTAGGCACTACCTTTGCTTTCTTGTGGCAAACATGTACCAGAACCATGTGAAAGCTCCACACTTGGGTCTTCTATTGACTCTTTTTGGCGTTCAGAGAAAAACTGTGACAATTTTCTTTGTCCGAGACCCCTACTCTGTTCCCCCGATGAACTACTTCTCTTCATATTATAAATCGTAGTTTACTAATTAATCAAGTTCTATGAACTTTCAGGAAAGTGATGTGCATAAAGACTGTATGATCTTCAAGTAGCACGTGCGTTACTGAGATTTGAATTAATTTAGATGTAAATATAAAGTTCAAGATTAGTATTAAAAAAATGCAAATAAACGCTGGACTAATATGCAATCATTATAAATTAAGTAATTGTCGGAATAGACCAGATATACTTCCGGGGCAAATTAGCGGGGTGGATATAAACTAAAACACAACCAAATGAGGGAATTCAGTCTGGATTTGGACAAAATAACCCCCCAAATTTTTTTTTTGTAAGAAAGTATTTGTAAGCACTTGCTTACACTGCTTTAATGCAGCTACGCCACTGAATACCCTACACTCCGACTAACATTTGACAGAACCCGATTAGATGTCGTTTCTAAATGAACAGTCAATGGAAATGACAGTAGTACAATTTTGGCAGTGCCGTTCGAGTTTATTGATAAATGCATGACAAACGTGAGACTCTCTGAGTGGCTTAATATTGCAATATAAATTAATTGTAGAGTCATATATCATTTTATACGTGTTTTGATTGGCTTAAACAGTTGAGGTTATTTGTCAATGTACGGAATCTAAAAATAAACGTCGTTCTCAAGGTCTCGCGTGCCGTTGTCATCGGGTGCTTTTCTTTAAATGAGGCACCTTTGGGTTTATTTAAATTTATTTCTGATTATTTGCCTTATTTGAAAAAAAATATATATTTTTCAATATCATAGCAAAAAAAGTTTGAATTAATTAATAAGGATTGATCGACATTATTTGTTCGGTTCATTCGAAATAACCTCAATCAGGTTGTACAAACACTTGCGTATCCTCCGACGCAGGTTACACGGTGTGTACAACCTCATTGAGGTTATTTCTTCATGAATCGAACAAAAAATGCGATCAATCCTGAAATGCATTCGAATGCAAAAGTTTATCTGGATATAACTTCTAATCGGGTTCTATCAGATATTAAGGGGAGATTAGCGCATTATAGCAGCTGATATTCATCAGATTGTTTTTTTTGTGGTATATTGCGGGTAGATGTATATTTTATAACACATTTAGTATCCAATCATTATATATGTACCAACCAAGTCGATGGTGTAATGGTTAGTACCAGTGTGATATATCGTAGGTTGTCGTTACGGTTGGGGCAAACCAAAGACTATCAAATTATCATATGTTATTTCTCTGCTAAGCACGTAACATTAAGGAGACAGAAAAGACCGACTGGTTTGGAGTCACAATAATGTGTACGAGTGGGGAGACATTTCTACCCCCAGACTGTTGTTTCAGTGAGCTAGCACAATAACAATCCAAACATGGGTGTTGGTCTAGTAGAAAGCGAACAACATTATCATCTCATTGAACCCAACATGTTCTCACCATGAAATAGCTGAAAAGATGGTCATTTGGCTTTAAATATCAATCACTTACAGACTTATACATGTAATATATAATAATACTAATAATAACCACATAGTCGGGTTAAACTAAAGATTATTAAAGTAGTATTTGCTGCTTCTTCTTTAAGCACAAAGCAATAAGGAGTAAGACCAAATAATGGTTAGCCCGACCCCAATATAATGTGTCTAAGTGGATAATGTAGACTGTTGTTTCAGTTAATAAGTGTAATAACCAAATTACCGAACTCCGAACAATCTTCCAAAGGGAAAGTCAAAACTCATAAGTATAAAAACAGACAAAATCAGTCAACAACCGGAAAACTGTCAAAACCGTAATGACCCTGACTTGGTACAGGCATTTCTAATTTGCTAAACCTCCCGCTTCCATTACGACTCAAAGGTTCCGGTTGTCACTATAACTGTATTTATAACAATACTGGAACAAAATAGGGAAAATAGTCGTCAAAGCAGTACCAAGTTCAGTGAAGTAAATGTCAAAAACAATTTTACGTCACACATTGATGAAAAAATATTCTTGACATTTTTGTTGACCTCCTTATCTTTATATATTTTCGCTATATGAATTGCATCGTTTATTATGGTCTCTGCAGAGACGGAATATATTTCGACAAGATCTTGATATCGGAATATAGACTTTTTAAGAGATCGAATAAGGCGAATCTTTTGATAGCCCTGGTCCAGTAGCCTGTTTCTCAGATGAAGATGACGTTTCAGGAAATCAGAAGAACTAGCACTATAAAAATACATCTTTGAGTTTTGGGAATAACCTTCACAGGCCACATGAAGTACACTCAAGTCACACATTCAGTCGGTTATTTTCATTATAAAAATATAAATATTTAAGTGGAAATTTTATGAATGGAAAATGTTCATGACAAGTTCTATTACATGATTACTTCCTTTACTCTTGTAGTTCACTATAAAACACTTCTAAGTCCACAGTATCAATATGAAGAGCATTGAAAACATACGATTGTATCTGTCAGATGACATCACAATTTTCACTTTACTTATTTTTTAAATTGTTATTTCGAGTCAAAAATACATATATTACCGAAGCAGTAAAACAATCATTATTAGTATCCACGCAGCGGACAGAAGAATACCAGCAAAATTCACTTTGCTCGTATATTTGGGTATTGACTTGTTGTACAATGCCTTTCTCCTTTCTCACAGTTTTCCGGTTGTTGACTGATTTTGTCTGTGTCTGTTTATATACTTATGAGTTTTGACTTTCCCTTTGTAAGATTGTTCGGAGTTTGGTAATTTTGTTAATACCCTTATTTCCTAATATATAAAATGCCACTATATGAGTATTAAGTCTTTTATTGATAGTTGAGATTCACTCATTAAGATCTCATATCTATATTATTGATTGCCTTAATTAAGATTGATAGTAAACGTGCTAACTCCGTAACCCCAATGATAATGATGTTCCTTCAGATCATTTCTCTTTCCTCCTAGTTGCGGGGTATTTATATCCCATGTTGTTTATTATTCTCTGGTTCATTAACCGAGAATATGACTTCCACGACGGGTACTATATGTTGGAAAGATAATGCCAACACGGATGCATGTCATGACTCCTGTTATACTTGAACCTAACGAACAAATGTATCCACTTTATTAAATTTATTTCTCATATTTTCACTTCTAAAGAATTTCTATATATAATATTTTGAGATGAAGTGAAAAGGGTGAAGATATAGTAGTATACCTCTTTTGAAAGTGATTCTGTCGATTATGTCTGATATTTCAAAAACCATCAGTTTCTATGGAAAAACAGTCTACAAATTGTTACAAAAATGAAATTTCAACGAATTTCACAGACTTCTCAACTACATGTAGACTACCATGCACATTTGTATAAACGTATTTGATTTCTATAGGTACATACACATACTAGCTAATCGATGAATACACGTTAGAGAAAACCGAAGGGGCAATCAAAAATTTGCAATCCAGAGACACTGGTAACATTGGGTATACAAGACACAGAACGAAGACAAACAAAGCACAAAAACACAACTCAACACAGAAAACTTAAAAGATGAGTAACATGGACCCCACCAAATACATGGAACGAACCCATGTGATTGCTAATGATACGCAGTTCATGCCTCTTATAAGACACCCGCCATGTTATTCATGCCGTGTTTGACACCACTCTGCGCAAACAAGCAAAATATCAAATGATACTCCAATGATAATTAAAATTAGAGTTAGTGATTGTTGTTCAATGTATTAGCTATATATCACGATGAGAAGTTAATTTTCAATGAGATGACAATGAGGTCCACCTTGTACTAGACCAATATGCTTAGATGGATTGTTATAGTGCTAGCTCACCGAAACAACAGTCGCAGGGATACACACGTCGCCCCACTCGTACATATTATCATGATGCCGGGCCAACCAGTAGTAGCTCCTTCTCCTTAGAAGTCATGGACAGGCTTGATAACAATATTAACCACTTTCATTCGTAATGGAAATGAGTTGGAGAGGGGAGATATTTGATGAAATATTTAAACACCACCATATAGAAACATCACATTTACTGAAGATTTCATTTCAAGTAGAAGCAATTACAATTAACAAATACCACAACTTAAAACCGCCATGTAATAGGTTGTTAAAGTACAAATCTGAAGTAACATTAAGGTACCAGATATAATCAACATTCATTTGGAAACAATAATTTTAGGTTAATGGTATGCACTGATTTAATAGCTATAAGGACAATAGCAAGTTTTTTTTACACCGAAAAACACACTATTTCTGTACACGACGAAAATGTTAGTACATGTAGTTAGTGTGGATAGGGACATTAAGTGTGATATTGTACGTACAACCAATAAATAAGTGCTTTAATAAACTGTAATTAGATGCAGAATCATGCAATATAAGTAGTTGTCAGACACAATCCTTGAATAATCTATTTATATAATTACTTCTTTAATAATACAGTTGTATTTTATCCAATAACAATGTAATTGACAACTTGTTCAGCGTCCAGTGAAAAACTATTTACACAAGATAACAACAGGGGGTCAACACTCAGGAAATGAGAATGAATTATGTATTGTGGTAATAACAACTAAATTATTACCAAAAATACATAATTTACTGTATATATGAATCGATGTAATGGATTAATAATACACAATTCACCAAAGACAGTTATATGGAACCATTCGTTACCATATATGGTAAAGGAATTCAGACAATTTTGACATTGTCACAAAAAACTATCAACAAATAAATAACAAAATAATAAATAAATAAATACAAATAAATAAATAAAAAAAGAAAGAAAAAAGATAAATAAATAGGTAAGTAAGTAAATAAATAAATAGATAAAAAGATATTGAAAAAAAGAAGAAGAAACTATATGTGGTAATTTTATGAAGAGAAAATTATAAAGTTAAATGTCATTCCAACATTACATCGTTTATATCTTAATCACACAATTCCTTGATGTGGCGTTCGTGTATCTATTTAGTTTCCGATGTTGTGTTGTGTTTTATTTATTTTGTTTGTCTTCGTCTTGTATGTCCAGTGTTTCCATTGTCTCTGGATTGTCCATTCTTGATTGCCCCTTCGATTTTCCCTACGTTAGCAATCCGACGAACATTAAAAAGAAAAATATTACAACAAAAATACATATATTAGTCTCCTAAAGGATACACCTTACCTTAATACGATTTTGAACAATGGCTTTGAACGATTTGGATTGCATTAACGCAGATATTTGCAAAAGCGATAACTTGGAGTTCATGATTTTATGAATAGTTTAGATTCGCTTCGTAATAAGATCTAATATTTAAACATTGATAATTAAGATTATCATTTATAATGAATCTGATCATAATTAAAATAAAAACGTATCCCAATATCAATGTTATTGCTTAGGTCAACACTCCTTCCTAGTATCCTGAAAATGGACGGGACATTTGTTTGTCAAATGAGACATTATCAGTGATGGCGGATAACGACACAGTTACTATTTATGGGACGGACAGGTGAAAATAACACTGTTTTACCCTCGGTAGTTTTGTATCACTGGAGCAAAAAAACTCACATAAGAAGATACCAATGGGGTAATCAGAATCCGTATATCGACGAAGTGTCACTAGGATCGTTGGGTATATTTGTTCTGTATGAAATTTTTTTGGGTATAAGAAAACCTTTAATTTTCCTGGAAACTTTGGAATGATATAGGAAACAACAGTGCATTTGGTAAAAATAATCAGCTACTTTCACTGACATTATTATATGCTATGATAAATTATGATCAGTAATTGATCACGGAACGTCAAAATATTCTTAAGTTAATAAACATGGAACTCGTTATGTATTACCATTGTGATAAATGTGCTTTGTTTTTGTAGGGGGTTCATGTTTTATTTATGTAATTTGTATATTCCACATATACGTGTATCCAGCAAGATTCGCATACCACACGATGTTCGTGTCGTGTAATAGTAACACGATGGGTGCCACTAGTTGAACAGAAACTGAATACCATTCCGATGCAGCTTAGTTCACCCTGGTTGTTTGTGGTGTTCATGTTGCTCAATCTTTAGTTTTCTGTGTTGTTTTTGTTTTGTGTTGTTGTCCTTTTTCTGTTGGCCATTGTATTTCCCGTACTTCTATTAACGGCTTTAATATCTTCAAACCTTTCTTGGAAATGAACTTTAATCACCTGATCCCACATTAGTGGTCGTTGTTGTGGAGTCTTTTATGTTACCCTTGTACACGATAAACAATTTATGTAAGATACAGCGATATCTAGAAAGTAAAATCAAGTCATCCCTCCTAATTGATTTAATATTTAAATTGCTTTTTTACATAATAATTTGTAGTATTGTAATGTCGTTCTCAACTTAATTATATGACAGGTATTATGACGGGAGTCGAATGATTAGATTTAAAGCCATATATATTTTAATTTGTTATTGTTTGTGCCGAATTCTAAATTATCAATTGCAAAATGTTTTATCTTTTAGTGAATAAATATAACCTTATTGAGGGGTGTCCACAGGATGCACTGGACGAACCAAATACACAAATCGCCCACCATAAAAATGTTGTTTGTCCATTTTTTATCTAATCACTCACAGCTGCATGGTAGTTACCTTATTTGCTATCTGGGTTTTGTTTGATGTATTGTATTAATAGTCCATGCCATAATGTTTATATCTACCAGTCTGATTCCATGAATTTTCGAAAGCATACTCTGTCAATCCACCTTGCATTTATCTTTATTAAAACTCACTGTTATAATTTTCATGAAAAAAAACCATAATGTTTTTATAATGATGTAGATTGATTATCTATTGTCAACGGTGAATCATCAGCATATTGGCTTAGAAGGAATTAATAAATAACTCTGTGTATTTGTGCTCCATAATTTCAAAAATACATTAAACAGAGTATGCTATAAAGGATGTCTTTGAAACACACCTCTTTCCAGTTAGAAGTAATTACATAAATGTCCCTTATTTATGATACAATCATTTATATCACAATAAAATGTTTCACAAGGAAACTACTGAACCAATGATCCCAATTGGATAAGTTGAAGTCATCACTTTGAATTTTACGGACATCACCATGACCGTCGTATGATAGTTGTGTTTATATCTGTATAAAGGCCGTCGTTGTCCGTGATCGTATGATAGTTGTGTTTGCATCTGTATAGAGACCATCGGGACGAAGGTCGTATGGTAATTGTGTTTACATCTGCTTAGGGAAGTTGCTGACAGTGATCGACTGATAGTTGTTTTTGCATCTACATAGAGGCCGTCACGGCGGTGGTCGTATGATAGTTGTGCTTACATCTGTATAGTGGCCGTCGTAACGTTGGTCGTATTATTGGTGTATTTAGTTCTCCACATAGGCGTCATTGACAGTGATCGTTTGATGGTTGTGTCTACATCTGTATATATGCCGTCGTTTGGCGTGATCGTAAATTAGTTGTTTTTACATCTGTATAGAGGCCGTCGTGACGATGGTCGTATGGTAGTTGTGTTCAAATCAAAATAGAGTCAGTTGTCAACAGTGATCGACTGATAGTTGTAGTTACATTTAAATAGAAGCTGTTGTGACGGTAGTAGCTATATAGTATGGTAATTGTTTTTATTTCTCTATAGAGGCCGTCGTGACGATGGTCGTATTGTATTTGTGTTTAAATCAACTTAGAGGGAGTTGTCAACAGTGATCGTATGATAGTTGTGGTAACATCTGAATATAGGCCGTCATGTTAGAGGTCATGTGTTAGTTATGCTTACATCTGTATAGAGGACGTCAGGCCTGTGTTCGTATTGTAGTTGTGCTTAAATATGCATGGAGGGAGTTGCTACGAGTGATCATATGATAGCTGTGTTTCCATCAGAATAGAGGCGAGACGACGGTCGTATGATAGTTGTGTTTACAGCTGTATAGAGGCCGTCGTTCACCGTGATCGTTTGATAGTTGTGTTTGCATCTGTATAAAGGCCGTTATGACGACGGCCGTATGGTAGTTGTGTTTAAATTTGCTTCGAGGGAGTTGTTGACAGTGATCGTATAATAATTGTAGTTACATCTGGATAAAGGGCGTCACGTAGGGAGCGTCGTTACCGTGATTGTATGTTGGTTTTCCTTATATCTGCGCAGAAGCCGTCGTGACGGTGGTCGTATGGTGGTTGTGTTACATTTGTATAGAAACCGTCATGACCACTGCCGTATGGTAGTTGTGCTTACATCTGAATAGAGGCCGTCGCAACGGTGGGCGTATGATAGTTGTGCTTACCTCTGCATAGAGGCCGTCGTGACGGCGGGCGTTTGATAGTTGTGTTTATATCTGCATAGAGACGTCGTCACGGTGGGCGTTTGGTAGTTGTGATTACATCTGCATAGATGCCGTCGTGACGGTGGGCGTATTATAGTTGTGTTTCCATCTGTATAGAGTCCGTCGTGACCGTTGGGGTATGTTAGTTGTGTTGACATCTGCATGGACGACGTCGTGACGGCGGGCATTTCATGTATTTCTTTGCATATGCATTGAGGCCGTGGTGACGCTGGGCGTTTGATAGTTGGGTTGACATTTGTATGGAGGCCGTCGAGACCGCTCGCGTATGATAGTTGTGTTTGCATCTGTATATATGCCATCGTGATCGTGGTTGCTTGGTAGTTATTTGCGCATGTGGCTATGTAATTAGTTGTTATTTTGCTTATGAACAATGTCGATGTATAATAGATGCAAATGAAGTGAATAACAATATCAATGACTTGTGTCACAGATCGGTAGTTTCAAGGGGTAAAGCTGACCACCACTGTACAATCAAAATATTGTTAAGTACTCATTCATCATCCATATATATAAAACCTCGTCCAGATCTTTCATGCCAGATATTGAGCTATACAACTGACTGTGACAATACTTTCCTGCGACACCAATTTCTCCTGATGTGCTAATAACAATAGTAAATATAAAACATTTCAGGATACGATCACTCTTACAATTAAACTCTAGGCACAACCAAAATAAAACTATTTGAAAAATAGTATTTTATCAGAACTCCCCTTGATCATCAGATATTTTACTTAGCTATGATTTTCCATCCTATGAGAATTTCTCCACGCTTAGTTTAATGGAGTTCGTTTCGTTCAGTCTTATTTTTATTTGTTCATAGTGTTTTGCAAATCTTTGTTTGCGGTTTTGCCCTTTTCATTTTTATCATTGTATTGTCTGTCCTTCCTCGATTAACCTCTTGGTATCGTAAGACTTTTCTTCAAGTACATACTTTTTGATAGGTCTAGATTAACTATGTAAAGGTTAAAGAATGTTGTTCATCTAAAATTTCAGTAAGAGAATAAAGTTACACATATTGTACATGTAGTATCAAAGAAAACAACCGAAAGAATTAAAATGAAAACCAAACAGACATTACATCTGAAAGTCTGGCAGCAAAGGGGCTCTGATATTAGATATCGACGATTTTATCGCAGAACGCAAAATGCAAAAAGTAGGAGGACAAACTGACTGATTTCATCCCCTCTTTTGAATAGACTGGGTGTCCTTCCTGTTATTGTCCTGTTGCTTGTAAAACATGTTTGCTTCTGTACTGTTGTTGTTTGGTTCCGAATCGTCTATTGAATTTAATGTCTGTCTTATGTATTGTTTTATAATCAGTGAATTGTGACGAGATTTAAGACAGAGAAACCGCCTCATTATTTATCAAATTTATTTCCAATGAAGATTTAGATAACCTGATGTTGCTATAAAGTAAATACAACTTGCTTAATTTATTTATTTATTTATAAATGAATAATTTATATTGTGCATACAACACACAGCATTTCTGTGTGATTTTTGTATGGAGGACATCTCAAACTGCCACACGTTGTCCTCACTGCATAAAACAGAGCACCATCTTTATTTGATGCGTCATTATCGATTGGTTCAGCATCTTTGTCCACACAGACATAATCTTTGTTATTGTTATGACCTATGTACGAAGTCATTAGAAACCCCGTATATTCTGCTTTCCATCCACTATAGCATGTCTGTTTACCTGAAATAAAACAAAATGATAATTAAAACAGAAATGAAACAATAAATATATTTACTTTTCTACTTCTGATAATGTTAGTCATTCAAATTGTACCTTCAAAATAACTACAAAATGGAACAATAGTTCAAATTGTCAACCATATAATAATCGTTATTTGTTCAATATCAAACTGTCAATATCATCATGTAAATAATATAACTATTTCTTGTTGTTGATTTGTTCGGAATATCAGGGAAATATTTCACACATTTTTGCTTGTTATGGAAAGTAAAAGTTTTGAAATTGAAAAAAAAACAATTAAAATATGAAACGTTTACCTGGTATCATGAGAACAGAAGACTTTCCTCGACGTCTACATACAGCACATGGAACATCTTTGTCATGTAAATTATCCAATCCAGACGGCTTCCTAGATCTACCAACCTGATACTCTGCTCCATATAACACATCGTTAGCAAATGAATATGGTTTGCCATTATCAGGATCATTTGGTAAACAGAGGTAGTTACTACCACCTCCTTTGTTAACGTGACCGTTACCTCCAGCTTGACCTTCAATAATTAATATTACCATCATTAACACAATTATATAGATAATAATGTACATTACCAACTACATTTCTGATACTTTCTATTATTTTCATTTTAATTATTGGTCTCTCTAGGATCTAATTAGCACAAAGTTCTAATTGTGTACATTAAGATTATTAGAGCAGTATACTTTTCTAAGCTCCACATACAGTCAACAAATGAGGTATTTACTCAGCATAATTACAAACACCAAGCACACATAGTGTAAAGTCTACATCGAGTAAAGATAACATGGTTTTAAAAAAATATTTAACTATTATATAATTATAGTGCCAGATAAAAGAGTAGACTACTACTTGACCCGACAGATTCGTGGCACGTAAATTGTCTTGGATACAAATATATATATATATATATATATATACGTCTGAAAATTAAACCAAACAGTGTTAGAATTAGATTTTAGAACTGTCAAATTTTTGTTCTTCCCTCGACGGGATTTGAACCCACACCATTGATACACTGCAGCACCATTTGCTTAGCCTTATGTCCAGCGCCCTAGACCACTCGACCACATCCACTCCCTTAAAAAGGAGCTTCAATAATCCTAGTGTTACCTTTTCTCGTAAGGTAAATCTAGGGATAGACGTAAGACATGTGTATAAGCGTGTGTAGATGGTACATATATACTTAATATTATAATTTGACAGCAATTATATATATTCTTAGCCTTAGTCATAATACATTCTTTCCTATTATTTTTATAATACCTGAATACACAAGATGTCCGCCCCCTGGACAGTCTTTCCTTCCCCATCGGACGTAGACAGCTCCAGCATCTGCGTGAAAAATAAATAGAAAACGTAAAAGATGTATCGACAATACAATAAAACTTGTAAACTAAATATTAATATGCTACAACTTCTGAAAATATTTATCTAAGCAATACAAAACAATTGATCACATAGTCTTCCACATTGACACTTTTGTCATTGTCTGAATAAAATACAATTGCTACATACAACTGTGTACATCATACTGTTACTGTAAGCGTGAAAAATAAATCAGTCAGAAAGCATACGTACTTCATACTGGTATAATGTACTCTTATGGTGTCTGAATGACTACAAACGTTTAACTCTTTTAGTAGATACTATAGACACATTTAAACATTATTCTGGGAATGTCAAGGGACATGTTTTTTCCACTATCGAATACCCTGAAGCATCATGACCAATTCTCGTAGCACAAACTCCTTTTCCTTTGTATAGTATTTGCATAATGATGTTATGTTTTTCAAACAATTGAAAACTTTGAAGAATTATTTCAGTGCCTTAAGTGTTAATCTACTTAAAAAGTATTACTTAGTTTACTATCAGAACACTCTGTCTTCCTTGATGTATGTAGGTAGTGTTTCATCATATCAATAATAGATTGATCTGAATCCGACAACTGGAAGTCTTTACATTCATGGCAGTAAACAGCAATAACAAACGTCAGAACTATGATAACAGTTGGAACCATATTGAAGACTACAATGAGAAAATAGTGTTATATGACTAATCATCGGGATTGTGAAAAAAATAACACGACGGGGGCCAGTAGTGGAACAGGAACATCTTTCCTGCTATCTCTTGCTCAAGACCTGAGTTATCCCCTAGTCTTGTGAGGAGTTCACATTGATCTATCTGTATATATGTGTTGTTGTATGTTTATTAATTTGTCAATCATTATGTTTACTTTTGTCCTTTTGTCAACTGTGTTCAATGTACTACTTTTGATTACCCCCTTTGATATCTTCAAAACATTTCTAAGCTATAAGTAAACGTTGCCAGGATGACAATATTTGGTATGGAAAGATATGGAATAGTACATACATGGTCTAAGCTAAATTTTTACTTTGGGTGAACTCGATTAATTTTGTTTACTATTATTACTGTTATTGAACAATAGAATATGCTTATATTAGTACATACCTGTAACTACGAAGTATGGTTGCTATGAGCAACGATGACAATATGGTGTGGCAAGTACAACATACATATCACTTCTAATCGATATTTCTAAAGGTTAATTTAAAGCTTGCGTGTTTCTTTGTTTCATTATTCCGTGAGTGTATCTTTGTTTTATTATTCCGTACGTGTATCGTCTGACAAAGGTTAAATAAAATACTAAATAGAGGAAGCTGTGAAAACAATCATAATCCGATAAACAAATCAATATCAGTGAAACATAAAGTCAATAAGAAATAAAATAACAAACATCGGACAATTCGAACTCACCAAAATAAACTCGAGCGAAACGAGAAGCCGGGAAAGAATCAGTATCGTCCACAGAAAGGCTTTCAATGTTTATTTGAAATGTTTATTGTATGTTTTAATGTGTAATATAAACAGTTAGTTGTTAATTCCAGAAATATAATACTAACAAACACATACTAAGCTTTTTTAATTGTTAAAGATTCCCAGTTTTATATGACGTATTAAAGATAAAAAATTACGTATTTGATTAAGATAAAGATCTCATTATCGAGATGTCTTTCTAGTTTATTAATTATATAGTTACCGTTAATTAGACACTAGCTGTAATAAATGTAATGACTGATTATGAATTTTATTGTAACACGAGAAACTACTTCAAGCAAACAAGTGTACGGTTGTAACGCTAGCATTTTACCCCACCCTCAACCTAAGCCCAATCACCATTTATATATTACCACTGAATAAAACCATGTTCATTCATATATTCGAAGTACGAAACTATACCTTTCATATAACATTCAGGCAATGGTGACATATTGTTATATAGGACGAACATCAACAATGAGCACATAAATAAACTGGAAAAGTGTACCCATTCCAATGGAAAATCTATATATAGCTTTATACAGGAAGGAGCATACACCCAACGCGAACAGTTACGTTATGGAAAATGTTCCAGTTGGCCTTCTTTAAATTTAATCTGGTAAAGCATAATGTATTAACTCTCAAAGCAAATACAATAATATCATACGTAAAATTAGCATTACAGAAAATGACCCTCTCAGAGGGAAACACATATAAAGGCATATAAAGTATACAAAGATGTATGTGCAAGTAACAACAATTACCAAAAAAGGGGTGTGTGTGGGGGGGGGGGGGGGGGTGGGGGTGGCGTTAATAATCCCCTGTTAATTTATCAAGTGAGGTTTGTCAGCAATTTTGTGTATCAATGTTGTGCATACAAATGCACCATATGGTATTACAGTCGATCGTAGTTTACTAGTACACATACTCAATAGTGTGCCCACTAGAATTATCCCTCTTTAAATAAATTTTAATATAGTTTATATATACATTGTAACTTGAACATGTGGAACTTCTTTCCCAAAATGTATTTATATATTCAAATAAATGATATTTTCTCTCATTGTTCAAGCAGATAATGCTTTAATTCTTTTCTCAAATAGAGGCCGTAATTCTACAAATATTACATGACAAGATGTATCTATACTTTCATGGTCGCATGGTAGTTGAATTTACAAACTAGTACAAACTACAAAAAAGTTTGGTGCCGGACAACATACAAAAGATAGAAATAAACTGATGTGACCATGCCATCGAAGGTCAAGGTTACAGTACTGTCATTCTTCTTCTTGACACTGCCATTTTTGGTATATTTATATGCAAAATATGAATTCTACAATTATGTTTTAAAATAAAAGGGTTATTTGCACAGATATTAATGAATGTTGTCCCTTGCAGAATAGTATTTACTAGTAATTGAATGAGCATGATCTTGACTTGATAAGAGTTCAAGGGTTCTACAATGTCTTTCAAAAAGTCACTTTTCTAAAGACATTAATAAAATATTGTTTATTAAGACATGTTTGTGATGTTTTAATTTCATGAGGTAAATGCAACCAGACGAAGATAACATTAATAAAAAAAAATAATTTGGGTATATGTGCAAAATATTATTTAATTATTTTTAGCACAAATAACATGTACACAGTCTTCATGTTTTGTTTCTTGTTTTACAATCACCCGTACAAAAGATTATTGATATAAAATCCAATTTGAATTTTAAAATGAAATCCCATAATACTATGAGGTAGTAACACTTTGTCAAGTTTGCTTCATAACTGAGGTTTAGAAAAGTTTTAAGTATACAATACTCGTCTCAGTAGCATATCCCTACACAAAATATATATATATGTACCATTCATCTAGTTAGACACAACACAAAGATAATTTTAAACCTATAAAACTGCCAAAGAAGGGATGATAAATCTATACATGATATTGTATTATTAAAAAGTGTTGGGTGATATTGTAAATCAGACAGATTTTATTAGCGCAAAGATATTATTAAATCAAATGAAAGAGAAAAAATCTTAATTATCAACAAAGATTACAATAATGGTATTCAAAGTTATGTGTTTTTTTGTGAATAGTACATAATCATCTGTTTTTAATAAGCCAACACAATAACATAATGATATACTCGTGCTTACTATAAACTGTACATAATCATAAGGTAGGCGTGTCTAAAGTAAAGATAAACAAACAATATGACGGACAAACAAAATTGATGCAGCATTTGAACACACACCAATTAATTCCTTTGATTACCAATATTCTGAACAGATTACGCATATTCGATTGTATTTAAAACTAGTATTAATGTATGTACATTTCTGATGAAATATGATTATTAGTTGTGCCTTACTTTGATATTAACACAGGGTGTTAATATACAATGGCATTTTACATGTAAATATTGCACAAAACACTTGGATAGCAGCTTAACAGACCAATAATCGTATATATAATGGATATAAATGTAAAGATAAATCATTTCTACCTAACGTTTTCTTCTATATATATTTGTAAACCTCATATTTTGATAATTCTGATTTTTTTCATCTGCGGACCGTAAATATCATATTTTCAGAAGCTTTCGAGATGATCCGGCCTTAAAACAATCCAGCCTTACAAAAATCCGGCCTTAAACAAATGCGGCCTTAATTGATACGACCTTGGTTAATGCGGCCTCAGTTAAGAATGATGTGTATCTATGGATATATACGATACATACGATAAAACGACACATTGTGATGATTTGAGTAAATAATTAATTAATTAATTTGTCTATCAGGTGCCATATAGCATGGTTTTTTTTGTACCGGGCAGGTAGGCGTTGTTTACTTATTTATCTGTTAAGAGGTGCAATTATACGACTATTAAACAAATGATAATTAATTGCAAGAGAACATCTAAGGAATTTCGCTTGTTGACAGCTTGGTATATCAACCTGAATTATTTTTCTAATCATCAACTTCAATGGAAGTGATTTCCGTCATTATTACCAAAAATTATTAAAATAATAACGATTCATTATGTCTTTTCATATTCATCTTTGTGAACACTTTAGAATCAACATCCTTCAATGGATTTTGACCAAACTTGTTACATACTTAGTCCTTACGAGAGTCTGGAACCCTGTTGATTTTCAAGGTCATAGGTCAAAGGTCAATGTCACCGGGTCAAATGTTTACTGCGTAACATCCTTGTGAACACTCTAGAATCAACATCCTTCAATGGATTTTGACCAAAAGTTACGAGTAAATCTTGTGAAAACACTACAAGTTCCAATATGCCATGAATAGTTATGCTAATAATCTGAATACATTATTTTATTCATCATAACCATGAATATTTAAATAATATTTTAAATTTAAATACAACTTTAATTTTTTAATTATTCTTTTCCCTAAAATCATAGTCACAAAAATATATTAGCGTAGTTGTTTATAATAGCGTATACTAAATATATTTCACGGCCGGAACATCCATTTGATATAAGGCCGGATCTGCGTAAGGCTGCAAAAACTAAGGCCGCATCTGTCATAAGGCCGCATCAACTTGTAAGGCTTCAGAAAACATCCAATATGGCGGTAATCGGATCATTAACTAGGCCTGGTCTGCTGACGTTCGTCGCCATGTTGATTTCTGAAAACCTGTATTAGGGGAAATAACTCTTGTGGAAACCATGTAATAATCTGTGATAATCGAAAATATGCGCATACACGGCTACCGGTCGCTATGTATTGAATATACACCGCTTCCACGTGACGTCGTTAAACCAATTGCATTCCTAGAAATGTGTAGGAGGCATACTACATATGCAGATTGCTGCTGTAATGTTGCTACATACAAATGAACGGTTCACAATAGGATTCTTTGGATTCCAATAATGTGAATTATCCTAGATAAACAGGTATTCTCTCGTTGTTCAAACAGATAATCGCTTAATTTCTGTCTGAAATAAAAGTTCAAATTATCAGTTTTTTTCAGTTTCACTGATACCGAAGGATTTGTATCACTGTTCCGTCCTATGATTGACTGGAAACAACAGGACTAGCAGATTTCTACTCGCAGCTAAAAGTGTTTTCAATATCGTAACACATGAATTATGAACCTATAGAGGACGAAATCATAACGAACAATTCTTCAAATATTAAATGACAAGATAATTCTATAAATATTTGAAATCTACTAAAACAAATAGATCTTCGCATACTGCATTGGATAAACGAGATGTTGCCATGGACTAACAGAATTGTAAATCTAATCTTTTGTATTTCAATATTTTCATAGTAAATATTACGTAGAATGCATTCTATAAAATGTTTATGGTAAAAAATAATATACACAACAGAAACAGGATACGTGTAGTACTAATAGATAAATAGTATAAGAAGCACTAGATAACAAGAGTTGTCTCTTTATTTCTATGCCATCACATGCAGACCTTATGTTATGATATTATGTGGTTTCATACCAAAACTGCAGTAAGCCACGGTAGATCATATTTTCTATAGCAATTATATAAGCAATGGTGAATACATAATGTTACTATACCCCATTAATACGCGTTTCCTATTGGCTCTTTTGGATCACGTGACCTGTGATTATTCTTGACATCATGACCTGTGATGGAATCATTATTGATCATAAGATAGATATGACTTTGCCTCATTGACTCATCCCGAAACAAAATGGCCGCTTTCATCGCTTGAATTGCAAAATGTACGATTTGTCATGTTCAGATCGCGATCATGGGTTCAGTCCAAATTCTATCAAAATTAATTTTAATGTTGGAATTGATGGTTCTCCAATTGACTTTCAGCATAAGGAGAAAAGGATAATGATACGATAACGAGGACCCTTGATCGCGGGTCCACATTACCTACTGTTTTTTTTTTTCATCATAATATAGTTTATTCAAAATCTCCTGTTTACAATAACCTTAATGGCCCAGGAGTGAACATTAAGGGTACCTGTTTTACATAAATCTCACTTGTCCAGGGGTAGCAAGTGAAAATAAAAATAAAAAGTCCACTTAAACATATTTCATATTCATTTGTTTTTACATTTCATTATAATATACACAATTAGACGATACAATTATTACCATGCATTAGCTTTATGTTCATAAATAATAAATACTCATATGTTATTCCGAAAAAGTTCTAATTTGTTTTTATCATTTTCATTAATATGCGAAGTTTGCAATGTGCATTGTAAATGTTTTTTAAAATTATTTTTCCAAGTGTTGAAAATTGTTTGATCTCCAATTCGGGATTGGTTATATTTCACCTTATTACGTATTTTCCATATTTCCCACTTTGAGATAAATATTAAGGTATTAAAAATGACGTCTAAGTCCTCACCCCCATATAGCCCTAACATTATATTTAACTCCTTGATTTCTATATTAGTTGTTAATCCAGATCTGTTAAATATTGCTTCTATTTCTTTTATAATTTTGTTCACAGAAGGACATTTAAAAAAATAGATGCTGCATCGTTTCATCGTTGTCTCTTATTTGGCAGAGATGGCATCTTCCGTTTGACAAATTCATTTTTTTCAATCTATGTTCTGTATAATTTATATTATGGAGACATTTCCACTGGAATTCTTTGACCTTATTAGTAACTTTGATTTTCTTTAATTTTGTCCAAATTTGTGTCCAATCAATATTACCCCCATACTGTTCTTCCCACTTAATCTGACATTTTGGTTTTATATTTTGCTTAAAGATTCCCTGAATTACTTTTATTTTCAATTTATCAGGTGATATAGTTATATTTGACTCATTTAAAAAAAAAAAAATTGTAGCTTATCGTTGATATTTAAGGTAACTCTACGTTCTGGTACTATTGTAGTTTCACCTTTTAAGACTTTTATTATATTTTCGGGGATTGCTTTTTTTATCTTAGAAAACTCTGAAATACAGTTCCTCCTATCTATTAATAAATTGTATATATCATGACAACTTTTAAAATTTGTATTATTTGAATCCGAAATATCGTTTATTGTTCGTAAGTTACTTTGCAGAAACGAGGTATACCCTAATGGTTTGTTTTTAAAAGTTATTGAAGAGTTACAAAATATTCTGGTTTTTAGAATGGAATCAATATCATTATTACACAATTGAATAAGTTCCTGTAATTTTGACCATGATTGGATACATATTTTGTAAAAAATTGGTAACATATTTAAATTTAGAGTTGATACATTAGAGCACTTACATACACAATATTTTTCATTAAACTTGATGTCTAACTTACGGAGCCAATACTTACCAATTGCATTCCAACTTTCGAATGGTTCATGTAAAATTCGGTATAGAAGCTTAATTCTTTTGCTGTCAATAAACTCTTGTATGTTAATCATACCCATGCCTCCATTTTCTACTCCCAAGCAGCAAACTTTCCTATCTATCTGATTAATACCCCCTCCCCAGATAAAACCCCATACCAAAGTTGTTATTTCTTTTACGTATTTTTCTGGTATTCCCCGCATTTCAATTTCGTAACCACAAAGAGAGATCAAGAGATTTTTCACTATTAAAGTTTTTCCTGTATATGTCAAGTTTCTACTTTTCCAAACGTGGACACAATTTTTCATTTTATCTATTATTGATTTCCATATCTCATCATTTTGTATATTATAACCATGATGAATGCCAAGAGTTTTAACATTATCCTTTGTCCAAACTATTTTGTAAACTTGGGTCTGTTATTTTTAGTCGATCCAATATACATACCTTTTGTCTTTTCATAATTGACTTTTGAACCAGAGGCTTTTTCATATATAGTTAAAATATCAAAAGATTTTTTGACAGATTCATCATTTTTATTAAATAGCTGAGTGTCATCTGCAAACATGCAGAGCTTAGTCTCGATATATTCCCCATCTTTTCCCCCAGGTAATTTGATTCCTTGTATTTCACTATCCCCCCTTATAGCACAAGCTACAGGTTCGGCCTGTAGTATGTAAACAAGAGGCGCTATTGGACACCCTTGTCTACAGGACCTTGAAATATTGAAATATTTAGAAATAAAACCATTGGTCTTGATACAAGTTTGTGCATATTTGAATAACATTTGAACCCACTCCCTGAAGTTTTCACCAAAGTTAAATTTGCTTAATACATGAGCCACCCATTCCCATCGAAGGCCTTTTGTTGATCTAAAAATATTATGATACCGTCATCATCTTCACGATCAGTATATTCTATTACATCTTGTATTAGACGGTTAGCTTCACTGATATTACGACCTTTTACAAATCCCTTCTGGTCCGAATGTATTAATTTTGGTAAAACAACTTTTAATCTTTCTGCAATAATTTTTGCAATTATTTTGTAGTCACTGTTTAATAGAGTCAGTGGTCTCCAGTTTCGTATATCTTCCCGCTCCCCACTTTTATGTAATAGAGTAAGAATCCCCTTATATTGGGAAGGTGTTAGTTCTTTTTTTTCGAAAGTATCATTAACAAGCAGAAAGAATTCGTCTTTGATTTGTTCCCAGTGAGTTATATAAAACTCAGAAATTATTCCATCCTCTCCGGGTGATTTATTTGGTTTCAAAATTTTTAAAACATTTTTAATTTCTTCTATGCTTACATCCAATTCGAGAGTTTCTTTTTCATCCCCATTTAACTTACTTTCAATATGTTGCGTTAATTTATTAGCACTGTTTTCATCCCATCCCTCAGTTGTAAATAATCTGGAGTAAAATTGTATCTGTTCGTCAATTATTGAATCTATATCATATTTATACTTACCTTCTGTGTTTTTAATTCGATTCCACATTTTATTTTCTCTCTGTTTTTTTTCAAGTTCAAAGAAATATCGAGTTGACCTTTCCCCTTCTTCCACCCATTTTATTCTTGAACGAATTTTTGCGGCTTCCGCTTTTTGTGTATACTATTTCTTAATTAAATTTTCTAATTCTAGTATCTTACCTTTGATGATATCGCCGTCATCTGTACTAGATTTAAGATCTTCTAACTGTTTCTCAAATTTTTCTATGTCTTTTTTATTTTGACCTTTTTTTAATTGCTTACTTATTTGCATTGTCAAATATTAAATTTCAGTCTTTGTAACATCCCACCATTCTTGAATATTTCGGAATCTTTCTATCTCGTTCTTCCATATACCCCACCAAGTATTAAATGCTTTTGTAAATAGTTCACTAGTTATAGTGTTAAAATTCATTGCCCAAATTCCCGGGCCCCTCTCAATGTCATCTAATTTTAATTTAGTGGATACTAAGTCGTGATCGTTGAATGGAAAGTGTTTTATATTGGTATCAAACACTTTACTACATAAACCATTTGAACATAAAATAAAATCAATACGTGATTTTGAATTCCCTCTTTGAAAAGAATATCGTTTTTTATTTGGGTTAAGCTTTCTCCATGCATCATATAAATCATACCTAGTAATAAGATTTTGTAGTTCTATTTTGCCTATGTCGTCCGTCCGTCTATTGGGATATCTATCAATCTTTTTATCGAGAATACAATAAAAATCTCCCAAAACAATATTGTAATGATAGATACTATCATCTTCATGGTTGTAAGAAATGTTTTGAAAAGAATCGAAAAATTGTTTTCTATCACTGCATAGATTTGGAGCATATATATTAAAAATATGAAACACTGCATTTTCTGTGTTTATCTCACATGTTAATAGTCTACCAGTCTTGTCAGAAAAATTAAAATTAATATCAAAAGCAAAATGTTTACTTAAAAGGATAGCCACGCCCTTTGATTCGCTAGATCCACATAACCATGCACTAGCACCACCCCCTTGTGTTTTCCATTCACTTTCCCACCGGTTAATATCAACTCCCGTACAGTGCGTCTCCTGTAAACAAATACAATCATATTTCTTTGATACGAGCCAATTAAACACCAACTCACGTTTTCTATTATCTCGTAGTCCATTAACATTAATTGTGACAAGTTTCAATGACATTATCTAAACTATTGTCTGGGTATTTACTCACTTGTGACGGATTATTTTAACTTGACAATAAACACATTTTAACCTTTTCATCAGCTGTGAAAAAAATTCACATTGACCTTTAAGATAATACATTTTCATTTTAAAATTGAGACAATATTTCCAAAAACAATTATAAATATCGTCACTGGATTCATTTATATATACACATTTCAAATAATAATTCAATAAGAAATACAAATCTTGCAAATACACATACATATAACATATATTACAGTTTAAAAAAAAACACGCCTGTTTAAAGGCTACAAATTGTAAAGAAGTGGACATTATTATGTACAATCAAAATAATAGCAAATAATAACACATTCAACTAGTAATTACCGTCTGTTCATTTTTAATTCTTGATTGTGTATTTTCTTTAAATAAGATAAAACAAAATATAATGTAAATATCAAATAAAGTTACTATTTCAATATTCAGTTGCGGATCCTAATTTCGAATGTTTTGTTTTTCTATCAACGGATGAGGGTGTCGTTGTAATGTCACAAAAGTTTCTTTTACGATCAGTATTTGTCAAATCAAATACGTCATTTGGTGCCTTGAGAAATTCACGGATTTTTTCTTGTATTTTTTTGGAACCGTCAGGACCGATGTGTACGCCACTGTGATCATTGTTATCAAACATTAACTTAACAATCGCACGCTGATTGAAGAAGTCACTGATTGTGTCAATGTATTCAACTGTTGGATCTTTCATACACAGTTTACGGATAAAATTATTCACACTGGTAGTAGTCGCATTTAATATATTTGTGTTATTGCCGGTCCCTTTTCGTGGAAATATACCACAAATACCAATCAAGGAGTTGGGAAAGTAACTTTGACCTTAGCAATAGCTTGTGTCAATAGTACATTCACTTGATCACTATCGTCTTTACATTTGCTCAAATCATTTGTTCCCAAACACATAACAACTTTATTAACCATGCTGTTTGTATTTTCTAATTTTGAAATTGCCCTGTCAATGCATTGATCAATGTTGTTTAGAGTTGCGCCCGATATAGATGCGTTTATAAAGTTGTCATCAAATGCGCCAAGTCGTACACCATTTGATGCACCTAACAGTATATTAACAGCACTGATTGTACTTGTGTCTTTGTTATCACCAAGTTTATTGTCTACATTATTTGTTTGCGATGTTTGTTGTGCGTCTTGTTCAGTAGTTTTCCTACCCCCAATAATTTCAGGGGCATAGCTCCCAAAATCTCGACGGGCTTGATCCGTATCATATAGATCACAATCTCGCCTTATATGCCCTTCCTGTTTACAAAATGAACAAGTTGGTGCACTCATACAGTCTCTTGCTAAGTGACCCAGATCGTTACAATTATAGCATCGCTTTTGCCATGTTGGTTTCTGTCTACATGCGTAGGATGGGTGGTTGGTTTGTTTACAGTGTAAGCATTGAGTTCGGTTATTGTCTGCGAATAACCTAACTTCAAATCGGCCAAAGTCAGTTCTATTGGGTAAAGTTGGGGCACAGTTTATGATTTGGTGATACCTTGAACCGTTCTCTATATGTGTACCTTTAATGTACCCTCTACGCACTGATCCTGGTATAACTTCTCCATACTTCATCATTTGTGTGGCAATATAACAGTCGCTTACCTCATAGGGAGCATCTTTGATTGTTACATTTGTGATTGTTTTTTCAACGTCTAAAAAGTTAACTGACCTGTTTTAATGTTATTCCACCGGATATTAATTTTTCCTCAGTTTCCGTGAACTGCACAGAACCAACATTGTCTAATTCTACCTTTTTCTCAATTCCACTCAAAATCTCTTCATGAGTAATCCCCTTGAAAAATCTGGTGTTGAAGTGAATGGATAAATGTCGTTGTACTTTAGCCATTTTTTTTCCGTGAGTAGATTTCAGGATGTCATATCTACTGTTTTAATAGTTATAATGAGTCTTCCGACTTGAGGATCGTATTACCCTCATGATCACTTAAGCTATTGTCATCATTTTACGTTACTCGTAGTCGTTTATATCATTCTGTAAATCCACTGAACCATTTTAAATCTGACCTAGCCGACCTTTTACCGTAGGTAATTGTTTAGCATCTTTGGCTTTCTTGCTCTTACAGACTTTTCAATGCTTTGGCTTTTCAATCTTTTGACTTTGAGCGTCACTGATCAAGGCTATTCCAGAAATTACGTTTTCATCTTTTTTGTGTTGACTAAATATTCAAGATGGTCACCACCACCATAGAAAAGTATTCTTCTTCTCAGCTTCAAGCGTAATGGAACAGAAACTGTACATGAATGATGATTATATTTTGTATTTTGTAGCAGTTTATATTGATACCAAAGGGGTAATGAGAAGCCATACATCGACGAAGGACAGATAAGTAAAAGAACAAAAAAGAGCAGTGATATACAACATATTACACAGAGCATCATAAACCCCACTAAAAACCGGTGGTAAAATTATGTGCTTCGGAAGCCTAAGCAGCTTCACATTTGTTTCAACAGCAACTGTATAGATTTTGATTATATTTTGCATTTTATGCAGTTCATTTTGTATTGTTTTTTATATGCATATTTACATAATGGAATGAAAATACAATCATAAGCAGCATAATTCGTCTGTTAAATGATGAAGGACAGATAAACCATAAACTAGAGATGTTTTAAATTTCATTATCTAGTAACGTAATCTTTGATGATTTATTGTATCAAGTATTTGTAGATATGATTTACCGGTGTTCACATGAACTGCACTACCGTGGTCAAGTTTCAGTAGGCAGTCTCTATGCAAGCTTAAAAAACATTGAGTGTCATTAGACCTTAGACTTTGGTTTCTTGATATGAGGAAGAAATATTAGTTTATTGTCAAATATTAATCCCAGAAATTTTCCATTTTGTCTTCTGTTGAACGACGACAAGAAACCCAAAGCATAATATGACCGCAAAATGTTTACAAATTCTGTCATTACTATATATATATATATTTTTGATCCGGAATTCATTTCATTTTCACTTTCATGTTGCACAGATGAATCACTTATCTTATCAACATTATGGTAACATGACATCAGTTAATGTTGGTTGGATAATGGATGTATATTCTTTGCATTTGGAGTTTTCTTCTTTTTAAAACACTGATATACTGACACTTGTCTCATTTGTACTTTCGAAAACAATGATGTTCTATTACTGCAATAAATTTAAGTGATAACGTGGAGTTAACATTTTAGTGCCGTACACTATCCGACCGTCTCGCTCTAGCTGTTCCTTGGTTATGTTTCATGGATAGAGATATATGTAAGCTAACATTGCATTCGGCGATTTATTATTCTTTCTTATATATATTTTTTGCCCGAATGTTACACACAGGAAGCATACTTAGAAGCTCACACGAACTTGAATCGCTCACATTGTAAATATACAATATTGGTGTATTGACAGTAAATATAGCATTTATGTGGCGAGGCTTAGAAACGGAGAAAAGACGATATGTATCAAGTAATTTCATCCGTTTCGTGTCGAGCCACATGCATTATGTATTTACCGTCAATACATCAATGTTGTATAGATCTTGCAATACAATTTGGATTGTTTTTATTTTTTATTTAGTTTAATAATAAAAAAATAAAATAACTGAAACCCCATTGATACCTCAATAGTAGTTCCGGTAATGGGCGTGGCTTGATAACTGTATTAGGTTATGGGAAAAGTGTTATTATGATAGGGGTGTGGCTTAACAGATTTATTAGGCTAATGTGAAAAGTGTTAAGCAACAGTTTATTTCAACCCATTTATAATGACAAAAAATAATCCAATTGCAAGATAAAGAATATTTATTGAGCTATTACATATCGCAACATCAGTTCATTATTCCACCTAACAGCTATTATGCTTCTGGTTGCTAAACTGTACGGTTCCCAGGTACTTAAACAATAAACCTGACAGTCTTTCAGTATATTTACCAAAGGAATACATTATCTGACTCTATGTACTGAAGCAAATGTCCCTTAGATAAAATGGGGCTAGTACAAGCTACAAAAACGTTTGGACCCGAACAACATGCAATATATAGAAATTAACTTATTTGACCATGATATCAAAGGTCAAGGTCACAGTGATGTCATACGTCTACTTTGCACTCTTCTCTTTATTGCTACAGTTACATGCAAAATATGGAGGCACTGGATATTGAGACAAAAAACGTTCTGTCATTTTATTTAATAAAAAATTGTCCACAGAGCCTATGTCAAACTTTGGACTATGAGAACTCGCACCATATTAACACTGGAGCTTGCTTTTGTACTAGACTGAATTCCTATTTTAAACGGATATCTAATGTCATTTACATTTCTGTCTTGGGCCGTTGTGGTCGTAATTGCATGATAGTTAGATTTACATCTCACTGCGGAATCAGTAAGTTGTGAGTTCGAACCCGTTATTGAGGTGGTGTACTTGATACAACGCTATGTAATTAAGCTTATCAGTGATTTGCGACAGGTCGGTTGATTTATCCGGGTATTTCGGTTTCCTCCACCAATAAAACTCACCACCAGTATATAACTGAAAAAGTGTTGAAGTTGGCGTTAGGAACTATACATCAAACCAACCAACCGACATTTCTGGTTCTATATAATTTTATTTTAGCACAGCTCACTCGATTATAATTCATATAAAATTGCAATTTGTGTTTGTAGAAAACTGCTTTTTTATCATTTTCCCTTAATTTTGTTATTTTTTTTTAATGTTTTTAAACTGTGGTTGCGGCGATCTTGTTTATCAATCAGCACAAATAACTTAAATCTGGTACTGGATCTTCTAATGGACATCTTTTTAATTTCCTAATAAAATCTCCCCCGTCGTTTTCGGGGAATTCAGTCAATCAGGACACATTATTGGGAAACCATGTTGAATTAAGGATCAGCAGGAAGAGTCCGACTTTGTAAAGTACTACCTAATTACCTAATATTTTTTTTGTCAGGATTGGTTCCAATATGCAAAGAGGTTTTTGCGTTGAAGACTGAACTGCGAAAAGCTTAAAGACCACCACGGACGCAAAGACATGACAATATCTCAAATGACCTTTCCATCTTTTATGCGGATTGGGACTAAGAAATATATACATTTTCTATTATTCCTTCTCAGTTCTCCCATCACCCCCTCCCCCCACCAGCCCGCAGTTGTAAATGATCGGTCCCTTAGAAAAAAATGTCATTTGTTTGAGTGAAAATGGGGTGTGCTTGTGCTACGGTTTATTGTATCTGCGTTTTAAAAAATAAACAATTAAAAAATAAAGCTTCAAAATACTTGTAATTGTTACTTTTAACTTTTTGGTGAGCATATACAACATATTCATTTAATTACTCTTTAATGGTTCGCGCTTTCCACCCGATTGAAGGGTAAAGAAAAGTATGTGAAAGGGGTAATCAGAAGCCCTAAATCGCAGGACAGACAATACAATGGAGTAAAGAAGGAACAAAACAGTAATCAGAAAACTAACTATTGAGCAAAACGAACACCCACTAAAGTCCGAGAGTAAACGTACGTCATCTTGAAGGGAAACTAGTTCCTGATCCAATAGTGGCACCCGTCGTGTGACTTTTCTTACAAACCCGGTAATAAGCCATTAATGTGGACAGGATCGCATTGTGATTACGACAAACGGAACATATCCTTGGTCATTTGTGACACAGCTATTCCGTAACCCTTAACCAAAATATGTTAGCGACCGTACAACTTTCGAAGTGATGACTTCAACTTATCCCTTGGTATTGTAACTTCTTTGAGAGCTGCAACCTACTCTTTAGGTAAACATGATAAGAACCACATTCTCTAGAATATCATATCCATTGAGAGATATATACTCCATATACACAGGTGCTGCTGGAATGTTGCTACATATAAACAGGTGCTGCTGGAATGTTGCTACATATAAACTGGTGCTGGTGAAATGTTGCTACATATAAATGCAAAGTTTACTATGAGAAAATTGAAATCATCTCTTTTGTTGTAGTTTCGTTCTTCACTGGTCCTCACTTCAAAGTGTGGGTCAATGTATGAAGAATATGTAATTGTATCTGAGTATCCTTTATTTCAACCTTAATGGGATAGATGTGATCAACAAAATCACCAACCTTAATTAGTGACAGGACATCACCTATATAGTGGAAAGTGAAATTAATGAAGCGGCCTAGCTTCTTTTCATTTCTTGAGAAGCCCCTGTATGAAATTTGTCTCAAGCGAATAAAAGTAGAAGTCGACGAGAATAGGAACACAGTTTGTACCCATAGGAATGATAACTGTCTGTTGAAAAAAATGTATCCACCAAGCATAACAAATAGTTATGTAGAGGGTAGAGAGATATTGATTGTATATTTAATCTTTTTTTTCTTCAAAATCCACCTCTGATTCACACCACCCATTAAGTAACAATTGACTCTGCATTCCTGTTTCATCCGCTGATATAATAGGTGTAAAAATAATTTGGCTGGCCCAGTAACATAATGGTTTGAAAGGACACGTTTGAGTTCCTTTATGTTTTGCATTGCAAAATAGGTGACGCATATATTGCAGAAGAAACTCACATTCCAGAAGACCTGATAACAATAAGTTATTCTGGTTGTACTTGTTCAAGCTTTAGTTCCTTTGTCTGTATACTGTTATTGTTTAGGTGTCAGAAACTAACCATTGTTTAATACTTGAGTGTTCTGCATTGTATCCTTTGACATAGGTACTCATTTAATGTATGACAGGAGTCGTCGTGGTCGTGCACGTATGCCAGTGGCCTATCACAACTAACGTTGTGAGTTCGAATGCCACTCAGGCGATACAACATTATGTGATAAAGTTTCTCAGTGACCTACGGTAGTTAGGTAGTTTTCTCCGGGTATTCCAGTTTCCTCCACCCAAAAAACTTACCGCCACAATATAACTGAAATATTGTTGAAAGTGGCGTCAAACACCATGCACACATTTAATGTATGATAATAAGAGCTATTGATATTCAAGGACTACGGTCGTGCAACTTTCCAGTACGATTTGTCTATTCGTTTACCAAATTGTCCAATCAGGCCAAAGTATGAATTAATTGAATTATCTGATTGGCTGTTTTACTAACTACGAGTATAAGCACATATTAAAAACATTTATGACTCTAAGGTCAGAATTACGTCAGTAAAACATGTTCACTGTAGATTATCAAAAATATTTGCAAATCAAATGCTCTTCATTGGGAAACAGCAAAGTAAATAAAACTTGTTTTATTGGTTATTTTATTTGTGTATAAATAACACATTTATATTGTACATACAACACAACAAGCATTTCTGTGTGATTCTTGTATGGAGGACATCTTAAGCAGTCACAAGTGGTCCTCACTCCAATTTTATCGAAGGTGTCAGTGTCTATTGGTTCAGCAGTTTTGTCCACGCAAACAAAATCTTTGTTGCCATAACTTTTATATTGAGTCATAGGAAAGCCCGTATATTCAAACTTCCATCCGCTATAGCATGTCTGTTTGCCTGAAGTAATACAGTAATACATATTCTATTTTTTCTACTTATGAAAATGCTTTAACAAAGGAATTGTAGCATCGTATCACCTACAATTTGGAAAAAAAATATTTCCGGTATTGACCGACATTCAGACGGTAAGCAATAACGTAATGTTTAATTCTTGTTTAATAACACATTTACGTATCCTGTATGATAATATTACAATTTCGTCGTGTGTGTTTGAATACTAGAGAGAGCTATAACACTGTGAATTGTGAATGATATCCTTCGATTTACGGATTCTGATTACCACTCTGGTATCTTCAAACTCTTCTTGTTTTGTTATACAAAATATATGCAATATATAAAGCGCTTACATGGAATCATGAGAGCAGACGAACTTCCTTTACGTTTACATACAGCACACGTGGCATCTTTATTATGTATATCACCAAGTCCAGATGGCTTAGAAGATCCACTCACGTCATACTCTACTCCATATAACACATCGTTATCAAGTTAATATGGTTTGCAATTATCAGGATCACTTGGTAAACAGAGGTAGCTACTACCATCTCCTTTGTTGGTGAAATAGTTACCTCCTGATTGACCTACAATTATTAACATAAATAAAGGTAATAACAAAATTACCGAACTCCGAACAATCTTACAAAGGGAAAGTCAAAACTCATAATTATATAAACAGACAAAATCAGTCAACAGCCGGAAAACTGTGAAAACCGTAATGACCCTGACTTGGTACAGGCATTTCTAAAGAAATGGTGGGTTGAATCAGATTTTAAGGCGCCAAACCTCCCGCTCTCATTACGGTTCAAAGGTTCCGGCTGTCACTGTAACAGTATTTAAATACAGGAACAAAATAGGTAAAATAGTTGTCAAAGCAGTACCATATTCGGTGACGTAAATGTCAAAAATACTTTTACGTCACACATTGACAAAAAAAAAATTCTTGACATATTTGACTCTTTATCTTTATACATTTCCACTATATGAAAATGCATCGCTTATAATTTTTTCTGCAGAGACGGAATATATTTCGACAAGATATTGGTATCGGAATATAAACTTTTTAAGAGATCGAATAAGGCGAATCTTTTTATAGCCCTGGTCCAGTAGCCTGTTTCTCAGATGAAGATGACGTTTCAGGAAATCAGAATAATTGCTACTGCCCCTTGCATAGCGAATCAATTGCGAGATGTAAACACCATATGCAGGAGAAGCTGGTATATTGCTGCACATATTTGGAAAATTTATGATTTTAAAATTGAAGTCGTCCCGCTTATCATAAATTTTAGTACTGAGTTGACCACTGTCGTCAAATTCGAGGTATAAGTCCAAAAATGATGCGGACGAAGCTGTATCGGTGGTCTCTTTAACTTCCAGCTCTGGAGGATATATCAATGGAAGAAATTCTGCAAATCTAGAATTATTGATAGATAAAACGTCATCAATATACCTGTATGTGAAATTAAAGGCTCTAGCCTCATGAATCTTCTTATCTTTTACAAGCTTTTGAAGAAACTCCGACTCATATGAGTATAAAAATAAATCGGCTAGAAGAGGGGCACAATTCGTACCCATTGGTATGCCGACGACCTGCTGAAACAGTGTCCCTCCAAAGGAGACAAACATGTTATCGATGAGGAACTCCAGCATACTGATCACTTGTTCCTCGGAGTAGCATGTTTTACCTTTATGAATTTTGTTTGAAAAATATGTGGAATTGTAGCCTAACACAACAAATTTTGAGCCATAGTTTCTATGACTAAAAGCTTTATGAATTGTTTCTTTTAAGCGGGTTTTTAATTTGTCATGCGGTAGGGTGGTATATAGAGTTGAAAAATCAAAGGTTTTGATGGAGGATACCTGAGAGAAAGATCTTGATTTCAGGTTATCCAAAAGATCTTTAGAGTTTTTCAAAATCCACATGTGATTTATGCCACTACGCGAGTAAACAGTTTCACAATATTTCTGTTGTCTCTCTTTTACTGCAGACAGAATCTTTGTTAGGTGAATAGACAATTCTTTCGTCGAACAAGTTGATGATCCCGCTATGTACCTTTCTTTGTATGGTGTCTTATGGAGTTTAGGTATCCAATATAAATAGGGTAAATCCTCAGACTTTTTACCAGAGGGAATGTTTAAAGAGGTCATGAATGATCTGTGGTTAGCTAGGATTTCATCTTTGTCGAACGAAGTTGGTTTGTATGTGGTATTACTAGAGGTGTTGCTATTTATACCTAATTCCTTGATTAGGCATTCGAAGTAATATGATTTACATACAAACACGATATTGTTGGAAGCCTTGTCCGCAGGAACGATAACATATTTGTCATGAAGAGAGGAAAGACACTTAACAGCTTCTTGGTCTTTAAATACAGACTTAGGTCGACTATTAACACAATTTTTGAGTTTGTGAATCCGACCTTGTACTAGAGACCTAATTGTTCTAACCCAGTCTGACAAGGACTCTAACTCAGGATCTTGGTCTACTTCTCTCTTTATCCACCTTCTGGCATAATCTTCAACAGCATCCATAATTATCTTGAAATTATGCTTCCAATTGATGTGTTGAGGTTCTCTGAATTTAGGACCATGAGAAATCACCTTTCGGAGACTCTCATGTTGAATGATATTCAGATCACCAGTGATTACATGTCCAGATGGGTTGTATTGAAAAGGAGAGTGGGAGCAGTCACAAGTCAGAGGGTTCTTAAGGTACTCTTCTATGTTAATATCTTGCAATGCTTCTTTGTAGTTGAAAATTTTACGGCCAATGCTGTTAGTGTAACTATAGGAGACAATGGGAACACAATCATATAACACATTGCATTATTTTCATTTGTTGTCTGTGTATGATCCAATCAGTACTTCTAACAAGGCTTATGCAATTAATAATCACTCAGTATATTATAAACACCTAACCACATACTCCAAAGTACAGGTACAGTTATTATCGTCTAGCGACGTGGTACGTGTTGTCTGTTCGTCTTCGATATGCGGATTCTGATTGCCCCTTTGGTATCTTCAAACTCCTCTTACATCTATAATGTTCTGCCGACGTGTAACTTATATTGCCACACGCCACGGCATATCACGTTGCAAAGAAACTGTTAAAAGAAGCAAAGTTGGCCTCTTATTTACATCTACCAACAATATGTATATACGAATAAGTATGTCAGTGCAGGGTCTATTATTGCTTCTTGCTAGCCCTATTATTACCATATTGAAGTGTACAATGAGAAAATGGTGTTGTATAACTAATCATTGGGTTTGTTAAAACAAATACACGACGGGGGATAGTAGTGGAACAGGAACATGTTCGTTCCTTTCTAAGTGTACGCTACTATTTCGAGTAAACACGATCTTCGTTTACTTTTTCTACTCAATTGGTTTGGATGTTGTTCCTTTTGGGGCGGTTCATATTGTTTAGATGTTATTTGTATTTACTAGAGTCCAACATGTTGTGAGTGATCGGTCCCTTAGAAAAAATAATCATTTGTTGAGTATACATGGGGTGTGCTTGTCCTACGGTTTATTGTATCTGCTATTTTTAAAATACACAATTAAAAAATAACTTAAAAATTCGTGTAATTGTTACTTTTAACTTTTTAGAGAGCTTATATGACATATTCATTTAATTACTCTTTAATGGTTCGCGCTTTCCACCCGATTTAAGTGTAAAGAAACGTTTAAATATACGATAGGGGTAATCAGAAGCCGTAAATCGCAGGGCAGACAATGCAATGAACAAAAGAAAAAACAAAGCAGTAATGAGAAAACTAAATATTGAGCAAAGCAAACACTCACTAAAGTCCGAGAGTAAACGCACGTCATCTTGAAGGATAACTAGTTCCTGATCCAATAGTGGCACGGTCGTGTTACTCTTCTTACACACCTGGTAATAAGTAATTGATGTGGACAGGATCGAAGTGTAAATACGACACATTTAACATATCCGTTGTCATTTGTGACACAGATATTCCCTAACGGTTAACCAAATTATGTTAGCGACCGCACAACTTTCGAAGTGATGACTTCAGCTTAACCCTTGTTTCTGTAACTTCCTTGATAGCCGCAACCCACTCTTTAGGTAAATATGATAAGAACCACATTCTCGTTGAGAGATATATACTCCATATAAACAGGTGCTGCTGGAATGTTGTTACATATAAATGCAAAGTAAACAATGGGAAAATAAGAATAATTTCTTTTTTCATAGTTTCGTTCTTAACCAGCACTCACTGTATTTTTCAAGGCGTATGTCAGTGTATGAAGAAGACCTAACTGTATCTGGGTATCCTTTATCTCAAGTTCAATGGGATAGATGCAATCAACAACATCACCAAACTTATATAGTGAAAGGATATCACATGTATAGCAGAGAGTGAAATAAAAAGATCGGACGAGCTTCTGTTCGTGCTTCTTGAGAAGTCCCTGTATGAAGTTTGCCTCATACGAATACAAATAGAAGTCGACAAGAATAGGAACACAGTGGGTACCCATAGGAATGATGACTTTCTGTTTAATAAGTATATTCACCAAGCATAACAAATAGTTGTGTAGAGGTTAGAAAAATCAAATGTTTTAATGTTATTGCATGAGGAGAGGGACATTGATTGTATCTACTAAAACACATCTTTAATCTCTGTTTTGTTTTCAAAATCCACCTCTGATTCACTCCACCCATTGAGTAACAATTAGATCTGAAGCCCTGCTTTGACAGCGGATAGAATAGATGTCAATAATTTGGCAGACCCAGTAATATAACGGTTTGTAAGGACACGTTTGAGTTCCTTTATTTTTTACATTTCATGATGGATAACACATATTTTGCAGAAAAAAAACTCACATTCCAGAAGACCTGATTGCAATAAGTTATTATGGTTGTACCTGTGCAAGCCTTGGATCTTTTGTCTGCATACAGTTAATGCTTAGGTGTCAGAAACTAACTCTTGTTTTAAACTTGAGTGTTCTGAATTGTATCCTTTGACTCAGGTACTCATCTAATGTATGATAGGGGCTGTCTAGTCGTGAACGTATGCTAGTTGGATTTATGACTACATATGCAATCAGTGCCTATCACCGAATGCCACTCAGGCGATACAACATTATATGATAAAGTTTGTCAGTGACCTGCGGAAGGTCGATGGTTTTCACCGGGTATTCCGGTTTCATCCATCAATAAAATTGACTGCCACAATATAGCTGAACTATTGATGATAGTGGCGTTGAACACCATAAACACATCTAATGTATGATAATAAGAGATTCAAGGTCGTAAAACTTTCGAGTACGATTTTTCTACTTTTTCACCATATTGTCCTATCAGACCAAAGTATGAAATGGCTGTTTCTTAACTATGTGTACAAAAATTCAAAAGTTTGATGACTCTAAGGTCAGAATTACGTCAGTAAAACGTGTTATCTGTGGATTATAAAAAATATTTCCAAGGCAATTGATCTTCATTGGGAAACAGAAAAGTAAATACAACTTATTTTATATATGCTTTTATTTGTGTATATATAAAACATTTATGTTGTACATACAACACACATCATTTCTGTATGATTTATGTATGGTGGACATCTCAAACTGCCACACGTGGTTCTCACTGGATAAAACAGAGCTCCATTCTTATTTGATGTGTCACTGTCTAATGGTTCAGCATCTTTGTCCACGCAAACATAATCGTTGCTGTGATGAGTTTTATGCGCTGTCATAAGAAACCCCGTATATTCTGCCTTCCATCCGCTGTAGCATGTCTGTTTACCTGAAATAGTATTACATATATTAATTTGTCCATTGCTGAAAATCTTTTAATATTGTACACGTACCATTATAAAACCTACTGTATGGAAACATGACGTCATTAACTGTCAACGATAAAGTAAGTTCTAATTTTTGTGCGCACGAAGCGTTTCCTGATTAATCTCCATCAGGTACCCTAACTGTTGTTCAATAATGAACAGTGTCATGTTTAATAATATTGCCATTTCCTGTTGTTATTTTGGTGGTAACGTGAAAGAGCTTTATAATACTTGGATATCATAGTCGACATGTTATGTAAGTTAAAATCAGGATTTTGCTTTGCTATGCAAAATGTATTTAAAAGATAAAACGCTTACCTGGTATCATGAGAACAGAGGACTTTCCTCTACATCTGCATACAGCACAAGGGACATCTTTGTCGTTTAGATTATTTAATCCAGACGGCTTACTGTTTCCATCAACCTCATACTCAGCTCCATATAGCACGTCGTTAGCATATGAATATGGTTTGCCGTTATCAGGATCATTTGGTAAACAGAGGTAGTTACTACCACCTCCTTTGTTAGAGTAGCTGTTACCTCCTGCCTGACCTTCAATAATTAACATTACAATCATTAACACAATTACATAGATAATAATGCGCATTATCAACTAAATTTATTTTAAACAATGTTTTGGTAGAATTCAATTCATTTTAAGGACAATAGTATTTTGCACACCACATAAGCAGTTAATACATGTTATAATACTTATCATGCTTTTTTCTATATAAATTTTATTGCAATACAAATAATATTTCCATAGTTTCATTCAATTTGTCTGAAGAGTACTATTCACCGGTGAATAGCACAAATGACTATTCACCAGCCGGTGAATAGCACTTTAATCACATTTCCCGCGGTTTTTTATATAAGGAGATGCGTATTCGGGCAATCACTAGGCATTCATTGTCACGATTTTAGTCTTTAGCGTTAGGTAGTGGTTGGTTCAGTATAATAAAACATTTATTGACTAGATCCTCGGAGAAGAGCAAGTTTATTGTCACTCTCCACACCGACTATTGCTCTCAGCTGCGCCTCGAGCAATAGTTGGGTCTCGAGTAACAATAAACTTTCTATTTCCCTCGTCCCCAGACACTAATTGTATAGTATATTCATTCAGTATATTATAAACTCCAACAAGCATAGTACACATTACAGTTTCTGTTATAATTGTGTGTGGCTTAACTTATATTGCCATCTCCCGCGACATCTCATATGGTACAGTAATTGATGAATAAATTAAGGTTAGCCTCTTGTTTACATTTACCAACGATATATATAAAATTACCGAAATGTAAGTCAGTCCTGTGTCTATGATTACTGATCACTAGCTTTGATGACTACAGGATAATATATACATCGTACGCTTAAAATAGATATTATTATGCTTTCTGTAAATTTCTTGTTATATAAGTTCAGACGATATTTTGGCATATATCACAAAGAATTATTTAGCGTTGATATACTATGCGAACATAGTACATCTACTATGCAAGTTTCACGCGGGGAAGGTTGGATTTGCAGCTGTCTGTCAAGCTATGTATAGCTAGTGCACGTGCAAGGGGGCGGATCCAATCTGTCAATCTATCATAGTCGTCTAAGCGTTTTTTTAATACTTGTTATTGCTGTTAATTTAATTTCAAACATCAAACATCTTTCTATTTTTAAAGCCTTAAATGAAACAAAGAATATTCTCACACTTTCAAGACTATCTGATCCAATATATTAGTCACCAATATCAGAACCTCCTTTATTGTAATAGTTCTCAATATATTTTGTCTACATATAACAATCAGCATAATAATAATAATAATGTTGTGTTAGCAATGACTATGCCATATAGTGGTCAGCGTTGAAAACATAGTGCACTCCTCTTCGGATCTTCCACTATGTCTTCAACCCTGACCACTATATTGGCATAGTCATTGCTAACACAACATTATTATATAAATATAAATCGGGATAGATATGATATAAAGCAAATAATCTATATTAGTGTTGAATAATGGGGACATACAAAGTGTAAAATACACCGAGATATTACTTGACCCAACAGAATCGTGGCATGTAACTAGTTTTGAATAGATCTATATATGTGTATATAGATATATATGTGTGTGAGTAGATAAGTGAAACAAGTAATACATCATTTCTTATCATTTATGTAATACCTGAATAAACAAGATGGGCGCCTCCTGGACAGTCTTTCTTTCCCCATCTGACGTAGACAGCTCCACCATCTGCGTGAAAAATAAGAAAGAGTTAAAGGTACATCAAGTCAAATGAGCATTAGAATGAACTTATTAATTACATATGAACATCATAAAATTTCTGATAATATTTAAATAAAATACAATTTCTACAGGTGTGTATGCCATACTTTTACTATATACATGTGTGTACATCATACCTTTACTGTTAACGTTAACAATGCATTGGTCAGAAATCATACGTAATTACTAATGGAACAATCTACTCTTATTATGACTAGAAATGCTTAAAGTATATTTACTTTAACCGATTTAGTAGAATCTATAGACACACTAAACATTAAAACATCTGGGAACGTAATGGAGTATGTTTTTTCTACTATCTAATATCCTGAAGCAACAAGATCAATTCTTGAAAATATTTAAAATTTGAAACTTAAACTTAAAAGTATTACTCAGTTTATTATCAGAACATTCTGCCTGCCTTGATGTAAATAGATAGTGTTTCATCATATCAATTACAGATTGGTCTGAAGCTGACAACTTGAAGTCTTTACATTCATGCCCGTAAACAGCAACAGCAAACGTCAGAATGATGACAACAGTTGAAACCATGTTGAAGTCTGCAATGAGAAAATGGTGTTGTATTACTAATCATTGGGTTTGTAACAAGAGTAACACGACGTGGGGAAATAGTGGAACAGGAACATATTTCACCTCTGGAACATGAGTTCGCCCCTTTCTGTGTACGCTACTATTTCAAGTAAACCCGATATTCGATTACTCTTTCCACTTTTTTTCCTTTTTCGGCAGTTCATATTTTTAGATACTATTTGTATTTACATAATTTCCATGTCAGATGACGTATCACTAGTGCGGCAGGAACTGCTAGCCCTTTCGCAAGACATGAGTTATCCCCTGGTTGTGTAAAGGGTTCGTATTGATATATCTTTATAGATGTATGGTTGTATTTTGTAGATCATTTTTTGTACATTTGTCCTTTTTCTTTTGACAACTGTATTCAATGTACTTCATTGATAGACTGCTTCTGATTACACCCTGTGATATTTTCAAGACATTTCTAAGCTATAAACAAACGTTGACAACATGATAATGTTTGGTATATAAATATATGGAATAGTACATACATTGTCTAAACTAAATCTTACTTTGGGTGAACCCGATTAATACTGATATTGAATAATAAAATATGCGTATATTAGTACATACCTGTAACTACCAATGATGGTTGCTATGCACAACGATGACAATATGGTGTAACAAGTGCAACATACATATCACTTCTAATCGATATTTCTAAAGGTTAATTTAGAGCTTGCGTGTTTCTTTGTTTCATTATTCCGTGCATGCATCTTTATTTTATTATTCCGTGTGTGTATCGTATGACAAAGGTTAAATAAAATACTAAATAGAGGAAGCTGTGAAAACAATCACAATCCGATAAACAAATCAATATCAGTGAAACATAAAGTCAATAAGAAATAAAATAACAACAAATCGGACAATACGAACTTACAAAGCTAACTGAGAGAGAAACGAGATGTCGGGAAAGAATCATGATCGTCTGCCGAATGTTTCATTCCCGTAATCAGATTTACAATGTTTATTTGAAATGTATATTATATATTTTAATGCGTAAATATAAACAGTTAGTTGTTAATACCAGAAATATGAAAATAACAAACATATACTAAAATAGTTACTGATTTTAATTTTTGACGTAACAGGATGGGCTACTTAATGTAATATTATCCACGGTGATGAGGCTGGTGTTTTTAGCATCCTTCAATCTTCCCCATTGATATAATACCTCTGCATATATTCGTAGTACGACACCTATATCTTTCATAAGATATTCAGTTAATGGCGACCTATTCATATATAGAACTACATTTTGTGTAGCATAAACACATAAACACACATAGATCAATTTTGCATCTTATAATGTTATATAATAAAAATAAACAACCCATAAATTGTATTCATAGATGAATTGCATTTCACAGTAAAGAAGCTGTATGGGTTTGCATAAATACACCTCTTAATATAGCATATCTTATTAAACCCGCCCATTGCGATATTGAAGCTACGATGAAATCATATATATTGAAGCTGGACAAGTTTTCCATTTCAGCGGCATTTCTATATATAGCGCTATATAGGAAGTAACACACACACAACGTGAACAGTTACAGTAGGGAAATTTGTTTTATTCACAAAAATGTTTCTGTTGTTGACCTTCTTTATATTGCGTTCTGTAAAACGTAATGTATTAACTATGAAAGAAAATACAATACAATTGCAACAATGTAATGAGAGCGGGAGGTTTGGCGCCTTAAAATCTGATTCAACCCACCATTTCTTTAGAAATGCCTGTACCAAGTCAGGGTCATTACGGTTTTCACAGTTTTCCGGTTGTTGACTGATTTTGTCTGTTTATATAATTATGAGTTTTGACTTTCCCTTTGTAAGATTGTTCGGAGTTCGGTAATTTTGTTATTACCTTTATTCATAAAGGTAAAACATGCTACTCCGAGGAACAAGTGATCAGTATGCTGGAGTTCCTCATCGATAACATATTTATCTCCTTTGGAGGGACACTGTTTCAGCAGGTCGTCGGCATACCAATGGGTACGAATTGTGCCCCTCTTCTAGCCGATTTAATTTTATACTCATATGAGTCGGAGTTTCTTCAAAAGCTTGTAAAAGATAAGAAGATTCATGAGGCTAGAGCCTTTAATTTCACATACAGGTATATTGATGACGTTTTATCTACCAATAATTCTAGATTTGCAGAATTTCTTCCATTGATATATCCTCCAGAGCTGGAAGTTAAAGAGACCACCGATACAGCTTCGTCCGCATCAATTTTGGACTAATTCCTCGAATTTGACGACAGTGGTAAACTCAGTCCTAAAATTTATGATAAGCGGGACGACTTCAATTTTAAAATCATAAATTTTCCAAACATGTGCAGCAATATACCAGCTTCTCCTGCATATGGTGTTTGCATCTCGCAATTGATTCGCTATGCAAGGGCCAGTACCAATTATTCTGATTTCCTGAAACGTCATCTTCATCTGAGAAACAGGCTACTGGACCAGGGCTATGAAAAATTCGCCTTATTCGATCTCTTAAAAAGTTTATATTCCGATACCAATATCTTGTCGAAATATATTCCGTCTCTGCAGAAAAAATTATAAGCGATGCATTTTCATATAGTGAAAATGTATAAAGATAAAGAAATCAAAAATGTCAAGAATGTTTTTGTCAATGTGTGACGTAAAAATATTTTTGACATTTACGTCACCGAATATGGTACTGCTTTGACAACTATTTTACCTATTTTGTTCCTGTATTTAAATACTGTTACAGTGACAGCCGGAACATTTGAACCGTAATGAGAGCGGGAGGTTTGGCGCCTTAAAATCAGATTCAACCCACCATTTCTTTAGAAATGCCTGTACCAAGTCAGGGTCATTACGGTTTTCACAGTTTTCCGGTTGTTGACTGATTTTGTCTGTTTATATCATTATGAGTTTTGACTTTCCCTTTATAAGATTGTTCGGAGTTCGGTAATTTTGTTATTACCTTTATTTGTGCATACAAAAGCACTTTCTGTCGTTACATTCCAACGTATTTTACTAGTACATATCATCAATAGTGTGCCCACTAGAGTTATCCCTCTTTAAACAGATTTTAGTATGATTTATCTGTACATTGTAACTTGAGCATGTTGGACTGACTACCAACATTTATTTATTTATTTAAATAGAGTATATGTTCTCACATTGCTTAAACAGATAATATTTTAATTCGTCTCTAAAACAGAGGCCGTAATTTTAGAAATATTACATGGCAAGATAGATCTATACTTTCTTGAAATCTTCTGAAATAAATATACCTTCTCTTACTGTATTGGATATCCCCGATTGTTCCATGGCCAGAAATGTCAACGTTAAACGTGTACGATAAACAAAATCATATAATAAGAAGAAAAGGGATATATAAATGGTTTCAACCTGTCATGTTAAACAAAAATACAGTTGATAACTGTGGTTATATCTTGTCACATGGTGTGGACATTTTGAAACGTTACTATTATGACGGGACCAACCATTAACCTTTCAAATATAAACGGGTAAACTAAAAACTATTTTCTATATGCTTCCCATAAAATTTTCTGGCCAAATAATGATCTAATAAAAGACGGTGAAAGCCTTTAAGCTCATAATATTGCGGAATACTGCTAATGTTGACTTCAAATATTAATAACTGTAGGTCCTCCACTTCTGGCGAAAATTTGAAAACATTTCTGTTAATACATTAATTGTATTACTAACTTGGTCTTTAAAATAAAAACAAGTTATATTTTTACTAGATCACTGCAAATTGTGCGCTTTAAAATCTGATTCAACCCACCATTTCTTTAGAAATGCCTGTACCAAGTCAGGGTCAATACGTTTTCACAGTTTTCCGGTTGTTGACTGATTTTATCTGTTTATATACTTTCCCTGTGTAAGTTGTTCACTGATTTTGTCTGTTTATATAATTATGAGTTTTGATTTTCCCTTTGTAAGATTGTTCGGAGTTCGTTAATTTTGTCATTACCCTTAGTTCTTATTCAAGCGCCATTTTCTAGCATTAGACGTAATATGACAACACTGTAACTGGCTGAAACCCACCTAAATTATCAACATTACTCAGTGACGTGTTTGAAGTAACCAAAGAATTAATCAAAATCCGTAAATTGAATAAGAACAGACAACACAGTGGCTAAAGAAAAAAGGGCATATCATTTGTTGTATGGTATCATTGTTAATCGGCCCTCAATTTCGAGGTGTATATCCAGGTATGAGGAAGACCTAGCGGGAAAACATACGAATCGTTTGATTCCAATAGTGTGAATTATTATCCTAGATAAATAGGAATTCTCTCGTTGTTCAAACATTTAAACCTTTTATTCCTGTCTAAATAAGGGTAATAACAAAATTACCGAACTCCGAACAATCTTACAAAGGGAAAATCAAAACTCATAATTATATAAACAGACAAAATCAGTCAACAACCGGAAAACTGTTAAAACCGTAATGACCCTGACTTGATACAGGCATTTATAAAGTAATGGTGGGTTGAATCAGATTTTAAAGCGCCAAACCTTCCCGCTCTCATTACGGCTCAAAGGCTCCGGCTGTCACTATAACAGTATTTAAATACAGGAACAAAATAGGTAAAATAGTTGTCAAAACAGTACCATATTCAGTGAATGTAAATGTCAAAAACATGAAAGTTGACATTATCAGTTTTTCAGTTTTCATTGATTCCGCACAAATTGTATCACTGCTCCGTACGTGCTGCAATGGATTGGAAGCAACAGGTATAGTAGATTTGTCATCGCTCTTCAGGTATTCAGTCCAAGTTCTATCAAATTAGATTTTAAAATTGGTATTTTATGATTTCTCAATAACCTTCTGGCATTAAGAGAACATATTTATATTAAAATAATTACTCTTTGTGGGTTAATTAGTAGGAAATGAGGACCCTTGACCTGTTACTCTCGGTGACATGACCTCGAGTCACATGTATCTGTTCCACATCCACTGTTATTGAGCTCACAACGAGTAATTAATTTTATTTAAGCACATTAATTTGTTTTAAATAATTATAATGTGTATTCTCATTGAGGCTAATATGGCCCTAATGATCACCTAAGCTGTTGCCATCATTTTGCGCTCCTCGTTGTCGTTTATTTTATTCTCTAAATCCACTGAATAATTTGAAAGCTAACTTAGCTGACAAGTGAGGATATCAAATTTAGTGCGCACGATGCGTTTCTAGAATACCATTCAGCAGGTATTTTCAAAATCGAAAGATTGGAAATCCCAATAATTTAATGTTTTGAGAGGAATAAAACGAAGGGATTAAACTGGATAGCCAAAATCAACTAAGCTCACCTATGTCTTAGACTCTTTGGTTTTCTTGCTCTCAAAGACTTTTAATTATTTAGCTCTTCAATCTTTTGACTTTGAGCGTTTTCATCTTATATAATGGAATGAACACATAATCATAATTAAGCAGTGTTTAATGATAAAGAACAGATAAACCATTAACTAGAGATGTTTTATATTATATTATCTAGTACTGTGATCCTTGATTAACTGTATCAATGATTTGTAGATATGACTTACTGGAATTCACATAAACTGTACCACCGTTATCAAGTTTCGCTGGAATTTATGATCTCCTTGAGGGTATCAGTGCATAGTTACTACTTTGTTCTACTCGATATAAGTTGTTAAATATTGAATGTCTTTAAACCTGATGCTTGAGCATTTTGATATGAGGGAGAAAAAATAGTTTGTTGTCAAATATTGATCCCATAATTTACTATTTCAAAAAAAGAAAGTTGAAAGTTCAGGACATGGGTACAGATACCAATGCTATAGTCTTTGGTTTGACCCGACCGGGGCGCAAACCTACAATGTACTGCACTCCCGGTGAGTACGCTAACCATTATCAAACAATTCAAACTCACCAATCTAAATAAGAGAGAAACCAGGAAAGAATCCGTATCGTCTGACGAATGTTTCATTCCCGTCATCAGACTTACAATATTAATTTGAAATGTATATTGTATATTTTAATGCGTAATATAAACAGTTAGTTGTTAATATCAGAAATATGAAAATAACAAACACATCCTAGAATAATGACTGATTTTAATTTTTGATGTAACAGGAGAGGCTACTTAAGGTAAAATTCTGCACGGTGGTGAGGCTGGAATTTTAAGCATCATGCATACCCCTTCATATATTCATAGTACGACACCTATGTCTTTCATATACTATTCAGCTAATGGCGACCTATTCATATATATTACTAACATCAAAAATAAACAAACGTAGATCACTTTTGCATCTTATCATGTTTATGATAAAAAAAAAAATAACCCATCAATTGTAATTATAGAAGAATTTCATTTCACAATAAAGGAGTTGTATTGGCTTCTATGAATAAACATATTAAATATAACATATCTTAAGAAACCCGCCCATTGTTATATTGAAGCGGTTAATTTATGATCAAATAATATAAATGGAAGCTGAACAAGTCTACCGATTCCAGCGCACTTCTATATATAGGGAGTGGATGTGGTCGAGTGGTCTAGGACGCTGGACGTAAGCCTAAGCGAATGGTGCTGCAGTGTATCAATGGTGTGGGTTCAAATCCCGTCGAGGGAAGAACAACAATTTGACAGCTCTAGAATCTAATTCTAACACTGTTTGGTTTAATTTTCAGACGTATATATATATATATATATATATAAATCGTTATGCATGAAGTAACACACACCCACTGTGAACAGTTAAAGTAGGGACATTTGTATTATCCACTAAAATATTCCAGTTGTACTTCTTTAATTTTCGCTTTGTAAATGCGATCTATTAACTCTGAAAGAAAATACAATAAGATCATGCATACATTTTGCATTACAAACAATACCCCTCAAAGATAGGGAAACACATATATAGGCATATAAAATACACAACGACATGTATGAAAGTAACTAAAATTTCCAAAAAGGGTGTGGGGTGGGTGGTTAAATATTCTCTGTTAATGTGGATTGACTGATGTTGATTAACAATTTAGTGTATACAAAAGCACCATCTGGCGCTACATTCTAGCGCATTTTATTTGTAGACATATCCAATATTGTGCCCACTATCCCCTTTTAAACAGATTTTAATATAACTTATATGTACATTGTAACTTGAACATGTTGAACTGCTTTCCTGAATTTTATTTATTTATTCAAATAAATGATATTTTCTCTCATTGTTCAAGCAGAAAATACTTTAATTCCTCTCTAATATAGAGGTTGTAATTCTACAAATACTATACGATATGATAGATCTATACTTTCTTGAAATCTTCAGAAATAAATATACCTTCTCCCACTATATTGAGTAACCTCGATGTTTTGTTCATGGACTCACAGAAATGTCAACCCTATGAACTTCAACATTTTAAATGATACGTAGGATGTATTCTTAAAAAAAGGATCATATACACAGAAGAAAGGGGATATATGTAGTATTATTAAATAAATGGCATCAACCTGTTATATTAAACAAGAAAACAGTTGATAACTGGGGTTATACTTTGTCACATGATGTAGTCATTTTGAAGGGTTACTATTATGATAGGGTCAATAATCTACCTTGCAAATATAATAAAACTAAGAAAACATGTTTTCTGTATGCTTACCGTAAAATTGTTCAGGGTCACAAAACGATAAGATAGGAATACATGAATGCCTGACCCTGGATATTCTAGGTAGTCTTTGATATATGTAAATGCATACTTGTGTTTAATATGTTGATAAAACAAAACAGCAAACGATAACAACAAAACTAAGCCAATGTATGTCAATCTGCAATACCCATTTCATTCCTGACATGTCTAATTGCTGCTAAAACTTGAGGGACTTGCATGCAAACACAGCTTTGTACCTTCAAGAATTCCATCGGTGTCGTATCAGTATATTCTGGTGCTTCTGATCCATCCGAGCAACATGAGGAATAATGATTATTTTTTTTCACATACCTCTGTTTAATATAAGATTTTGAATAAATGATGTTGCGACTAATATGAGAATGGTATCATACGGTACATACCATTATAATGCTTTCATCCCATTAAGAAACATCTTGAGTATAAAATCCTCCCTGGCACATCTCAATGCGTCGGTATTAACCTCTGTCTGTGAAATACAGAACCATGATTTATGTAAAAGGTCCACGGTTCAATGTACTCTCTGAACATCAGTGGCGCATTGTAAGCTCTGTTCTTCGAATATATCGTTTTTTTAAAGCAGACACTCGTGGGGCTGTGTGTGCGCTAATTCGTGGGTATGCATGACCAGCGGTTTCTCTTGTTGATAATGAAGCCTTGTGAAAACGTTTTCACAAATTACAATTTTTTAACATATTCTGACCTTACTAATGTTGTAGGTTTTATACTCTTCTTCATAAGAATGAAAATCTTTGAAGATCTATATCCAGGAAATAAATAATTGCGAATCGTTTAGCGTTGTAAGCAATGGATGCCTGTTAGAGTTCAACGTATAATATAGATTACATTACGTACGTTTTCATTTGAAATTAAAGAAACTAGCGTGTCTTATACAAGATGCGGCGAACTACTTTGCCATGTCGTCATAGCATTGGAATGGGGGGAAAACTCATCAATGTAGGCAGCTTAACCAAAGCGACTGTTTAATGTTCATGCACTCATACATGTGTTAGTCATCACTAATCCATGGTCAAATTATCATTTCAAAGGGCATGCTTTCAATATTTCCAGCAACTGTGAGGTCCACATCTCTCCAAAAGAAGCGTTGTCGGATGATTATATATTGCCACTGACACTGATTGAACTGTATGCAACGTGTCATTTGTGAACAAATAACATGACGTCATGCAAAAATGTAGTCTCTCTCAGAGTATTGTACAAATTTGGTAATTTTGATTCAAACCGGGGCCGTAATGGTCGTCATCGTTGTGGTAGTTGTATTTATAACTATATATGTACTCAGTGCATGTCAACACTAACGTTGTGAGATCGAATCTCTCCCAGGCGATGTGTATTACATACACCATTATGTGATACATTTTGTCAGTGACTTGCTGCAGGTCGGTAGTTTTCTCCGGATACTCCGGTTTCCTCCACCAATAAAACTGATCGTCATGATACACACTTAGCTGAAATATTGTTAAAGTGGTGTTAAACACCATAACCCTGAGACTTAATTCAACCGTTGTTATTTGTTCAAGATTTGCTTTATTGAAATGCTAGATAAATTTATTACTGAATAAGACTCGACTTGATACAAAGTAGTGTACCAACACGCTATGCATGCATTTGGGTATTTGATCAGAAAACATTCAGATGTTTTCATTTGATTTTTCCTAATGGTAAATACAAACACTTTTCCATATACCATTTCACATTTTTTTAAAGACAGAATTGTAATAAAAAAAGATCGGTCAACAAAAACTATGGGTGTCGAACGGAAAGCAGTTTGTCTACTATTGACCGACGATAAGAAATCCGTAGCATGATACGACGACATAAAATTTCCGTCCTATAGAAATTATTTAATAACCGTCAGAGAAATTCTGCCGTTGCTTTTGAAGGAATATATAAAGCTTATATATATGTACGATGTTGCTGATCTATAACTTGAAACAGTAACTAAGTTTTTGCCACGAACTATGCTTGACGGACTTTCTTGGAAGTTCTAAGGCTAAAGACGTAATGGTCACTAGACAAAATTAAGCACCGCCCACTGACCTTCTGTAATGTTTCGTCTGCATCGTTTCGTAACGGCACGTTCATCTATCGTCTGCATCGGTGTGTAACGGACTAACGTAACACAATGGAGAAAAAGAGGAGATTTGTTTGTGTATAAGAAGAACTGAATCGAGATTTGTTAGCCGTACATTCTTTTAAGTAGTTAACGTTAATTTCTTTCTTTTTTATTGTGTCGCAAGAGGAGGTTTTTACTGTGTTATTTTAGAAGAAAATATAAATCATCATCTTTCTTGCAGTTGTGTTTAATTATGCTAAATCAAAATACACACACATATATATAGTGAGCCTGGTCAAGTACACTTGGCATACGTCGTCTCAGTTATCGATTACAATATTTCTTTATTTCGGACAGCGTCAAGGTCAAATTATGCAATAATAGATTACACAATGCTGCAGTCACCTGGCATCGTTATTCTTAAGAATGGAATGTTCCACTGGCCAGTATGTATTAGTAGGGTTAAAGAAGCTGTATGGGCTTTTATAAATAAACCTATTAATATATCATATCTTAAGAAACCCGACTCTTGCTATATTGAAGAGGCTCATTTACGATCAAATAATATATCTGGAAGTTGAAAAGGTCTACCTATTCCAACAGCACTTCTATATATAGCTTTATACAGTAAGTAACACACATCAAACGTGAACAGTCGCAGATAAGAAATTTGTTTTATTCACAAAAATGTTCCAGTTATTGGCCTTCTTTAAATTTCTTTCTGTAAATCGTGATGTATTAACTCTCAAAGAAAATACAATACAATTGTAACAATTTTGTGTAAATACAACAACACTTACTGTCGTTACACTCCAACGCATTTTACTAGTATATATACTCAATAGTCTGTCCACTAAAGTTATCCCTCTTTAAACAGATTTTGATATAATTTATATGTACATTGTAACTTGAACAAGTTGATCTGCTTTCCAAAATTTATTTATTTAGTTATTTAAATAAATTATATTTGCTCTCATTGTTCAATCAGATAATACTTTAATTCCTCTCTAAAATAGAGGCCATAATTAACAGAAAGCCTACACCTGAACATTATGAATAGTCGTGAAGATGTCTAAATACAAACTTGTCCTTTATAAATCAATAACAAAAAATATCATATTTCTATTTTGAAGATATTTCAAAGAAACGATTACAAATAAGATAACCAGAGCGCTCTTGTTGCTAAACCACAATACGAAATTCATCCTTGACATGTTTAATTGGAAACACGGTTTTTGTGCCTTCAAGATTTCTATCGATGCCGCAATAATATATCCTTGTGACCCTGAAACATAGGAGCAACATAAGGAATCACGATGTCTATTCCTATATCTCTGTGTATTTTAAGACCTTTCATATCTGATGATACTACGGCATAGACCACTGATTGTATCCTACAAATAAACTTTCTGATTGCAACCCCTTTCTTAGAACACCTTCATGACCTATTTGTACATCTGTCTGCGAAATGGAAACAAGACAAAATACCCCGAACACCCCCTTCTAGGACAAATGCACCCCCACAAATGAAATAATCATACTATAGTACTGCATATGTTTTTATATTGATGGTGATATTACAGGTATCTTACAGATCACGTAAAAGAGAAGGGGTGGTGGAATTAATACAATGAGAATAGCATCAAGCATATTTTTTCCACATGTTGTTCATTGTTATGTTCATTTATCAGGAGTAAATAATAGAACACTGCTTAATTGTTTAAATAGAAATTAATCAGGTAACGTTAATCAGGAATTTTTTATGTTGATATTTTTCCAATTTTGTTCCTCAGTCCACCTGTTACACCCTTTCTTTTTCAGCTTTCCTATGTTATCTATAGACCATCGTGATCGTATGCTAGTTGGATTAACAAATGCCTGTGCAATCAGTGCCAATCACCACTAAATTGGTGAGTTCGAACTCCGTTCATGGCGAGGGGTACTCGATACAATATTATATGATTAAGTGCGACAGGTCGGTGGTTTTCTCTGGGTACTCCGGTTTCTTCCATCAAGGTATTTCAAAAATGTAGTTATGACGAGAACAATAAATCGTGTAATAAAAGATGACGCTGGCACGATCCAATGGGCTGAAGTTTAGATTGCCAGAGGAAAAAATGATATAAAGGATACGGTCAGAAAATGTGCGTACTTTGGACAATATACGACTATTCCAAACAAACAGTTGCTCAATAGGATTTGCTGTAAATTGTAGTTCACTCGATGGTCTAAAACTATATAAGACTAATAGCTAATCTAATCAGGTTGCTTTCAATGCATGTGATATTATATTTCATTTTTTGTTTACAAATTTGCGTAGTTTCGATACATTTGGCTTTGCTAATTTATGTTTTCTTTTCCGTATCCATGCAACACTAAAAAATATATTTATTGTTTACACTTACTAGTATTATATTCTTCAGATTGTCTTGTGCTGTGGTATTAATGGTTTTGCTTTCCTTTATTAAAAGAACGTTTAAACAGTGATGGTCATCAATTCCCCCAATATAAACTATTCGAACAATCACCTGTTATCTTAACTGAACTCACTGGACACAAAATGACCACTATATGTATAGGATACAGTATTATTGAAACAAAAGAGGCTGACCGTATTGGGTATAACGGGTTTCTTTTTCCACATGAGTACTCAGGTGAAGGCCGAGGTGACGAATGCGGAAAAAGACACCCGCTATATCCAATACGGGTAAATTCTTTGTTTCAATTATAATGTATCTAACTTGTACAATAATAGTGTTGTTGAGAAAATATATGGTATGGCATATATCTTTACACCTTTAATGTTTAGAAAGCCAAATAAGACAACAATTAACAATAATAAAAGGACAAATTTGTATCGGTCAACGTCCTTTCGATTCTCGTTTATATTAAGATATTTCAAGGTCTTTCAAGTGTCCCAAATCTTCACCTGTGGTCTGTCTGATTTGTTATTACTTGCGGTCGGTTCGTTAGTTGTTTTTGTATTGCGAGAATAAATTTTAAAAGTTCACATACCCGTCAGTTCTGAACATAAATTATGCCAGATCTGAAATACTTGCTTTTTTAAACAAATTGTTGATATCTTTTTTTACAAAACTTACTATCAAGAGTCAAATATACTAATTATAGCGTATAGTAGTGTGATCACCGTAACCGAGTGGTTAGATGGAAGTTTTGAAAGTCTAAATAGACTTTGAAAAGCCCAGCAGTGGTTCGAGACACGAAAGTCCAAAACTAAGTAAAACGCGTTTTTAGTCTAAAAGAGTAAAAGGTTAAAGTTCATATATTGAAGATCAAAAGAATAAACTAGATTCATAAAAATAATCCACTGTTCGAACAATAGTGTGATAAATAAGGGTAATAACAAAATTACCGAACTCCGAACAATCTTACAAAGGGAAAGTCAAAACTCATAATTATACAAACAGACAAAATCAGTCAACAACCGGAAAACTGTGAAAACCGTAATGACCCTGACTTGGTAAAGGCATTTCTAAAGAAATGGTGGGTTGAATCAGATTTTAAGGCGCCAAATCTCCAGCTCTCATTACGGTTCAAAGGTTCCGGCTGTCACTATAACAGTATTTAAATACAGGAACAAAATAGGTAAAATAGTTGTCAAAGCAGTACCATATTCGGTGACGTAAATGTCAAAAATATTTTTACGTCACACATTGACAAAAAAAATATCCTTGACATTTTTTGACTTCTTTATCTTTATACATTTTCACTATATGAAAATGCATCGCTTATATTTTTTTCTGCAGAGACGGAATATATTTCGACAAGATCTTGGTATCGGAATATAAAGAGATCGAATAAGGCGAATCATTTTATAGCCCTGGTCCAGTAGCCTGTTTCTCAGATGAAGATGACGTTTCAGGAAATCAGAATAATTGCTACTGGCCCTTGCATAGCGAGAAATGCATTACGTAAACGATATCAACCGTGTCCCGAAAATGGGTAAAATTATTACAGTACAGCGGCCTGTATCAGCGGCCCCTATTAACGGCCTGTATCATCGGCCTCTATTAGCGGTCTGTATGTGATATTAGACAATAGCTTTGCTGGGGGGTTATTGTACAAATGACGTTGGAAATATATGGGCTGGCTTGGGACAAGTACAACCATGTGACGGCCTTAAACCGGTTAATAGAACTTTGTCTGATTATGAATTCCGTCGGTTTGTAACGTTGTGTCTTACTTTTACAATTAACAGAGTAAACCCTTTTATTAAAGTGTTTATTAAATATGTCCATACACAATTATCAATTGCCAAGTACATTGTTGCCATCAGAGTGGCTGACTGTATTAAATTAATACAAATCGTCATAGTGTATTGATTCAGAGAAAGAAGCTATTATATTTCTGTTTTCCACTACCTTGTCTTGTTATAAAAAGAAATAGATTAGATAATACGGCTGAAATGTTTAGTTGTCAATTACTATCCCATTCAGACACTGAATTCACAATACAATTACCTGCGTCATATACCCAGATTAGATTGTAACTGATACCTTAAGAATCATATTGTTAGGTCGTCTTCTTATCGTTTGCGGTGAGAAAACCTCCTATTTTTGCTATAAATATGGTTTTTTTTTACATCCTAGGTACTTTTCATCGCTTACGAAATGAGTAGACATGTTGTTCCTGTTATGATTGTACTATACTTTACCCATCTTGACTTTACAAAAATAAAAAATAAAAGGACAAAACTGAACAAAAGCATTTCATCTGCATTAACATCCTATTAACAATACTTTCAACATTGCCTATGACCATATACTTATGCCTATTAGAAGTTTACATACAAGGATGCTGTCATTAATCGACTAAAAGTTATCCTTGTTGTTTCTTTTTTGAATTTGCATTGTATATTGTATTTGGTTCTTTGGGTACTGGTGAAGATTCCAGGGACTCAAACCCATCGAACTGCTCAGTACTGCCCCCGGTATCGGATAGTGGTTTTTATTTTATAATACGGAAAGCCTGATCGCTGACCATAGTTGGTAACCAGTGTGGAGAAGAGTTCCACGACCCCTACGCGCTATATATCTCTTTAATAGAAAAGCCAAATAATTAAAAAGTGTTTGGGAGAAATAACGTCAAAGAGCCTTAAAAAGATAGCCAAAATCGGCTAAGGTTATCTATGCCCGAGGGAGGAGAACCTTAGATTTGATAATTATTGCATGTTTAAGGAAATGCGAATTTCAATAATAAATATATCTCAAAGAACCATGTCAGTATCGAAGCACTCCCTATAGCGTGGATGATACCCTCGGGGACTAATAGTCCACCCGAAGAGGTATCGACCCAGTGATAGTAACACAAATGTAGATATCAAATTTAGTGCGCACGACGCGTTTCTGGAATAACCTGCATTGGTTGATATTGTTCTAGCTACCATACGATAAAACACCACCCCCTTTTCACATACGAATTTACTTAAAATGAATGTATTGAATGTATGTTTAAGAAAGAAAATAAATACTTACAAGTATCACTAAGTAAGCTTTGTTAAATCACGCTTTCAATTTCCCTTTAATACCTAAGTGATATATGTAAGCTTTTAGACAGCGAGATGAATATATAATATGCATTCTAATGCAATTATAATGTAACGTGTATTGCCATTGGCTATCGAGAGCCGTCAAATCTGCAGTTGACATGCCTAAAGGAATGCTATTTTCCTACGCCGAATACACTTGTTTGTAAACAATATGGCTGACCCAGATATTTCCGACTATGAACTAAGGAATAACAGTACTGTATTTGAAGAGTTGGAGGAGTCAATTGTGGATTTTCTCTCAATTTCAGTTTTGAAAATATAAAAATTCTCTCAATATTTGGATACAATAAGTCCTACAGATTAAGATACAACATCAAATGGTCATGATCAATGCCGAGATAAATGAATTGAAGAAAAATCCCAGTCTGTTTTCATTTTCTTTTCACAGAAAAATTGAACTGCAGTGCAAAAAAAAAACAACTTCAATTGTGGATTTGACGGACTATTTTTTTTAGCGGAAGGAATTTGAAAAGTGCATATATTTCGTCATTTATCTGTATGTACACGTTGGGAGAATTTCCTAAGAATGGGAATAATAATACTGTATTTGAAGAGTTGGAGGTGTGAATTGTGGATTTGACGGTCGCATTTTGGAACTTCGTCTGGTTTTGGAAGATTGAACAGTACACACGCGATATTAGGTTCAGTAAATAGAACAGGAAAACTATGTAATAGGAAATTATCACGATATAAAATGATATGTATAACAGTCATAGATAATTCATTCAATTATCATTATTTTCACATTACAGGTTCCAGGAATGTCTGAGACTGTGCTACCCTTCGAGAGCACGTGGGTTCACCCCCGTTTTTTTGTGGGGAGCGTTTTTGCTCGTCTTTTGAGTTTTTTGTGTTGTATTATTTTTAGTCTTTATCTCGTCTCTTGAGTTTTAGTTTTTTGTGTTGTATTATTTTTAGTCTTTATCTCGTCTCTTGAGTTTTAGTTTTTTGTGTTGTATTATTTTTAGTCTTTATCTCGTCTCTTGAGTTTTAGTTTTCTGTGTTGTATTATTTTTAGTCTTTATCTCGTCTCTTGAGTTTTAGTTTTCTGTGTTGTATTATTCTTAGTCTTTATCTCGTCTCTTGAGTTTTAGTTTTTTGTGTTGTATTATTTTTAGTCTTTATCTCGTCTCTTGAGTTTTAGTTTTTTGTGTTGTATTATTTTTAGTCTTTATCTCGTCTCTTGAGTTTTAGTTTTCTGTGTTGTATTATTTTTAGTCTTTATCTCGGCTCTTGAGTTTTAGTTTTCTGTGTTGTATTATTTTTAGTCTTTATCTCGTCTCTTGAGTTTTAGTTTTTTGTGTTGTATTATTTTTAGTCTTTATCTCGTCTCTTGAGTTTTAGTTTTCTGTGTTGTATTATTTTTAGTCTTTATCTCGTCTCTTGAGTTTTAGTTTTCTGTGTTGTATTATTTTTAGTCTTTATCTCGTCTCTTGAGTTTTAGTTTTTTGTGTTGTATTATTTTTAGTCTTTATCTCGGCTCTTGAGTTTCAGTTTTCTGTGTTGTATTATTTTTAGTCTTTATCTCGGCTCTTGAGTTTTAGTTTTTTGTGTTGTATTATTTTTAGTCTTTATCTCGTCTCTTGAGTTTTAGTTTTCTGTGTTGTATTATTTTTAGTCTTTATCTCGTCTCTTGAGTTTTAGTTTTCTGTGTTGTATTATTTTTAGTCTTTATCTCGTCTCTTGAGTTTTAGTTTTCTGTGTTGTATTATTTTTAGTCTTTATCTCGTCTCTTGAGTTTTAGTTTTTTGTGTTGTATTATTTTTAGTCTTTATCTCGTCTCTTGAGTTTTAGTTTGCTGTGTTGTATTATTCTTAGTCTTTATCTCGTCTCTTGAGTTTTAGTTTTCTGTGTTGTATTATTTTTAGTCTTTATCTCGTCTCTTGAGTTTTAGTTTTCTGTGTTGTATTATTTTTAGTCTTTATCTCGTCTCTTGAGTTTTAGTTTTCTGTGTTGTATTATTTTTAGTCTTTATCTCCTCTCTTGAGTTTTAGTTTTTTGTGTTGTATTATTTTTAGTCTTTATCTCGGCTCTTGAGTTTTAGTTTTCTGTGTTGTATTATTTTTAGTCTTTATCTCGTCTCTTGAGTTTTAGTTTTTTGTGTTGTATTATTTTCAGTCTTTATCTCGGCTCTTGAGTTTTAGTTTTCTGTGTTGTATTATTTTTAGTCTTTATCTCGGCTCTTGAGTTTTAGTTTTCTGTGTTGTATTATTTTTAGTCTTTATCTCGTCTCTTGAGTTTTAGTTTTTTGTGTTGTATTATTTTTAGTCTTTATCTCGTCTCTTGAGTTTTAGTTTTTTGTGTTGTATTATTTTTAGTCTTTATCTCGGCTCTTGAGTTTTAGTTTTCTGTGTTGTATTATTTTCAGTCTTTATCTCGGCTCTTGAGTTTTAGTTTTTTGTGTTGTATTATTTTTAGTCTTTATCTCGGCTCTTGAGTTTTAGTTTTCTGTGTTGTATTATTTTTAGTCTTTATCTCGTCTCTTGAGTTTTAGTTTTCTGTGTTGTATTATTTTTAGTCTTTATCTCGTCTCTTGAGTTTTAGTTTTTTGTGTTGTATTATTTTTAGTCTTTATCTCGTCTCTTGAGTTTTAGTTTTTTGTGTTGTAATATTTTTAGTCTTTATCTCGTCTCTTGAGTTTTAGTTTTCTGTGTTGTATTATTTTTAGTCTTTATCTCGGCTCTTGAGTTTTAATTTTCTGTGTTGTATTATTTTTAGTCTTTATCTCGTCTCTTGAGTTTTAGTTTTTTGTGTTGTATTATTTTTAGTCTTTATCTCGTCTCTTGAGTTTTAGTTTTCTGTGTTGTATTATTTTTAGTCTTTATCTCGTCTCTTGAGTTTTAGTTTTCTGTGTTGTATTATTTTTAGTCTTTATCTCGTCTCTTGAGTTTTAGTTTTTTGTGTTGTATTATTTTTAGTCTTTATCTCGGCTCTTGAGTTTCAGTTTTCTGTGTTGTATTATTTTTAGTCTTTATCTCGGCTCTTGAGTTTTAGTTTTTTGTGTTGTATTATTTTTAGTCTTTATCTCGTCTCTTGAGTTTTAGTTTTTTGTGTTGTATTATTTTTAGTCTTTATCTCGTCTCTTGAGTTTTAGTTTTTTGTGTTGTATTATTTTTAGTCTTTATCTCGGCTCTTGAGTTTTAGTTTTCTGTGTTGTATTATTTTTAGTCTTTATCTCGTCTCTTGAGTTTTAGTTTTCTGTGTTGTATTATTTTTAGTCTTTATCTCGTCTCTTGAGTTTTAGTTTTCTGTGTTGTATTATTTTTAGTCTTTATCTCGTCTCTTGAGTTTTAGTTTTTTGTGTTGTATTATTTTTAGTCTTTATCTCGTCTCTTGAGTTTTAGTTTTTTGTGTTGTATTATTTTTAGTCTTTATCTCGTCTCTTGAGTTTTAGTTTTCTGTGTTGTATTATTTTTAGTCTTTATCTCGGCTCTTGAGTTTTAGTTTTCTGTGTTGTATTATTTTTAGTCTTTATCTCGTCTCTTGAGTTTTAGTTTTTTGTGTTGTATTATTTTTAGTCTTTATCTCGTCTCTTGAGTTTTAGTTTTCTGTGTTGTATTATTTTTAGTCTTTATCTCGTCTCTTGAGTTTTAGTTTTCTGTGTTGTATTATTTTTAGTCTTTATCTCGTCTCTTGAGTTTTAGTTTTTTGTGTTGTATTATTTTTAGTCTTTATCTCGGCTCTTGAGTTTCAGTTTTCTGTGTTGTATTATTTTTAGTCTTTATCTCGGCTCTTGAGTTTTAGTTTTTTGTGTTGTATTATTTTTAGTCTTTATCTCGTCTCTTGAGTTTTAGTTTTCTGTGTTGTATTATTTTTAGTCTTTATCTCGTCTCTTGAGTTTTAGTTTTCTGTGTTGTATTATTTTTAGTCTTTATCTCGTCTCTGGAGTTTTAGTTTTCTGTGTTGTATTATTTTTAGTCTTTATCTCGTCTCTTGAGTTTTAGTTTTTTGTGTTGTATTATTTTTAGTCTTTATCTCGTCTCTTGAGTTTTAGTTTGCTGTGTTGTATTATTCTTAGTCTTTATCTCGTCTCTTGAGTTTTAGTTTTCTGTGTTGTATTATTTTTAGTCTTTATCTCGTCTCTTGAGTTTTAGTTTTCTGTGTTGTATTATTTTTAGTCTGTATCTCGTCTCTTGAGTTTTAGTTTTCTGTGTTGTATTATTTTTAGTCTTTATCTCGTCTCTTGAGTTTTAGTTTTTTGTGTTGTATTATTTTTAGTCTTTATCTCGGCTCTTGAGTTTTAGTTTTCTGTGTTGTATTATTTTTAGTCTTTATCTCGTCTCTTGAGTTTTAGTTTTTTGTGTTGTATTATTTTCAGTCTTTATCTCGGCTCTTGAGTTTTAGTTTTCTGTGTTGTATTATTTTTAGTCTTTATCTCGGCTCTTGAGTTTTAGTTTTCTGTGTTGTATTATTTTTAGTCTTTATCTCGTCTCTTGAGTTTTAGTTTTTTGTGTTGTATTATTTTTAGTCTTTATCTCGTCTCTTGAGTTTTAGTTTTTTGTGTTGTATTATTTTTAGTCTTTATCTCGGCTCTTGAGTTTTAGTTTTCTGTGTTGTATTATTTTCAGTCTTTATCTCGGCTCTTGAGTTTTAGTTTTTTGTGTTGTATTATTTTTAGTCTTTATCTCGGCTCTTGAGTTTTAGTTTTCTGTGTTGTATTATTTTTAGTCTTTATCTCGTCTCTTGAGTTTTAGTTTTCTGTGTTGTATTATTTTTAGTCTTTATCTCGTCTCTTGAGTTTTAGTTTTTTGTGTTGTATTATTTTTAGTCTTTATCTCGTCTCTTGAGTTTTAGTTTTTTGTGTTGTAATATTTTTAATCTTTATCTCGTCTCTTGAGTTTTAGTTTTCTGTGTTGTATTATTTTTAGTCTTTATCTCGGCTCTTGAGTTTTAGTTTTCTGTGTTGTATTATTTTTAGTCTTTATCTCGTCTCTTGAGTTTTAGTTTTTTGTGTTGTATTATTTTTAGTCTTTATCTCGTCTCTTGAGTTTTAGTTTGCTGTGTTGTATTATTCTTAGTCTTTATCTCGTCTCTTGAGTTTTAGTTTTCTGTGTTGTATTATTTTTAGTCTTTATCTCGTCTCTTGAGTTTTAGTTTTCTGTGTTGTATTATTTTTAGTCTTTATCTCGTCTCTTGAGTTTTAGTTTTCTGTGTTGTATTATTTTTAGTCTTTATCTCGTCTCTTGAGTTTTAGTTTTTTGTGTTGTATTATTTTTAGTCTTTATCTCGGCTCTTGAGTTTTAGTTTTCTGTGTTGTATTATTTTTAGTCTTTATCTCGTCTCTTGAGTTTTAGTTTTTTGTGTTGTATTATTTTCAGTCTTTATCTCGGCTCTTGAGTTTTAGTTTTCTGTGTTGTATTATTTTTAGTCTTTATCTCGGCTCTTGAGTTTTAGTTTTCTGTGTTGTATTATTTTTAGTCTTTATCTCGTCTCTTGAGTTTTAGTTTTTTGTGTTGTATTATTTTTAGTCTTTATCTCGTCTCTTGAGTTTTAGTTTTTTGTGTTGTATTATTTTTAGTCTTTATCTCGGCTCTTGAGTTTTAGTTTTCTGTGTTGTATTATTTTCAGTCTTTATCTCGGCTCTTGAGTTTTAGTTTTTTGTGTTGTATTATTTTTAGTCTTTATCTCGGCTCTTGAGTTTTAGTTTTCTGTGTTGTATTATTTTTAGTCTTTATCTCGTCTCTTGAGTTTTAGTTTTCTGTGTTGTATTATTTTTAGTCTTTATCTCGTCTCTTGAGTTTTAGTTTTTTGTGTTGTATTATTTTTAGTCTTTATCTCGTCTCTTGAGTTTTAGTTTTTTGTGTTGTAATATTTTTAATCTTTATCTCGTCTCTTGAGTTTTAGTTTTCTGTGTTGTATTATTTTTAGTCTTTATCTCGGCTCTTGAGTTTTAGTTTTCTGTGTTGTATTATTTTTAGTCTTTATCTCGTCTCTTGAGTTTTAGTTTTTTGTGTTGTATTATTTTTAGTCTTTATCTCGGCTCTTGAGTTTCAGTTTTCTGTGTTGTATTATTTTTAGTCTTTATCTCGGCTCTTGAGTTTTAGTTTTTTGTGTTGTATTATTTTTAGTCTTTATCTCGTCTCTTGAGTTTTAGTTTTTTGTGTTGTATTATTTTTAGTCTTTATCTCGTCTCTTGAGTTTTAGTTTTTTGTGTTGTATTATTTTTAGTCTTTATCTCGGCTCTTGAGTTTTAGTTTTCTGTGTTGTATTATTTTTAGTCTTTATCTCGTCTCTTGAGTTTTAGTTTTCTGTGTTGTATTATTTTTAGTCTTTATCTCGTCTCTTGAGTTTTAGTTTTCTGTGTTGTATTATTTTTATTCTTTATCTCGTCTCTTGAGTTTTAGTTTTTTGTGTTGTATTATTTTTAGTCTTTATCTCGTCTCTTGAGTTTTAGTTTTTTGTGTTGTATTATTTTTAGTCTTTATCTCGTCTCTTGAGTTTTAGTTTTCTGTGTTGTATTATTTTTAGTCTTTATCTCGGCTCTTGAGTTTTAGTTTTCTGTGTTGTATTATTTTTAGTCTTTATCTCGTCTCTTGAGTTTTAGTTTTTTGTGTTGTATTATTTTTAGTCTTTATCTCGTCTCTTGAGTTTTAGTTTTCTGTGTTGTATTATTTTTAGTCTTTATCTCGTCTCTTGAGTTTTAGTTTTCTGTGTTGTATTATTTTTAGTCTTTATCTCGTCTCTTGAGTTTTAGTTTTTTGTGTTGTATTATTTTTAGTCTTTATCTCGGCTCTTGAGTTTCAGTTTTCTGTGTTGTATTATTTTTAATCTTTTTCTCGGCTCTTGAGTTTTAGTTTTTTGTGTTGTATTATTTTTAGTCTTTATCTCGTCTCTTGAGTTTTAGTTTTCTGTGTTGTATTATTTTTAGTCTTTATCTCGTCTCTTGAGTTTTAGTTTTCTGTGTTGTATTATTTTTAGTCTTTATCTCGTCTCTGGAGTTTTAGTTTTCTGTGTTGTATTATTTTTAGTCTTTATCTCGTCTCTTGAGTTTTAGTTTTTTGTGTTGTATTATTTTTAGTCTTTATCTCGTCTCTTGAGTTTTAGTTTTTTGTGTTGTATTATTTTTAGTCTTTATCTCGGCTCTTGAGTTTTAGTTTTCTGTGTTGTATTATTTTTAGTCTTTATCTCGTCTCTTGAGTTTTAGTTTTCTGTGTTGTATTATTTTTAGTCTTTATCTCGTCTCTTGAGTTTTAGTTTTCTGTGTTGTATTATTTTTATTCTTTATCTCGTCTCTTGAGTTTTAGTTTTTTGTGTTGTATTATTTTTAGTCTTTATCTCGTCTCTTGAGTTTTAGTTTTTTGTGTTGTATTATTTTTAGTCTTTATCTCGTCTCTTGAGTTTTAGTTTTCTGTGTTGTATTATTTTTAGTCTTTATCTCGGCTCTTGAGTTTTAGTTTTCTGTGTTGTATTATTTTTAGTCTTTATCTCGTCTCTTGAGTTTTAGTTTTTTGTGTTGTATTATTTTTAGTCTTTATCTCGTCTCTTGAGTTTTAGTTTTCTGTGTTGTATTATTTTTAGTCTTTATCTCGTCTCTTGAGTTTTAGTTTTCTGTGTTGTATTATTTTTAGTCTTTATCTCGTCTCTTGAGTTTTAGTTTTTTGTGTTGTATTATTTTTAGTCTTTATCTCGGCTCTTGAGTTTCAGTTTTCTGTGTTGTATTATTTTTAGTCTTTTTCTCGGCTCTTGAGTTTTAGTTTTTTGTGTTGTATTATTTTTAGTCTTTATCTCGTCTCTTGAGTTTTAGTTTTCTGTGTTGTATTATTTTTAGTCTTTATCTCGTCTCTTGAGTTTTAGTTTTCTGTGTTGTATTATTTTTAGTCTTTATCTCGTCTCTGGAGTTTTAGTTTTCTGTGTTGTATTATTTTTAGTCTTTATCTCGTCTCTTGAGTTTTAGTTTTTTGTGTTGTATTATTTTTAGTCTTTATCTCGTCTCTTGAGTTTTAGTTTGCTGTGTTGTATTATTCTTAGTCTTTATCTCGTCTCTTGAGTTTTAGTTTTCTGTGTTGTATTATTTTTAGTCTTTATCTCGTCTCTTGAGTTTTAGTTTTCTGTGTTGTATTATTTTTAGTCTTTATCTCGTCTCTTGAGTTTTAGTTTTCTGTGTTGTATTATTTTTAGTCTTTATCTCGTCTCTTGAGTTTTAGTTTTTTGTGTTGTATTATTTTTAGTCTTTATCTCGGCTCTTGAGTTTTAGTTTTCTGTGTTGTATTATTTTTAGTCTTTATCTCGTCTCTTGAGTTTTAGTTTTTTGTGTTGTATTATTTTCAGTCTTTATCTCGGCTCTTGAGTTTTAGTTTTCTGTGTTGTATTATTTTTAGTCTTTATCTCGGCTCTTGAGTTTTAGTTTTCTGTGTTGTATTATTTTTAGTCTTTATCTCGTCTCTTGAGTTTTAGTTTTTTGTGTTGTATTATTTTTAGTCTTTATCTCGTCTCTTGAGTTTTAGTTTTTGTGTTGTATTATTTTTAGTCTTTATCTCGGCTCTTGAGTTTTAGTTTTCTGTGTTGTATTATTTTCAGTCTTTATCTCGGCTCTTGAGTTTTAGTTTTTTGTGTTGTATTATTTTTAGTCTTTATCTCGGCTCTTGAGTTTTAGTTTTCTGTGTTGTATTATTTTTAGTCTTTATCTCGTCTCTTGAGTTTTAGTTTTCTGTGTTGTATTATTTTTAGTCTTTATCTCGTCTCTTGAGTTTTAGTTTTTTGTGTTGTATTATTTTTAGTCTTTATCTCGTCTCTTGAGTTTTAGTTTTTTGTGTTGTAATATTTTTAATCTTTATCTCGTCTCTTGAGTTTTAGTTTTCTGTGTTGTATTATTTTTAGTCTTTATCTCGGCTCTTGAGTTTTAGTTTTCTGTGTTGTATTATTTTTAGTCTTTATCTCGTCTCTTGAGTTTTAGTTTTCTGTGTTGTATTATTTTTAGTCTTTATCTCGTCTCTGGAGTTTTAGTTTTCTGTGTTGTATTATTTTTAGTCTTTATCTCGTCTCTTGAGTTTTAGTTTTTTGTGTTGTATTATTTTTAGTCTTTATCTCGTCTCTTGAGTTTTAGTTTGCTGTGTTGTATTATTCTTAGTCTTTATCTCGTCTCTTGAGTTTTAGTTTTCTGTGTTGTATTATTTTTAGTCTTTATCTCGTCTCTTGAGTTTTAGTTTTCTGTGTTGTATTATTTTTAGTTTTTATCTCGTCTCTTGAGTTTTAGTTTTCTGTGTTGTATTATTTTTAGTCTTTATCTCGTCTCTTGAGTTTTAGTTTTTTGTGTTGTATTATTTTTAGTCTTTATCTCGGCTCTTGAGTTTTAGTTTTCTGTGTTGTATTATTTTTAGTCTTTATCTCGTCTCTTGAGTTTTAGTTTTTTGTGTTGTATTATTTTCAGTCTTTATCTCGGCTCTTGAGTTTTAGTTTTCTGTGTTGTATTATTTTTAGTCTTTATCTCGTCTCTTGAGTTTTAGTTTTTTGTGTTGTATTATTTTTAGTCTTTATCTCGTCTCTTGAGTTTTAGTTTTTTGTGTTGTATTATTTTTAGTCTTTATCTCGTCTCTTGAGTTTTAGTTTTTTGTGTTGTAATATTTTTAATCTTTATCTCGTCTCTTGAGTTTTAGTTTTCTGTGTTGTATTATTTTTAGTCTTTATCTCGGCTCTTGAGTTTTAGTTTCCTGTGTTGTATTATTTTTAGTCTTTATCTCGTCTCTTGAGTTTTAGTTTTTTGTGTTGTATTATTTTTAGTCTTTATCTCGTCTCTTGAGTTTTAGTTTTCTGTGTTGTATTATTTTTAGTCTTTATCTCGTCTCTTGAGTTTTAGTTTTTTGTGTTGTATTATTTTTAGTCTTTATCTCGGCTCTTGAGTTTTAGTTTTCTGTGTTGTATTATTTTCAGTCTTTATCTCGGCTCTTGAGTTTTAGTTTTTTGTGTTGTATTATTTTTAGTCTTTATCTCGGCTCTTGAGTTTTAGTTTTCTGTGTTGTATTATTTTTAGTCTTTATCTCGTCTCTTGAGTTTTAGTTTTCTGTGTTGTATTATTTTTAGTCTTTATCTCGTCTCTTGAGTTTTAGTTTTTTGTGTTGTATTATTTTTAGTCTTTTTCTCGGCTCTTGAGTTTTAGTTTTCTGTGTTGTATTATTTTTAGTCTTTATCTCGTCTCTTGAGTTTTAGTTTTCTGTGTTGTATTATTTTTAGTCTTTATCTCGTCTCTGGAGTTTTAGTTTTCTGTGTTGTATTATTTTTAGTCTTTATCTCGTCTCTTGAGTTTTAGTTTTTTGTGTTGTATTATTTTTAGTCTTTATCTCGTCTCTTGAGTTTTAGTTTGCTGTGTTGTATTATTCTTAGTCTTTATCTCGTCTCTTGAGTTTTAGTTTTCTGTGTTGTATTATTTTTAGTCTTTATCTCGTCTCTTGAGTTTTAGTTTTCTGTGTTGTATTATTTTTAGTTTTTATCTCGTCTCTTGAGTTTTAGTTTTCTGTGTTGTATTATTTTTAGTCTTTATCTCGTCTCTTGAGTTTTAGTTTTTTGTGTTGTATTATTTTTAGTCTTTATCTCGGCTCTTGAGTTTTAGTTTTCTGTGTTGTATTATTTTTAGTCTTTATCTCGTCTCTTGAGTTTTAGTTTTTTGTGTTGTATTATTTTCAGTCTTTATCTCGGCTCTTGAGTTTTAGTTTTCTGTGTTGTATTATTTTTAGTCTTTATCTCGGCTCTTGAGTTTTAGTTTTCTGTGTTGTATTATTTTTAGTCTTTATCTCGTCTCTTGAGTTTTAGTTTTTTGTGTTGTATTATTTTTAGTCTTTATCTCGTCTCTTGAGTTTTAGTTTTTTGTGTTGTATTATTTTTAGTCTTTATCTCGGCTCTTGAGTTTTAGTTTTCTGTGTTGTATTATTTTCAGTCTTTATCTCGGCTCTTGAGTTTTAGTTTTTTGTGTTGTATTATTTTTAGTCTTTATCTCGGCTCTTGAGTTTTAGTTTTCTGTGTTGTATTATTTTTAGTCTTTATCTCGTCTCTTGAGTTTTAGTTTTCTGTGTTGTATTATTTTTAGTCTTTATCTCGTCTCTTGAGTTTTAGTTTTTTGTGTTGTATTATTTTTAGTCTTTATCTCGTCTCTTGAGTTTTAGTTTTTTGTGTTGTAATATTTTTAATCTTTATCTCGTCTCTTGAGTTTTAGTTTTCTGTGTTGTATTATTTTTAGTCTTTATCTCGGCTCTTGAGTTTTAGTTTCCTGTGTTGTATTATTTTTAGTCTTTATCTCGTCTCTTGAGTTTTAGTTTTTTGTGTTGTATTATTTTTAGTCTTTATCTCGTCTCTTGAGTTTTAGTTTTTTGTGTTGTATTATTTTTAGTCTTTATCTCGTCTCTTGAGTTTTAGTTTTCTGTGTTGTATTATTTTTAGTCTTTATCTCGTCTCTTGAGTTTTAGTTTTTTGTGTTGTATTATTTTTAGTCTTTATCTCGGCTCTTGAGTTTCAGTTTTCTGTGTTGTATTATTTTTAGTCTTTATCTCGGCTCTTGAGTTTTAGTTTTTTGTGTTGTATTATTTTTAGTCTTTATCTCGTCTCTTGAGTTTTAGTTTTCTGTGTTGTATTATTTTTAGTCTTTATCTCGTCTCTTGAGTTTTAGTTTTCTGTGTTGTATTATTTTTAGTCTTTATCTCGTCTCTTGAGTTTTAGTTTTCTGTGTTGTATTATTTTTAGTCTTTATCTCGTCTCTTGAGTTTTAGTTTTTTGTGTTGTATTATTTTTAGTCTTTATCTCGGCTCTTGAGTTTTAGTTTGCTGTGTTGTATTATTCTTAGTCTTTATCTCGTCTCTTGAGTTTTAGTTTTCTGTGTTGTATTATTTTTAGTCTTTATCTCGTCTCTTGAGTTTTAGTTTTCTGTGTTGTATTATTTTTAGTCTTTATCTCGTCTCTTGAGTTTTAGTTTTTTGTGTTGTATTATTTTTAGTCTTTATCTCGGCTCTTGAGTTTTAGTTTTCTGTGTTGTATTATTTTTAGTCTTTATCTCGTCTCTTGAGTTTTAGTTTTTTGTGTTGTATTATTTTCAGTCTTTATCTCGGCTCTTGAGTTTTAGTTTTCTGTGTTGTATTATTTTTAGTCTTTATCTCGGCTCTTGAGTTTTAGTTTTCTGTGTTGTATTATTTTTAGTCTTTATCTCGTCTCTTGAGTTTTAGTTTTTTGTGTTGTATTATTTTTAGTCTTTATCTCGTCTCTTGAGTTTTAGTTTTTTGTGTTGTATTATTTTTAGTCTTTATCTCGGCTCTTGAGTTTTAGTTTTCTGTGTTGTATTATTTTCAGTCTTTATCTCGGCTCTTGAGTTTTAGTTTTTTGTGTTGTATTATTTTTAGTCTTTATCTCGGCTCTTGAGTTTTAGTTTTCTGTGTTGTATTATTTTTAGTCTTTATCTCGTCTCTTGAGTTTTAGTTTTCTGTGTTGTATTATTTTTAGTCTTTATCTCGTCTCTTGAGTTTTAGTTTTTTGTGTTGTATTATTTTTAGTCTTTATCTCGTCTCTTGAGTTTTAGTTTTTTGTGTTGTAATATTTTTAGTCTTTATCTCGTCTCTTGAGTTTTAGTTTTCTGTGTTGTATTATTTTTAGTCTTTATCTCGGCTCTTGAGTTTTAGTTTTCTGTGTTGTATTATTTTTAGTCTTTATCTCGTCTCTTGAGTTTTAGTTTTTTGTGTTGTATTATTTTTAGTCTTTATGTCGTCTCTTGAGTTTTAGTTTTCTGTGTTGTATTATTTTTAGTCTTTATCTCGTCTCTTGAGTTTTAGTTTTCTGTGTTGTATTATTTTTAGTCTTTATCTCGTCTCTTGAGTTTTAGTTTTTTGTGTTGTATTATTTTTAGTCTTTATCTCGGCTCTTGAGTTTTAGTTTTTTGTGTTGTATTATTTTTAGTCTTTATCTCGTCTCTTGAGTTTTAGTTTTTAGTGTTGTATTATTTTTAGTCTTTATCTCGTCTCTTGAGTTTTAGTTTTTTGTGTTGTATTATTTTTAGTCTTTATCTCGGCTCTTGAGTTTTAGTTTTCTGTGTTGTATTATTTTTAGTCTTTATCTCGTCTCTTGAGTTTTAGTTTTCTGTGTTGTATTATTTTTAGTCTTTATCTCGTCTCTTGAGTTTTAGTTTTCTGTGTTGTATTATTTTTAGTCTTTATCTCGTCTCTTGAGTTTTAGTTTTTTGTGTTGTATTATTTTTAGTCTTTATCTCGTCTCTTGAGTTTTAGTTTTTTGTGTTGTATTATTTTTAGTCTTTATCTCGTCTCTTGAGTTTAGTTTTCTGTGTTGTATTATTTTTAGTCTTTATCTCGGCTCTTGAGTTTTAGTTTTCTGTGTTGTATTATTTTTAGTCTTTATCTCGTCTCTTGAGTTTTAGTTTTCTGTGTTGTATTATTTTTAGTCTTTATCTCGTCTCTTGAGTTTTAGTTTTTTGTGTTGTATTATTTTTAGTCTTTATCTCGGCTCTTGAGTTTCAGTTTTCTGTGTTGTATTATTTTTAGTCTTTATCTCGGCTCTTGAGTTTTAGTTTTTTGTGTTGTATTATTTTTAGTCTTTATCTCGTCTCTTGAGTTTTAGTTTTCTGTGTTGTATTATTTTTAGTCTTTATCTCGTCTCTTGAGTTTTAGTTTTCTGTGTTGTATTATTTTTAGTCTTTATCTCGTCTCTGGAGTTTTAGTTTTCTGTGTTGTATTATTTTTAGTCTTTATCTCGTCTCTTGAGTTTTAGTTTTTTGTGTTGTATTATTTTTAGTCTTTATCTCGTCTCTTGAGTTTTAGTTTGCTGTGTTGTATTATTCTTAGTCTTTATCTCGTCTCTTGAGTTTTAGTTTTCTGTGTTGTATTATTTTTAGTCTTTATCTCGTCTCTTGAGTTTTAGTTTTCTGTGTTGTATTATTTTTAGTCTTTATCTCGTCTCTTGAGTTTTAGTTTTCTGTGTTGTATTATTTTTAGTCTTTATCTCGTCTCTTGAGTTTTAGTTTTTTGTGTTGTATTATTTTTAGTCTTTATCTCGGCTCTTGAGTTTTAGTTTTCTGTGTTGTATTATTTTTAGTCTTTATCTCGTCTCTTGAGTTTTAGTTTTTTGTGTTGTATTATTTTCAGTCTTTATCTCGGCTCTTGAGTTTTAGTTTTCTGTGTTGTATTATTTTTAGTCTTTATCTCGGCTCTTGAGTTTTAGTTTTCTGTGTTGTATTATTTTTAGTCTTTATCTCGTCTCTTGAGTTTTAGTTTTTTGTGTTGTATTATTTTTAGTCTTTATCTCGTCTCTTGAGTTTTAGTTTTTTGTGTTGTATTATTTTTAGTCTTTATCTCGGCTCTTGAGTTTTAGTTTTCTGTGTTGTATTATTTTCAGTCTTTATCTCGGCTCTTGAGTTTTAGTTTTTTGTGTTGTATTATTTTTAGTCTTTATCTCGGCTCTTGAGTTTTAGTTTTCTGTGTTGTATTATTTTTAGTCTTTATCTCGTCTCTTGAGTTTTAGTTTTCTGTGTTGTATTATTTTTAGTCTTTATCTCGTCTCTTGAGTTTTAGTTTTTTGTGTTGTATTATTTTTAGTCTTTATCTCGTCTCTTGAGTTTTAGTTTTTTGTGTTGTAATATTTTTAATCTTTATCTCGTCTCTTGAGTTTTAGTTTTCTGTGTTGTATTATTTTTAGTCTTTATCTCGGCTCTTGAGTTTTAGTTTTCTGTGTTGTATTATTTTTAGTCTTTATCTCGTCTCTTGAGTTTTAGTTTTTTGTGTTGTATTATTTTTAGTCTTTATCTCGGCTCTTGAGTTTTAGTTTGCTGTGTTGTATTATTCTTAGTCTTTATCTCGTCTCTTGAGTTTTAGTTTTCTGTGTTGTATTATTTTTAGTCTTTATCTCGTCTCTTGAGTTTTAGTTTTCTGTGTTGTATTATTTTTAGTTTTTATCTCGTCTCTTGAGTTTTAGTTTTCTGTGTTGTATTATTTTTAGTCTTTATCTCGTCTCTTGAGTTTTAGTTTTTTGTGTTGTATTATTTTTAGTCTTTATCTCGGCTCTTGAGTTTTAGTTTTCTGTGTTGTATTATTTTTAGTCTTTATCTCGTCTCTTGAGTTTTAGTTTTTTGTGTTGTATTATTTTCAGTCTTTATCTCGGCTCTTGAGTTTTAGTTTTCTGTGTTGTATTATTTTTAGTCTTTATCTCGTCTCTTGAGTTTTAGTTTTTTGTGTTGTATTATTTTTAGTCTTTATCTCGTCTCTTGAGTTTTAGTTTTTTGTGTTGTATTATTTTTAGTCTTTATCTCGTCTCTTGAGTTTTAGTTTTTTGTGTTGTAATATTTTTAATCTTTATCTCGTCTCTTGAGTTTTAGTTTTCTGTGTTGTATTATTTTTAGTCTTTATCTCGGCTCTTGAGTTTTAGTTTCCTGTGTTGTATTATTTTTAGTCTTTATCTCGTCTCTTGAGTTTTAGTTTTTTGTGTTGTATTATTTTTAGTCTTTATCTCGTCTCTTGAGTTTTAGTTTTCTGTGTTGTATTATTTTTAGTCTTTATCTCGTCTCTTGAGTTTTAGTTTTTTGTGTTGTATTATTTTTAGTCTTTATCTCGGCTCTTGAGTTTTAGTTTTCTGTGTTGTATTATTTTCAGTCTTTATCTCGGCTCTTGAGTTTTAGTTTTTTGTGTTGTATTATTTTTAGTCTTTATCTCGGCTCTTGAGTTTTAGTTTTCTGTGTTGTATTATTTTTAGTCTTTATCTCGTCTCTTGAGTTTTAGTTTTCTGTGTTGTATTATTTTTAGTCTTTATCTCGTCTCTTGAGTTTTAGTTTTTTGTGTTGTATTATTTTTAGTCTTTTTCTCGGCTCTTGAGTTTTAGTTTTCTGTGTTGTATTATTTTTAGTCTTTATCTCGTCTCTTGAGTTTTAGTTTTCTGTGTTGTATTATTTTTAGTCTTTATCTCGTCTCTGGAGTTTTAGTTTTCTGTGTTGTATTATTTTTAGTCTTTATCTCGTCTCTTGAGTTTTAGTTTTTTGTGTTGTATTATTTTTAGTCTTTATCTCGTCTCTTGAGTTTTAGTTTGCTGTGTTGTATTATTCTTAGTCTTTATCTCGTCTCTTGAGTTTTAGTTTTCTGTGTTGTATTATTTTTAGTCTTTATCTCGTCTCTTGAGTTTTAGTTTTCTGTGTTGTATTATTTTTAGTTTTTATCTCGTCTCTTGAGTTTTAGTTTTCTGTGTTGTATTATTTTTAGTCTTTATCTCGTCTCTTGAGTTTTAGTTTTTTGTGTTGTATTATTTTTAGTCTTTATCTCGGCTCTTGAGTTTTAGTTTTCTGTGTTGTATTATTTTTAGTCTTTATCTCGTCTCTTGAGTTTTAGTTTTTTGTGTTGTATTATTTTCAGTCTTTATCTCGGCTCTTGAGTTTTAGTTTTCTGTGTTGTATTATTTTTAGTCTTTATCTCGGCTCTTGAGTTTTAGTTTTCTGTGTTGTATTATTTTTAGTCTTTATCTCGTCTCTTGAGTTTTAGTTTTTTGTGTTGTATTATTTTTAGTCTTTATCTCGTCTCTTGAGTTTTAGTTTTTTGTGTTGTATTATTTTTAGTCTTTATCTCGGCTCTTGAGTTTTAGTTTTCTGTGTTGTATTATTTTCAGTCTTTATCTCGGCTCTTGAGTTTTAGTTTTTTGTGTTGTATTATTTTTAGTCTTTATCTCGGCTCTTGAGTTTTAGTTTTCTGTGTTGTATTATTTTTAGTCTTTATCTCGTCTCTTGAGTTTTAGTTTTCTGTGTTGTATTATTTTTAGTCTTTATCTCGTCTCTTGAGTTTTAGTTTTTTGTGTTGTATTATTTTTAGTCTTTATCTCGTCTCTTGAGTTTTAGTTTTTTGTGTTGTAATATTTTTAATCTTTATCTCGTCTCTTGAGTTTTAGTTTTCTGTGTTGTATTATTTTTAGTCTTTATCTCGGCTCTTGAGTTTTAGTTTCCTGTGTTGTATTATTTTTAGTCTTTATCTCGTCTCTTGAGTTTTAGTTTTTTGTGTTGTATTATTTTTAGTCTTTATCTCGTCTCTTGAGTTTTAGTTTTTTGTGTTGTATTATTTTTAGTCTTTATCTCGTCTCTTGAGTTTTAGTTTTCTGTGTTGTATTATTTTTAGTCTTTATCTCGTCTCTTGAGTTTTAGTTTTTTGTGTTGTATTATTTTTAGTCTTTATCTCGGCTCTTGAGTTTCAGTTTTCTGTGTTGTATTATTTTTAGTCTTTATCTCGGCTCTTGAGTTTTAGTTTTTTGTGTTGTATTATTTTTAGTCTTTATCTCGTCTCTTGAGTTTTAGTTTTCTGTGTTGTATTATTTTTAGTCTTTATCTCGTCTCTTGAGTTTTAGTTTTCTGTGTTGTATTATTTTTAGTCTTTATCTCGTCTCTTGAGTTTTAGTTTTCTGTGTTGTATTATTTTTAGTCTTTATCTCGTCTCTTGAGTTTTAGTTTTTTGTGTTGTATTATTTTTAGTCTTTATCTCGGCTCTTGAGTTTTAGTTTGCTGTGTTGTATTATTCTTAGTCTTTATCTCGTCTCTTGAGTTTTAGTTTTCTGTGTTGTATTATTTTTAGTCTTTATCTCGTCTCTTGAGTTTTAGTTTTCTGTGTTGTATTATTTTTAGTCTTTATCTCGTCTCTTGAGTTTTAGTTTTTTGTGTTGTATTATTTTTAGTCTTTATCTCGGCTCTTGAGTTTTAGTTTTCTGTGTTGTATTATTTTTAGTCTTTATCTCGTCTCTTGAGTTTTAGTTTTTTGTGTTGTATTATTTTCAGTCTTTATCTCGGCTCTTGAGTTTTAGTTTTCTGTGTTGTATTATTTTTAGTCTTTATCTCGGCTCTTGAGTTTTAGTTTTCTGTGTTGTATTATTTTTAGTCTTTATCTCGTCTCTTGAGTTTTAGTTTTTTGTGTTGTATTATTTTTAGTCTTTATCTCGTCTCTTGAGTTTTAGTTTTTTGTGTTGTATTATTTTTAGTCTTTATCTCGGCTCTTGAGTTTTAGTTTTCTGTGTTGTATTATTTTCAGTCTTTATCTCGGCTCTTGAGTTTTAGTTTTTTGTGTTGTATTATTTTTAGTCTTTATCTCGGCTCTTGAGTTTTAGTTTTCTGTGTTGTATTATTTTTAGTCTTTATCTCGTCTCTTGAGTTTTAGTTTTCTGTGTTGTATTATTTTTAGTCTTTATCTCGTCTCTTGAGTTTTAGTTTTTTGTGTTGTATTATTTTTAGTCTTTATCTCGTCTCTTGAGTTTTAGTTTTTTGTGTTGTAATATTTTTAGTCTTTATCTCGTCTCTTGAGTTTTAGTTTTCTGTGTTGTATTATTTTTAGTCTTTATCTCGGCTCTTGAGTTTTAGTTTTCTGTGTTGTATTATTTTTAGTCTTTATCTCGTCTCTTGAGTTTTAGTTTTTTGTGTTGTATTATTTTTAGTCTTTATGTCGTCTCTTGAGTTTTAGTTTTCTGTGTTGTATTATTTTTAGTCTTTATCTCGTCTCTTGAGTTTTAGTTTTCTGTGTTGTATTATTTTTAGTCTTTATCTCGTCTCTTGAGTTTTAGTTTTTTGTGTTGTATTATTTTTAGTCTTTATCTCGGCTCTTGAGTTTTAGTTTTTTGTGTTGTATTATTTTTAGTCTTTATCTCGTCTCTTGAGTTTTAGTTTTTAGTGTTGTATTATTTTTAGTCTTTATCTCGTCTCTTGAGTTTTAGTTTTTTGTGTTGTATTATTTTTAGTCTTTATCTCGGCTCTTGAGTTTTAGTTTTCTGTGTTGTATTATTTTTAGTCTTTATCTCGTCTCTTGAGTTTTAGTTTTCTGTGTTGTATTATTTTTAGTCTTTATCTCGTCTCTTGAGTTTTAGTTTTCTGTGTTGTATTATTTTTAGTCTTTATCTCGTCTCTTGAGTTTTAGTTTTTTGTGTTGTATTATTTTTAGTCTTTATCTCGTCTCTTGAGTTTTAGTTTTTTGTGTTGTATTATTTTTAGTCTTTATCTCGTCTCTTGAGTTTAGTTTTCTGTGTTGTATTATTTTTAGTCTTTATCTCGGCTCTTGAGTTTTAGTTTTCTGTGTTGTATTATTTTTAGTCTTTATCTCGTCTCTTGAGTTTTAGTTTTCTGTGTTGTATTATTTTTAGTCTTTATCTCGTCTCTTGAGTTTTAGTTTTTTGTGTTGTATTATTTTTAGTCTTTATCTCGGCTCTTGAGTTTCAGTTTTCTGTGTTGTATTATTTTTAGTCTTTATCTCGGCTCTTGAGTTTTAGTTTTTTGTGTTGTATTATTTTTAGTCTTTATCTCGTCTCTTGAGTTTTAGTTTTCTGTGTTGTATTATTTTTAGTCTTTATCTCGTCTCTTGAGTTTTAGTTTTCTGTGTTGTATTATTTTTAGTCTTTATCTCGTCTCTGGAGTTTTAGTTTTCTGTGTTGTATTATTTTTAGTCTTTATCTCGTCTCTTGAGTTTTAGTTTTTTGTGTTGTATTATTTTTAGTCTTTATCTCGTCTCTTGAGTTTTAGTTTGCTGTGTTGTATTATTCTTAGTCTTTATCTCGTCTCTTGAGTTTTAGTTTTCTGTGTTGTATTATTTTTAGTCTTTATCTCGTCTCTTGAGTTTTAGTTTTCTGTGTTGTATTATTTTTAGTCTTTATCTCGTCTCTTGAGTTTTAGTTTTCTGTGTTGTATTATTTTTAGTCTTTATCTCGTCTCTTGAGTTTTAGTTTTTTGTGTTGTATTATTTTTAGTCTTTATCTCGGCTCTTGAGTTTTAGTTTTCTGTGTTGTATTATTTTTAGTCTTTATCTCGTCTCTTGAGTTTTAGTTTTTTGTGTTGTATTATTTTCAGTCTTTATCTCGGCTCTTGAGTTTTAGTTTTCTGTGTTGTATTATTTTTAGTCTTTATCTCGGCTCTTGAGTTTTAGTTTTCTGTGTTGTATTATTTTTAGTCTTTATCTCGTCTCTTGAGTTTTAGTTTTTTGTGTTGTATTATTTTTAGTCTTTATCTCGTCTCTTGAGTTTTAGTTTTTTGTGTTGTATTATTTTTAGTCTTTATCTCGGCTCTTGAGTTTTAGTTTTCTGTGTTGTATTATTTTCAGTCTTTATCTCGGCTCTTGAGTTTTAGTTTTTTGTGTTGTATTATTTTTAGTCTTTATCTCGGCTCTTGAGTTTTAGTTTTCTGTGTTGTATTATTTTTAGTCTTTATCTCGTCTCTTGAGTTTTAGTTTTCTGTGTTGTATTATTTTTAGTCTTTATCTCGTCTCTTGAGTTTTAGTTTTTTGTGTTGTATTATTTTTAGTCTTTATCTCGTCTCTTGAGTTTTAGTTTTTTGTGTTGTAATATTTTTAATCTTTATCTCGTCTCTTGAGTTTTAGTTTTCTGTGTTGTATTATTTTTAGTCTTTATCTCGGCTCTTGAGTTTTAGTTTTCTGTGTTGTATTATTTTTAGTCTTTATCTCGTCTCTTGAGTTTTAGTTTTTTGTGTTGTATTATTTTTAGTCTTTATCTCGGCTCTTGAGTTTCAGTTTTCTGTGTTGTATTATTTTTAGTCTTTATCTCGGCTCTTGAGTTTTAGTTTTTTGTGTTGTATTATTTTTAGTCTTTATCTCGTCTCTTGAGTTTTAGTTTTTTGTGTTGTATTATTTTTAGTCTTTATCTCGTCTCTTGAGTTTTAGTTTTTTGTGTTGTATTATTTTTAGTCTTTATCTCGGCTCTTGAGTTTTAGTTTTCTGTGTTGTATTATTTTTAGTCTTTATCTCGTCTCTTGAGTTTTAGTTTTCTGTGTTGTATTATTTTTAGTCTTTATCTCGTCTCTTGAGTTTTAGTTTTCTGTGTTGTATTATTTTTAGTCTTTATCTCGTCTCTTGAGTTTTAGTTTTTTGTGTTGTATTATTTTTAGTCTTTATCTCGTCTCTTGAGTTTTAGTTTTTTGTGTTGTATTATTTTTAGTCTTTATCTCGTCTCTTGAGTTTTAGTTTTCTGTGTTGTATTATTTTTAGTCTTTATCTCGGCTCTTGAGTTTTAGTTTTCTGTGTTGTATTATTTTTAGTCTTTATCTCGTCTCTTGAGTTTTAGTTTTTTGTGTTGTATTATTTTTAGTCTTTATCTCGTCTCTTGAGTTTTAGTTTTCTGTGTTGTATTATTTTTAGTCTTTATCTCGTCTCTTGAGTTTTAGTTTTCTGTGTTGTATTATTTTTAGTCTTTATCTCGTCTCTTGAGTTTTAGTTTTTTGTGTTGTATTATTTTTAGTCTTTATCTCGGCTCTTGAGTTTCAGTTTTCTGTGTTGTATTATTTTTAGTCTTTATCTCGGCTCTTGAGTTTTAGTTTTTTGTGTTGTATTATTTTTAGTCTTTATCTCGTCTCTGGAGTTTTAGTTTTCTGTGTTGTATTATTTTTAGTCTTTATCTCGTCTCTTGAGTTTTAGTTTTCTGTGTTGTATTATTTTTAGTCTTTATCTCGTCTCTTGAGTTTTAGTTTTTTGTGTTGTATTATTTTTAGTCTTTATCTCGGCTCTTGAGTTTTAGTTTGCTGTGTTGTATTATTCTTAGTCTTTATCTCGTCTCTTGAGTTTTAGTTTTCTGTGTTGTATTATTTTTAGTCTTTATCTCGTCTCTTGAGTTTTAGTTTTCTGTGTTGTATTATATTTAGTCTTTATCTCGTCTCTTGAGTTTTAGTTTTTTGTGTTGTATTATTTTTAGTCTTTATCTCGGCTCTTGAGTTTTAGTTTTCTGTGTTGTATTATTTTTAGTCTTATCTCGTCTCTTGAGTTTTAGTTTTTTGTGTTGTATTATTTTCAGTCTTTATCTCGGCTCTTGAGTTTTAGTTTTCTGTGTTGTATTATTTTTAGTCTTTATCTCGGCTCTTGAGTTTTAGTTTTCTGTGTTGTATTATTTTTAGTCTTTATCTCGTCTCTTGAGTTTTAGTTTTTTGTGTTGTATTATTTTTAGTCTTTATCTCGTCTCTTGAGTTTTAGTTTTTTGTGTTGTATTATTTTTAGTCTTTATCTCGGCTCTTGAGTTTTAGTTTTCTGTGTTGTATTATTTTCAGTCTTTATCTCGGCTCTTGAGTTTTAGTTTTTTGTGTTGTATTATTTTTAGTCTTTATCTCGGCTCTTGAGTTTTAGTTTTCTGTGTTGTATTATTTTTAGTCTTTATCTCGTCTCTTGAGTTTTAGTTTTCTGTGTTGTATTATTTTTAGTCTTTATCTCGTCTCTTGAGTTTTAGTTTTTTGTGTTGTATTATTTTTAGTCTTTATCTCGTCTCTTGAGTTTTAGTTTTTTGTGTTGTAATATTTTTAGTCTTTATCTCGTCTCTTGAGTTTTAGTTTTCTGTGTTGTATTATTTTTAGTCTTTATCTCGGCTCTTGAGTTTTAGTTTTCTGTGTTGTATTATTTTTAGTCTTTATCTCGTCTCTTGAGTTTTAGTTTTTTGTGTTGTATTATTTTTAGTCTTTATGTCGTCTCTTGAGTTTTAGTTTTCTGTGTTGTATTATTTTTAGTCTTTATCTCGTCTCTTGAGTTTTAGTTTTCTGTGTTGTATTATTTTTAGTCTTTATCTCGTCTCTTGAGTTTTAGTTTTTTGTGTTGTATTATTTTTAGTCTTTATCTCGGCTCTTGAGTTTTAGTTTTTTGTGTTGTATTATTTTTAGTCTTTATCTCGTCTCTTGAGTTTTAGTTTTTAGTGTTGTATTATTTTTAGTCTTTATCTCGTCTCTTGAGTTTTAGTTTTTTGTGTTGTATTATTTTTAGTCTTTATCTCGGCTCTTGAGTTTTAGTTTTCTGTGTTGTATTATTTTTAGTCTTTATCTCGTCTCTTGAGTTTTAGTTTTCTGTGTTGTATTATTTTTAGTCTTTATCTCGTCTCTTGAGTTTTAGTTTTCTGTGTTGTATTATTTTTAGTCTTTATCTCGTCTCTTGAGTTTTAGTTTTTTGTGTTGTATTATTTTTAGTCTTTATCTCGTCTCTTGAGTTTTAGTTTTTTGTGTTGTATTATTTTTAGTCTTTATCTCGTCTCTTGAGTTTAGTTTTCTGTGTTGTATTATTTTTAGTCTTTATCTCGGCTCTTGAGTTTTAGTTTTCTGTGTTGTATTATTTTTAGTCTTTATCTCGTCTCTTGAGTTTTAGTTTTCTGTGTTGTATTATTTTTAGTCTTTATCTCGTCTCTTGAGTTTTAGTTTTTTGTGTTGTATTATTTTTAGTCTTTATCTCGGCTCTTGAGTTTCAGTTTTCTGTGTTGTATTATTTTTAGTCTTTATCTCGGCTCTTGAGTTTTAGTTTTTTGTGTTGTATTATTTTTAGTCTTTATCTCGTCTCTTGAGTTTTAGTTTTCTGTGTTGTATTATTTTTAGTCTTTATCTCGTCTCTTGAGTTTTAGTTTTCTGTGTTGTATTATTTTTAGTCTTTATCTCGTCTCTGGAGTTTTAGTTTTCTGTGTTGTATTATTTTTAGTCTTTATCTCGTCTCTTGAGTTTTAGTTTTTTGTGTTGTATTATTTTTAGTCTTTATCTCGTCTCTTGAGTTTTAGTTTGCTGTGTTGTATTATTCTTAGTCTTTATCTCGTCTCTTGAGTTTTAGTTTTCTGTGTTGTATTATTTTTAGTCTTTATCTCGTCTCTTGAGTTTTAGTTTTCTGTGTTGTATTATTTTTAGTCTTTATCTCGTCTCTTGAGTTTTAGTTTTCTGTGTTGTATTATTTTTAGTCTTTATCTCGTCTCTTGAGTTTTAGTTTTTTGTGTTGTATTATTTTTAGTCTTTATCTCGGCTCTTGAGTTTTAGTTTTCTGTGTTGTATTATTTTTAGTCTTTATCTCGTCTCTTGAGTTTTAGTTTTTTGTGTTGTATTATTTTCAGTCTTTATCTCGGCTCTTGAGTTTTAGTTTTCTGTGTTGTATTATTTTTAGTCTTTATCTCGGCTCTTGAGTTTTAGTTTTCTGTGTTGTATTATTTTTAGTCTTTATCTCGTCTCTTGAGTTTTAGTTTTTTGTGTTGTATTATTTTTAGTCTTTATCTCGTCTCTTGAGTTTTAGTTTTTTGTGTTGTATTATTTTTAGTCTTTATCTCGGCTCTTGAGTTTTAGTTTTCTGTGTTGTATTATTTTCAGTCTTTATCTCGGCTCTTGAGTTTTAGTTTTTTGTGTTGTATTATTTTTAGTCTTTATCTCGGCTCTTGAGTTTTAGTTTTCTGTGTTGTATTATTTTTAGTCTTTATCTCGTCTCTTGAGTTTTAGTTTTCTGTGTTGTATTATTTTTAGTCTTTATCTCGTCTCTTGAGTTTTAGTTTTTTGTGTTGTATTATTTTTAGTCTTTATCTCGTCTCTTGAGTTTTAGTTTTTTGTGTTGTAATATTTTTAATCTTTATCTCGTCTCTTGAGTTTTAGTTTTCTGTGTTGTATTATTTTTAGTCTTTATCTCGGCTCTTGAGTTTTAGTTTTCTGTGTTGTATTATTTTTAGTCTTTATCTCGTCTCTTGAGTTTTAGTTTTTTGTGTTGTATTATTTTTAGTCTTTATCTCGGCTCTTGAGTTTCAGTTTTCTGTGTTGTATTATTTTTAGTCTTTATCTCGGCTCTTGAGTTTTAGTTTTTTGTGTTGTATTATTTTTAGTCTTTATCTCGTCTCTTGAGTTTTAGTTTTTTGTGTTGTATTATTTTTAGTCTTTATCTCGTCTCTTGAGTTTTAGTTTTTTGTGTTGTATTATTTTTAGTCTTTATCTCGGCTCTTGAGTTTTAGTTTTCTGTGTTGTATTATTTTTAGTCTTTATCTCGTCTCTTGAGTTTTAGTTTTCTGTGTTGTATTATTTTTAGTCTTTATCTCGTCTCTTGAGTTTTAGTTTTCTGTGTTGTATTATTTTTAGTCTTTATCTCGTCTCTTGAGTTTTAGTTTTTTGTGTTGTATTATTTTTAGTCTTTATCTCGTCTCTTGAGTTTTAGTTTTTTGTGTTGTATTATTTTTAGTCTTTATCTCGTCTCTTGAGTTTTAGTTTTCTGTGTTGTATTATTTTTAGTCTTTATCTCGGCTCTTGAGTTTTAGTTTTCTGTGTTGTATTATTTTTAGTCTTTATCTCGTCTCTTGAGTTTTAGTTTTCTGTGTTGTATTATTTTTAGTCTTTATCTCGTCTCTTGAGTTTTAGTTTTCTGTGTTGTATTATTTTTAGTCTTTATCTCGTCTCTTGAGTTTTAGTTTTTTGTGTTGTATTATTTTTAGTCTTTATCTCGTCTCTTGAGTTTTAGTTTTTTGTGTTGTATTATTTTTAGTCTTTATCTCGTCTCTTGAGTTTTAGTTTTCTGTGTTGTATTATTTTTAGTCTTTATCTCGGCTCTTGAGTTTTAGTTTTCTGTGTTGTATTATTTTTAGTCTTTATCTCGTCTCTTGAGTTTTAGTTTTTTGTGTTGTATTATTTTTAGTCTTTATCTCGTCTCTTGAGTTTTAGTTTTCTGTGTTGTATTATTTTTAGTCTTTATCTCGTCTCTTGAGTTTTAGTTTTCTGTGTTGTATTATTTTTAGTCTTTATCTCGTCTCTTGAGTTTTAGTTTTTTGTGTTGTATTATTTTTAGTCTTTATCTCGGCTCTTGAGTTTCAGTTTTCTGTGTTGTATTATTTTTAGTCTTTATCTCGGCTCTTGAGTTTTAGTTTTTTGTGTTGTATTATTTTTAGTCTTTATCTCGTCTCTTGAGTTTTAGTTTTCTGTGTTGTATTATTTTTAGTCTTTATCTCGTCTCTTGAGTTTTAGTTTTCTGTGTTGTATTATTTTTAGTCTTTATCTCGTCTCTTGAGTTTTAGTTTTTTGTGTTGTATTATTTTTAGTCTTTATCTCGGCTCTTGAGTTTTAGTTTGCTGTGTTGTATTATTCTTAGTCTTTATCTCGTCTCTTGAGTTTTAGTTTTCTGTGTTGTATTATTTTTAGTCTTTATCTCGTCTCTTGAGTTTTAGTTTTCTGTGTTGTATTATTTTTAGTCTTTATCTCGTCTCTTGAGTTTTAGTTTTTTGTGTTGTATTATTTTTAGTCTTTATCTCGGCTCTTGAGTTTTAGTTTTCTGTGTTGTATTATTTTTAGTCTTTATCTCGTCTCTTGAGTTTTAGTTTTTTGTGTTGTATTATTTTCAGTCTTTATCTCGGCTCTTGAGTTTTAGTTTTCTGTGTTGTATTATTTTTAGTCTTTATCTCGGCTCTTGAGTTTTAGTTTTCTGTGTTGTATTATTTTTAGTCTTTATCTCGTCTCTTGAGTTTTAGTTTTTTGTGTTGTATTATTTTTAGTCTTTATCTCGTCTCTTGAGTTTTAGTTTTTTGTGTTGTATTATTTTTAGTCTTTATCTCGGCTCTTGAGTTTTAGTTTTCTGTGTTGTATTATTTTCAGTCTTTATCTCGGCTCTTGAGTTTTAGTTTTTTGTGTTGTATTATTTTTAGTCTTTATCTCGGCTCTTGAGTTTTAGTTTTCTGTGTTGTATTATTTTTAGTCTTTATCTCGTCTCTTGAGTTTTAGTTTTCTGTGTTGTATTATTTTTAGTCTTTATCTCGTCTCTTGAGTTTTAGTTTTTTGTGTTGTATTATTTTTAGTCTTTATCTCGTCTCTTGAGTTTTAGTTTTTTGTGTTGTAATATTTTTAGTCTTTATCTCGTCTCTTGAGTTTTAGTTTTCTGTGTTGTATTATTTTTAGTCTTTATCTCGGCTCTTGAGTTTTAGTTTTCTGTGTTGTATTATTTTTAGTCTTTATCTCGTCTCTTGAGTTTTAGTTTTTTGTGTTGTATTATTTTTAGTCTTTATGTCGTCTCTTGAGTTTTAGTTTTCTGTGTTGTATTATTTTTAGTCTTTATCTCGTCTCTTGAGTTTTAGTTTTCTGTGTTGTATTATTTTTAGTCTTTATCTCGTCTCTTGAGTTTTAGTTTTTTGTGTTGTATTATTTTTAGTCTTTATCTCGGCTCTTGAGTTTTAGTTTTTTGTGTTGTATTATTTTTAGTCTTTATCTCGTCTCTTGAGTTTTAGTTTTTAGTGTTGTATTATTTTTAGTCTTTATCTCGTCTCTTGAGTTTTAGTTTTTTGTGTTGTATTATTTTTAGTCTTTATCTCGGCTCTTGAGTTTTAGTTTTCTGTGTTGTATTATTTTTAGTCTTTATCTCGTCTCTTGAGTTTTAGTTTTCTGTGTTGTATTATTTTTAGTCTTTATCTCGTCTCTTGAGTTTTAGTTTTCTGTGTTGTATTATTTTTAGTCTTTATCTCGTCTCTTGAGTTTTAGTTTTTTGTGTTGTATTATTTTTAGTCTTTATCTCGTCTCTTGAGTTTTAGTTTTTTGTGTTGTATTATTTTTAGTCTTTATCTCGTCTCTTGAGTTTAGTTTTCTGTGTTGTATTATTTTTAGTCTTTATCTCGGCTCTTGAGTTTTAGTTTTCTGTGTTGTATTATTTTTAGTCTTTATCTCGTCTCTTGAGTTTTAGTTTTCTGTGTTGTATTATTTTTAGTCTTTATCTCGTCTCTTGAGTTTTAGTTTTTTGTGTTGTATTATTTTTAGTCTTTATCTCGGCTCTTGAGTTTCAGTTTTCTGTGTTGTATTATTTTTAGTCTTTATCTCGGCTCTTGAGTTTTAGTTTTTTGTGTTGTATTATTTTTAGTCTTTATCTCGTCTCTTGAGTTTTAGTTTTCTGTGTTGTATTATTTTTAGTCTTTATCTCGTCTCTTGAGTTTTAGTTTTCTGTGTTGTATTATTTTTAGTCTTTATCTCGTCTCTGGAGTTTTAGTTTTCTGTGTTGTATTATTTTTAGTCTTTATCTCGTCTCTTGAGTTTTAGTTTTTTGTGTTGTATTATTTTTAGTCTTTATCTCGTCTCTTGAGTTTTAGTTTGCTGTGTTGTATTATTCTTAGTCTTTATCTCGTCTCTTGAGTTTTAGTTTTCTGTGTTGTATTATTTTTAGTCTTTATCTCGTCTCTTGAGTTTTAGTTTTCTGTGTTGTATTATTTTTAGTCTTTATCTCGTCTCTTGAGTTTTAGTTTTCTGTGTTGTATTATTTTTAGTCTTTATCTCGTCTCTTGAGTTTTAGTTTTTTGTGTTGTATTATTTTTAGTCTTTATCTCGGCTCTTGAGTTTTAGTTTTCTGTGTTGTATTATTTTTAGTCTTTATCTCGTCTCTTGAGTTTTAGTTTTTTGTGTTGTATTATTTTCAGTCTTTATCTCGGCTCTTGAGTTTTAGTTTTCTGTGTTGTATTATTTTTAGTCTTTATCTCGGCTCTTGAGTTTTAGTTTTCTGTGTTGTATTATTTTTAGTCTTTATCTCGTCTCTTGAGTTTTAGTTTTTTGTGTTGTATTATTTTTAGTCTTTATCTCGTCTCTTGAGTTTTAGTTTTTTGTGTTGTATTATTTTTAGTCTTTATCTCGGCTCTTGAGTTTTAGTTTTCTGTGTTGTATTATTTTCAGTCTTTATCTCGGCTCTTGAGTTTTAGTTTTTTGTGTTGTATTATTTTTAGTCTTTATCTCGGCTCTTGAGTTTTAGTTTTCTGTGTTGTATTATTTTTAGTCTTTATCTCGTCTCTTGAGTTTTAGTTTTCTGTGTTGTATTATTTTTAGTCTTTATCTCGTCTCTTGAGTTTTAGTTTTTTGTGTTGTATTATTTTTAGTCTTTATCTCGTCTCTTGAGTTTTAGTTTTTTGTGTTGTAATATTTTTAATCTTTATCTCGTCTCTTGAGTTTTAGTTTTCTGTGTTGTATTATTTTTAGTCTTTATCTCGGCTCTTGAGTTTTAGTTTTCTGTGTTGTATTATTTTTAGTCTTTATCTCGTCTCTTGAGTTTTAGTTTTTTGTGTTGTATTATTTTTAGTCTTTATCTCGGCTCTTGAGTTTCAGTTTTCTGTGTTGTATTATTTTTAGTCTTTATCTCGGCTCTTGAGTTTTAGTTTTTTGTGTTGTATTATTTTTAGTCTTTATCTCGTCTCTTGAGTTTTAGTTTTTTGTGTTGTATTATTTTTAGTCTTTATCTCGTCTCTTGAGTTTTAGTTTTTTGTGTTGTATTATTTTTAGTCTTTATCTCGGCTCTTGAGTTTTAGTTTTCTGTGTTGTATTATTTTTAGTCTTTATCTCGTCTCTTGAGTTTTAGTTTTCTGTGTTGTATTATTTTTAGTCTTTATCTCGTCTCTTGAGTTTTAGTTTTCTGTGTTGTATTATTTTTAGTCTTTATCTCGTCTCTTGAGTTTTAGTTTTTTGTGTTGTATTATTTTTAGTCTTTATCTCGTCTCTTGAGTTTTAGTTTTTTGTGTTGTATTATTTTTAGTCTTTATCTCGTCTCTTGAGTTTTAGTTTTCTGTGTTGTATTATTTTTAGTCTTTATCTCGGCTCTTGAGTTTTAGTTTTCTGTGTTGTATTATTTTTAGTCTTTATCTCGTCTCTTGAGTTTTAGTTTTTTGTGTTGTATTATTTTTAGTCTTTATCTCGTCTCTTGAGTTTTAGTTTTCTGTGTTGTATTATTTTTAGTCTTTATCTCGTCTCTTGAGTTTTAGTTTTCTGTGTTGTATTATTTTTAGTCTTTATCTCGTCTCTTGAGTTTTAGTTTTTTGTGTTGTATTATTTTTAGTCTTTATCTCGGCTCTTGAGTTTCAGTTTTCTGTGTTGTATTATTTTTAGTCTTTATCTCGGCTCTTGAGTTTTAGTTTTTTGTGTTGTATTATTTTTAGTCTTTATCTCGTCTCTTGAGTTTTAGTTTTCTGTGTTGTATTATTTTTAGTCTTTATCTCGTCTCTTGAGTTTTAGTTTTCTGTGTTGTATTATTTTTAGTCTTTATCTCGTCTCTGGAGTTTTAGTTTTCTGTGTTGTATTATTTTTAGTCTTTATCTCGTCTCTTGAGTTTTAGTTTTTTGTGTTGTATTATTTTTAGTCTTTATCTCGTCTCTTGAGTTTTAGTTTGCTGTGTTGTATTATTCTTAGTCTTTATCTCGTCTCTTGAGTTTTAGTTTTCTGTGTTGTATTATTTTTAGTCTTTATCTCGTCTCTTGAGTTTTAGTTTTCTGTGTTGTATTATTTTTAGTCTTTATCTCGTCTCTTGAGTTTTAGTTTTCTGTGTTGTATTATTTTTAGTCTTTATCTCGTCTCTTGAGTTTTAGTTTTTTGTGTTGTATTATTTTTAGTCTTTATCTCGGCTCTTGAGTTTTAGTTTTCTGTGTTGTATTATTTTTAGTCTTTATCTCGTCTCTTGAGTTTTAGTTTTTTGTGTTGTATTATTTTCAGTCTTTATCTCGGCTCTTGAGTTTTAGTTTTCTGTGTTGTATTATTTTTAGTCTTTATCTCGGCTCTTGAGTTTTAGTTTTCTGTGTTGTATTATTTTTAGTCTTTATCTCGTCTCTTGAGTTTTAGTTTTTTGTGTTGTATTATTTTTAGTCTTTATCTCGTCTCTTGAGTTTTAGTTTTTTGTGTTGTATTATTTTTATTCTTTATCTCGGCTCTTGAGTTTTAGTTTTCTGTGTTGTATTATTTTCAGTCTTTATCTCGGCTCTTGAGTTTTAGTTTTTTGTGTTGTATTATTTTTAGTCTTTATCTCGGCTCTTGAGTTTTAGTTTTCTGTGTTGTATTATTTTTAGTCTTTATCTCGTCTCTTGAGTTTTAGTTTTCTGTGTTGTATTATTTTTAGTCTTTATCTCGTCTCTTGAGTTTTAGTTTTTTGTGTTGTATTATTTTTAGTCTTTATCTCGTCTCTTGAGTTTTAGTTTTTTGTGTTGTAATATTTTTAATCTTTATCTCGTCTCTTGAGTTTTAGTTTTCTGTGTTGTATTATTTTTAGTCTTTATCTCGGCTCTTGAGTTTTAGTTTTCTGTGTTGTATTATTTTTAGTCTTTATCTCGTCTCTTGAGTTTTAGTTTTCTGTGTTGTATTATTTTTAGTCTTTATCTCGTCTCTGGAGTTTTAGTTTTCTGTGTTGTATTATTTTTAGTCTTTATCTCGTCTCTTGAGTTTTAGTTTTTTGTGTTGTATTATTTTTAGTCTTTATCTCGTCTCTTGAGTTTTAGTTTGCTGTGTTGTATTATTCTTAGTCTTTATCTCGTCTCTTGAGTTTTAGTTTTCTGTGTTGTATTATTTTTAGTCTTTATCTCGTCTCTTGAGTTTTAGTTTTCTGTGTTGTATTATTTTTAGTTTTTATCTCGTCTCTTGAGTTTTAGTTTTCTGTGTTGTATTATTTTTAGTCTTTATCTCGTCTCTTGAGTTTTAGTTTTTTGTGTTGTATTATTTTTAGTCTTTATCTCGGCTCTTGAGTTTTAGTTTTCTGTGTTGTATTATTTTTAGTCTTTATCTCGTCTCTTGAGTTTTAGTTTTTTGTGTTGTATTATTTTCAGTCTTTATCTCGGCTCTTGAGTTTTAGTTTTCTGTGTTGTATTATTTTTAGTCTTTATCTCGGCTCTTGAGTTTTAGTTTTCTGTGTTGTATTATTTTTAGTCTTTATCTCGTCTCTTGAGTTTTAGTTTTTTGTGTTGTATTATTTTTAGTCTTTATCTCGTCTCTTGAGTTTTAGTTTTTTGTGTTGTATTATTTTTAGTCTTTATCACGGCTCTTGAGTTTTAGTTTTCTGTGTTTTATTATTTTCAGTCTTTATCTCGGCTCTTGAGTTTTAGTTTTTTGTGTTGTATTATTTTTAGTCTTTATCTCGGCTCTTGAGTTTTAGTTTTCTGTGTTGTATTATTTTTAGTCTTTATCTCGTCTGTTGAGTTTTAGTTTTCTGTGTTGTATTATTTTTAGTCTTTATCTCGTCTCTTGAGTTTTAGTTTTTTGTGTTGTATTATTTTTAGTCTTTATCTCGTCTCTTGAGTTTTAGTTTTTTGTGTTGTAATATTTTTAATCTTTATCTCGTCTCTTGAGTTTTAGTTTTCTGTGTTGTATTATTTTTAGTCTTTATCTCGGCTCTTGAGTTTTAGTTTTCTGTGTTGTATTATTTTTAGTCTTTATCTCGTCTCTTGAGTTTTAGTTTTTTGTGTTGTATTATTTTTAGTCTTTATCTCGTCTCTTGAGTTTTAGTTTTCTGTGTTGTATTATTTTTAGTCTTTATCTCGTCTCTTGAGTTTTAGTTTTCTGTGTTGTATTATTTTTAGTCTTTATCTCGTCTCTTGAGTTTTAGTTTTTTGTGTTGTATTATTTTTAGTCTTTATCTCGGCTCTTGAGTTTCAGTTTTCTGTGTTGTATTATTTTTAGTCTTTATCTCGGCTCTTGAGTTTTAGTTTTTTGTGTTGTATTATTTTTAGTCTTTATCTCGTCTCTTGAGTTTTAGTTTTCTGTGTTGTATTATTTTTAGTCTTTATCTCGTCTCTTGAGTTTTAGTTTTCTGTGTTGTATTATTTTTAGTCTTTATCTCGTCTCTTGAGTTTTAGTTTTCTGTGTTGTATTATTTTTAGTCTTTATCTCGTCTCTTGAGTTTTAGTTTTTTGTGTTGTATTATTTTTAGTCTTTATCTCGTCTCTTGAGTTTTAGTTTGCTGTGTTGTATTATTCTTAGTCTTTATCTCGTCTCTTGAGTTTTAGTTTTCTGTGTTGTATTATTTTTAGTCTTTATCTCGTCTCTTGAGTTTTAGTTTTCTGTGTTGTATTATTTTTAGTCTTTATCTCGTCTCTTGAGTTTTAGTTTTCTGTGTTGTATTATTTTTAGTCTTTATCTCGTCTCTTGAGTTTTAGTTTTTTGTGTTGTATTATTTTTAGTCTTTATCTCGGCTCTTGAGTTTTAGTTTTCTGTGTTGTATTATTTTTAGTCTTTATCTCGTCTCTTGAGTTTTAGTTTTTTGTGTTGTATTATTTTCAGTCTTTATCTCGGCTCTTGAGTTTTAGTTTTCTGTGTTGTATTATTTTTAGTCTTTATCTCGGCTCTTGAGTTTTAGTTTTCTGTGTTGTATTATTTTTAGTCTTTATCTCGTCTCTTGAGTTTTAGTTTTTTGTGTTGTATTATTTTTAGTCTTTATCTCGTCTCTTGAGTTTTAGTTTTTTGTGTTGTATTATTTTTAGTCTTTATCTCGGCTCTTGAGTTTTAGTTTTCTGTGTTGTATTATTTTCAGTCTTTATCTCGGCTCTTGAGTTTTAGTTTTTTGTGTTGTATTATTTTTAGTCTTTATCTCGGCTCTTGAGTTTTAGTTTTCTGTGTTGTATTATTTTTAGTCTTTATCTCGTCTCTTGAGTTTTAGTTTTCTGTGTTGTATTATTTTTAGTCTTTATCTCGTCTCTTGAGTTTTAGTTTTTTGTGTTGTATTATTTTTAGTCTTTATCTCGTCTCTTGAGTTTTAGTTTTTTGTGTTGTAATATTTTTAGTCTTTATCTCGTCTCTTGAGTTTTAGTTTTCTGTGTTGTATTATTTTTAGTCTTTATCTCGGCTCTTGAGTTTGAGTTTTCTGTTTTGTATTATTTTTAGTCTTTATCTCGTCTCTTGAGTTTTAGTTTTTTGTGTTGTATTATTTTTAGTCTTTATCTCGTCTCTTGAGTTTTAGTTTTCTGTGTTGTATTATTTTTAGTCTTTATCTCGTCTCTTGAGTTTTAGTTTTCTGTGTTGTATTATTTTTAGTCTTTATCTCGTCTCTTGAGTTTTAGTTTTTTGTGTTGTATTATTTTTAGTCTTTATCTCGGCTCTTGAGTTTCAGTTTTCTGTGTTGTATTATTTTTAGTCTTTATCTCGGCTCTTGAGTTTTAGTTTTTTGTGTTGTATTATTTTTAGTCTTTATCTCGTCTCTTGAGTTTTAGTTTTCTGTGTTGTATTATTTTTAGTCTTTATCTCGTCTCTTGAGTTTTAGTTTTCTGTGTTGTATTATTTTTAGTCTTTATCTCGTCTCTTGAGTTTTAGTTTTTTGTGTTGTATTATTTTTAGTCTTTATCTCGGCTCTTGAGTTTTAGTTTTCTGTGTTGTATTATTTTCAGTCTTTATCTCGGCTCTTGAGTTTTAGTTTTTTGTGTTGTATTATTTTTAGTCTTTATCTCGGCTCTTGAGTTTTAGTTTTCTGTGTTGTATTATTTTTAGTCTTTATCTCGTCTCTTGAGTTTTAGTTTTCTGTGTTGTATTATTTTTAGTCTTTATCTCGTCTCTTGAGTTTTAGTTTTTTGTGTTGTATTATTTTTAGTCTTTATCTCGTCTCTTGAGTTTTAGTTTTTTGTGTTGTAATATTTTTAGTCTTTATCTCGTCTCTTGAGTTTTAGTTTTCTGTGTTGTATTATTTTTAGTCTTTATCTCGGCTCTTGAGTTTTAGTTTTCTGTGTTGTATTATTTTTAGTCTTTATCTCGTCTCTTGAGTTTTAGTTTTTTGTGTTGTATTATTTTTAGTCTTTATCTCGTCTCTTGAGTTTTAGTTTTCTGTGTTGTATTAATTTTAGTCTTTATCTCGTCTCTTGAGTTTTAGTTTTCTGTGTTGTATTATTTTTAGTCTTTATCTCGTCTCTTGAGTTTTAGTTTTTTGTGTTGTATTATTTTTAGTCTTTATCTCGGCTCTTGAGTTTCAGTTTTCTGTGTTGTATTATTTTTAGTCTTTATCTCGGCTCTTGAGTTTTAGTTTTTTGTGTTGTATTATTTTTAGTCTTTATCTCGTCTCTTGAGTTTTAGTTTTCTGTGTTGTATTATTTTTAGTCTTTATCTCGTCTCTTGAGTTTTAGTTTTCTGTGTTGTATTATTTTTAGTCTTTATCTCGTCTCTTGAGTTTTAGTTTTCTGTGTTGTATTATTTTTAGTCTTTATCTCGTCTCTTGAGTTTTAGTTTGCTGTGTTGTATTATTCTTAGTCTTTATCTCGTCTCTTGAGTTTTAGTTTTCTGTGTTGTATTATTTTTAGTCTTTATCTCGTCTCTTGAGTTTTAGTTTTCTGTGTTGTATTATTTTTAGTCTTTATCTCGTCTCTTGAGTTTTAGTTTTCTGTGTTGTATTATTTTTAGTCTTTATCTCGTCTCTTGAGTTTTAGTTTTTTGTGTTGTATTATTTTTAGTCTTTATCTCGGCTCTTGAGTTTTAGTTTTCTGTGTTGTATTATTTTTAGTCTTTATCTCGTCTCTTGAGTTTTAGTTTTTTGTGTTGTATTATTTTCAGTCTTTATCTCGGCTCTTGAGTTTTAGTTTTCTGTGTTGTATTATTTTTAGTCTTTATCTCGGCTCTTGAGTTTTAGTTTTCTGTGTTGTATTATTTTTAGTCTTTATCTCGTCTCTTGAGTTTTAGTTTTTTGTGTTGTATTATTTTTAGTCTTTATCTCGTCTCTTGAGTTTTAGTTTTTTGTGTTGTATTATTTTTAGTCTTTATCTCGGCTCTTGAGTTTTAGTTTTCTGTGTTGTATTATTTTCAGTCTTTATCTCGGCTCTTGAGTTTTAGTTTTTTGTGTTGTATTATTTTTAGTCTTTATCTCGGCTCTTGAGTTTTAGTTTTCTGTGTTGTATTATTTTTAGTCTTTATCTCGTCTCTTGAGTTTTAGTTTTCTGTGTTGTATTATTTTTAGTCTTTATCTCGTCTCTTGAGTTTTAGTTTTTTGTGTTGTATTAGTTTTAGTCTTTATCTCGTCTCTTGAGTTTTAGTTTTTTGTGTTGTAATATTTTTAGTCTTTATCTCGTCTCTTGAGTTTTAGTTTTCTGTGTTGTATTATTTTTAGTCTTTATCTCGGCTCTTGAGTTTTAGTTTTCTGTGTTGTATTATTTTTAGTCTTTATCTCGTCTCTTGAGTTTTAGTTTTTTGTGTTGTAATATTTTTAGTCTTTATCTCGTCTCTTGAGTTTTAGTTTTCTGTGTTGTATTATTTTTAGTCTTTATCTCGTCTCTTGAGTTTGAGTTTTCTGTGTTGTATTATTTTTAGTCTTTATCTCGTCTCTTGAGTTTTAGTTTTTTGTGTTGTATTATTTTTAGTCTTTATCTCGGCTCTTGAGTTTCAGTTTTCTGTGTTGTATTATTTTTAGTCTTTATCTCGGCTCTTGAGTTTTAGTTTTTTGTGTTGTATTATTTTTAGTCTTTATCTCGTCTCTTGAGTTTTAGTTTTCTGTGTTGTATTATTTTTAGTCTTTATCTCGTCTCTTGAGTTTTAGTTTTCTGTGTTGTATTATTTTTAGTCTTTATCTCGTCTCTTGAGTTTTAGTTTTCTGTGTTGTATTATTTTTAGTCTTTATCTCGTCTCTTGAGTTTTAGTTTTTTGTGTTGTATTATTTTTAGTCTTTATCTCGTCTCTTGAGTTTTAGTTTGCTGTGTTGTATTATTCTTAGTCTTTATCTCGTCTCTTGAGTTTTAGTTTTCTGTGTTGTATTATTTTTAGTCTTTATCTCGTCTCTTGAGTTTTAGTTTTCTGTGTTGTATTATTTTTAGTCTTTATCTCGTCTCTTGAGTTTTAGTTTTCTGTGTTGTATTATTTTTAGTCTTTATCTCGTCTCTTGAGTTTTAGTTTTTTGTGTTGTATTATTTTTAGTCTTTATCTCGGCTCTTGAGTTTTAGTTTTCTGTGTTGTATTATTTTTAGTCTTTATCTCGTCTCTTGAGTTTTAGTTTTTTGTGTTGTATTATTTTCAGTCTTTATCTCGGCTCTTGAGTTTTAGTTTTCTGTGTTGTATTATTTTTAGTCTTTATCTCGGCTCTTGAGTTTTAGTTTTCTGTGTTGTATTATTTTTAGTCTTTATCTCGTCTCTTGAGTTTTAGTTTTTTGTGTTGTATTATTTTTAGTCTTTATCTCGTCTCTTGAGTTTTAGTTTTTTGTGTTGTATTATTTTTAGTCTTTATCTCGGCTCTTGAGTTTTAATTTTCTGTGTTGTATTATTTTCAGTCTTTATCTCGGCTCTTGAGTTTTAGTTTTTTGTGTTGTATTATTTTTAGTCTTTATCTCGGCTCTTGAGTTTTAGTTTTCTGTGTTGTATTATTTTTAGTCTTTATCTCGTCCCTTGAGTGCCCGATGTTGCCAGTGTTTCTGGAATGTCTATTCTTGGTTGTCCCTTCCGTTTTCTCTAACGTTTATGAAATATTTAAAGTTTCTATTGGATAAAATAATGTTGTGTTGGGCTAATAATAAGATAAAACATTGTATCACAAATCAGAAGGTGACATCAAAACAAGTAAAGCATAACATCAGTAGGTTATTGCTTCACTCAAAATATGGTTCTTCCCAAAACAGCTATGCAAATTATTCAACTGTCATATATTCACATTTTATCTAACAATGATTAAATGACCAACAAGGTGTCTGGCTGTAAGCTTAAGTAACACCATTGACATTGAGTTCGTATCCTAAATATGACCTAAACGTGTAAGTTTTACAAGATACCATCGTAAAGGGGAATCACGTGTCAGTTCGGTATAGTTGATTCCCCCCTTAATTTGGGTAGTCATGAGATAGCTGACAAATTGCTAAAAGTTATGATAAACTTTAATAGCTCATATAAAATGACATTTTTAATATCTATATGATCTTAAGGGTACATATTTTGAAAATAGGTTTGTGTTATTATAAAATGTTTTGAATCAAGATATTCTATCAACATCACATTTGCATCTTCAGAAGATACTTAAAAATGTAAAGCTTATCGTGATAACTTATAAATTATCTTGTACAAAAAATGGACTATGAGGGTAGTCAGAACTGTGGGGGAATTTATGTCATAAACTAAGACATACTTCTTTTATTTTCAGTTTCAAAGCTTAACCCACTCAGGTTTGATCTAACCTCTGTGTTCGTATTTTGGTCGGTTTTAATTAGAATAATTGATGCCAAATACATTGCTATAGAAAACATGGAATTTGCAAAAATGACACATTTTCCCATATTTACGACAAACGCAAAGACTTCACTTGACCAATAGTCAACTTCCCTTTCATCAGTAGCAATATTCCAGCATCACCAGCGTATGGAATTTACACTTCACAGCTCAAACAGTATTCCAAAGCCTGTACTCAGCACAGTATTTTTTCTGTAAATAGCTCAGCTGCTGACGCAAACAAGGCTATGCTATTCAATGTTGAAGTAAGCGCAACAAAAATTATACAGTCGTCGTCACAATCTGGGTAACCGTTACGAAATATACATATCTCAAATAACAATGGATCTTTAACTTTTTACGTAGATGTTTTCTTTCCTCTATCACTGCCAAGACTTTTACCGGACTTGACTGTATATATGAGTAGCACGGTGGGTGTCTTATAAGAAGCACATGGTTCACCCCCGGTTTTTGATGGGATCTATGTTGCTCATCTTTGTTATTTTTCTGTGTTGTGTTTTTTGTTTTGTTTGTCTTCGTCCTGTGTCCTGTGTACCAAATCTTGCAAGTTTCTGTCGATTGGCCATTCTTGATTTTCCCTTCGGCTTTCTCTAGCGTTTATTTACAGATGCATTGCTTGTAAATGAGGAAAATGGATAAAGCAAAAAGGGACAGAAATATCTGTTAACAGCTTATGATCATTTCACTCTACAACATGCTTCTGTCTAAATTATGTACGACGGTTACATTTGTTGGTGACTATACTTCCAGACAAAGTTTGAGTTAGTTTCTACGATTTTTCGATTGATCTAGCACTATAAAACCTCAATCAATTCAACTCACTTGACATCAAAAAACATCCACTAGCTTACTGTGGAAAACATATGCATGACAGCATCATTTCACTAAGAGAGGAGATTTGGGTGCACGACAGTGTTTAATCCAGCCACTTTCTACACATTTTTGTTTCTTCTATCTACCATTTTTCGATTACACGTAGTAACTGTTCCGACAGTGTGGTATTGTTTGTTTTGGTTTTCATTTTTCACTCGCGCTTTTGATTACCTCTTTGGTATCTTCAAACGTTTCTTTTCGTACAATTAATCGCATCGGTGGTGTAATGGTTAGCGTGCTCGCGAAGAGTGCAGTAGATCGTGAGTTCGAGCCCGATCGGGTCAAACCAAAGACTATATAACATTGGTATGTGTTGCTTCTCCGCTAAGCACGTAGAATTAAGGAGAAATAACAACGACTGTTTGACTCGGAATCAGGATATTGTGTCCGAGTGGGTCGACACATCTCTCCGGGGACTGTTGTTTCGGTGAGCTAGCACTATGAAAACAAATTGCTGCGTTGACGTTAAACAACAATCACTCACCCACTCACTCACTTCTAATGCAATTCGTACCCACATGTCAACCACGAATGTTTATTATCAATGCGGTGATTGCTCTGCATAGATAATGTGTTTATTAGATTTTTAATTTTGTAGCAATAGTTCATGTGTTCGTTCAGGAAATACATAAATTCAATGTAATTAAATGGGAGATTATATTTATATAAGATCGTTGTTTATTCATGAAGTATATTGTGACATTCACCATTAAATCAAATGTTTCAGCAAAGTAAATAGTTCAAAGTTCATGAGGTCAAAGCTGTAAAACCCAGATGTAGTGTGCAAAGATAGGAAGGACCCCGTCGCATTGCAGACACTATTATGTATTACATGTCTTTGGTATTTGGTAGCCTCTCTCCCCACAATATGACATGTATGAAAGTAGTTTTTACCCCTGCACTGAGATCGGAGACCCTATAGTCATAGTTTGGTCGGTTCTGTTGATGAAGTAAGGCAGTCATTTCTTGTTCTGGGAATTAAAATTTCTTTTTTATAATGGGAATTTCTTACATTTACCTTGACATTCTTGGACGCTTTCTATTATAGTGTCTACTAAAAACTCTATTCAATATTGAGGAATGCAACAATAAAGTTCATACTGCAAATTAACATTCGGTGCAGGACCGAAGAATACATACATTTTTAGTATCATTTTGGATTTGATATTTCAAATTAGACGGCAAGAAGTTATAAACTTTTTAATTCAGTATGGCGTCACGTAAATCAAAACGTCAAATGAAGATATCGCATCCCTATATCAATGCATCAGCAACAAAAGATTCCAGTGACCCCACCCATTTGAGCTGTGAAGAATTAGAAACGTTTTTGACTCAAATGGGGATCAAAGTACCAGCAAATCTTCCAAAAATAGCTTTAAGAAAGTTATTAATTGAGAATATGAACACTGCTTCAACCGATGTGCCTCAAATCGTTGAGAATGATAATGCAGATACTGGTACTATTTTTGCTGAATCACCACCCGTTCAGACATGTGATCTGCCAACAGCGTGTATGCAGCGCATTAATTCTGGTTTACCATCAGGTGACATTGTATCTGATTCCAACGCCCTGCTCCACAGCAGTTCTACTGCAAGCTTGAGCGGAAGAAATGACATGAATACCATATTAGGTGCACTGACGTCTGCAACACACTGTTTCAGTAATTTGCAAGAAACAGTAACGCAACTATTGAAGTCACAACAGAAATAGAAACAACTGTACGATGTAAATGGTTTTAACTTACAGCAGTGGTACAGTAATACCCCCGCCATACGCAATCCTCAACCACCAATAAATACAGTATACCAAGGCGTTAGATCAGACTCGTACACCAACGTTGACATAGTGTCACCAAACTTACAAAAACAAATAATAGAGAGTAAGGATATCAACCTAGCATCTTTGCTTATGCATAATTATGAATGCCCTCAAAAACGTAGCATATCAACCGAAAGCTTAGAGGTTCAACTTAGTGGGAAACCTGACCCTCGTTTAAGTCGTTCCTTATCTATATCGGAATTCTTGAAAGCTTTTGGAAAATACAAGAGGGTTATGACCTCCGATTACCCCGATAGACGTGCAGAGCTCGGTGCATATGAAGACGATATAATAGATATTTACAACTTTTTTGGTTCAAAATTTTATGATTATCACAAGTTATTCTCTTCCAAGGCTGCCGTTCTATTGCGAGAGAAAAGGGTTAAAGTTAGGGATGGCAACGATTACTCGGTTAATCGGTTAACCGTCGGAAAGATCGTAAGCGGTTAGCTATTTGCGATTCGATTATTCGTTAAGTTTTGATAAAATATGATGAACATATCTCGATCTTGTCACTGTTTTCTCAATTCATAAAACTTAAAAAAATATGTAAAGTACATGTATAGTGTAACAGTAAATAAACAGTAAATAAACTTAGATATCGGATTAAATCAATAATTAAATAACTGTGATAAGACACGATAACTATCCCTCGGGCATTCATGTTTTAACAACCATAGCTAATCACAACAATTGTAAAATTTTGCAAAGACTGGAAATGTAAAAACATTTGGCTTTGGTGTGATAATGAGGCTACCGTGGGAATTGTTAAAAAATGCCTATCTAAGTGTTTAGTGATAATGAAACTTATGAGAAAATTAATTTGGTGTGCATGTAAATATAATTTTACGTTTTCTGCAAAGCATATTCCTGGTGTTAAAAACAATTTAGCTGATTCATTATCTCGTTTACGGATAGACAAATATAATATAATATAATATAATATAGAGAAATATATTAGTTTTCAATGAAAGCGTATCTGATGATATCATTATAAAATATATGAAATTCCGCAACCTACCCACATATGTACTCTATATATACATGTAGACAGTAATTTTGATCTGCTATATCGTTGTTGATATGAATGTGAACTGCTCTATTTAAAGTGGCATTATCTGCCAAAATCGTAATTTTTTGCTACCCATAAAAACTATCAGATATTATTGATGCCTTAATAAAACGTGTTTCTGTAACTTATAAATGTTATGAAATGTACGCCCATCAGGGGAAAAAGGTGCAACTGCTCGATGTTTTGAGATCGATCAAGAAATGGACGCCATCTTATTAATTATCGCATTGTTTACGGAGTTTGCCGAATCGTCATTTGACCTCGTTCTGATGTAAACAAACATGGATTCAGAGGTAAGCACATGCATTTTTCTTTGTTGATTATTCCGATATTCCTTTCGTTCAGCGTTTGTAATAGTGGCAATAATTGATAATTATATTTATAAGTTAGTATATCAGCTCAAATCATGTTTGTAATCTATCAATCTATAAAGGTCAGTTGCATACGGAGAAAGCGAGATCAAATTGGATTGCAAGACCATAGTAAATCGATGGTAATTTGTGGTCTCAAAAGGTGGTACGATAAGATGTTTAATGTGAAATATTTACCTTTACTTCATAATTTTAAAGCTATTTACCGATTTCCAAAACATATAATTTTTTGAGTAAAAATCGTAGCTAATGCAGCTTTAAAAAGAAAAACATACACTTTCCTCGTCATTTGATAATATACACAGAGAAAAAAGCTAAGCACCGCCATGTTTTTTTGAAATGACAAATGATACGACAAGTATCACGAGATTACTGACCAGATAATCTCAAGAACGCAATGGTGACCTGTTATGACATTACATTGGCTGTAAGAAACCACCAAAAAAATCAAGACAAATGTTAATTTAATGAATATTTAATCACAATATCACAAGGCCAGTTTTTGCAGGAAAACATGTCCATTTTAAGTATTGACCTTCACAGTTCAAAAAGCACGATAAGATTGACATTTCACTTTCAAAACGTCACTTATGAATCACTTGACGACATCTATTGTTCAAAGTTCAGTACCGGGTGTAACCCCCACGTGCATGGATGACGGCCTCAACCTTGCGTCTCATCCCTCCAGTTAGACGTCGGATGTCCTGTTGTGATAGCTGCTGGCATTCCCGATGCAATGCTGCTTCCAACTGACGAATGTTTTGCACAGGAGGTTCCCGAGCCTGTATACGATGGCCTAACATGTCCCAAATATGCTCTATGGGATTCAAATCCGGGCTCATGGCTGGCCAAGGAACAGCAGTCACGGCTTCGCTTTGTAGGCGGTTACTGCTCTTGAACGGTGAAGCCTGGCATTGTCATCCATATACACAGGCCTTGTAGCTAGTGGGTGGGTGTCAAAATGGGGGACAACAACTGGTTGCAAGACGTCTAGGATGTACTGATCACCAGTTAGGTTGCCTTGTATAGTGACTAAGTCCAGCTTACAGTCATGAGAGATACACCCCCAGTTGGCTGGATGTTCCTTGGGGTATAGGCTGTATTTGTGTGTCTCCAATCCCTCACGCGGCCGTCGGTTACATGAAGCAGAAACCGGCTCTCGTCTGACCAATGGATCTTGCGTCATGTCCTTAAATTCCAACCACGTCGTGCTAAACACCATGCCAAACGTGTTCGTCGATGTCGGTCTGCCAACAGTGAACATTTAACGACTCTCCTTGACTTAAGTCTCGCTGATTTCAGACGGTATCTAACTGATCTTGTTGACAGACGTCTATTGGGCAGCCAGTGTTGTTTGAGTACGGGACTGGATGCGAATGGCATCCGTCTAAACAAACATTGCAATGCCCAGTCGCCACGATCAGATGTTACCCGTGGTCTGCCGGATCTTGACAAGTCTTTCACATTGTTGGTTTGTGTGTGTTTTCTCACCAGTCGGCTGATTACAGTATAGTGGTAGCCCATATGACGTCCAATAGCTTTGAAGGACATCCCTGTTGTATGCATGCCGATTATTTTCCTTCTTTGTGCTTCTGATATTCGCCTTCGCACCATTCTTACTGATTATGAATAAAAAAATTTAAAACACCGGACTTAAATACCTAAATTCGAAGCGTGAACATACTGAATTTTGAGTAATGCATGAGAGACATGGTTCACGTGCATGACTAGTCGATATTAGATATAATGGTAACACCTGTGTGAGCACATCTTTTTAATGGAACATTGTTCTTGCTATAATCAATATAAATATTAGAATCTAAACTTAGTGTAACTTATTATGTTTTAATATATCAGGGGTGCTTAACTTTTTGGTTGTGTATAAATACGCCTCCAACTGTGGCTATTCTTTCATATTTCGAACTATGTTCGGTCTTCCTTACATCGTATACTTTTGCATGATCGGAAGATCATAAATCTCCTTTTAAGTTAATTATCATGCTAATATCACATCGTACAGAATTAAACGTGCAATAATTCCATCCCACACACCACACAAACAAAGCAATACATGCACACGTTACTTTGTTTCATGTTCTACACGTGTGCATTCCAACAACTTTCAGAGAGTAAACACATTAATTTACGTAAACACTACGACTGTTGATCCAATATATCTCAAAATGCGGACGACAGTGAATTATTTTAATAAGTCAGCGAATTTGGTGTGGTTAAATAAAAGGCCTTGTTATTAACTACACAAAATAATAATAAATTCAATAAATCAATTTACCACCAAAATAATGCATTGAAAAAACAATGTGCCTTTATTTCAAGGAGAGTTTGAAGATACCAAAAGGGTAATCAGAATTCGTATATCGAGGAAGAAGAGACAACACAATAGCCACAAGAAAAAGTACAAAGGGACAAACAACGATCTACAAAACAAACATATAAAACTAAAGATCGAGTAACACGAAACCCACTAAAAACCAGAGGTGAACTCAGGTGCTCCGGAAGGTTAAGCAGTTCCTGCTCCACTAGTAACACTCGTCGTGTTAATCTAGTAACAAACCCGGTGATAAGTCATGAATGAGAAAAGGACCGGGAAGCGTTTGCGACAAGTGGAACATATCCGAGGTCATTTGTGACACAGATATTCCAAAATGGTCCACCAAGCTTTCGAAGTGATGACTTCAACTTAACTGAACAGAACCCTTGGTTCAGTGGCTTCCTTGTTAGCAGCCACCCTAAATCAAGGAAATCCTGATAGGAACCACAAGCTCTGGAATATCGTATCAACTGAGAGATATATATACTCAATATACAGGTGCTGCTGGAATGTTGCTACATATGAATGGAAGGTTCACAATGGGAAAATTGAAATCATCTCTTTTGTCATAAACTTTAGTTCTTAACCGCCCTTCAATGTCAATTTCGAGGTGTATGTCAAGGTATGAAGCAGACCCATCTGTGTCTGTGGTATCTTTTATTTCAGGTTCAATGGGATAGATGCGATCAACGAAATCACCAAACATAGAATTATTTAGTAAAAGGACATCATCTATATAGCGGAACGTGAAATTAAAGGATCAGGCTAGTTTCTTTTCGTTTTTCTTGAGAAGCCCCTTTATGTAGTCTGCCTCATACAATTATAGAAACAAGTCGGCGAGTACTCAAAGGTATGCCTACTGTCTGTTGAAAAACATGTCCACCAAACATAACAAATACGTTGTCAATCAAACACTCGAGCATCTTAATGATATCAGTTTCAGAGAACTTTTTGGTAGAATCAGAGTGGTTTTTTTTCAAAAATAAGATCTGTCTCTCCCTAGCACAAGGTATTTGTATCTACGTTGGCCATTCTTTTTTTATGAAACACAGCTGGACCAACTCCCTTAATTTGTCCTTCAGCTTAGAGTGAGGAATAGTCGTGTAAAGGGTAGAGAAGTCAATTGTTTTAATGCGATTGCAGGAGGAGAGGGACCTAGATTGTATGTACTCTAACATATCTTTAGGTTTCTTCAGAATCCACATCTGATTCACAACACCCGTCGAGTAGCTAGTGTCACAGTAACTTTGAAGCCCTGTTTTGACCGCTGATAGAATACATGTTAATAATTTGGAAAAAGGTTTCGTGGAGCATTTGGCAGACCCAGCAATATAGCGCTGTTTGAAAAGACACTTGTGTAATTTAAGAATCCAATAGAGTGATGGTAGATCCAGTTCTTCATCTTTGATTGAAATTAAAGGAACATAATACAGACCTATGATTTTCCAGGATGTCCTCTTTCGTAAGTATCGTCGGGATATATGTAGGGTTGCCAAGTGAATTGTCAATACAAATTTCCTTTATCAAGCAGTCTATGTAATGTGATTTACACACAAAAATAATATTGTTATGGGTCTAGTCGACGGAGACAATAACATAATTGCCATGAAGGAAAGACATGTGATTCGCAACATTTGGGTTTATAAAGATTGATGTAGAGCGAGTGTTCATAGACCCACTGAGCTTTTTATTCTAATCTGTATAAGCCACCTCACACTCTTCACTCATTCGGAAAGAGTATCTAAGTCCTCCTTTTCACGTTTTGCCCATTTTCAGGCATAATCCATAAGTATTTTCAAGCTATGTTTCCAGTTTATGGATTTAGGCTCACGATATTTATGCGCTTTGGCGAACACATCTCGTAGAGAGGTGTGGTTGCTCATTTTAAGGTCTCCAGATATAACGTGGTCTGTCGCATTATATATGAATGGGGAACTTGCACAGATGCAATCAGGAGGCTTAGATTTGAAATCGTCAAGATTGGGATCATGCAACACGTGTTTGTAATTAAAATTTGTTGATGCTATTGGTATGATATAAGCATACGAAATTAAAGGCACGGACTGATCTTTAAAATATGGTGGAATTTTTGATTTTACGGATTTGTGATGAAGGATATTGCCTAAGTAAATGTCATCAAGACCTTTGTTGGCAAACGACAGTTCCAGAAAGGGACGTTTGACTATTTCCTCTTTCTTAATACCATCAGGTTTGAAAAGTATGTGACCTTCAATATCCAAGACTAATGCTGTAAGTTTGTATTCATTTTAATTCGGATTTGTACCATTGTTTACCACACATGAATTGTAGAAGGCATGGAGTTTTGAAAGTGGTAGTGAACATAGTTTCGAGCAATATCTTTATAATTGTAGACTAGGATTTGCCTTATTCAATGTTTGGCTTAAACAGGGTTGAAGGTTATTTAAGCCCAAGCTTAAACCGAGTTTATTTATTTGTGCTTAGTGAATAACAATACTTTAAAACTCAGTTTAGATTTAAACCACCTTTATATGTACCAGCCAAAAAATCAGACCAATTACGCCGTCCATCAAACAAAATAATACTGAATCATCACCGGGTTTTGTAACTAGATTAACATGACGGTTTAAACTAGAGGAGCAGGAACTACCTACCCTTCCGGAGCACCGGAGCTCACCCCGGTTGTTAGTGGGGTTCGTGTTACTCGTTTACTGTGTATGTTTTGTAGATCGTTGTTTGTCCATTTTTCTTTTGTTGCTTCTTTTTTGAATTTGCCTTGTATATTGTATTTGGTTATCTGGGTACTTGTGAAGATTCAAAAGACTCAAACTCCTAGAACTGGCCAGTACTGCCTTCGGTATCGGATTTTTTTTTAATAATACGGAAAGCCTGATCGCTGACCATAGCTGGTAACCTGTGTGGAGAAGAGTGCCACGATCCCTTTACACTATATATCTATTTTATAGAAAAGCCAAATAATTCAAAAGTGTTTTGGGAGAATTAACATCAAAGAGCCTAAAAAGGATAGCCAAAATCGGCTAAGGTCACCTATGCCCGAGGGGGTGAACCTTAGATTCGATAATTATTGCATTTTTAAGGAAATGCAAATTTCAATAACAAATATATCTCAAAGAACCATGTCATTATCGAAGCACTCACTATTGCGTGGATGATACCCTCGGGGACCACCCGAAGAGATATCGACCCAGTGATAGTAACACAAATGTAGATATCAAATTAAGTGCGCACGACACGTTTCTGGAATAACCTGCATTGTTTGATATTGTTCTAGCTACCATACGATAACACACCACCCCTTTTTCACATACGAATTTACTTAAAATGAATATATTTAGTATATTCCGTCTCTGCAGAAACGATAATAAACGATGCTTTTCATATAGTGAAAATGTATAAAGATAAGGAAGTCAGGAAAAATATTTGTTTTATCAATGTGTGACGTAACAGTGTCTTTCACATTTACTTCACTGAATATGGTACTGCTTTGACAACTATTTTACCTATTTTGTTCCTGTATTTTAATACTGTTATAGTGACAGCCGGAACCTTTGAACCGTAATGAAAGCGGGAGGTCTGGCGCTTTAAAATCTGATTCAACCCACATTTTCTTTAGAAATGCCTGTGCCAAGTCAGGGTCATTACGGTTTTCACAGTTGTCCGTTGTTGACTGATTTTGTCTGTTTATATAATTATGAGTTTTGACTTTCCCTTTGTAAGATTGTTCGAAGTTCGTTAATTTTGTTATTACCCTTATTTAAGAAAGAAAATAAATACTTACAAGTATCACTAAGTAAGCTTTACTAAGTCACACTTTCAATTTTCCTTTAATACCTAACGGAAATATGTAAGATTTTAGACAGCGAGATGGTTATATAATATGCATTATAATGCAATTATAAGTAACGTGTATTGTCATTGGCTATCGAGAGCGGTCAAATCTGCAGTTGACATGCCTAAAGGAATGCTATATTCCTACACCGAATGCACTTGTTTGTAAACAATATGGCTGACCCAGATATTTCCGACTATGAATTAAGGAATAACAGTACTGTATTTGAAGAGTTGGAGGAGTCAATTGTGGATTTTCTCTCAATTTCAGTTTTGAAAATATAAAAATTCTCTCAATATTTGGATACAATAAGTCCTACAGATTAAGATAAAACATCAAATGGTCATGATCAATGCCGAGATAAATGAATTGAAGTAAAACCCCAGTCTGTTTCTATTTTCTTTTCACAGAAAAATTGAACTGCAGTGCAAAAAAAAACACTTCATAAACAATAAACAAATACCTGAATTTCAGGAAAGTATTGCATCATTTCCTTCTGTACAACGTTCGTCATGACCATTTAACAGCCAGTTTGGATGCTTTTTTGTTGTTGCAATGTTGGTGTGGACACATATTCTACGATGCATTACAGAAAAGTAAGGACTAAATTAAGCAAAAATAATGTTACCTATGTTATACAAACTATGACTTCCATGAATTATTTTGATTCTAGTAGGACAAATCTAACATATATTTTGAATGGAAGTCAGTAATTATGGAAATGCATGTAATAGCAACATTCACTAACCTTCATGTTTACAGCAGTTTTCCTACAATGTACATTGATAACTAGACGATTATTATACTGTTTCTTGAACCTATTGTGACGTTTGTTCTGACATTCTACTGTTTATTATGTTTCGATAAAGTTCACCAGTTCCGTATTGTTAATATGTAACTTCGGAATGGTCGGGGAACAGCTAGGCCGGGAACAAGGGAGACTCCTGTTTCGTTGATGGCTTGAAAGGAAAGACATTGCAACCGCACTTTTATTATACAGATAAAATGCAATATAAAATACAATGCAAAACAAATAAATTACAAAATACATAATCTCAATAGTTCAGTTTATAAATGTAAATAAAAGTAACATTTCAAATAGAAATTTATAGTAATTAGTTATTAATCTAAAGTGTTCAAATATTTCTCTTCTCTTTAAAATTGTTTATTATAAATATACCTTTAGCAAAGATATGAAATAATGAACATATTTTTTTCCATTTAATTCTTTAAATTAATTTACTTTAAATTACAATTAACAAGTAACAAGTTCCTTTTTTTATTAATTATTTCTACTTACTATAATATACCAATAACAACATCTATACTAAAAATTATAACATAACAATAAATATTGATTTAAATAAAATTGTGCATAAAAAAATGAATTATCAATGTTCTTTATTTATCTTTTTGCTTAAACTTGAATTAAAAATAATTATTGAAAATAATTTAAAAAGAAATAATATGAGTAATTTCCGAAATAGAAAATGAAAAATGTTTTAAATTATTTTCTATTCTTGAAAGAAAAGAAAGTGGATTTTCCAACAATTCTTTCTTTTTATATTAGGTGAGAGGTCAATAATTACACCCACGGTAAAGTTGATTATTTTACTAGGTTAACATGACCTAATTACTTTATTTCATTAATATTCGATCTCAACAATTATGATATAACATTTTCTTCTAGGTCACGTCCTACGTCAAGAAAAAATGATTAACTAATTTTATAATTTTATTCCAGTCAAGACAATACGGTTGTTTCGAATCATGTCAATTTCGACCACGTTCCGTCTTTTTCATGTCTTGACGTCTGCACCCCTTGGCAGACGACTTCCGGTGTTTAGTGTCTGCATTTCATGGTCGTAGATGCATTAGATTATAAGTAATTGTAATATGGAGACACCAAGGAAACAGCTGAATAAATACTGATGTTCGGTACCCCAGTATATGTCTGATATCAGAAATATATAAAGGCAGATCGTGTTCGTTTCATAATACTGACAGCAGCAAATAAAGAAAGAAAACAAATTTAATTTTAAAGACGTAATTGTCTCGGTATTCATGTCTTTGATACAAATAAAATAATTTAATTGATATCTGTCTTACAGAAAATGTGAAGATTTTTTTAAGCTGAGGACCGAACGTTAAAACGGCACATGTCGATTGAAGTTTTTGTTGTGTACATTGACACCGGAAGTTCAATGCCGATTAGTCCATCGAAATCACGTGATTGGCGGACGAAAATAACAAAAAAATTTCGGAATGGAAATGATTCCAAACAATCGTATTGTCCAATTATGCAATATTTTCCCTGAACTAATTGTTATTATTATATTGTGGTCAAGATCTAATTTTATTATTATGTTATTGTGGTCAAGATAATTTGTAATTTTGCAATATTTTTCCTGCCAGATGTCTATTTTAATATGCCAATTAGGACAGTGATATTTATCTTTAACCTTAGAATTTTGGAAAAAAAAATTAGTATTATATTTGCACTATTAAAATTGATGAAAATTTATGCTATGATACGGTGATGTAATTAAGTTACTGATATTTTCCAATTTGATGGCATTTTGCATTTAGCTACTTAAACAAGTAAAATGCTCACAAAATCGTAGAATAAATCAGTAACCAGCCTGTGTCAATGTGACCAGCGCGCGCGTTCCTTGTAAACTACGTCACAGGATAAATTACAAAAGTCAAAGTCGATAGATTGATGTCTTAAGTATTTTTCCGGAAATTTGTTTATGTCAACAAAAATTGTAGAATTTTTATGTTTGTACGCACCACGGTCCTACTGAATTAGATGATGCATTGAGAGTATTTGAAGAGTTGTCGGTGGTCAATTGTGGATTTGACGGACTATTTTTTTTTAGCGGAAGGAATTTGAAAAGTGCATATATTTCGTCATTTATTTGTATGTTTTCAAACTAGTGTGTACACGTTGGGATAATTTCCTAAGAATAGGAATAACAGTACGGTATTTGAAGAGTTGGAGGTGTGAATTGTGGATTTGACGGTCGCATTTTGGAACTTCGTCTGGTTATGGAATATAGAACATTACACACGCGATATTAGGTTCAATAAATAGAACAAGAAAACTATTTATTAGGAAATTATCACGATATAAAACGCTATGCATAACAGGCATAGATAATTCATTCAATTATCATTATTTTCACATTACAGGTTTCAGGAATGTCTGACTGTGTTACCCTTCGAGAGCACGTGGGTTCATCCTCGGATTTTTTGTGGGGATCGTGTTGCTCGTCTTTTTAGTTTTCTGTGGTGTAATATTTTTAGTCTTTTTCTCGTCTCTTGAGTGCCGATGTTGCCAGTGTTTCTGGAATGTCTATTCTTGACTGTCCCTTCCGTTTTCTCTAACATTTATGACATATTCAAAGTTTCTATTGGATAAAATAATGTTGGGTTGGGCTTATGATAAGACAAAGCATTGCATCACAAATCGGATGGTGAAAACAAAACAAGTAAAGCATAACATCAGTAGGTTATTGCTTCACTCAAAATATGGTTCTTCCCAAAACTGCTACATTATAACTTCGCTCGCTCGAACTCGAAGGGACTGTCAAAATCTGTTCGAGCTATCGGAAGCTCGAGCCACCAATCGCGAGGTCCCGTAATTTTAGAGAGAAAACAATCATGTTCTGAACCGGAAGAGTTTCATTACGCTATGATAACCGATGCACAGTAAAATGGGCCTTTCTCGTAAAAAATATTTAATCCTTTAGAAAGTTCTCAAAGACTACGATTTCTGAATACCTCTTTGGTATCTTCAAACGTACCTTAGAAACCTTTTTATTACTAAATGTTCACGATCTATTTTATCAACAGTACATACGGGGTCGGGTATTAACACTTGGATCAATATAGGTATAGTGCTTGATAATTCGGATATATATTTTTAATAGCCAATTTTCAATTTTAGCCATTATTTTATTATTTTTTTTTTTTTTTTATTTGAATTTTAAGCAATTATATTTGTTTCTTTTGATATTATATACACATATAATCTCAGGTTAATCGGAATTTCAGTACGAGTACATTTCAATTTTTTTTTTGATTTAGATGAACCCTGAGAGACCAGACAGTTTGATATTATTTGATCCCAGCAACTATAAAAAGAATTAAACAAAAGCACTCTCAATAATAATAATTCATGTAATAACAATTTTAAATGCTGTTTTAATAAACTTTATTACGATTGTAAACATTTGATTGTTTTAATTATTGTCGAGTGTAGGCTCTGCTTAGTACAATCAGCGACACGAGTCTAGGGTTCAATAATCGTTCTTTATTAATCGTAATTAATGGTTAATAATCAATTAATGATAGCTTCGATTATGTTAATTTAAATGGGTGTTCATTACATTCGTTTACATCTTTATGAAAAATGTACAAACCAAATGTATTCCTTATTTACCTGGTAAATTTTCAAAATTGTGCAACAATACAAAAAAGTTACTATGGTTTCAAAGCATACCTTATCCAAATATCCGTATAACCTTAGCTAACTGGACAATATGTATGTTTCCACACTAAAGTAAAAAAAAAAGTGTTTTTTTTCATCAATCTAATGCGAGAAAAGGGAGATAAATTTTTGGCGGATATTAGTAAATGTTATCCCTCACTTCTGGCTCGGTATAAAATACTCATATCTGCCAATCCATTTTAAGACTCAAAACACATTCTGGCTTCCATGATTTATTTCTTAATCTAAATCGGTATAATTAAATTCACATTGGGTTTTATGATATAACTTTTAAAGTTAAATTATTTTTCATTTTGGAGCTAAAAACTCAGTTTCATTATTATTATAATATAGCAACAATAAGCCGTCAGAGCAATCATAAATATCAATCAATATTTATATTATATTAAAAACTCAGTTTCATCTTTAGAATTGCATATGTGAATATTAGCATTGTATTGGATCACATCCATGTATTTACTGATAAATAATCAATAATGATAAATAATTTATGTTTCAATAATTTGGAACTTTATTTAGATATATTTGTGTTAATTCAACCAAGGAGGATTGCAATTTATTGTAATTATCTAATGTTATTCACGTTTGAATTATATTTGGGATTTGTGACATTCCGGACTTTTATCGTTTCTCCCGTCATCGGGCCGTTCATTCTTATGTTTCATTCAACTTCCATGACGGACATTTTCGTGAGAGCAGGATTTCGTTTGAACAATCCACCGCTGTAAGTGTGAATTTATCATCGTAAATGTGTCAATAAAATTCCGTTTGATTGCCTCTTTCTATTTGTGAACTGTTTCATATATGAATATTTGACAACGAACTGTTTATTTGAGTAATACGTTTCTACTTTGACTTTCCATTGACTATAAATTGGTAAATGTAAACAATATTGATTTGCGCATTTATTCTATTTGTATAATTATTTCACATATTGTAAAATTGTTTCATTCCTTTTATTTACAGGATTAACCAGATTCACACACAGATGTACGTACTGTGTACAGTGTCATATTGGATGCGATAATAAATTGACAGTTTACATACGACTCGTCTCTTAGTTTATTTTCGGCCCATTGGTTGAGACTGTACCCCTGGTTATTCTTAATGCACGAGGCATAATAGTTAACCAACGACAACCTGTTGCGGAATCCTACACAACACGCCAGTACACAACACCGCCACTACGGCCAGTGTTCACAGCTAACAGTACATTATTACAACGTTGAACTAACGTGAAGCATCGTAATTGACTATTATTACTTATCCAGCAACGGAACTGACTGTGTAAAGTGGCTGAAATGAATCCAAGTGAAAATGATAAGCCAGCTGAAGAGGTCCTGAGCGAGGACAGTGATCTTACATCACGTGTCCGTAGTCTCACAGAAAGAGGGACAGAACTTTACGCATCACAACGACAAAAGCATGTCGAAACACTTCAATCATTCTGGATTAAATGTGAATCCTTTTATTCAGGACATTAGTCAAGCTTCTATGAACATTAGCACACTCCAAGAGCGAATAAATGTGTCTTACGAACGGTACCGTCGACAATCCGACATCTATATGGAGTTTTTGAGATCCTACCGGACAAAAGACAGCATAAGTGATATAGAAGCTCCCAAAGAAATATACTTAAGGCGGCAGAATCTGGTAGACACGTCCATTAAAAGAATAAGAGACTTTTGTGTGTCCCTCTCCGAGACGACATCTATGAAGTCGTTCAGGTCAAAGGCGACTACTCATCACAGCAGGAGTGATTCTGGCACACAAGTACAGCCAGACAGAAACGTGCCAAAGCAGAGGCAGCAAAGGCAAAAATTGCTTTCGCTGAGCAACAGACACTCATTAAAAAACAACAAGCTTCAATGCAAGCGAACAGGTACAAATGGAGGCGAAATTACATGCTGAGCAAGCACAAATGGAATCAAAGATAAAAACTGAAAAGGTTAAGATCCAAGCTACAAATGCTGCCCTTGAAGTTGATCTCGATGTATTAGCAACAAAGGGGGAAGCCGCCGCTGCAGAGGCAGAAGCGCTCGCCTTAGAAGAAGAAGAAAATAGAAGCCAGGATCTCGAGGGCGAACTACCGTTGCCCAAAATGGACTCAAATGAACTTGTTCAAAACTACGTTAACCAACAAGCTGAACTGACAGTTTTACCGGAAATGACAAACACCAACATATTTAAGGACAACCATCATGCACAACTACAGCTGGCATTCTGCTGCCACTGCCTACAACTACATCCGCTACTCTAATTCGTCCAAAACTGCTGAACACATTTACTGCAACTTCGGCAAGGAACACGACAACGTATCCGTATGGTCCACCGTACTTTCCATCAAAGAATGGAGCGCGAGTCCAGACATCAATGTTTTCACAACCTGTTCACAAGCTTGCTGAGCCACCAGTGATACCTCGTCTGGATAGCAACGCACCCATCGTTGTGCCCTCCGTCGATCATTTTCCAAGCTCGACATTTAAGAGACCTGACAATCATATGGAGAGTAATCAGATGTCGGATATGACTAAGTTTCTGTTGCGTAAAGACTTACTTGTCTCTCGCCTAGCCACCTTTAGCGACAAGGCTTAGTCGTACCATGCCAGGAAAGCCAGTTTCATAGGCATCATGGAGGAACTGCAGGTTTCGGAAGCTGAACAGAACGACCTTCTAGTGAAATGGCTGGGGACCGAGTCCTCGCCTCATGCGGTCAGCATCCGTTCCTTAAACGCAGGAAACTCCAAGCGAGGCCTACAACGTCTGTGGGAACGCCTGGATGAGCGCTACGGTTAACCTGAAATGGCGGAAGCATCTTTAAAGGCAAAATTGGCAAACTTCCCAATGATGTCAAACAAGGACACTAAACGTCTATACGAGCTGTCTGACATTCTGTCTGAGATTGAATCTTACGAAGAAGATAAGATATTCCAATGTCTACTGGAATATTTTGATTCTTCTTCTGGAATCCGACCAATCGTGGCCAACCTTCCGTACGCACTACAGGAGAAGTGGACTTCAAGAGCTTCTAGCTACATCGAACGTTTTAGAGTGGCGTATCCACCTTTTGTAGAGTTTGTGAGCTTCATCAGGCAGATAAGTAAAACAAAGAACCATCCTGGATTCATGTACGATCTGGAGACTACAACTAACACGAAAACGCTGGGGAAACAACAATTTCCTACAAAAGGAAGGGTCAGTGTGAATAAAACCACCAGCTATCAGCATGACCAAAGTCAGAGACATGATGGAAATCTAAATTCGCTAGATAGATGTATTATCCACAAAACGAAACACTCTCTAGATGAATGTAGAGGCTTCAGGGAGAAATCCGTAGAAGAGCGGAAAACATTACTGAAGGAAAAGAATATTTGTTACAAGTGTTGCGCTTCCAATGCACATAAAAGCAGAGACTATAGTGTCACAATATTATGCAAGGAGTGTGGTAGTAAACAACATAATACAGCGCTTCACGTGACAAAAGCTAGTCCACAGCCTGGACCTTATTCGTCTTCACACCAACCTTCACGGCAGCACGGCGGGGAGCCGAGGAGCTCCAATAAATCACAATCTGTTTCCAATGCCAATTCTTCATGTAGAGAAGTTTGTAATTCCTACAGTGGAAAATCCTGTGCAAAGATTCTGCAAGTTAATGTATGTCAAAAGGACAATCCGTCGGAGACTCATAAAATGTATGCCATTATCGATGACCAGAGTAATCGATCTCTGGCCTCACCATCATTCTTTGACATGTTCAATATCTTAGACAAACCTGAAAATTACACATTCTCCACTTGCTCTGGTATAATTGCAACGCCTGGAAGACGAGGGAAAGGATTCGTTGTTGAGTCGGTACATCGTGACATTCACTTGAGTCTACCAACGTTGATAGAATGTGACCACATTCCAGATAATAGAGAGGAAATTCCAACTCCACAAGTTGTACTAAATGACTTTCATCTACATGACCTTGCTGGTACCATCCAACCACTCGACGACAGTTGTCAGATCCTACTTCTCATTGGAAGATATCTCCCTGTTGCGCATCACGTATTGGACCAGAAGGTGGGGTCAGAGAGGAACCCTTATGCACAGCAACTTAAACTCGGCTGGGTAATCGTTGGAGAAACATGTCTAGACAGACAGCACAAGTCTTCTCATTTGAGTGTCATGATAACTGATGTCTTACCGTCGGGAGACCATCGACTCTGCAGCCTTGTGAAAACCAATTTAAAGTAAAGGAACAACTGTCACGTAATGGGGAAATCGAAGTGGCGTGCAAGCCAGCACATACCCTGGAGTTCAATGTCTTTGAAAGGACCAAAGATGACGACAAACCTGGAATGTCGCATGAGGACAAACACTTCCTAAAACAAATGAACTCTGAATTTAAGAGAGACTCGACAGGAAGCTGGGTAGCTCCCCTACCGTTTCGTTCACGTCGACAATCGCTACCAAACAACAGAGAACAAGCTGTTCAACGGGCGAAATATTTAGACTCAAGTCTTATGAGGAACCTAAAGAAAAGGGAGCACATGGTTGAATTCATGCAGAAAATTCTGGACAACAATCATGCTGAAGTTGCGCCACCACTTCAGAACAATGAAGAATGTTGGTATTTACCGTTATTCGGTGTATATCACCCAACGAAACCTGACCAATTCGAGGCGTGTTCGATTCCTCCGCAAAATGTAATGGAATATCACTAAACAATGTTCTGCTGACCGGACCAGACTTGTCAAACAGCCTTCTGGGTGTACTTCTCCGTTTTCGGAGGGAAATGATCGCTGTAACTGCTGACATTCATCATATGTTCCATTGCTTCATAGTGCAAGAAAACAATCGCAATTACCTTCGATTCTTGTGGAATAGAAATAACGACCCAGAACAGAACCTTATTGAATACCAGATGCGAGTTCACGTCTTCGGAAATAGTCCGTCGCCTGTCATTGCGACATTGGGACTTCGTAAGGTTGCCCAAAAAGCTGAATCGAAATATGGAAGTCATATCACACAATTCGTCGGAAAAGACTTTTATGTCGACGATGGACTCATTTCGTGTGCCACGTCTAAGGAAACTATAAAGGTCATGAAAGACACACAGGAAGCTTTAATGGACTTTGGGAACCTTCGTCTACACAAATTTGCATCAAACGATCCTAATGTAATGTCAGCCTTTCCATCCGATGACCTTGCAACAAGTCTGAAAGATCTCGACTTAGAATCGGACGATAAACCATGTGTGCGCAGTCTTGGATTGAACTGGGACTTAAACAGTGACAACTTTCTGTTCCGACTATCATCTGACGACAAATCCGTCACACGAAGAGGAATACTGTCTACAATCAACAGCATCTACGATCCGCTAGGATTTTTGGCTCCTGTAATCTTGCAGGATAAATTGTTATTGAGGAGATTAGTGTCTGATACTGTAGATGGGGACGAGCCTGTGTCAGACGAAATAGCTACCGAATGGGATATTTGGAAAAACACTCTGAAGGACACTGAAACGTTGAGAATACCACGGACATATGCGCCATATCTCAGCAAAACTCTAAGAAAGGAACTTCATGTATTCTCCGACGCCTCAGAAAAGGCTATTGCCGCCGTGGTTTATCTACTAACCACCGACACAAGCGGCACTAAGCAACTTGGATTCGTTCTTGGAAAGTCAAAACTTGCACCTCCCAGGGAACATTCCATTCCTCGTTTAGAATTGTGTGCAGCAGTTCTAGCTGTAGAGGTTGTATATGTATAAAATAATTTAATTGATATCTGTCTTACAGAAAATGTGAAGATTTTTTTAAGCTGAGGACCGAACGTTAAAACGGCACATATCGATTGAAGTTTTTGTTGTGTACATTGACACCGGAAGTTCAATGCCGATTAGTCCATCGAAATCACGTGATCTGGCGGACGAAAATAACACAATTTTGACGGAATGGAAATGATTCGAAACAACCGTATTGTCCAATTATGCAATATTTTCCCTGAACTAATTGTTATTATTATATTGTGGTCAAGATCTAATTTTATTATTATATTATTGTGGTCAAGATAATTTGTAATTTTGCAATATTTTCCCTGCCAGATGTTTATTTTAATATGCCAATTAGGACAGTGATATGTATCTTTAACCTTAGAATTTTGGAAAAAAAAACTAATATTATATTTGCACTATTAAAATTGATGAAAATTTATGCTATGATACGGTGATGTAATTAAGTTACTGATATTTTCCAATTTGATGGCATTTTGCATTTAGCTACTTAAACAAGTAAAATGCTCACAAAATCGTAGAATAAATCAGTAACCAGCTTGTGTCAATGTGACCAGCGCGCGTGTTCCTTGTAAACTACGTCACAGGATGACGATAGATTACAAAAGTCAAAGTCGATAGATTGTTGTCTTAAGTATTTTTCCGGAAAATTGTTTATGTCAACAACAATTGTAGAATTTTTATGTTTGTACGCACCACGGTCCTACTGAACTAAATGATGCATTGAGAGTATTTGAAGAGTTGTCGGTGGTCAATTGTGGATTTTACGACTATTTTTTTTTAGCGGAAGGAATTTGAAAAGTGCATATATTTCGTCATTTATTTGTATGTTTTCAAACTAGTGTGTACACGTTGGGAGAATTTCCTAAGAATAGGAATAACAGTACGGTATTTGAAGAGTTGGAGGTGTGAATTGTGGATTTGACGGTCGCATTTTGGAATTACTTCTGGTTATGGAATATTGAACATTACACACGCGATATTAGGTTCAATAAATAGAACAAGAAAACTATTTATTAGGAAATTATCACGATATAAAACGCTATGCATAACAGGCATAGATAATTCATTCAATTATCATTATTTTCACATTACAGGTTTCAGGAATGTCTGACTGTGTTACCCTTCGAGAGCACGTGGGTTCATCCTCGGATTTTTTGTGGGGAGCGTGTTGCTCGTCTTTTTAGTTTTCTGTGGTGTAATATTTTTAGTCTTTTTCTCGTCTTTTGAGTGCCCGATGTTGCCAGTGTTTCTGGAATGTCTATTCTTGACTGTCCCTTCCGTTTTCTCTAACATTTATGACATATTCAAAGTTTCTATTGGATAAAATAATGTTGGGTTGGGCTTATGATAAGACAAAGCATTGCATCACAAATCGGATGGTGAAAACAAAACAAGTAAAGCATAACATCAGTAGGTTATTGCTTCACTCAAAATATGGTTCTTCCCAAAACTGCTACATTATAACTTCGCTCGCTCGAACTCGAAGGGACTGTCAAAATCTGTTCGAGCTATCGGAAGCTCGAGCCACCAATCGCGAGGTCCCGTAATTTTAGAGAGAAAACAATCATGTTCTGAACCGGAAGAGTTTCATTACGCTATGATAACCGATGCACAGTAAAATGGGCCTTTCTCGTAAAAAATATTTAACCCTTTAGAAAGTTCTCAAAGACTACGACTTCTGAATACCTCTTTGGTATCTTCAAACGTACCTTAGAAACCTTTTTATAACTAAATGTTCACGATCTATTTTATCAACAGGACATACGAGGTCGGGTATTAACACTTGGATCAATATAGGTATAGTGCTTGATAATTCGGATATATATTTTTAATAGCCAATTTTCAATTTTAGCCATTTTTTTTTTTTTTTTTTTTTTTTTTTTATTTGAATTTTAAGCAATCATATTTGTTTCTTTTGATATTATATACACATATAATCTCAGGTTAATCGGAATTTCAGTACGAGTACATTTCAATTTTTTTTTGGATTTAGATGAACCCTGAGAGACCAGGCAGTTTGATATTATTTGATCCCAGCAACTATAAAAAGAATTAAACAAAAGCACTCTCAATAATAATAATTCATGTAATAACAATTTTAAATACTGTTTTAATAAACTTTATTACGATTGTAAACATTTGATTGTTTTAATTATTGTCGAGTGTAGGCTCTGCTTAGTACAATCAGCGACACGAGTCTAGGGTTCAATAATCGTTCTTTATTAATCGTAATTAATGGTTAATAATCAATTAATGATAGCTTCGATTATGTTAATTTAAATGGGTGTTCATTACATTCGTTTACATCTTTATGAAAAATGTACAAACCAAATGTATTCCTTATTTACCTGGTAAATTTTCAAAATTGTGCAACAATACAAAAAAGTTACTATGGTTTCAAAGCATACCTTATCCAAATATCCGTATAACCTTAGCTAACTGGACAATATGTATGTTTCCACACTAAAGTAAAAAAAAGTGTTTTTTTTTCATCAATCTAATGCGAGAAAAGGGAGATCAATTTTTGGCGGATATTAGTAAATGTTATCCCTCACTTCTGGCTCGGTATAAAATACTCATATCTGCCAATCCATTTTAAGACTCAAAACACATTCTGGTTTCCATGATTTATTTCTTAATCTAAATCGGTATAATTAAATTCACATTGGGTTTTATGATATAACTTTTAAAGTTAAATTATTTTTCATTTTGGAGCTAAAAACTCAGTTTCATTTTTATTATAATATAGCAACAATAAGCCGTCAGAGCAATCATGAATATCAATCAATATTTATATTATATTAAAAACTCAGCTTCATCTTTAGAATTGCATATGTGAATATTAGCATTGCATTGGATCACATCCATGTATTTACTGATAAATAATCAATAATGATAAATAATTTGTGTTTCAATAATTTGGAACTTTATTTAGATATATTTGTGTTAATTCAACCAAGGAGGATTGCAATTTATTGTAATTATCTAATGTTATTCACGTTTGAATTATATTTGGGATTTGTGACATTCCGGACTTTAATCGTTTCTCCCGTCATCGGGCCGTTCATTCTTATGTTTCATTCAACTTCCATGACGGACATTTTCGTGAGAGCAGGATTTCGTTTGAACAATCCACCGCTGTAAGTGTGAATTTATCATCGTAAATGTGTCAATAACATTCCGTTTGATTGCCTCTTTCTATTTGTGAACTGTTTCATATATGAATATTTGACAACGAACTGTTTATTTGAGTAATACGTTTCTACTTTGACTTTCCATTGACTATAAAATTGGTAAATGTAAACAATATTGATTTGCGCATTTATTCTATTTGTATAATTATTTCACAAATTGTAAAATTGTTTCATTCCTTTTATTTACAGGATTAACCAGATTCACACACAGATGTACGTACTGTGTACAGTGTCATATTGGATGCGATAATAAATTGACAGTTTACATACGACTCGTCTCTTAGTTTATTTTCGGCCCATTGGTTGAGACTGTACCCCTGGTTATTCTTAATGCACGAGGCATAATAGTTAGCCAACGACAACCTGTTGCGGAATCCTACACAACACGCCAGTACACAACACCGCCACTACGGCCAGTGGTCACAGCTAACCGTACATTATTACAACGTTGAACTAACGTGAAGCATCGTAATTGACTATTATTACTTATCCAGCAACGGAACTGACTGTGTAAAGTGGCTGAAATGAATCCAAGTGAAAATGATAAGCCAGCTGAAGAGGTCCTGAGCGAGGACAATGATCTTACATCACGTGTCCGTAGTCTCACAGAAAGAGGGACAGAACTTTACGCATCACAACGACAAAAGCATGTCGAAACACTTCAATCATTCTGGATTAAATGTGAATCCTTTTATTCAGGACATTAGTCAAGCTTCTATGAACATTAGCACACTCCAAGGGCGAATAAATGTGTCTTACGAACGGTACCGTCGACAATCCGACATCTATATGGAGTTTTTGAGATCCTACCGGACAAAAGACAGCATAAGTGATATAGAAGCTCCCAAAGAAATATACTTAAGGCGGCAGAATCTGGTAGACACGTCCATTAAAAGAATAAGAGACTTTTGTGTGTCCCTCTCCGAGACGACATCTATGAAGTCGTTCAGGTCAAAGGCGACTACTCATCACAGCAGGAGTGATTCTGGCACGCAAGTACAGCCAGACAGAAACGTGCCAAAGCAGAGGCAGCAAAGGCAAAAATTGCTTTCGCTGAGCAACAGACACTCATTAAAAAACAACAAGCTTCAATGCAAGCGAACAGGTACAAATGGAGGCGAAATTACATGCTGAGCAGGCACAAATGGAATCAAAGATAAAAACTGAAAAGGCTAAGATCCAAGCTACAAATGCTGCCCTTGAAGTTGATCTCGATGTATTAGCAACAAAGGGGGAAGCCGCCGCTGCAGAGGCAGAAGCGCTCGCCTTAGAAGAAGAGGAAAATAGAAGCCAGGATCTCGACATTCTGTCTGAGATTGAATCTTACAAAGAAGATAAGATATTCCAATGTCTACCGAAATATTTTGATTCTTCTTCTGGAATCCGACCAATCGTGGCCAACCTTCCGTACGCACTACAGGAGAAGTGGACTTCAAGGGCTTCTAGCTACATCGAACGTTATAGAGTGGCGTATCCACCTTTTGTAGAGTTTGTGAGCTTCATCAGGCAGATAAGTAAAACAAAGAACCATCCTGGATTCATGTACGATCTGGAGACTACAACTAACACGAAAACGCTGGGGAAACAACAATTTCCTACAAAAGGAAGGGTCAGTGTGAATAAAACCACCAGCTATCAGCATGACCAAAGTCAGAGACATGATAGAAATCTAAATTCGCTAGATAGATGTATTATCCACAAAACGAAACACTCTCTAGATGAATGTAGAGGCTTCAGGGAGAAATCCGTAGAAGAGCGGAAAACATTACTGAAGGAAAAGAATATTTGTTACAAGTGTTGCGCTTCCAATGCACATAAAAGCAGAGACTGTAGTGTCACAATATTATGCAAGGAGTGTGGTAGCAAACAACATAATACAGCGCTTCACGTGACAAAAGCTAGTCCACAGCCTGGACCTTATTCGTCTTCTCACCAACCTTCACGGCAGCACGGCGGGGAGCCGAGGAGCTCCAATAAATCACAATCTGTTTCCAATGCCAATTCTTCATGTAGAGAAGTTTGTAATTCCTACAGTGGAAAATCCTGTGCAAAGATTCTGCAAGTTAATGTATGTCAAAAGGACAATTCGTCGGAGACTCATAAAATGTATGCCATTATCGATGACCAGAGTAATCGATCTCTGGCCTCACCATCATTCTTTGACATGTTCAATATCTTAGACAAACCTGAAAATTACACACTCTCCACTTGCTCTGGTATAATTGCAACGCCTGGAAGACGAGGGATAGGATTCGTTGTTGAGTCGGTACATCGTGACATTCACTTGAGTCTACCAACGTTGATAGAATGTGACCACATTCCAGATAATAGAGAGGAAATTCCAACTCCACAAGTTGCACTAAATGACTTTCATCTACATGACCTTGCTGGTACCATCCAACCACTCGACGACAGTTGTCAGATCCTACTTCTCATTGGAAGATATCTCCCTGTTGCGCATCACGTATTGGACCAGAAGGTGGGGTCAGAGAGGAACCCTTATGCACAGCAACTTAAACTCGGCTGGGTAATCGTTGGAGAAACATGACTAGACAGAGAGCACAAGTCTTCTCATTTGAGTGTCATGATAACTGATGTCTTACCGTCGGGAGACCATCGACTCTGCAGCCTTGTGAAAACCAATTTAAAGTAAAGGAACAACTGTCACGTAATGGGGAAATCGAAGTGGCGTGCAAGCCAGCACATACCCTGGAGTTCAATGTCTTTGAAAGGACCAAAGATGACGACAAACCTGGAATGTCGCATGAGGACAAACACTTCCTAAAACAAATGAACTCTGAATTTAAGAGAGACTCGACAGGAAGCTGGGTAGCTCCCCTACCGTTTCGTTCACGTCGACAATCGCTACCAAACAACAGAGAACAAGCTGTTCAACGGGCGAAATATTTAGACTCAAGTCTTATGAGGAACCTAAAGAAAAGGGAGCACATGGTTGAATTCATGCAGAAAATTCTTGACAACAATCATGCTGAAGTTGCGCCACCACTTCAGAACAATGAAGAATGTTGGTATTTACCGTTATTCGGTGTATATCACCCAACGAAACCTGACCAATTCGAGGCGTGTTCGATTCCTCCGCAAAATGTAATGGAATATCACTAAACAATGTTCTGCTGACCGGACCAGACTTGTCAAACAGCCTTCTGGGTGTACTTCTCCGTTTTCGGAGGGAAATGATCGCTGTAACTGCTGACATTCATCATATGTTCCATTGCTTCATAGTGCAAGAAAACAATCGCAATTACCTTCGATTCTTGTGGAATAGAAATAACGACCCAGAACAGAACCTTATTGAATACCAGATGCGAGTTCACGTCTTCGGAAATAATCCGTCGCCTGTCATTGCGACATTGGGACTTCGTAAGGTTGCCCAAAAAGCTGAATCGAAATATGGAAGTCATATCACACAATTCGTCGGAAAAGACTTTTATGTCGACGATGGACTCATTTCGTGTGCCACGTCTAAGGAAACTATAAAGGTCATGAAAGACACACAGGAAGCGTTAATGGACTTTGGGAACCTTCGTCTACACAAATTTGCATCAAACGATCCTAATGTAATGTCAGCCTTTCCATCCGATGACCTTGCAACAAGTCTGAAAGATCTCGACTTAGAATCGGACGATAAACCATGTGTGCGCAGTCTTGGATTGAACTGGGACTTAAACAGTGACAACTTTCTGTTCCGACTATCATCTGACGACAAATCCGTCACACGAAGAGGAATACTGTCTACAATCAACAGCATCTACGATCCGCTAGGATTTTTGGCTCCTGTAATCTTGCAGGATAAATTGTTATTGAGGAGATTAGTGTCTGATACTGTAGATGGGGACGAGCCTGTGTCAGACGAAATAGCTACCGAATGGGATATTTGGAAAAACACTCTGAAGGACACTGAAACGTTGAGAATACCACGGACATATGCGCCATATCTCAGCAAAACTCTAAGAAAGGAACTTCATGTATTCTCCGACGCCTCAGCAAAGGCTATTGCCGCCGTGGTTTATCTACTAACCACCGACACAAGCGGCACTAAGCAACTTGGATTCGTTCTTGGAAAGTCAAAACTTGCACCTCCCAGGGAACATTCCATTCCTCGTTTAGAATTGTGTGCAGCAGTTCTAGCTGTAGAGGTTGTATATGTATAAAATAATTTAATTGATATCTGTCTTACAGAAAATGTGAAGATTTTTTTAAGCTGAGGACCGAACGTTAAAACGGCACATATCGATTGAAATTTTTGTTGTGTGCATTGACACCGGAAGTTCAATGCCGATTAGTCCATCGAAATCACGTGATCTGGCGGACGAAAATAACACAATTTTGACGGAATGGAAATGATTCGAAACAACCGTATTGTCCAATTATGCAATATTTTCCCTGAACTAATTGTTATTATTATATTGTGGTCAAGATCTAATTTTATTATTATATTATTGTGGTCAAGATAATTTGTAATTTTGCAATATTTTCCCTGCCAGATGTTTATTTTAATATGCCAATTAGGACAGTGATATGTATCTTTAACCTTAGAATTTTGGAAAAAAAAACTAATATTATATTTGCACTATTAAAATTGATGAAAATTTATGCTATGATACGGTGATGTAATTAAGTTACTGATATTTTCCAATTTGATGGCATTTTGCATTTAGCTACTTAAACAAGTAAAATGCTCACAAAATCGTAGAATAAATCAGTAACCAGCTTGTGTCAATGTGACCAGCGCGCGCGTTCCTTGTAAACTACGTCACAGGATGACGATAGATTACAAAAGTCAAAGTCGATAGATTGTTGTCTTAAGTATTTTTCCGGAAAATTGTTTATGTCAACAACAATTGTAGAATTTTTATGTTTGTACGCACCACGGTCCTACTGAATTAAATGATGCATTGAGAGTATTTGAAGAGTTGTCGGTGGTCAATTGTGGATTTTACGACTATTTTTTTTTAGCGGAAGGAATTTGAAAAGTGCATATATTTCGTCATTTATTTGTATGTTTTCAAACTAGTGTGTACACGTTGGGAGAATTTCCTAAGAATAGGAATAACAGTACGGTATTTGAAGAGTTGGAGGTGTGAATTGTGGATTTGACGTCGCATTTTGGAATTACTTCTGGTTATGGAATATTGAACATTACACACGCGATATTAGGTTCAATAAATAGAACAAGAAAACTATTTATTAGGAAATTATCACGATATAAAACGCTATGCATAACAGGCATAGATAATTCATTCAATTATCATTATTTTCACATTACAGGTTTCAGGAATGTCTGACTGTGTTACCCTTCGAGAGCACGTGGGTTCATCCTCGTTTTTTTTGTGGGGAGCGTGTTGCTCGTCTTTTTAGTTTTCTGTGGTGTAATATTTTTAGTCTTTTTCTCGTCTCTTGAGTGCCCGATGTTGCCAGTGTTTCTGGAATGTCTATTCTTGACTCTCCCTTCCGTTTTCTCTAACATTTATGACATATTCAAAGTTTCTATTGGATAAAATAATGTTGGGTTGGGCTTATGATAAGACAAAGCATTGCATCACAAATTGGATGGTGAGAACAAAACAAGTAAAGCATAACATCAGTAGGTTATTGCTTCACTCAAAATATGGTTCTTCCCAAAACTGCTACATTATAACTTCGCTCGCTCGAACTCGAAGGGACTGTCAAAATCTGTTCGAGCTATCGGAAGCTCGAGCCACCAATCGCGAGGTCCCGTAATTTTAGAGAGAAAACAATCATGTTCTGAACCGGAAGAGTTTCATTACGCTATGATAACCGATGCACAGTAAAATGGGCCTTTCTCGTAAAAAATATTTAATCCTTTAGAAAGTTCTCAAAGACTACGACTTCTGAATACCTCTTTGGTATCTTCAAACGTACCTTAGAAACCTTTTTATAACTAAATGTTCACGATCTATTTTATCAACAGGACATACGAGGTCGGGTATTAACACTTGGATCAATATAGGTATAGTGCTTGATAATTCGGATATATATTTTTAATAGCCAATTTTCAATTTTAGCCTTTATTTTTTTATTTTTTTTTTTTTTTTTTATTTGAATTTTAAGCAATCATATTTGTTTCTTTTGATATTATATACACATATAATCTCAGGTTAATCGGAATTTCAGTACGAGTACATTTCAATTTTTTTTTTGATTTAGATGAACCCTGAGAGACCAGACAGTTTGATATTATTTGATCCCAGCAACTATAAAAAGAATTAAACAAAAGCACCCTCAATAATAATAATTCATGTAATAACAATTTTAAATGCTGTTTTAATAAACTTTATTACGATTGTAAACATTTGATTGTTTTAATTATTGTCGAGTGTAGGCTCTGCTTAGTACAATCAGCGACACGAGTCTAGGGTTCAATAATCGTTCTTTATTAATCGTAATTTATGGTTAATAATCAATTAACGATAGCTTCGATTATGTTAATTTAAATGGGTGTTCATTACATTCGTTTACATCTTTATGAAAAATGTACAAGCCAAATGTATTCCTTATTTACCTGGTAAATTTTCAAAATTGTGCAACAATACAAAAAAGTTACTATGGTTTCAAAGCATACCTTATCCAAATATCCGTATAACCTTAGCTAACTGGACAATATGTATGTTTCCACACTAAAGTAAAACAAAAGTGTTTTTTTTCATCAATCTAATGCGAGAAAAGGGAGATAATTTTTTGGCGGATATTAGTAAATGTTATCCCTCACTTCTGGCTCGGTATAAAATACTCATATCTGCCAATCCATTTTAAGACTCAAAACACATTCTGGCTTCCATGATTTATTTCTTAATCTAAATCGGTATAATTAAATTCACATTGGGTTTTATGATATAACTTTTAAAGTTAAATTATTTTTCATTTTGGAGCTAAAAACTCAGTTTCATTTTTATTATAATATAGCAACAATAAGCCGTCAGAGCAATCATAAATATCAATCAATATTTATATTATATTAAAAACTCAGTTTCATCTTTAGAATTGCATATGTGAATATTAGCATTGCATTGGATCACATCCATGTATTTACTGATAAATAATCAATAATGATAAATAATTTGTGTTTCAATAATTTGGAACTTTATTTAGATATATTTGTGTTAATTCAACCAAGGAGGATTGCAATTTATTGTAATTATCTAATGTTATTCACGTTTGAATTATATTTGGGATTTGTGACATTCCGGACTTTAATCGTTTCTCCCGTCATCGGCCCGTTCATTCTTATGTTTCATTCAACTTCCATGACGGACATTTTCGTGAGAGCAGGATTTCGTTTGAACAATCCACCGCTGTAAGTGTGAATTTATCATTGTAAATGTGTCAATAACATTCCGTTTGATTGCCTCTTTCTATTTGTGAACTGTTTCATATATGAATATTTGACAACGAACTGTTTATTTGAGTAATACGTTTCTACTTTGACTTTCCATTGACTATAAAATTGGTAAATGTAAACAATATTGATTTGCGCATTTATTCTATTTGTATAATTATTTCACATATTGTAAAATTGTTTCATTCCTTTTATTTACGGGATTAACCAGATTCACACACAGATGTACGTACTGTGTACAGTGTCATATTGGATGCGATAATAAATTGACAGTTTACATACGACTCGTCTCTTAGTTTATTTTCGGCCCATTGGTTGAGACTGTACCCCTGGTTATTCTTAATGCACGAGGCATAATAGTTAACCAACGACAACCTGTTGCGGAATCCTACACAACACGCCAGTACACAACACCGCCACTACGGCCAGTGGTCACAGCTAACAGTACATTATTACAACGTTGAACTAACGTGAAGCATCGTAATTGACTATTATTACTTATCCAGCAACGGAACTGACTGTGTAAAGTGGCTGAAATGAATCCAAGTGAAAATGATAAGCCAGCTGAAGAGGTCCTGAGCGAGGCCAGTGATCTTACATCACGTGTCCGTAGTCTCACAGAAAGAGGGACAGAACTTTACGCATCACAACGACAAAAGCAGGTCGAAACACTTCAATCATTCTGGATTAAATGTGAATCCTTTTATTCAGGACATTAGTCAAGCTTCTATGGACATTAGCACACTCCAAGAGCGAATAAATGTGTCTTACGAACGGTACCGTCGACAATCCGACATCTATATGGAGTTTTTGAGATCCTACCGGACAAAAGACAGCATAAGTGATATAGAAGCTCCCAAAGAAATATACTTAAGGCGGCAGAATCTGGTAGACACGTCCATTAAAAGAATAAGAGACTTTTGTGTGTCCCTCTCCGAGACGACATCTATGAAGTCGTTCAGGTCAAAGGCGACTACTCATCACAGCAGGAGTGATTCTGGCACGCAAGTACAGCCAGACAGAAACGTGCCAAAGCAGAGGCAGCAAAGGCAAAAATTGCTTTCGCTGAGCAACAGACAATTATTAAAAAACAACAAGCTTCAATGCAAGCGAACAGGTACAAATGGAGGCGAAATTACATGGTGAGCAAGCACAAATGGAATCAAAGATAAAAACTGAAAAGGCTAAGATCCAAGCTACAAATGCTGCCCTTGAAGTTGATCTCGATGTATTAGCAACAAAGGGGGAAGCCGCCGCTGCAGAGGCAGAAGCGCTCGCCTTAGAAGAAGAGGAAAATAGAAGCCAGGATCTCGAGGGCGAACTACCGTTGCCCAAAATGGACTCAAATGAACTTGTTCAAAACTACGTTAACCAACAAGCTGAACTGACAGTTTTACCGGAAATGACAAACACCAACATATTTAAGGACAACCATCATGCACAACTACAGCTGGCATTCTGCTGCCACTGTCTACAACTACATCCGCTACTCTAATTCGTCCAAAACTGCTGAACACATTTACTGCAACTTCGGCAAGGAACACGACAACGTATCCGTATGGTCCACCGTACTTTCCATCAAAGAATGGAGCGCCAGTCCAGACATCAATGTTTTCACAACCTGTTCACAAGCTTGCTGAGCCACCAGTGATACCTCGTCTGGATAGCAACGCACCCATCGTTGTGCCCTCCGTCGATCATTTTCCAAGCTCGACATTTAAGAGACCTGACAATCATATGGAGAGTAATCAGATGTCGGATATGACTAAGTTTCTGTTGCGTAAAGACTTACTTGTCTCTCGCCTAGCCACCTTTAGCGACAAGGCTGAGTCGTACCATGCCAGGAAAGCCAGTTTCAAAGGCATCATGGAGGAACTGCAGGTTTCGGAAGCTGAACAGAACGACCTTCTAGTGAAATGGCTGGGGACCGAGTCCTCGCCTCATGCGGTCAGCATCCGTTCCTTAAACGCAGGAAACTCCAAGCGAGGCCTACAGCTCTGTGGGAACGCCTGGATGAGCGCTACGGTTAACCTGAAATGGCGGAAGCATCTTTAAAGGCAAAATTGGCAAACTTCCCAATGATGTCAAACAAGGACACTAAACGTCTTTACGAGCTGTCTGACATTCTGTCTGAGATTGAATCTTACAAAGAAGATAAGATATTCCAATGTCTACTGAAATATTTTGATTCTTCTTCTGGAATCCGACCAATCGTGGCCAACCTTCCGTACGCACTACAGGAGAAGTGGACTTCAAGAGCTTCTAGCTACATCGAACGTTATAGAGTGGCGTATCCACCTTTTGTAGAGTTTGTGAGCTTCATCAGGCAGATAAGTAAAACAAAGAACCATCCTGGATTCATGTACGATCTGGAGACTACAACTAACACGAAAACGCTGGGGAAACAACAATTTCCTACAAAAGGAAGGGTCAGTGTGAATAAAACCACCAGCTATCAGCATGACCAAAGTCAGAGACATGATAGAAATCTAAATTCGCTAGATAGATGTATTATCCACAAAACGAAACACTCTCTAGATGAATGTAGAGGCTTCAGGGAGAAATCCGTAGAAGAGCGGAAAACATTACTGAAGGAAAAGAATATTTGTTACAAGTGTTGCGCTTCCAATGCACATAAAAGCAGAGACTGTAGTGTCACAATATTATGCAAGGAGTGTGGTAGCAAACAACATAATACAGCGCTTCACGTGACAAAAGCTAGTCCACAGCCTGGACCTTATTCGTCTTCACACCAACCTTCACGGCAGCACGGCGGGGAGCCGAGGAGCTCCAATAAATCACAATCTGTTTCCAATGCCAATTCTTCATGTAGAGAAGTTTGTAATTCCTACAGTGGAAAATCCTGTGCAAAGATTCTGCAAGTTAATGTATGTCAAAAGGACAATTCGTCGGAGACTCATAAAATGTATGCCATTATCGATGACCAGAGTAATCGATCTCTGGCCTCACCATCATTCTTTGACATGTTCAATATCTTAGACAAACCTGAAAATTACACACTCTCCACTTGCTCTGGTATAATTGCAACGCCTGGAAGACGAGGGAGAGGATTCGTTGTTGAGTCGGTACATCGTGACATTCACTTGAGTCTACCAACGTTGATAGAATGTGACCACATTCCAGATAATAGAGAGGAAATTCCAACTCCACAAGTTGTACTAAATGACTTTCATCTACATGACCTTGCTGGTACCATCCAACCACTCGACGACAGTTGTCAGATCCTACTTCTCATTGGAAGATATCTCCCTGTTGCGCATCACGTATTGGACCAGAAGGTGGGGTCAGAGAGGAACCCGTATGCACAGCAACTTAAACTCGGCTGGGTAATCGTTGGAGAAACATGTCTAGACAGAGAGCACAAGTCTTCTCATTTGAGTGTCATGATAACTGATGTCTTACCGTCGGGAGACCATCGACTCTGCAGCCTTGTGAAAACCAATTTAAAGTAAAGGAACAACTGTCACGTAATGGGGAAATCGAAGTGCCGTGCAAGCCAGCACATACCCTGGAGTTCAATGTCTTTGAAAGGACCAAAGATGACGACAAACCTGGAATGTCGCATGAGGACAAACACTTCCTAAAACAAATGAACTCTGAATTTAAGAGAGACTCGACAGGAAGCTGGGTAGCTCCCCTACCGTTTCGTTCACGTCGACAATCGCTACCAAACAACAGAGAACAAGCTGTTCAACGGGCGAAATATTTAGACTCAAGTCTTATGAGGAACCTAAAGAAAAGGGAGCACATGGTTGAATTCATGCAGAAAATTCTGGACAACAATCATGCTGAAGTTGCGCCACCACTTCAGAACAATGAAGAATGTTGGTATTTACCGTTATTCGGTGTATATCACCCAACGAAACCTGACCAATTCGAGGCGTGTTCGATTCCTCCGCAAAATGTAATGGAATATCACTAAACAATGTTCTGCTGACCGGACCAGACTTGTCAAACAGCCTTCTGGGTGTACTTCTCCGTTTTCGGAGGGAAATGATCGCTGTAACTGCTGACATTCATCATATGTTCCATTGCTTCATAGTGCAAGAAAACAATCGCAATTACCTTCGATTCTTGTGGAATAGAAATAACGACCCAGAACAGAACCTTATTGAATACCAGATGCGAGTTCACGTCTTCGGAAATAGTCCGTCGCCTGTCATTGCGACATTGGGACTTCGTAAGGTTGCCCAAAAAGCTGAATCGAAATATGGAAGTCATATCACACAATTCGTCGGAAAAGACTTTTATGTCGACGATGGACTCATTTCGTGTGCCACGTCTAAGGAAACTATAAAGGTCATGAAAGACACACAGGAAGCTTTAATGGACTTTGGGAACCTTCGTCTACACAAATTTGCATCAAACGATCCTAATGTAATGTCAGCCTTTCCATCCGATGACCTTGCAACAAGTCTGAAAGATCTCGACTTAGAATCGGACGATGAACCATGTGTGCGCAGTCTTGGATTGAACTGGGACTTAAACAGTGACAACTTTCTGTTCCGACTATCATCTGACGACAAATCCGTCACACGAAGAGGAATACTGTCTACAATCAACAGCATCTACGATGCTAGGATTTTTGGCTCCTGTAATCTTGCAGGATAAATTGTTATTGAGGAGATTAGTGTCTGATACTGTAGATGGGGACGAGCCTGTGTCAGACGAAATAGCTACCGAATGGGATATTTGGAAAAACACTCTGAAGGACACTGAAACGTTGAGAATACCACGGACATATGCGCCATATCTCAGCAAAACTCTAAGAAAAGAACTTCATGTATTCTCCGACGCCTCAGAAAAGGCTATTGCCGCCGTGGTTTATCTACAAACCACCGACACAAGCGGCACTAAGCACATTGGATTCGTTCTTGGAAAGTCAAAACTTGCACCTCCTAGGGAACATTCCATTCCTCGTTTAGAATTGTGTGCAGCAGTTCTAGCTGTAGAGGTTGCACAGTTCGCACTGGTACAACTAGATTTAGAAATAGACAATGTAAAGTTTTACACTGACAGTAAAGTAGTTCTTGGTTACATAAGTAACGAGACAAGAAGATTCTTCGTATATGTAGGCAATATAGTAGAACGTATCCGGAGGTTCAGCACCCCTAAACAATGGAACTATGTTCCCGCGGATTGCAATCCAGCAGATTCAGCTACAAGGACACTCCAGGCTCATGAAATGCATAGTATAAAATGGCTCCTGGGACCTACACGTTCTCTCTATTGTGAAAATGAGGAAACAAATAAAGAGCTCTACCGGCTTATAGAGCAAGACGGTGACCAAGAGCTACGACCTGCTGTTAAAAGCGCAAAAACCGACACCGTATCTGAACCCGAGATGTGATATTGGAACACACCGTCTAGAACGATTCTCAGACTGGATGAGTCTAGTGGGAACTATCGCATTCCTCAAACGAGTTGCCCGTTTGCGTGGGACTAAATCAAGCGACCTTAGTACATATGTCGAAAGTTATCAAGAGGCCGAAGAGTGTGTCCTGAAATGTGTTCAATCTGAAGCATTTGGAATTGAGATCGATCTAATTTGACAAGGAAAACCATTGAAGGGGAGTCCAATAGCTAACCTCAACCCCTTTTTAGATGAACATGGTATTTTACGAGTTGGTGGCCGTATTATTAACTCGGACTTGACACTTCGTGAATAAAAGCCCTTGATTGTACCAGGACGCCACCACATTGCAACTCCTTTAGTTAGACGTTATCACAGTGACTATCATCAAGGTCGCCATATCACGGAAGGAGTAGTCAGGGCTGCAGGATTTTGGATATTCAGATCAAAATGCTTGGTGTCATCCATTATTCACAAGTGTATTACCTGTCGTAAACTTAGAGGGAAAACTGAGCAGCAGATTATGGCAGACCTTCCTACCGACCGTGTTGAGCCATCACCTCCTTTTACTAATGTTGGAGTGGATGCCTTCGGACCATGGACAATAGTTTCACGCAGGACACGTGGTGGATACGCCAATTCGAAACGCTGGGCAATTGTGTTTACTTGTCTGGTGACTAGAGCTGTACATATATAACTTGTTGAGGAGATGAGCTCATCTGCATTCATAAACGCTGTCATCAGATTTACCTCCGTTAGAGGTAAAGTGAAAATACAAACTTTGCAGGCGCTGTAGACGATTTGAAGATTGACGCTATCAACGTCGAAGATGGACCCTTCAAGAATCACTTGTACAACTCTGGAACGGTGTGGGAATTCAACTCGCCACATTCCTCCCACATGGGTGGAGCCTGGGAACGAATGATTCGTACCGCTCGACAGATACTTAACTCGATGCTTGTAAGCAATACTGGAAAAACTCTAACACACGACGTGTTGACCACCTTCATGGCTGAGGTATGTGCAATCATAAATTCCCGACCTCTGGTACCAGTATCTACAGATCCTGAATCTCCATTAATTCTGACTCCGTCCATGCTCTTGACTCAGAAAACAGATTACGAATTCAATGCCAACGCACTTGGAGAGACTTCTGAGCGTGACTTGTACAAAGCAGAATGGAAGCGTGTGCAAGCCTTATCGAGGATATTCTGGGCTCTCTGGAGGAAAGAATACCTATCGTTGCTCCAGCAGAGACAACAATGGACTGACGTTCAGCGTGACATTACCAAAGGAGATGTCATCCTTCTCAAGGACAAGAATCTGGAACGAAACCGATGGCCTACTGAGTTAGTCCTGAAAACGTTCGAAACTTCTGACGGCCATTTTCGGAAAGCTGAAGTGAAAGTAATAGTAAACGGAAAGCCTACCGTATATACTCGACCCATCGTGGATATGATTCTTCTTGTGGAGAGTAACTGTATATAGTGGTTATGGAAATAACTTTAATATTGATATCCAATGAATATCAGACGGGGAGTGTATTGGATCACATCCATGTATTTACTGATAAATAATCAATAATGATAAATAATTTGTGTTTCAATAATTTGGAACTTTATTTAGATATATCTGTGTTAATTCAACCAAGGAGGATTGCAATTTATTGTAATTATCTAATGTTATTCACGTTTGAATTATATTTAGGTTTTGTGACATTCCGGACTTTAATCGTTTCTCCCGTCATCGGGCCGTTCATTCTTATGTTTCATTCAACTTCCATGACAGACATTTTTGTGAGAGCAGGATTTCGTTTGAACAATCCACCGTTGTAAATGTGAATTTATCATCGTAAATGTGTCAATAACATTCCGTTTGATTGCTTCTTTCTATTTGTGAACTGTTTCATATATGAATATTTGACAACGAACTGTTTATTTGAGTAATATGTTTCTACTTTGACTTTCCATTGACAATAAAATTGGTAAATGTAAACAATATTGATTTGAGCATTTATTCTATTTGTATAATTATTTCACATATTGTAAAATTGTTTCATTCCTTTTATTTACAGTATTAACCAGATTCACACACAGATTTAAGTACTGTGTACAGTGTCATATTGGATGCGATAATAAATTGACAGTTTACATACGACTCGTCTCTCAGTTTATTTTCGGCCCATTGGTTGAGACTGTACCCCTGGTTATTCTTAATGCACGAGGCATAATAAGGATGTTTTTATCAACTAAGCTGTGAATGTGAACAAATTGTGAAAAATAAGCTATATAAGTCTCAAATATATTAGAAAATCTTTTCAACAATAAACCAGGAAATGTTTTTTCCGCTTTAATAGTAAAACATACTCGACAATAGACACTCATAATTGTTATCTTATTGTAACAAACATAAGAGATGACGTGGATTAAATGATATTAAGTAGCATAATCCGCTATTTTATATTGAAGTGTATTTATCAAGCCAGTAGATTGATTAATCATGTATATGTATGTAAGCACATTCAACCGTACATCTGTCAATTAAATTGCGATGTTCGAGTTTGACATGGTAAAACTCGTGATTTTATTATTGACGGGACCATTTATTGAGTTCGACTGTTCGAGATATCAGTGTTCGAGCGAAAGAGGTTTTATTACTTAGAACAATAAGGAAAATTGACGGGACTTTCAAATAAGTTCGAGCCATCCATGGTATTCGAACCATCCGAGTTCGAGGCACCGAAGTTTGACTGTATGTAAATTATTCAACTGTCATATATTTACATTTTATCTAACAATAATTAAATGACCGACGAGGTATGTGGCTGTAAGCTTAAGTAACACCATTGACATTGAGTTCGTTAACTGAATTTGACCTAATAGTGTAAATTTTACCAGACACTATCGTTACGGGGTATCACGTGTCAGTTCGATATAGTTGATTCCCCCCTTAATTTTACACTTGTCATGACATAGCTGACAAATTGCTGAAAGTTATGATAAACTTTTATAGCTCAAATAAAATTACATTTTTATTATCTATATGATTTTAAGGGTACATATTTTGAAAATAGGTTTGTGTTATAATAAAATGCTTTGAATCAAGATATTTTATCAACATCACATTTGCATCTTCAGAAGATACTTAAAAATGTAAAGCTTATCGTGATCAAAATGTAACTTATAAATTATCTTGTTAAAAAAGTGGACTATGAGGGTAGTCAGAACTGTGAGGGAATTTATGTCATAAACTAAGACATACTTCTTTTATTTTCAGTTTCAAAGCTTAACCCACTCAGGTTTGATCTAACTTCTATGTGTTCGTATTTTGGTCGGTTTTAATAAGAATAGTTGATGCCAAATACATTGCTATAGAAAACATGGAATATGCAAAAATAACACAGTTTCCTATATTTACGACAAACGCAAATACTTCGTTTGACCAATAGTCAACTTCCCTTTCATCAGTAGCAATATTTCAGCATCACCAGCGTATGGAATTTACACTTCACAACTCATACATTATTCCAGAGCCTGTACCCAGCACAGTATTTTTTCTGGACAGAGCTCAGCTGCTGACGCAAACAAGGCTATGCTGTCCAATGTTGATTGCACATCTTTGTTATTTTTCTGTGTTGTGTTTTTTGTTTTGTTTGTCTTCGTCCTGTGTCTTGTGTACCAGATCTTGCCAGTTTCTGTCGATTGGCCATTCTTGATTTTCCCTTCGTTTTCTCTAGCGTTTATTTACAGATACATTGTTTGTGAATGAGGACAATGGATAAAGCAAAAAGGGACAGAAATATCTGTTAAAAGCTAATGATTATTTCACTTTACAACATGTTTCTGTCTAAATTTCGTAAGACTGTTACCTTTATTGGTGACTGTACTTCCAGACAAGGCTTGAGTTAGTTTCAACGATTTTTCGATTGATCTAGCACTATAAAACCTTAATCAATTCAACTCACTTGACATAAAAAAAAACAACCACTAGCTTACTGTGGAAAACATATGCATGACAGCATCATTTCACTAAGAGAGCAGATTTGGGTCCACGACAGTGTTTAATCCAGCCACTTTCTACCCATTTGTGTTTCTTCTATCTACCATTTTTCGATTACACGTAGTAACTGTTTCGACAGTGTGGTATTGTTTGTTTTTGGTTTTCATTTTATCATTCACGGCTTTTGATTACCTCTTTAGTATCTTCAAACTTTTCTTTTCATGCAATTAACCGTATCGGTGGGGCAATTGTTAGTGTGCTCGCGAAGAGTGCAGTAGATCGTGAGTTCGAGTCCGATCGGGTCAAACCAAAGACTATAAAATTGGTATTTGTTGCTTCTCCGCTAAGCACGTAGCATTAAGGAGAAAGAGCAAAGACTGTTTGGCTCGGAATCAGGATATTGTGTTCGAGTGGGGCGACATTTCTCCCCGGGGACGGTTGTTTCGGTGAGCTAGCACTATGAAAACAAATTGCTGCGTTGGGGTTAAACAACATCACTCACCCACTCACTCACTTCTAATGCAATTCGTTCCCACATGTCAACTACGAATGTTTATTATCAATGCGGTGATTGCTTTGCATAGCTAAGTTGATATAGCTGAAATATTGTTAGAAGTGGTGTTAAAACAGAAGAATGTATCTTAATAATCAGTTACATGGTCTTCTAGAAACCTAGATTGTATGTACTCTAACAGATCTTTAGGGTTCTTCAGAATCCACATCTGATTCACACCACCCCTCGAGTAGCTAGTATCACAGTAACTTTGAAGCTCGTTTTGGCATTTGGCAAACCCAGCAATATAGCGCTGTTGGAAAAGACACTTGTGTAATTTAGGAATCCAATAGAGTGATGGTATATCCAGTTCTTCATCTTTGGTTGAAATTAAATAAAACAGACCTATGATTGTCCAGGATTTCCTCTTTCGTATGTTTCATCGGGATATATGTAGAGTTGCCAAGTGGATTGTCAATACCTAATTCCTTTATCAAGCAGTCTATGTAATGTGATTTACACACAAAAACAATATTGTTAGGGGCCTAGTCGGAGGAGACAATAGAATATTTGCCATGAAGGAAAGACAGGTGAAGCAACATTTGATTCTATAAAGATTGACGTAGAGCGAGTGCTCATAGACCCACTGAGTTTTTAATTATAATCTGTATAAGCGACCTCACACTATTCACTCATTTGGAAAGAGTCTCTAAGTCCTCCTTTTCACGTTTTGCCCATTGTCTGGCATAATCCATGAGTATTTTAAAGTTATGTTTCCAGTTGATGGATTTAGGTTTACGATATTTATGCACTTTGGCGAACACCTCTCGTAGAGATATGTTGTTGATAATTTTAAGGTCACCAGTTATAACGTGGTCAGTCGCATTATATATGAATGGGGAACTTGCACAGATGCAATCAGGAGGCTTAGATTTGAAATCGTCAAGATTGGGATCATGCAACACGTGTTTGTAATTAAAAATTGTTGATGCTATTGGTATGGTATAAGCATACGGAATTAAAGGCACGGGCTGATTTTTAAAATATGGTGGAATTTTTGATTTTACGGATTTGTGATGAAGGATATTGCCTAAGTGAATGTCATCAAGACCTTTGTTGGCAAACGATAGTTTCAGAAAGGAACGTTTGTCTATTTCATCTTTCTTAATACCATCAGGTTTGAAAAGTATGTGACCTTCAATATCCAAGACTAATGCTGTAAGTTTGTATTCATTATAATTAGGATTTGTACCATTGTTTACCAAACATGAATTGTGCAAGGCATGCAGTTTTGAAAGTGGTAGTGAAAATAGTTGCGAGCAATATCTTTATAATTGTAGACTAGGATTTGCATTATTCAATGCTTAGCTTAAACAAGGTTTAATGTTATTTAAACCCAAGCTTAAACCGAGTTTATTTATTTGTGTTTAGTGAATAACAATACTTTAAAGCTCAGTTTACATTTAAACCACCTTTATATGTACTAGCCAAAAAGTCAGACCAATTACGCCGTCCATCAAACAAAATAATGCTGAATCATCACCGGATTTTTTAACTAGATTAACACAACGGTTGAAACTAGTGGAGCAGGTACTGCCTACCCTTCCGAACACCAGAGCTCACCCTGGTTTTTACTGGGGATCACGTTACTCGTTTGATGTTTATGTTTTGTAGATCGTTGTTTGTCCTTTTGTCTTTTGGTCAATTGTGTTGTCTGTCCTTCATCGATTTACGGATTCTGATTACCCCTTTCGTACATTCAGACTCATCTTATGTAAAGTTGGGTGTAGGTGTGCATTTGGAGTTTGAAAAACATCCACATTAACATACTCCCGTAGCATGAAAACACATACCCGTTCATATACTTGCAGTACGAAAATCAGTATGCAGCTAAGAGTTACCTATTTATATATTTGAGCATAAACTGATTCTAAGGTTTATATAACGCCTTATATACTTATATAAGTTTACATATTAAGTTGATATAACTGAAATATTGTTGGAAGTGGTGCTAAAACAGAAGAATGTATCTTAATAATCAGTTACATGGTCTTCTAGAACTATTACCAACTGATATATTGAAGCTGAAAATTCTCCACACATTGATATGTTGTAGTGGACAATGAACGATGCAATCTTCTATTTTAAACTTGATTACGTCGACCTATTACAATGGCATGTTTGGATATACCTGTATATAGGAACCGTCCCCTTCCTCAGTCATTCAACATACTAGCCATGAAAACAAATAAGTATCACTGGTTTTTCACGATCTATTTCGGAATGTAATTTGTTTATACCTTTGTACTGTTTCCTGTATTTTACATGAATCTTATTAATACTAATATGTAATTATTATTAAAACTAATATAAGGTTCCCCTCCCTCAGGCATAGGTGACCTTAGTCGATTTTTGCGATCTTGATGAGGCCGGCCCTTTCGTTTACGTGCTCCCAAAACTTTTAAATTACAAATGTATGTGGCTTTCCAACCTTTCGACTTTGAGCGTACCTGATTGAACGTATTCCTCAAACGCGTCGTACGCACTAAATTTGATATCTACATTTTTATGATTTTCAATACTAATATTCTATTCTTGTCTTCTTACATAACAAATGTCAACTTTATTGTGTTATTTTTAAAACTACTTTGTTGAAAACGGTATACTTTTTCTTACCTTTTTTCGATACGGATATTTAAATATGGGGCTAAAATAACATATATGTCAGTTCGGGCATTACATTTTGACACAGCATAGTTAGCGTGTTATTTCTTGTTAGATATAATTTTTATACTAATCTATTAGTCACACCATCTTATGTAACTTGCTCACATTGATCAACACAGAACATAACGGTGGCAATCATGCTGGTCGATGTTGAGTGGATATTTACATTTTCTTATAGTGTACATTCATATTTACAGCTAAGAGAGTTATAAATAATAACAGAGATTGACATAATGCAGCTAATTCTTTGGTTATGATGTGTTTGATAATTAGATTTTCTCTTCGAATGCACTTGTCAATAATGCTGTTTTGTTTATATTCAAGATGTATAAGAAGTGATGTCCCTCACCATTTTGATAGATATGTTGTCCATTCTTTGGTTTTCTGTGTGGTGTTTTGTAGATCGTTGCTTTTCTTTTGTCAATTGCATAATCTTCGTCGAATTATGGTTTTTGATTGCCCCTTTGGTCAGGGCTGTCATAACAGCATCATGGGCCCCCGGGCAAAGCAATGCACTGGGGTCATTATCTACGCAACCACTCATGGGAATAAAACTGTAAATGTATATAAAATTAAACATATATACATACAGTATACAACATACATAGATAAGCATGGGGCCCCTATGCTCGTGAGCCCCCGGGTAATTGATCAGCGTGCCCATGCGTTAAGACGGCACTGAATACACACCTCTCCTACATCCCTCCAATGTTAATGTTAAAGATTTACAGACCACGCTGGACCCAATGTGATGATAATACCCTACATGACCTTTCGGGTCTGGTCATGGTGAGGTAAGTGTTGATCCATGTGCATTTTGTGTAAACATGTAGTGTATTTGCACGCGCTACCAAATAGTCCGAAAACTTGATAGCGTAAAATAGTTAAAGAATTTGGTTTTGCAGTTCCTAAGAAAAAAAAATATTAATATGAAAAGATATGGATAACATACGACGGACACTAAATGATAATACTTCAGTTGGCCGTTTTGGCCAGTTGAACTTAAAAACATGCTTACTTTCAAATAGGTAATCATCATAAAAATATTAAAAAACCACAAGAAATAAGATTTGGTAAATAAGAAAGAGCAATGAAGTGAGAGGTTGTTGTTCAACGCCAAACGAGCAATATGAAGAACTTGTTATTTCCAAAAACTCTGGTAAACCTTACAAAAATACTAATCTTGACAAAGAAGACATTTTGGCAAATCACAAGTCATTCATGTCATCAATGAATATTCCGATACATGAAGGAAATTGTGAATTATTTACTTTATATTGGATACCAAAATGTCAGAAGAATCAATATTTAAAGGGATATTGTCTACCAGCTGCGTAATTTTTTCATACCCAAAATTATTGTCGATTTCCGTACTGACCTTCATAAAATGAAGATTAACACCGAGTTATGTTGCAAAAGATACGAAAAAGACCCAAAACTATTGTTATCAGAATTATTGTCCGGATGACAATATTCAAATCTGTTCATATGGCCTTCTATGCGAACACGTCTTGAGCATGCGCACTGTTTAGAAACAATAAACAACATGTGGTTCTTGGGCAAAAGAGAAACTGTCAACGCGTGGAAGAAAGCGGACTTTGACGGATTCAGAGATAAAGAGGAATAGAAGTGAAGTATCTTCCAAATGGAACAAATGCAGGATATATGTAGGGGATCAGTTGGACCGTTGCCGTTGGATGGAGCGAACTCAAGGAAGTGCTTGATTATTGTTGATAGGTAAGCCGAGCATGTTGCCTTCTTTTCTCAATCGTTTTTCATATTTTATGAATTTATGATGATGCCTATGATCATTTTCGGTAGATATTAATCAATATATGTAATTTTGCACCTGGCAACAGCAAATTATTGTCAATGAGTAGCATAAAACGGCCGTATTTGCGAGGTAAACAAACACAAATTTTAAGAGGCCAGCAAAGGGGAAATGGGAGTGCAAAAATGATATCAATGACAATGCAGTTTATTATTATATGTTTTATCAATTTAAAAAAAAATATCGAATCAATTCATTTTTAATGCAAGAATTAAAACTGTACATGGCTTAATGAAAACCCTATAAAGTTCTTTTTATTCAAGCAAATTTATTTCTTTGATATAATTAGGCTTTTAATTTTATCAAATTTCAACAACTTGGACATGAAACTTAGTTTTGGGAACCAAAAGTATATACCTTACTTTCTGCGAATTATCACTATAATGGAAAATCAGTATGTATTTTTCAAATAAAAGCTTTCTATTTAAAGAAGCTTCATTTCAATTGCACTTTTAGTTTGGATCCTGTAAGTATAATATATAATTATAAACAAGGTCCTGAAGAAATGATATGAATATCCATTGAAATTTTCAAGTTTCAGAACTTTTTTTTATATATGACTACACAATTTTACTGAAAATTTCAGAAATGTCCTAAAATACATATTTTAGACCATGGCTAAATGAAAATCATTTTCAATTCCTTTATGCAAACAAGTTTATATCTTGGGTACTGGAAATACATTACATAAATAAGGTTAAAAGAACTTTTCAATAAGTTTGAACATAACACTTTGTTATGGGAGCCAAAATTATATCTTCCTGTCTGTGAATTATCACCATAGTGGAAAATCAGTATGTATCTTTTATATAAAAAGCTTTCTATTTAAATAAGTGTCATTTTCCGGTTGTTGACTGATTTTGTCTGTTTATATAATTATGAGTTTTGACTTTCCCTTTGTAAGATTGTTCGGAGTTCGGTAATTTTGTTATTACCTTTATTCAGTAGCATTTTTAGTTTGGATCCTGTAAGTATGATACATAAACAAGGATTTTAAAAAATAATATGAAGATCCATAGAAATTTGCAAGTTTCAGAAACTTTTCTATATATGTGACTATAAAATTTTACTGAAATGTCCTGAACTGCATATTTTAGACTATGACTAAATGAAAATCATTTTCAATTTCCTTATGCAAACCAAGTTTATTTCTTGACTATTCTAAAAACATTACATTAACTAGTTTTTTACTACATTTCAACAATTTTGGACATAATTTTTAGTTCAGGGAGCCAAAATTATACTTTACTATCTTAGAATTATCAACATAGACATGATAGAGGGAAATCAATATGTATTTTTCATATAAAGGCTTTCTATTTAAAGAATTGTCATTTGAACTGCTTTTTATCCCCTCGCCAACGAAGTTGCCAAGGGATATAGTAACGTTACCGTCCGTCCGTCACATCCTTGTGAACACTCTAGAATCAACATCCTTCAATGGATTTTGACCAAACTTGGTACATACTTAGTCCTTAAGAGAATCTGGAACCCTATTGATTTTCAAGGTCGTATGTCAAAGATCAAGGTCACAGCCTAAAATTTTTACCGCATAACATCCTTGTGAACACTAGAATCAACATCCTTCAATGGATTTTGGACAAAACTTGGTACATACTTAGTCCTTAAGATACCGAAACCATATTGATTTTCAAGGTCATAGCCTTATAGGTCAAAGGTCAAGGTAACCGGGTCAAAATGTTACCACGTAACATCCTTGTGAACACTCTAGAATCAACATCCTTCAATGGATTTTGACCAAACTTGGTACATACTTAGTCCTTAAGAGGATCTGGAACCCTGTTGATTTTCAAAGTCAAAGGTCAAGATAACCGGGTCAAAATTTTACCACGTAACATCCTTGTGAACACTCTAGAATCAACATCCTTCAATGGATTTTGACCAAACTTGGTACATACTTAGTCCTTAAGAGGATCTGGAACCCTATTGATTTTCAAAGTCAAAGGTCAAGGTCACCGGGTCAAATTTTTAGGCAAGGCGATACGCCATGCTTTGCCCTTGTTTAGTTTGGATCTTGTAAGTATGATTTATAAACAAGATTTTTAAGAAATAATGTGAAGATCCATAGCAATTTGCATGTTTCACAGTGTGTGAATTTAACAGTAGACCGATGGCCCATGTCTGTGTTAAAATCATGCAGGTTTTCGTAAAATTATCTAATTTTTTTAGGCAAATTACTACAAAAACTGGTAATTTCAGACAAATGTGATTTTGTAGTGATTGATATTTGTACTTTTGATTTAGATATTCTGACCAAGGTAATTCTAGAGTAGAAGAAATGAGCAGCCATTACATTTCAACGAAACGGATGAAACCGGAGAAATCGAGTTCATTTGTGAACCCATTTGAGTATGTTCATTTTGTTAAAGATTAGACATATTCTACATTATGTTTATAGGTAACATTGTCAATATTGTTCAACACAGTCACTCGTATAACAGTTTCCTATTAATTATTGTGGCTTGCATAGTGATACTACTAGTAGCTATATTATATAGGGATCATGTTGGCTTCTGCGTCATCGTTACTTTTTCATCAATCCACAAGCTGAAATGGCCAGTCCTCTTTAGCTACTTACGGGAATGAAACCAAACTGGGACAGAATTGACGCACGTCTGGCGCACAAAATTTTTTCCTGGAACTTTGAAGTAATTTTGTTTCTTTATATTGGGTTGTGTAGATGTGTGCTGGATACATGTACCGGTATATAGATTTAATATTAATTTGAAAAGCTTTTTCGTTATACAGCTGCACATCAGAACCATATAGCAAAATTTGTTTCGATATTATACACATACACTGTAATACACAATTATTTTTTATTCTTACAGTCTCTGAATAGATATTACTGAAGAGGGCAGTGATGTTGGTGATGATTCTGACGATGGAGATTTTGAACCTAGCTTCAACTTCACTCTAAGGTTTGTCATGTTAATTTCATATGTTTCAGTTGTAACTTACATACTTGAAATTTTGTCCTAATAACAGAACCATGCATGATCATATGTCATAGGAGCTTTATTATACCCCCGCTCCACTGGAAGGGGGAGGGGGTATACTGTTTTACCTCTGTCCATCCGTTCGTCCCAAGATGTTCATAACATTTTTCTCAGTAATTATTTATGGCAGCAATCTGATATTTGATCATAGGCTTCAGAAGGGTCAATCGAAAGTCGCAAACCCGCTGTGTTGTCCATGGTCAAGTCCGGTAGAAGTCCCATCCGATGAAGGGAAAGACATCAACAACAAATGAAGATCAGGTCTGATTTGGGTAACAGACACCCTGTAACCATTGACCAGCTCGTGGTGCCTGCCGTAGAACTTCTTGGGGGATGACCACAACCTAAAATCTGTCTACAAATCACTCAAATCCTTCATAAAGTGGACTTGTAATGATATGTTTAGTTTGTCATTCACTATACATTCGAGATATTCATCTTGAATTGAAAGTTAGGGCTCCATAGATCATAATCTCAATTCCATTGTTTTATTCTTGTTAATTACATTGTATGTATTTTTCTACTTCAGGTGGCAGAGAAGTTACAACAAAAAGACAGCTAGATGGTCTGTGCATCCTGTTAAAGCTGACAAGTCATATTCCTATGTTCCAAGACTATTAAGGGTCATCATTTGTATGAGACAGCAAGATAATGAAGGAATGAATTAACATGCGCAGTTGGAAGTAGATGATCCCAGAAGAATCTCGGTCCATCTTGCACCAATTCCACAACCTCCAACTCGGGATGATATTGTAGCATCTCAGAAATCCAGATTTGAAGACCAAGACAAAACAGTTGACTATATTGTCGCATAAAATAAATTTAGATTGTCACTCTTTGTTTTTCCTGGTCTAACAGAAGTTCTGCACATTTAGAGCAGAAAAGTACCCAAGTCAGGATAATGGCCATTACAAATTGTCCAATGCACAATAATGATAGCTGGTGGCCATTTTGAATTTTCAAATGGTGCAAACAGTAACAACACATGTTAAAGATATTCATAGGAACATATATACCAGATTTCAATTCAATCCCTTCAGCGGTTCTTGAGAAGAAGTTTCTTGAAAATCGACCAATCAGAATTTTCAAAGTCACATGGTGGCTATGTTTTTTGACGAATCTGCACAAAAGTAACAACTCTTGTGTAGGACCTCATAGAAAACATCTCTGCCAAGTTTGGTTTTGAATTATATAAAAGACTGTCAGTCCATTTTAGAAGAAATTGTCAGTGCTGATAGAACAAAAAATAATAATAAGATGGCAAAACTTTCAAATTAAATTTACAATTCCAACTGACCAACTTGTGAAATTAACAACTCATTAGGGTTGATTTAATTTTTATTTTTGGTGTTTTAACGCCACTTTCAGCAATATTTCAGCTATATCATGGCGACCAGTTTTAGTGGTGGAGGAAGCCAGAGTACCCGGACAACCACCGACCATAGGGAAGCAAGTGGTAAACTTTATCATTGTAGGGTATATGGGATAAAATACAAAATATTTCATGAACAAGTTTTAATTAAATCGTCTAGGAATGAAACCCTTGTATTGTCCATATAGATCAGGATACTTGTCCCTAATTTTTCAAGTACAACAGCTTGGGATCACACGTCTGACCCCAGCTCCAAGTCGGCCATGTGCCCAAATGGTATACTGACGGTAGGCTGCATACCTATTGGATCTGTTGTAATCCTCATCATTGGGCATTACTACAAGTTCCTCTCGAAACATTCTAGCAACCCCCAACACTGCCTCATCAAGGACAATCCGATCAAAGTCCTGTAATAAAGACAAGAGATTTAATAAAAACAGAGTAAAGACAGATGGTTATACATTCATCTAGAAAAATGAGCTCTATTTAAAAAAGAAATATAATTAATTATAAGTGAAATAGTTTGCACAAATTCAGTTTAGAGAAATAAAAAAAAGTCTTATTTTGGAAGGAAAGATTTTCTCGTGGGACTTACTTATGACCACAGTTTTATTTCGTTTTTTGTTGGTATATGGGAGAACCATTTTGGTCTTGCAATTTTTTTTTATCAATTTACCCCTCAAGCTATTCAATTTTAATTTTATGTTTTTTTTCCTAAAAATTATTTTGATTCTGAATCTTGAAGAAAAAAATTTGGCTGGACAGGAGAAAAAAATATATACTTGCCATTTTCACAGTATAATCATATACAAAATTTTGAAGAAAAAAAATTATTCCAGCACTTCGCCAATCTAATTAAAATTAGATTTACGCGCTTGCTCCCTATTTTAGATCTAATTATACCCCCGGTCCCCGAAGGGGGAGGGGGGTATACTGTTTTACCTCTGTCCGTCCGTCCTTCCAAAATATTTTTCGTCACATTTTTCTCAGCAACTATTGATGGCAGAAATCTGATATTTGGTCACAAGCTTCACATAGGTATGCCATATCGTGGGAAGCGTTTTTGGAACCATCAGATTCCTACTTCCTGTTTGCCGACTTAGTTGGTTTTTATCCACATTGAACATATATGCACATTTTTCTCAACAACTATTGATGGCAGAAATCTGGTATTTGGTCACAAGCTTCATATAGGTACCCCATATCATGGGAAATGGCAGGGGTATCATAAGTGAGCATTATATCACAGTTCACCTTGTTTTAATTAGATTGGCACTTCGCCGGAAAATAAGAAAATATGATTTCTGTGGCGTCTGAAAAAAACATTTCTACGGCGAAAAAACGTGACATAGCCCCCTTCAAGGTAAATGGTCAGTCCCATATTATTTTGCAGCAACTGTCTTGTGAAACTAGAAGTAAGGTCTCTTTTGTTTCTAATCCAGCCCAAATTTCTCTGAAACATTCCAGTCAATTAACAAATAAAACAACACTGGCTACGTCATTCGTTTTCATCAGACATGTATTTCACTGTGTTCTACATGTATGTCTCTGGCTAAAATAAATTAATTTAACACGTGTATCAAAATCTCGGGAAACAACTTCATAACTTATAAGAAGAAAAAAACTAATTTAGTTATTTTTAACGCCGGCAAAAATTTCCGATCGAAAATACGTAGTTGAGCTTGTCCCCATAGGGTGCCTCCTGGCATGTTTTCAATGGTTATCGTGGAAATATCGGCTGAATCTGTTAAGGCATGTAGTTTTCATCAAAGAAAATCTATTCCTGATACAGAAATTATTTATTCTACGTCTTTTAGATACAATCGATTCGCAAATAGCTTTTTTCCTCAACTTTTATAGAAATTTACCTCAATATTCATGCTGCAGCATCCGGGCTACTGACATAAAAATAGATAAATAAATAGAGTTGGCCTCGCCCAGGTCAGTGCATAATTAATTAGCTTCCGGTAACGATAGTCAGCTTTTTTAGTCGAAAAAACAACGTTTCGGAGCGTATTCATCAATAATTCGGTGTTTAATCTTCATTTTATGAAGGTCAGTACGGAAATCGACAATAATTTTGGGTATGAAAAAATTACGCAGCTGGTAGACAATATCCCTTTAAACAGATATATTCCCGGTTCTTCTACTTGTTCGAAAAAAGAACTATCTATAACTATGACTAAAATTTTGCATGCAGTCAAAGGAGGACTACAATCATACTGTGACAAAGTATATTCACGTGGTAACATCAATCAAAAGCACCGCATAATGGTTAACGTGCTCGCATCGAGTGTGATAGATCGTGGGTTCGAGCCCCGGTCGGGTCAACCAAGCACTATAACATTGGTATTTGTTGCTTCTACGAAAAGCATGCAGCATTACGGAGAAAGAGCAAAGACTGGTTGGCTCGGAATCAGAATAATGTGTCCGAGTGGAGTGGCATGTCTACCCGCGGACTGTTGTTTCATTGAGCTAGCACTTAAAAAAATGCAACTCAGTGTCTTCGTCTAGAACAAAGCGTACCTCATCCTATTGCTAATTAGCTTTTTCTCGCCATGATATAGCTGAAAAATTGCCGAATTGGCATTAAGCAACAATCACTCACTCACTCAATCAATCAAAGTGGATACTGAAATAAGAGGATAATTTTAATTCTCGAAAATTTCATCTAGCCAAATATTCGACTTTCTTACCTTTTACACTTTCATTTCCTCTTTAAAGTGAATTATTCACAGCACATTTTACTTTAAAAAATGGTGGCAATGTTACAAGTTTACAGTATTGGGTCACGAATTAACTTATTTTGTCAAGCACGAAACGAAAGGTAAAGGGTGCAACACATAAAATGAGGTCATCAAAATGTTGGAGTTCCTTATCGATAACATATATTTGTCGAGTTCGAATGGCACATTTTTCAACAAATCATAACTAGGCATCCCTATGGGAATAAACTATGCCCCTCTCCTCTCCAACTTTTTCTATTCTCCTATGAGTCTGGGTTTATTCAAAAACTTATCAAAGACAAAGAAAAAGTAGAGAGGCTTAAGCCTTTAATCTCACTCCCAGGTATATTGCTGGTGTTCTGCCAATTAATAATACGATCTTTGCTAACTGGATTCCATTAATAGAGATTTCTCGATAACTGACGAACGAACGTATCTTCCCGTAACATAACGAAACACTGTTAATTTACGTAAAGATCTTTTGAGGGAGACCTTATTGCAACATTTGTCTTCAATTGTTCATTGAGTGTAAGTGATTAGATATATATTTTTTTTTCATTTCGGTGTTTAAAACAGTTAAAAATGAATATCACTGGCCAAATAATGGCTTCACAGTGACATTACAGTCTGCATACAAAATACTTATTTTCCTCAAACGCTATTTATAGATATACTTCAAGGAGGGGTGTTTTTCAATTTTTTTTTTAAATATTTCTGATTGAAATTTTCGCACAAATAAATATTTTGCCAGATTGTTCTAGTTAAAGGCCTTTATCAAGCAGAATCATACAGTTTACATGCAATGCCAAATTTTTATTGCAAACCCCATTGACTGTCTAGAATATTTTATTTTTTTCTCGATCAACAGTTCAGAAGCTAAAAAACAATATGATGAATATTTTCTGTCAATCATTCAAACAATAACTTATGCACATGACAGAACGCATTTTCAAGGCACCGGATGGATACTTCCCTTTGATATAAGAGAATGGAACTGATAGAAGTTAAAAGTTTAATATGGGCGCAAAATGGGAAACTTTATATGATTTATGAAATGTGATGTGAATTTTAGGGATCTTCAGATTCAAATCCATTAATCTATTTTTCTACACTTTTATCTATATTATACATATGTATGTTTCAACTAATAGTAATGCTATTTTAAAATATTTCCACTTTGTTTTACTCGTCGTTTTCTTTTAAGATCCCCAGTTTAATACTGCTCATGCTCAGCAACAGACCACCTTCGCCAAATGTTTTAGCTCATCGATGATTATGAGATTCACTGAGATAAATAACACGGACCGTGCAATATTTATTTATTTATCTATTTATTTATTTATTTATTTATTTATTTGTTTATTTATTTATGCTTTAGTGTCAGTGTATCAACTGTTGACATAGTTTTAAATTCAACATGGATAGACTTCACATGAGATACAAATTCCATCCAATAAACCTCAAAAGCAATTTTACCGTGGCCACAGAAATTACCATTGTATCCATACCCAGGTAAAACAATATAATAGTGAAAATGAGTAAGGGACCGACCTTTTAATTTGAAAGGGGGGGGGGGGCTATGGTTTCTACCCTGCAATCAAAAAAATCCTATTTTTATGGGTGAAAATCATGTAACAGAATATGTTTTCCTTGCATTTTACTTGCAAAAATAGTTTTTTTTTTAATTCTGCAACAAAATATTCCTTAGGAAAAAATCATAGCATAATCCCCCCTCCTCCCAACCCCTTTTCAAGTTAAACGGTCGGTCCCTAAGACATATTCTAAAGTATTCGAAATCACATTTGTAGCGATAAGAATGGAATCATATCATATATTTTCGTTCGCAGTTCAAGTTATCATAATTTCCAATGATAATTTACTTGATGCAACAAATACAATATAGATTATTTAATCTGGTGCTAAAGCTTGTATGAATAATCTTGAAATACCAAAAATCGTAAAACATAAAACTTGATTCATATATATCTTATAGGTTATCACCGACAACGAGGAAAACATAGTTCATGCTCAATCTGGATTTCTTGGTCACGAAAACGACGCAAACAAAATGGCAATCTCCTTTTAAATGAACAAGCACCTGTCACTATCCATGGAATTCCTGAGAAAGTACACAGATAACGGTGTCATGGAACCGTGAAAGTTAATGAATATGTAACTGAATTTACAAGCTCTTTACCCCTTGAACATGTGAACTGAATCTAAATACGTAGAATTGTGATCGAGGTGCCTGAACATTGCGGGTTGAATTTTACCGCAATTGACACCTATTAATTATGACTCATAATACAGTGTTCGGCAATTATTTAGGTAATTTCTAAAATAATACTGACCGGAATTAACAATAATCCATAAAATAAATAGTCAAAGATGTCTTAGTGTATTATTACCATCTAAGACTTACATATTTTAGAAATTTAATCCCAACTTCTTAGATGTCAGATATTACATTATTGTTATAAAATTAATGACACATATCAAGCTTAGACCCGTACGTTTATAACACATTCCCCTCCCAATGAAAATGAATTCTCCCGAATTCAGTTTCCTAATAAAAAAAACGTGAGCAAATGTAACATATATAACAATAACAATAAAAACAATCCATTATGTCTTTAGATTCAATGTCAATTATTGTAAAGTTCACAGAAAATGTCATTTCAACATATCCTCTAATCTTTTTCGGCTTTCTCTATATCCAGTCTCAATGGAAACAATTCCAACTGTTTGTATAATTTACCATGTGGTATTCCAGAACCTGCTGCTTCGAATATGACCAGCCATCCCTTTACCTCATCTCCGGACAATCTTCCGCAAACAGATCTATGTCAAGATGTTATAATTTCCTGCTCTGGTGGTTGTAATCTAGCTTCTTTCGGTAGATTTTTCCAAAGGCGTTCCTGGCAATGCCAGCATTGTATACGTGTCCAATATTTCCCTCTCACTACTGCATTCAGATACACCCTCCTCATGCGCCAGCGCCATTGCTGTGAATCTCCACCTTGTTAACTTCTCTGTTGAGGTGTATTCCTCCCAATTACTTGGCGGCCAGTACATGTCGATTGGATTTGAGAACCTGTCTCTCTCCCCACTGGCGTCTGCCTGGTGGAAATAAAGGCATCCAACCTCTCTTCAGTAGCTTCTCGGCTCTATAATTATCTGTTTCCTGCTGTTCTTTAGCTGTTTTGTCTCGTTCTTTCGCCTCCAGTTCCTGTCGTTCTTTCGCCTCCTGTTTCTCTCGTTTTTTTGCCTCCTGTTCCTGATGTTATTTTGACTCTTGTTCCTGATGTTTCTTTTCCATCGACTCCTCCATGTCCTCCACTATCACTATTCGTCTACTTGGTTTTTCTACTTCCAATTTGATGCTCTCTGGTTCGTCCTCTTCTTCACGATCATGTATTACCTCTGTCGAAATATATTCCGTCTCTGCAGAAAAAATTATAAGCGATGCATTTTCATATAGTGAAAATGTATAAAGATAAAGAGTCAAATATGTCAAGAATTTTTTTTGTCAATGTGTGACGTAAAAATATTTTTGACATTTACGTCACCGAATATGGTACTGCTTTGACAACTATTTTACCTATTTTGTTCCTGTATTTAAATACTGTTACAGTGACAGCCGGAACCTTTGAACCGTAATGAGAGCGGGAGGTTTGGCGCCTTAAAATCTGATTCAACCCACCATTTCTTTAGAAATGCCTGTACCAAGTCAGGGTCATTACGGTTTTCACAGTTTTCCGGTTGTTGACTGATTTTGTCTGTTTATATAATTATGAGTTTTGACTTTCCCTATGTAAGATTGTTCGGAGTTCGGTAATTTTGTTATTACCTTTATCTCCTCGATCTCATAATACAGTATTCGGCAATTAGTTAGGTAATTTCTAAAATAACACTGACCGGAATTAATAATAATCCATAGAATAACTAGCTAAAGGTGTCTAAGTGTATTATTACCATCTAAGACTTACATATTTTAGAAATTAAACCCCAAATTCTTAAATGTCAGATAGTACATTAATTTTATAAAATTAATGATATATATAAAGCTTAGACTCGTACGTTTATAACAGTATATTACAATGTTTGGCAAATGGACATTTGATCCTTTGGTGAGGAGTCCCACCATTTGGTGCATAAACATCAATGAAACCAGACCTAATATGAGTAACCAGAAGATTGTCGTCTTCATCGAAATCCCTACCATCTGCACCAGATGTAGCATCAGACGATTCTTAAAATGAAATGACTACAGAATTATTTGTTAAGAAATTATTCTAAAGATAATTATAATATAATTCATTTGTGCACTAGTGAAGGTTCCAAGAGTTCACTCACAGAGCTGCTCGGTGCATCCCTGGGTGGCAGATAGGGGGTTGTCATGTATTAATACAGAAAGCCTGACAGTGAACCATAATGGTTAACATGCTTGGAATGAACCACTCTAAAGACCTCTTTTGTAGATTTCAAATAAGAGTAAGGACTTTGTAGCCACTGCAAAAGAATAAATTTTTCATCCATGCTCAACGCTCCATAATTTGTCAGTGACAGTCCAAAGTCTTTGATCCTGTTCTCTTATTTCTATATTATTGAATATTCTCGTCCAGAATATAGCTGAAATGCTGCTAGTTGGATGAATAACAATAAACAATCGACCAACCGCCATGATATAGTTGAAATATTGTTGAAAGTGGCGTTAAACACCATCAAACTAACAATAATCAATCAAGTTATTAACCAGTTTAATGTTAAATGACGTCATACAGTACGCAGTAAAAATGCATATCATTATAAAAGACAACATATTTATGGAATGGACGGACTCAGGAGAAATTAATATTAACAACATTGTGATCTATCTTGAGAGAGGGTAGTAACTCCCATACTAATCAGAAAATGTTTATGCAAAAGAGGCTGTTCTGATCAGTTAAAATATATCAACAGATTAACCAACCTGCCTTAAAGGGCACCACTATATAGCAAATCACTGTCTATAAAGGGCAGTCTCATTTTTCCCATTAATGAATAGTGTATATAATTGTAACCTGCATATAAATGGCAACTGCTCATAACGGTCACATTTTCAGGTTCCCCTGAGTGGCATTTATATACAGGATTGACTGTAGATAATGTTATAACTAAGGTATAAACCAATGTCACTTGTGAAACTACACAAATGTAAATAGGTAGTAGGAAATTTGACACAACCATAATTGACAATTTTGTTTAACTGGAACAAAATTTAATTAGGAATGTTCGTAGAGGTTTTACAATACATCATGTGTACTATGTATTGAATCAATTGGAGTTTTATTTTAATCTTAATGCCATCGAATCAGAAAGAGAATTGACCATGGTGGTCATGTTTTTTTTGGGATCAAGACAAACATGTTGGATGATTGGCAGAGCTATGGGATATAATTCTGTTAGTAGACACCTTAAGAATGATCCAAGCCAACGTTTGTTGAAATTGGACCAGTGGTCTCAGAGGAGAGGATTTTACGCTGGACGGACGACAGACACTAAGTGATGACACTAACTCATGATCTGACCGTTTGAGTTTATAATATGATAATGTTAAACACATTATATAATTATACAATATACATAGGCTAGTTTAATATATGAGATAATGGAACTCACCAAGTGACAGAAAAATGCATGGGAAAAGGAAGGAGTATAAAAATGCTTGGGAAAAGGAAGAAGTATAACAATTTAAATTAAATAAAACAATGTGTCTCATCAATATGTACTCTCTGGTGATTGTGCTGACCAATTATGTTTCATTACTGAGAAATGAATCCGTTCGTGAATATTTTTTTAAACAAAGACAACGAAATGTAAAAATATGGTCATGGTCACGTGATAAGTGTCCCCAATATGTCTAGTGCTTATTTTGTACCTTGAATTGGTCCAGTACTAGATACAACATAATGTGATACAGTTTGCGACAGGTCGGTGGTTATCTCAGGGTACTCCGATTTCCTTCCAACAATAAAACTGAAAACCACGATATAACTGAAATATTGTTGTAAGTGGTGTTAAACACCAGAAACCAAACCTTTCTTAGCCTTATTTATCATCAGCCAGGTTTTACTCTCCATTCAAAATTTACAGAATTCAGTTCAACTTTTAAAATAAGTTTAATGATAGTTTGTATTTAAATTTATTTCATTATTATTAGATATCTTATTCAGATGTATAAGTTCTATGGTTGTGGTTATGGTGTTTAACACCACTTTCAACAATATTTCAGTTATATCATGGTGGTATAAGTTTTATGACCCTTATGCTATGGCCAGTATCTGATATATTACAAACAATAACCAGAAATTAATTCTTTTTTAAATGCTTTGCTGAATTGTGAATCAGTATGAATAAGAAATTTAACTATTGTACGTTTGTGATGTGCTAAGATATCATGAAAATTTGACATGCGGTATTAACAGAAATGGAAAAACAATGGTCTACTTTGACAATGGATGATGGGTCTACATATTGTCTCATTATATCACTGGTTGAATAACAAATTATAACAATAAATAATTTCACTAGTTCTGATTGATTGATTGATTGATTGATTGATTGATTGATTGATTGATTGATTGATTGATTGATTGATTGATTGATTGATTGATTGATTATAATGATAACAACTATGTTTAATATTTTAAACTGTAGATCTATGTTTTAATTTTTTTTATATCACCTGATAGGTATTTTATTGTACGTACAACAGGGTCAGTGGAGCCAAAAATGCAGTTACACCAAAAGTGTTTTATTGTACACATGCTATAATTGTATTGTACAGAAGACGGGTCAGGTGAACTAAAACACAGTCAAATGATATTATTTTATTGTACAGGAGACGGGTCAGGTGAACTTAAAACACAGTCACATGATATTATTTTATTGCACAGAAGAGGGGCATGGCGAACTAAAACACAGTCACATGATATTATTTTATTGAACAGAAGACGAGTCAGGGGAACTAAAACACAGTCACATGATATTATTTTAGTGTACAGAAGACCGGTCAGGTGAACTAAAACAGTCACATGATATTATTTTATTGCACAGAAGACGGGTCACGTGAACTTAAAACACAGTCACATAATATTATTTTATTGTACAGAAGAAGTGGCAGATGAACTAATACAGTCACATGATATTATTTTATTGTACAGAAGACAGGATAGGTTAACTAAAAACAGTCACATGATATTATTTGACTTACTTATAACAGTTATAATAATTTATTATGGAATACATATCAAACTTAAAGTATTTTTAATAACACTATATTAAATTAAAGACAAAGAACTTAGCAACAAAAGATTAGGGTAACATAATTAGTACGTCACTTCAGTTCTTACTAATAACAAACGTCTTTTTGATGGTAATTATTGTTCTACGCATCATAGCCATGTGATTGCTCTTACTCACTATAAAATTTACTTTACATGTTTTTAATGTTAGTGTTAGGGTTTAACGCCACTTTAAACTATATTTCAGTTATATCGTGGCGGTCAGATTTATTGATGGAGGAAACCGGAGTATCCAGAAAAATTACATGTTTTTATAAGAAATATTTAATAAATATTATGTAACATGTCCACGATAACGATAACAGTTATCAAAATTATTTCACAATATTCCATATATATGAAAGTCAAACATTGACGACATCTAATAATCTTTTAAAATTCATCACTTTACTCTTAAGCTCTCCTATTCGTTCATAATAAGGGTTTGAACAACGTTTCCCCATATATTACGTAACACCCCATTCACAGACGTAAAATAAGTTCAACAAGAATCTAAGTTGTCAGGAAATTTGAAATGTACAAGACCGTGGGATAGCAATTGTCATATCTGAACTCTTTGGATTAAATTCAATATAAATTTGGCATAGATTTTGTTTAAATATAATATTCAAGTCCATTACATTTTGACTTATTATTTGGAATTCTAGCATACGTTCTACTTTCGCTTTGTAAGCAAACTAGCGATTTATCGATTGGGTATAATCTCATTAGCACATGCGCCGGTTCGTGTGACTGACTTTCCCATCGTAAATGTATCTGTTGATGAATTATCGTATGCTCGAATTGGGCAGCATAAATTGTGTGCGACATTGTCCGCAAACGTAAATATAAATTACCGTCTTCCAATCAAAGTATACTACCGTATTTGTACTCTTAGAGAATACCGAAAGGACAATCAAAAATGGACAATCCAGAGAAACTGTCAAGATAGGGAAGTTTTGCATTGTATGTTTTATACAGATTTTTTAAATTATATTACCTTTTTATTTCTATATATTACATTTGCAGAGTAATTAATTACGCTTCATTCTTATGCATAGGTATTATTGTGAGTTTCAACACATGTAATACAATACCCATAAAACGAACACAAGGAAAGATAACTCTCGCGATTTTTGCTGAAAATATCTGACACAGGTATTTTTTCATCCGGAATAATCAGTTTATTAATGTATCTACATTGTCTAATCTAATAAGTTATTATATAATAAACTGGTGAATGCTAAATTTTCAAAACCTATTGGTACACATTATTGGATTAGTTAGTTATTGTTATCCGAAAAACCACATACAAGTAGTCTATGTTTTTTCATCTTCAAATTTCTAGACGAAAACAAACTAAAAATGTTCAGATGAAAACTATTTCAGTTTATTATACCAATTGTCAAATGGAAAATTTCTAGGAATAATGTATGCCATTTTTGCAAAGCAGATGCAGACTACTCTCATTGGTTTATTAATTGCACCTTTTCACATGAATTTTGGAAAAAATTCAAAATCTAATGAAGGAAATGGATATCAACACCAAAGTTCCCTTGAAACATATTGTAATTGGATATAAGATAGATGATCAAAACTATCTTGCATTAAATTTTCTTGTTAACAGTTGTAGGATTCTCCATCTACCAATAAAACCGCATCGGTGGTGTAATGGTTAGCGTGATCTCCTCGAGTGCGGTAGATCATGGGTTCGAGCCCAGATCGGCTCAACTCAAAGACTATAAAATTTGTATTTGTTGCTTCTCCGCTAACCACACAGCACTAAGGAGAAAGAGCAAAGACTGGTTGGCTCAGAATCAGAATAAATGTGTCCGAGTGGAACGATATGTCTACCTGCGGACTGTTGTTTCAGTGAGCTAGCACAATACAATTCCAACTCAGCGTACAAAGTGAACCTCATCATCATCATCTCATTGAATACTTGTTCTCGCCATGATGATCCCATATACGGTTAAAGCTGTAATGACTGATGTCGTAATGTCCGGTATGGCAGCAGAAATACAACTCTGTATTTGTTGTTGCATCATATCTCGTGTAACATTTTGTTGTTCACTTAGTTGTTCTGCTGCTATAGGTACAAGTAAAATATTTGTTCTAGATCCTTGTCCAGCTTCCATCCTTCTCAATTTCCGAGGAGGCCCTGTCCTTTTGTCAGTCATACTGCAAGTATAAAGGATGGTTGCTACATTGTATTCAAGTGAAATATATGTGAGTGATTGTCCGAGTAACTGGTGAAAATATTTTATTCAAAGTGCTGAATGTACATGTACCTATTTTGCAAAACAGATTGATAGTACAAATGTACTCATAATTGTACAGTTTATTCATTACCAGTGTAATTATTCCACCCTAAAGTACTAGTGTACTTTAATGTTGTAAGTACCAGTGCACCTATTTAAAGCTTGATAAGTACCAGTGTACTACAACTTATAAGTACCAGTGTACCCAGTTAAATTGTTTGTTAAGTACTAGAGTAGTACAACTTATAAGTACAAGTAAACCCATAAAACAGTGTAATTACTATCATTTTAGTATCAGTGTACTATAACTATGAAGCACCAGTGTACTCATTAAAATTGTGTTAAGTATACTAATGTAGTCATTTAAAATTCTTAAGTATCAGTGTACTTATTCAATGCTCTCCAAAAGATCAAAGTATTTAGTAGTTAATGTACTAAATCATATTGTAATAATTATATTTGTGTACATAATACATGTACATGTATGTACAATGTACTTGGTAATCATCAATTTAATCATATTGGTGGTAACTATTATCTGCTGATTGTGTTTGTTTACCAAATGTATATGTATTGTAATACTGGCAGAAGGAGTATCCCCAAAAAGTACGAATTATTGGTATGGAAACCTGTGCATGAAATACATATATAAATATATTAATAAAAATATAAAATAATATACACTTGTAAAGTTGATTTGTTCATCCGATATACACAAATAGTATATTAAAATTGATCCCGGATAAGTTATTGCTTGGATTATGGATCCACGAACACATCTGTAGTACCGTATATGACATTCTTGATTGAAATGAACTCCATCAAGGTAAAGATTGACAGAACTATTCTTCACGCCCTTTATATTCCAGTACTTGATATTTTGAATTGTTTTAAGTTCTATTTTAAGGAAACTTGGCATGAACAACCATGTTATTGTAAATGTTGTGAGATATATGGCGTGTTTCCGTTCTTGGTAAAAGCTGCTTAATTGCTACTTGCAGTATTGAATATCTCTGCTTCAACATACCACAGTACGACATTATTTTTAGTACTGTCTCCTCTGCAAATTCTTCTTACAGTTCTTCATTATCTAGATCGTTTCCTCCCAAATGCACAATAATGTGTGGTGGAATCACATTATAAATCTGATGTTCCCATTGTTGACAGTAATAGTTATTGTAAATTCGACCGCCTCCTGTACCAAATAACGTGACACTTGGGTCATTTCCAAATTCAAAATTATGTAATGCTGGATTATTATTAATATAATGTCTCAGTCTGTTGACATGTGAGCTTCCCAATACACTAGCCATTGTTTGTTTACAAACGCCACTTCGGTTTAGATTTGACTTAAATACTATTTACTATACTGTCCCTTCGTCATGTTAAATAATCAACATCATCAACTTACAACGGTTACAAAGAAATAACTCGTAGACAACAACTGCGATAATAATCGTCTTTGAATATATTTTACAAAATTGTTGGAAAATTTAGTGTATTGTTTGCAATACACAAAGTGTTCGATTTTCCCACAACTACTCCTGGGCAGGATCGGTACATCCGGGTCTTTCATCTACGGAATCGAACCGTTGCCGCATCAACCACGGCAGCTGAAATACCTGGATTGCGAAGAATCAACTCACAAACAGTCCGCAGCCGGCCTCGACAGCATAGCATTTTACCCATAGGGCCGTGTTTCGGAGCAGTATTGACGTTACTACACAAACGTGAAAGAGTCCGTTGGTGCAACAGATTAAGGGACTGGACATTCCGAAACTGGCGAACAATTTGGTTCAGCGACGAGTCTCGTGTTCTGCTGCAACAACGAGATGGCAGAATACGTGTATATAGGTGCTGGAATGAGCCTTTCTCATTATCTTGTGTTCCGGAAGTGGATAGCTTCGGTGGAGGTAGTGTCATGATGTAGGCGGTGCATATCCCGGGCATCTTAATGGCTGTAAGGTACAGAGACGAAATTCTCCAACCTCACCACATGCACGTAATTGACCGACATAGGAAGTTATTTCAACAGGACAACGCCAGGCCACACACAGCGCGTGTAGCAATGAATTACCTTAAGCAGAACAACATCAATGTGCTTCCATAGTCTTCCAAATCGTCAGATATGAATCCCATTGCACACCTATGGGATCATCTGGATAAACGTGTGCGCCGGCGACAACCTCCACCTCAGACCCTCGATCAACTCCGCCAAATGTTGCAACAGGGATGGCGAACAATACCAAGAAACAATGTGAAAAATTTGATTGAGTCTATGCTGAGGAGGTGCAGAGCAGTGTTGGTCGCGCGTGGTGGTCATACACGGTACTAACTTTAACGTGACCGGAAATGTGTTGAACTGTGATCAACTGACTTTTTTTACTTATCTTCTGATGTAAGGGCTGTTAATTTTTCAATAATAAACATTCTGAGTCGATATCTAAAAGTGTAACTGAAAAATGTTGATTTAAAATACATGTATTAAAATACCTAAAATCCCCTAATGCAGAGTGTATTATGACGGGGCTAATAATCTTCCACCCAAAAATAAACGGATAAAACTACAAAAAGATCTGTGGCCGTGTACCGTAAACTTAACCTGTGTAGAATAGCATCACATAGCATCAAACAAAAGCCTGCACCTGTACATTCTAAGTAGTCGTGAAGATATGTAAATACAAACTTGTGTTTAATAAATTAATAGCAAAAACTATCATATATCTAGTTGTTCATGCACCACGAAACATCAAACAAACGATAACAACTATGATAACCCGAACTCCCTTGTTGTTGAATCACAATCAGCAATTCATCCTTGACATGTTTAATTGATGCTAAAACGGGAAAGGTTATGATCACTGCATGGAAACACAGATTTCCGTCGGTGTCGCATCAGTATATCCTTGTACTTCTGATCCATCCCAGCAACATAAGGAATCATGGTTTGTATTCCTATACCTCTGTATATTTTAGGACACTTCACAAATACTCTTGCGACTTACATCTGTATGATACTACGGTACATTCCATTACACTGCCTTCATTCCATCAATACATATTCTGAGTATATAACTTTCCTTGACGACGAAATACGGAATATAAGTAAGGGTAATAACAAAATTACCGAACTCCGAACAATCTTACAAAGGGAAAGTCAAAACTCATAAGTATATAAACAGACAAAATCAGTGAACAACCAGAAAACTGTGAAAACCGTAATGACCCTGACTTGGTACAGGCAATTCCAAAGAAATGGTGGGTTGAATCAGATTTTAAAGCGCCAAACCTCCCCCTTTCACTACGGCTCAAAGTTTCGGCTGTCACTATAACAGTATTTATAACACCACTTGAACAAAACAGGTAAAACAGTTGTCAAAGCAGCACTAAGCTCAGTGAAGTAAATGTCAAAGACACTTTTACGCCACACATTGATAAAACAAATATTTTTGACATTTTTGTTGACACCGTATCTTTATACATTTTCACTATTTGAAAATCCATCGTTTACAATCTTTTCTGCAGAGACGGAATATATTTCGACAAGATCTTGGTATCGGAAAATAAACTTTTTAAGAGATCGAATAAGGCGAATCTTTTTATAGCCCTGGTCCAGTAGCCTGTTTCTCAGATGAAGATGACGTTTCAGGAAATCAGAATTATTGCTACTGGGATTTATGGGAAATATCCACGGTCCTATGTACTCTTGACCATTCCAAACTCTGATACCAGTGGCGGGATGTAAGCAATGCTCTTTGACGATGTCGTTTCTAAAGCAGACAATCTTATCTTTAAAGATGGACTCATAGGTTGGTATAGTAAAATGTTTCTCTGAGTGTTAATGAAGTTATGTAAAAGCGGATTCACAAATGCCAAACTTGTCACTTATTCCAACTTAACTAACGTTGTAGGTTCTTAATTCTTTAGAAGAATGAAAATCCGAAGTGCTGGCTCACAGGTAGAAATGGCTTTTTGGTAAGGTCACTCCTGTGTCCATTCAGATGTTTATGAAAGGGCTGCTTAGACTCGCCAGCGTATTGGAGGCTACAAGCGGAACGCTCAAGAATGGTAATAATATTTGCACTCTTGCAATTAACAGTACAACATATTTTGTACTGTTTTCCGATGACTTTACTAGTATACGATAACGAGTGTTGCATATGTCTACGACATTTGCAGTGTTTGTCTCCACAGGAGTGACTCTTGCCTATAGTTGTGTTAGGCTTAGCACACACTGTCCAAAGTCTTTCCTGAGCCTACCATGGTTGCCTTCAAGCAACCACACAGTCTGGGAAACCTGTTGGTGTGGGCAGAAATTGCTACGCATAACACAACTATAGGCAAGAGTCACTCCTGTGGAGAAAAATGCTGCAAATATTGCAGACATATGCAACACTCATCATCGTATACTAGTAAGGTCACCGGAAAACAGTACAACATATTTGTGCTGTTAATTGCAAGAGTGCAAATATTATTTACATCCTTGAGTGTTCCGTTTGTGTCCTCCAATATGTTGGAGAATGTAAACAGTCTTTCCACAAACGTCTGAATGAACACAGGAGTGACCTTACAAAAAAGCCATTTCTTCCTGTGAGCCAGCACTTCGGACTGTCTGAAAACAATCTCGAGGATTTTAACAAAATGAAAATCCTCGTCATTGAACAGAACTGTCTGTGGAGTGATTTTCAACGTGAGAATCGGGAGAGAGTTTGGATTAAAGAACTCCGTGTTTTATAACCGGACGGTATTAACAGAAAACAATAGGTTTCTATGTATATTTTCTTTCACAGTGTTTATAGTCAACAAATATTTTGCTACTGTCACAAAGTTAAGGATTTGTGCTCACCACCTTTAATTAGCGATAATCTTTTAACATTCTCAAATGCGTCACACTTTGTTACTCGACTAATTAGTGGGTTGTAATTATACCATCTAATCTTTACAAACTCAGTCTAATTTTGAAAGACATTTACGAGAGTAATTTGTTGATCGAAAATTTTGTCAATATATTTTTTGTAACATCTTTATCGGTATCGTTGCACAATCTTCTAGACTTCTGTATATATATTGTGGCCCGATTGTTACACACAAGAAGCATCTTTAGAAGCTCACATGAACCTGAATTGCTCACAAGGTAATACTATTTGGTGAACTATTGCATATCGTAGTATCAGTTAAATGATATTCCATTATTTCCTGTAACATCCGTTATTCTTTTGGCTCCTAAAATGCAGCATTTCATTGACTTAAGAAAATAACAGACCTAGCATTCTTCCAGTTTAGTTACCAAAGTTGCACTTACATTATGCGACTTTTTGTACTGAAGTAATTATCTCTTAAATCAAAAGGGACTAGAGCAAACTATAAAAAAATGTGCACCTGGACAACATAGAATATATAAAAAATTTCAAATTTGACATTAACATCAAAGGTCAAGGTCTCAGTGATGACATTCTTCTATTTGAGATTCTGACATTTCCTGTACATTTGCATGCAAAATCTGAAGACACTGGATCAAAGGACAGAAAAGTTCTGCCATTTGCTTTCACGTTTGTCGGTTACAGCTAACGTTAAGCTGTGGACTCGAAGATTCCAACAAACTTGACCCTTGTGCTGACTTTTGTACTAGACTGAATCTCTATTTGAAAGGAACGATTCATGTAATTTACACTTACTCTTTATTTTCAGTTCTTGATAATCTTATTTCAATGCCGCTAGCCTAACAATCATTCTCATAAACTGGCACTTTACATTTGTAGTTTCTAAGAAAAAGCATTTAGTAATTTTCCGTAAGTTCATATACTTAAAATGTGGTTGCAGCCATCGTGGTTTTCAATCGGCACTAAAAACTCAACACTAGTACTGGATTATCTAATGAACATTCTTACATGTTCATAGTCAAATCTTCCCAGTGGTTTTCTGAGAAGAAGGGCTTTGAGATTTCAGCCATTGGGAACACATTATTGGCCAACCAGGTAGAATTTCGATTCAGCAACAATAAGTCCGACTCTTCAAAGTACTACCTAATCAACTAATGAACGTCGATGTCAAGGTTGGTTCCAATGTGCCGAATGGCTTCGGCGATGAAGATTGTGAAGTGAAAAGTTCACGGACGACAACAGACGCTAATTCATGATAATAGCTCACATGACCCTTCATGTTTTCAATGTGGCCTGAGACATTAAAAAATATACATTTTTCTATTATCTCAGTTCCGTTCATTCCATTATTGGAAAATGATCGATCCTTAGATAAATTGATCTTTTGTGTGCTTAAAAATTACATGTACTCGTCGTATGTTTTTGTTGTATCTTCTTTTCTTAGAAATGACCAAGTTAAAAAAAAATAAAGATACGTATATTTGTTAGTTTTCACGAATTACTGTTTAATGATTCACAGTGTCCACCACGATTTAAATGTTAAAAGAAAGCTTGAGATACAAAGGGATAACCAGAAGTCGTAAATCGAAGGACAGACAATACAAAGAAAGGGGACTAAATAACAATCAATGCTCTGCAAAACACTAGACAGAAAAAAAATAGCACAATGACCCACGCTAACCTCCAGAGGTGAACCCACGTGATCTGGAAGGGTAACCAGTTCCTGATCTAACAAGAAATTTGCTGGACCTAGGTTTATTGTTGGTTAATGTAAAGTCATCACTTCGAAAGTGTCATGGTCGTCACCATGATGACCATGAATATGTTCCACTTGTCTTAAACACGGGTTTGTAACTAGATTTACACGACAGGTGTCATCAGTGGAGCATGAACGGCTTACCCTTCCAGAGCACCTGCGTACATCTGCAATTTTTAGTGAGGTTCGTGTTATTCGATCTTTTGTTTTATGTGTATGTTTTGTAAGTCGTTGTTTGTCCTTTTGTCCTTTTTCTTATGACCATTGCGTTGTCTGTTCTTTGTCGATTTATGGATTATGATTACCCCTTTGGTATCTTCAAACTCTTCCTAATAGCGGCACACGTGGTGTTACAAATCCGGTGACAAGTAATGAATGGGGAAAGGACCAGATTGTGATTACGACAAATATATTATATCCGAGGTCTTTTGCAACACATATATTCTGTAGTTATGGTGGCTTTCGAACATAAGAACTAGGAATCCTTGGAAAACCTCAAGAAAACCACGATAGGAACTACAAGCTCTGGAATATCACATCAAATGAGATATATATATATATATTTCATATACAGGTGCTAATAGAATGTGCTACCATAAAAATGGTTCGTTCACTATGGAATAATGGAAATAATGTCTTTTGTTGTAATGTTTCCTTCTTAATAGTTCCTTACTGTCAATGTCAAGGTATAGAGCAAGGTATTAAGCATACCTAATTGTATCTGTGGGATCCATTATTTCAATGGGATAGATGTTATCAACAAAATCACCAAACTTCCTTTGTGAAGTACATCGTCTATATACCGGAAAAAGTATTTAAAAAAAAGGATAAAGTTTGCTTAGTGTGGTGTTTCTTGAAAGGCAATCGTATGAAGACCGCCGCATACGAACGAAGGAAAAAGTCGGCAAGAAGAATACAGTTGGTACACATATGAATGACGACTGTCACGTCCACTAATTTAACACATATGGTGCTTCTACTATTGACTGATTCTGATGACTTGTTTGGTATCTTCAAATTCTTCTTATTCAATTATTGTTACTGTTTCAGACTTTTTGTAGAATCAATGTGTTTTTATACAATAAGTTGTATTTCCCCCTACGACAAGGTAGTTGTATCTACGTTAGCCATTCAGTTTTAAGAAGCACATTTGAACTAATGTTTTAATCTGTCTTTCAGCTTTCAGCTGAGAATAATTGTGTAGAAGATAGAGAAGTCAAATATTTTAATGCAATTGCATGAGAGAGGGATTGATTTTATGTACTAAACAGATCTTTAACATTTTTCTGAATCCACATCTGATATACACCACCCTTTGAATAGCTAGTGGCACATTCACTCAAAAGCAACAGTTTCACCGCGGATGGCATAGACGTTGGAAAGAGATATGCATGTTGTTTTTAAGGTAAGGAGTCCGTGTGATCTTATATAACAGAAGAAACTGACATTCCAGAATACCTGATTACAAATAAGTTTTTTCTTTTAGTGCTTAATAATGACATTCAGGGGCTTACAGTCATCAAACTTTCGAGTACAATTTTTCTACTAATTCTCTAAGTTGTCCAATCAGTATGTATTCATTGAATGCTGAACTACGTGTACAAATTCATATTCAATTGTTTTATGATCATAAGGGCAGAACTACGTCAGTGAAACGTGTTCACTGTAAACATTTGTATTACCAAACATATTTCCAAGGCAATCGTTCTTCATTTGGGAAAGCTTCGTTTACTATATAGTAAATAAAACTATCTCAATCAATGCTTTTATTCATGTATAAATAAAACATTTATGCTGTACATACAACACAAAGCATTTGTGTGTGATTCTTGTATGGAGGACATTTCAAACTGCCACACGTGGTCGCCACTACATAAAATCTAGCGCCATATTTAGCTGATGTGTCATTATCTATTGGTTCAGCATCTTTGTCCACACAGGCATAATCTTTGCTGTTATGACTTTTGTGCTCAGTCGTAAGGAACCCCGTAAATTCTGCCGTCCATCCCCTATAGCATGTCTGTTTACCTAAAATAAAGCAAAGGAGTGCATATTTTAATTTTTCCATTGCTGAAAAAGTTTTAATATTGCACTATTATAGCAATTACAGTCTGGAAACAAATGACGTCATTAACTGTCAATCAAATAGTAAACAATTAAGTAATCTTTAAGCATTGTTTATAACACATTTACGGTATCATGTTTAATAATAATTTCATTTCCTGTTGCTGTTTTGGTCGTAACGTCAGAGAGATATATAACACTCTAATATCACGGCTTACACGTTAATTAAGCTAAACCCAGGATTTTGCATTCTTATGCAAAATTGATGATCAATACAAAACGCTTACCTGGCATCATTAGAACATAAGCATTTCCTTTGTGTCTACATACAGCACAATATACTTAATAAATTACAAATGGTTTAACAGATCCACTCGTATCGTAATCATGGCATACTTGTTCTGGATATGAAATCTACAATTTGTTTTGATTTATCTCATTTATGTGAATGCAATAATGTTTTACCCGGGATCATGAGAACAGACGACTTTCTTCTACGTCTACATACAGCACAAGGCACATCTTTACTTTTTAAATCACCAAATCCAATCTCGTACTCTGCTCCATGTAACACATCGTTAGCATATGAATATAAGTTGCCATTATCAGGATCATTTGGTAAGCAGAGATAGTTACTACCACCTCCTTTGTTATTGTAATAGTTACCTCCTGCTTGACCTACAATAATTAATATTGACATAATTAATACACTTATATAAATACTAATGTACATTATCAAATATTACCTTAATATAACATAGCGCTATGCGACTAAGCGCATGATACTTTCTATCATTTTAATTGTGTGTCGATATACGGATTCTGATTACCCCTTTGGTGTCTTCAAACTATTCTTGTACTTATTGCATGATATATTTACTCAGTACATTACCAACACCAAAACATCACAATACCAAGTCCAGTTTTCCATTTGAGAAAGATAATGTAAATCGTGGTGAATATAGTTTTGAAAAATAATTTTAACTAGTGTAGAATAAAGGGGACAGATAAAGTGTAGAATACAATGAAAGACTACTTGAACCAACAGATTCGTGGAATGCAACTAGCTTTGAATACATGTATGCATATATATGCGTGAGTGCATGCATGTGTGTATGTCTGTATGTCAGTATATATGTGTGTGTGCGTGTGTGCTTAACCTTAATGATAAATAAATATTTTCTGATTATTTATTTAATACCTGAATAAACCAGTTGTGCGCCCTCTGGACAGCTTTTCCTTCCCCATCGCACGTAGACAGCTCCACCATCTGCGTGAGAGAAGTAAAATGTAAAACGTAAATGGTATATAGAGGTATTATATTCTTACAATACACTTTTTAAACTATATATTAATATGCTAAAGTATTTGAGAAGATTAATGTAAGCAATATTAACCAATTGATAATAGGTTTCGCTGTGGCCGTGATCGGATGGTAGTTGGTACCTGCGCAATCGGTGCCTATGACCACTAAAGTTATGACTTAGAATCCCGTTCATGGCGAGGTTACTCGATACAACATTGTGTGATAAAATCAGTGCCATGCAAAATGTCGGTGGTATTTGTCCGGGTACTCCGGTGTCCTCTAACAATAAAACTGACAGCCACGATCTAGTTGACATATTGTGGAAAGCGGCGTTAAACACCATAACCCAGCACAACACAAAGTATTTTACATTGACATGTTTGTTATTGTCTCAATAAAATAGCATTTCTACATACATTTGTATACATTATACTTTTACTGTAAACGTTAACAATAAAGCAGTCAGAAAAAGTACGTACTTACTACTGGTAGAATGTACTCCTATGGTGTCTACAAGACTAGACATTGTAGAGATATATTGACCATAACTAGATACTTTGAACACATTAAAAGGTACAACATTATACCTTCCGGTAAGGTAGAGGTTTATGGGTGACTTTGCTTTTTCTTTCTCTGAAGCAACATATGATTTGCATTACATTGAAGTTCTTTTTCAAACTACTGGAAATTTATAACGTTTAAGAATTATTTCAGTGCCTTAAGTGTTAATCTACTTAAAAGTATTACTCAGTTTATTATCAGAGCACTCTGTCTTCCTTGATGTATGTAGGTAGTGTTTCATCATATCAATTACAGATTGATCTGAAACTGACAACTTGAAGTCTTTACATTCATGGCCGTAAACAGCAATAACAAACGTCAGAATTAGGATAACAGTTGAAACCATATTGAAGTCTGTAATGAGAAAATGGTGTTGCATGACTAATCGTCGGGTAACACGACGGGGACCAGTAGTGGAGTAGGAACATCTTTCCCCTCCGGAACACACTTTCGAAGTGTACGCTACAACATTCTTCGGTCTTCATTTCACCCTATTGGTTCGGATTTGTTCTCCTTTTTCGGCAGTTCATATTGTTTAGATGTTATTTACTAATGTCCAACATGATTTCCATGTCAGATGATATATCACTAGTGGGGAACTGCTAGCCCTTGGGCAAGACCTTGGCTATCCACTGGTTTTGTGAGGGGTTCGTATTAATTTATCTTTATAGGTGTATGATTGTATGCATAGTATTTTGTAGATCATTGTCTGTATTTTTGTTCTTTTTCCGTTGCCAACTTTATTGCATGTCTTTCTTCGATATGCTGCTTCTGATTGCCCTCCTTTGATATCTTCAACACATGTCTATGTCATAAACAAACGTTTCCAAGATGATAATGTTTGGTATATAAAAATATGAAATAGTACATACATGATGTAAACTAAATTTTACTTAGGGTGAACTCAATTAATTTTGTTTACTATCATTACTGTTATTGAACAATAAAATATGCTTATTTTAGTACATACCTGTAACTACCAATGATGGTTGCTATGAACAACGATGACAATATGTTGTGACAAGTACAACATACATATCACTTATAATCCATATTTCTAAAGGTTAATTTAAAACTTGCGTGTTTCTTTGTTTCATTATTCCGTGTGTGTATCTTTGTTTTATTATTCCGTGTGTGTATCGTCTGACAAAGGTAAAATAAAATACTAAATAGAGGAAGCCGTAAAAACAATCACAATCCGATAAACAAATCAATATCAGTGAAACATCAAGTCAATAAGAAATAAAATAACAGGAGATCGGGCAATTCGAACTCAAAAAGCCAGCTGATAGACGCACAATGTTTATTTGAAATGTATATTGTATATTTAAATGTTTTACGCAAAGGTTAATACCACAAATATGACATTAACAAACAAATACTAAACTTTTCATTTACTTGTTAAAAATTTCCAGTTTTGTTGTGATATAAAGTAGTTGAAGAAAAAATGTGTACTGGCGTTGTATGCCTCCTTCAACATCTTAAAACCATATTCATTCATATATTCGAAGTACTAAATTTTGCATCTTATGGTGTTATATGATAAAAAAACAAAACAAAACATAAACTGTAATTATAGAAGAATTTCTTTTCACAATAAAGAAGCTGTATGTTCTCATATAAATAAACCTATTAATACAGCATATCTTCGTAAATGCCTCCATTGCTATATTGAAGCGAATAAGTTACGATCAAATTATTCCAGCGAACTTCTATATATAGTTATACAGGAAGTAACCTCCACCCACCATGGACAGTACTAGTTACAGTAGGGAAATTTGCTTTATTCACAAAATATGTTCCAGTTGGCCTTCTTTAAATTACGTTTTGTCAAACGAAATATATTAACTCTCAAAGAAAATACAATAAAACAGTAACAATTGTGTGTAAAAAAATGCACCATATGACATTACAGTTCAACGTATTTTACTAGTACACATAATTAATAGTTTTCCCACTAGAGTTATCCCTCTTTACACAAATTTTAATATAATTTATATATACATTGTAACTTGAAAACGTCGAACTGCTTTCCCAAAATGTATTTATTAATACAAATGAATTATATTTTCTCTCATTGCTCAAGCAGATACTACTTTAATTCTTCTCCAAAATAGAGACCGTAATTCTACAAATATCATATGACAAGATAGATGTATACTTTTTGATCGCATGGTAGTTGGAATTACAACTACCTATGCTATCGGTGTCAATCAGGATGAGGTGTACAGCATTACGTGGTAAAGCTTGTCAGTGACTTAATTGAGACAAGTTGGTGGTTTTCTTCGGGTTCTCCGATGTCTTCCAATAAAACTTACCGCCCCGATATAATTGAAATATAATTACAGGTGCGTTAAACACCATCAGACAACAACAACAGCAAATACTTTCTTGAAATCTTCTGAAACAAATATACCCTCTCCTACTGTATTGCGTAACCTAGATTTGTCCATGGACTCACATAAATGTCAACCTTATAGACTTCGACATTTTCATAGTGAATATTACGTAGAATGTATTCTATGAAAAATGTACGATATAAATAAAATCATATACACAGAAGAAAGGTGATATAAATAAATAAATAAATAAATAGTCCTTATAAATAAATGGCATCAACCCTTCATATTAAACAATAATACAGTTGATGACAGGGGTTGTACTTTGTCACATGGTGTAGGCAGGGCCCAGGTGTCTCAATGAGCTAGGTAGTTGGATTACCAAGCAACTCATAAAAGCCTAACATCAATACGGCGTGAGTTCGCGCTCGGCTTTGTAAATTACATAAAGGGTGCACTCGAATGAAAATCTTTGAACATTTTGAAACCTACACAACGTTTTTCTTTCATACATGCCTGATGTACATTACAATATATAACTTAGAACATTTAACTGAAGTCGTGTGGTCATTGTCAGGGGCAGATCCAGGGGGCGCACCCGGCGCGCCCCCCTCCCCTAAAATTGGAAAAGATATGATTTTTTGGCGTAAAATCGTGATTTTTTACACGAAATACCCCAAAAATGTTCGCGCCTCCGCTCGGCGCAATTTTTTAAGTGCGCCCCCCCCCCCCCTAAATTGAAATCCTGAATATGCCCCTTATTGTTACAGTTGTAGCTAAGGGCCACTTTCAACAATATTTCTGTATTATCGTGACGGTCAGTATCATTGATAGAGGAAACCGGTATATCCGGAGAAAACCACCGACCTGCTGCAAGTCACTGATAAACTTTATTGCATAATGTTGCATCGGGAACACCTCGCCTGAGTGGGATTCGAACTGACTACGTTAGGTGGTGATATACACTAATTGCATAGGTAATTGTAAATCCAACTACCATACGATCAGGACCACGACACAAAAACAAAACAAAATAAACAACAAATTTAAAAAACAACAATCTGATTAAATCAGCTGTTGTAATACGTTACGCTTCGAAAAACATCTAACATAACCTGATTAGAGGTCAGTCAGTGAAAATGACACTAGTACATTTTGATAAATGCATGAGAAACGTTAAAGTAACATGAAAGGCAAATATCGTGAAATTCTTTGATTGAATATTTTCACTTAATATGTCACTTAATTTTAACTAAAATCAACTGCATAACATTAATCGTCCGCTTAAAAGCAGATTTAAGAGCAAATCGCCAAATGTTTGACAGCAGATAATTATGTTTTCCCGTACAGTAATGCAAATGATATGTGCGTGACCCAAGATTTTAACTCTTTCGGGGAGATTATAGCTCATGCACACTGTTCAGTTGATGAAATAAATGTCGGATACAAGTACAAATATATTCCGTGTGTACCACATAAGAATAATTGCACCCCAAAAAATGGTTCACACGACATGAAACAGACAAATACCTCAATAATCATTGTCGAAAATGTGTGCGTGCTTACCTCAGCATCCATGATTGTTTATCTTTCTGTCACGAGGTCATGATCGGCAATCATCGGAACAAAACAACCGAAAGTTAATCAGTCTCCACAACAATGGCGAGGACGATAAACATGCACACGGATGTGTAGATTTATAAATGTTGGGAGCATATTTCGACTTGAAACATAGCTTAGTAAAGGTACCGCCGTATTCCAAATTGAATTTTCAGGGAAAACATTTCTTCACCCAAAACTGGTGTAATATTACTTTAACCTCTCTGAATGGCTTAATATTTTTATGTGAATCTGGATATGACTTTTAATTGGGTTCTGTCAGATGTTAAGGGGAGCTTAGCGTATTATAGCAGCTGTTATTCATCAGATTGTTTCTTTCCTTGCATAATTATCTTTTTGTGGTATATTTCGGGATATGTATATATTACCTATCAATAATTCTAGATTTGCAGAATTTCTTCCATTGATATATCCTCCAGAGCTGGAAGTTAAAGAGACCACCGATACAGCTTCGTCCGCATCATTTTTGGACTTATACCTCGAATTTGACGACAGTGGTCAACTCAGTACTAAAATTTATGATAAGCGGGACGACTTCAATTTTAAAATCATAAATTTTCCAAATATGTGCAGCAATATACCAGCTTCTCCTGCATATGGTGTTTACATCTCGCAATTGATTCGCTATGCAAGGGGCAGTAGCAATTATTCTGATTTCCTGAAACGTCATCTTCATCTGAGAAACAGGCTACTGGACCAGGGCTATAAAAAGATTCGCCTTATTCGATCTCTTAAAATGTTTATATTCCGATACCAATATCTTGTCGAAATATATTCCGTCTCTGCAGAAAAAATTATAAGCGATGCATTTTCATATAGTGAAAATGTATAAAGATAAAGAGTCAAATATGTCAAGAATTTTTTTTGTCAATGTGTGACGTAAAAGTATTTTTGACATTTACGTCACCGAATATGGTACTGCTTTGACAACTATTTTACCTATTTTGTTCCTGTATTTAAATACTGTTACAGTGACAGCCGGAACCTTTGAACCGTAATGAGAGCGGGAGGTTTGGCGCCTTAAAATCTGATTCAACCCACCATTTCTTTAGAAATGCCTGTACCAAGTCAGGGTCATTACGGTTTTCACAGTTTTCCGGTTGTTGACTGATTTTGTCTGTTTATATAATTATGAGTTTTGACTTTCCCTTTGTAAGATTGTTCGGAGTTCGGTAATTTTGTTATTACCTTTATTTACAATACATTTAGTATCCAATCATTATACACGTACCAACCAAGTCGATGATGTAATGGTTCGCAATAAGAATAATGTGTGCAAGTAGTAAGATATGTCTACCCGGTCAGTTGTTTCAGTGATCTAGCATAATAGCAATCCAACCATGGGTGTTGGTCTAGTAGAAAGCGAACAACATTATCATCTCATCGAACCCAACATGTTCTCGCCATGAAATAGCTGCCAAAATGTTCATTTGGCTTTAAATATCAATCACTGACTGACTTATACATGTAATATATAATAATACTAATAATAACCACGTAGTCCGGTCAAACTAGAGAGTATTAAATTAGCATTTGCTGCTTCTTCTTTAAGCACAAAGAATGGTTGGCTCTATCCCAAGATTATGTGTCTAAGTGGATAATGTAGATTGTTGTTTCAGTGAAATACATGAAATACACTTAAGTCACACATTCAGTCGGTTATTTTCATTATAAAAATATAAATATATGAGTGGAAATTTTATGAATGGAAAATTTTCATGAGAAGTGTTTTTATACATGATTACTTCCTTTACTCTTGTAAATCACTATATGTGAAGAACATCTCAGTCCACACAATATCAATTCAAAGAATATTTAAAACATATGATTTTATCAATTAGATGACATCACAATTTTCACTTTACTTTTTAATTCTTTTTTTAATTTCAAGACAAAAATAAACATATGACCGAAGCAGTAAAACAATCATTATTCGCATCCACGCAGAAGACAGAAGAATACCAGTCCTCGTGTGTAGGGCCCAGGTGGCTCAATGAGTTTGATTACCTAACAACTCATACACGCCTATCATCAATACGACGAAGTGAGTTTGTGCCCGATTTGTAAATTACAGAAAAGGGTGCACTCGACTCGCAGTCGCAAGTAATACAGTTTACCAGTTATTTGCCCATGGTCGGTGGTTCTCTCCGGGTACTCCGGCTTCTTCCACCACTAAAACTGGTCGCCATGATATAACTGAAATATTGTTGAAAGTGGCGTTAAAAACCAAAAATCAAATCAATCACTTTCCTCGTGTATGTGGGTATTGATTTGTTGTACACTGCCTTTCTCCTAATATATAAAATGACATTATAAGGGTAATAAAAAAATTACCGAACTATTACAAAAGGAAAGTCAAAACTCATAAGTATATAAACAGACAAAACCATTATACAACCGGAAAACTGTGAAAACCGTAATGACCCTGACTTGGTACAGGCATTTCAAAAGAAATGGTGGGTTGAATCAGATTTTAAAGCGCCAAACCTCCCCCTTTCATTACGGCTCAAAGTTTCCGGCTGTCACTATAACAGTATTTATAACAATACTTGAACAAAACAGGTAAAACAGTTATATGAGTATTAAGTTTATTATTGATAATTAAGATTCACTCATTAAAATCTAATATCTATATAATGAATTGCCTTACATAGGATTGATAGTAAACGTGATAACGCAGTAACCCCAATGATAATGTTGTTCCTTCAGCAACCAGATTTCGAGCCAACCAGTCTTTGCTCTTCCTTCTTAATGCTGCGTACTTAGCGCAGAAGCAACAAATACACATTTTATGTTCTTTGATTTAGTTTACAAACAGTAGAAGATTGGGATCTAGAATCAGCTATTCAGATGACAGAAGTTGTTGAAGCTATGAATTCTGTAAACTCTGAATAATGTAAATATTTTGTTCTAGGCTGGTGAGACATATGTATTACTTGCATTATTTATAAGATCCATCTTTATACCTAGGAAAACACAACAAGCTAATGTCATTATTTTGACCTCATGTTTACAGTCTCACAGCCATATACAAGTTTTTAGCTCACGTTGCCAAAGGCAATGTGAGCTTTGGCCATCACTTGACGTTCGTCGTCCGTTAACTTTTCACATTTTAATCTTCCCATATAGAACCACTTAGCCAAATGAACTGAAACTAGGTAGGAAGCATCTATGGAAGGTCCTCTATAAAGATGGCAAATTTCCTCCTGATCCAATAAAAGAGATGGCCGTCAGAGGAAACTCTTGTTTCTGATTGGTCAATTTCTAAAAAATCTTCTCCTCTGAAACAGTTTGGACAAATGAACCGAAACTGTGTAGGAAGCATCTATGGAATGTCGTCTATAAAGATTACACAATTCATACCGATCCGTTAACAAACATGCCGCCACAGGCAATTCTTGTATCTGATTGTTCATTTCTTCACCTCTGAAAGCGCTTGTCCAAATGAACTAAAACTTGGGAAAGTCCTCTATGGTTATTGCACATTTCGTCCCGATCCGCTAATAAACATGGCCTCCACAGTTAATTCTTGTTTCAGATTGGTCGATTTCTTAAAAATCTTCTCCTCTGAAACCGCTTGTCAAAATTAACGGAAAGTTGGTATGAAGCATCTATGGAAGGTCCTGTATACATATTGCTGATATTGTCCTGATTCGTTAAATAACATGGCCGCCACAAGCAATTCTTGTTTCTGATTGGTCGATTTCTAAAAATATTCTCCTTTGTAACCGCTTGCCCAAATGAAACGAGACATGGTTGGAAGCATCTATGTAAGGTTCTCTTTTTTTCTCTATAATTTTTTTTGTCAATGTGTGACGTAAAAATATCTTTGACATTTACGTCACCGAATATGGTACTGCTTTGACAACTATTTTACCTATTTTGTTCCTGTATTTAAATACTGTTATAGTGACAGCCGGAACTTTTGAACCGTAATGAGAGCGAGATGTTTGGCGCCTTAAAATCTGATTCAACCCACCATTTCTTTAGAAATGCCTGCACCAAGCCAGGGTCATTACGTTTTCACAGTTTTCGGTTGTTGACTGATTTGTCTGTTTATATAATTATGAGTTTTAACTTACCCTTTGTAAGATTGTTCGGAGTTCGTTAATTTTGTTATTACCCTTATTTGAAGATTATTCATTTCGTCCCGATCTGTTAGCAAACATGGCCACCATAGGCAATTCTTTTTTCTGGTTATCTCTAAAAAATCTTCTCCTCTGAAACAAACTAGTCAAATGAACCGAAATTTGGTAACAAGCACCTATGGCAGGTTCGGCATAAAGTTTTCTCAAAGCAGAATGAAAGGTGAGTGACACTTGCACAGCCCACTGAGCCTCTGGTTTAATTTTTAGTTGTGTATAGAGGTGTTGTTGACAATAATCGCATGATAGTTGTGCTTACATCTATATAGAGACCTTCGTGACGACAGTCACATGATGGTTGAGCTTACATATGCATAGAGGCCGCCGTGACAGTGATCGCATTGCAATTGTGTTTATTTTTGCATAAAGTTGTCGTTGACATTGATCGTATGATATTTCTGTTTATATGTGATTACAGGCCGTCGTGACGACGGGTGAATAATAATTAGATTTATATCTGCATAGAAGACGTCGTAACAGTGATCGTATGGTAGTTGTGATTACATCTATATCGGAGCCGTTGTGAATGCGGCCGTATGATAGTGGTGTGCACATATGCATACTGCATAGAGGCCGTCGTGACGACGGTCGTATGATCGTGGTGTCTAAATCGGCATAGATGCCGTCGTGATGGTGGTCGTATGAGAGTTATGTTTACATCTGCATAGACGCCGTCGTGACGGCGGGCGTTTGATAGCTGTGTTTATATCTGAATAGAGGCCGTCGTGACCGCTGGCGTTTGATAATGTTTACATCTGCATAGAGGCTGTTGTAACGACGGTTGCATGCTAGTCTTGTTTAAACCTTTATAGAGGCCGCCATGACCGTTGTCGTATGTTAATTATGCTACATCTGCATAGAGAGTGTCATGACTGTAATTGTATGATATTTTTCATTACATTTATGTAGAGGCCGTCGTGACAGCGGTCGTATGATGGTTGTGTTTACATCTCCTTAGAGGACGTAGTAACCGTGGTCGTATGGTAGTTGTGTTCACTTCAGCATAGACGCCGTCGTGATCGCTGGCGTATGATAGTTGTGTTTACATCTGAGCATAGCCGTCGTGACGTCGGGCGTTTGATAGTTTTATTTGCATTTGAATAGAGGCCGTATCGACCGCTGTCGTATGATAGTTGTGTTTATATCTGCATATAGGCCGTCGTGATGATGGACGTTTGATAGTTGTATTTACATCTGTATTGAAGCCGTCGTCACGGTGGGCGTTAGGTAGTTGTGTTGACATCTGTATAGAGGACTTCGTGACGGCGGGAGCTTGATAGTTGTGTTTATATCTGCATAGAGGCCATCGTGGGCGTATGATACTTGTGTTTACATCTATATAGTGGACGTCGTGATCGGGGTTGTGTGGTAGTTATTTGTACATATACCTATTTAATCATTTGTTATTTTGATTATCGACAATGTGGATGTGTACTAGATGCAAATGAAGTGATTAACAATATCAATGACTTGGGTCACAGATAGATAGTTTCACTGGGCAAAGCTGACCACCACGGTATACTCAAAGTATTGTTAAGTACTCATTCATCATCCATAAATATAAAACCCCGTCCAGAACTTACATGCCAGATACTAAGCTGTAAAGACTGTGATCATATTTTATTGAGAAGCCAATTTCTCCTTATGTGCTAATAACAATAGTAAATATAAAACATGTCAGGATCTGTTCAGCCTTACAATTGTACTCTAGGTACAACATAAAACCATTTGAAAAATAGTATTTTATCAGAACTCCTTTTCATCATCAGATGTAATTTTTTTCAATGATTGTTCATCACGTAAGAATTTCTTTACACTGGGTTTAGTTTGGTTCGTTTCGTTCAATCATAAGTTTTCTGTGTAGTGTTTTGTAAGTCATTGTTTGTGGATTTGTCCTTTTTCCTTTTTGGCCATTGCATTGTCTGTCCTTCCTCTATTAACCTCTTGGTATCTTAAAACTTTTCTTCAAGTACATACTTTATGATAGGGCGAGATGAACTATGTAAAGGTTAAAGGTTGTTGTTCATCTAAAATTTCAGTAGGATGATAAAAATACGCTACTGCACATATTGTACATGTAGTACCAAAGACACAATCGAAAGAATTAAAATCTAAATCAAACACACATCACATCTGAAAGTCTGACAAAGAGACTTTGATATTAGATATCTACGTTTATATTATATGACAGAAGGCAAAATGTAGACAATGTTTTATCTCAACTTTCTTGGATTTTGTATACAACGCATACAGAGAACTACTATTTAATGTAGCAAGGTATCCACCAAGATTTAACCGGAAAACAACGTTTGTGTTCTACATTACACGATAAATGACATATACCATAGAGTAGGTGGACAAACTGACTGATTTCGTTCCCTCTATTCGTTCGTGCTGTTGTTTCTTTGTTTGTAAGACATTTTTGATTGTATACTGTTGTTGTTTGAATGTCCTATGTATTGCTTTATGACCAGTGACGAGTATTACGACAGAGAAGCCGGCTCATTATTTATTAAATGTATTTCCAATGAGGATTTAGATACCCTGATGTCGTTATAAAGTAAATAAAACTTGCTTAATTTATTTATTTATTTATAAATAAATAATTTATATTGTGCATACAACACACAGCATTTCTGTGTGATTCTTGTATGGAGGACATCTCAAACTGCCACACGTGGTTCTCACTGCATACAACAATGCTCCATTTTTACTTGATGTGTCACTGTCTATTGGTTCAGCAGTTTTGTCCACACAGACATAATCTTTGTTGTTGCTATGACCAATGTACGAAGTCATAAGAAAGCCCGTATATTCTGCCTTCCATCCACTATAGCATGTCTGTTTACCTGAAATAAAACAAAATGATAATTCAACCAAAAATGAAACAATAAATATATTTTCTTTTCTACTTCCGATAATGTTTAATCATTCAAATTGTACCATCTAATAGCAATAGTTGGCATCGATACGTGCCATTCAAATTGTCAACAAAATAATCATCGTTATTTGTTCAATAACAAACTTTTAATATCATTATGTTAATAATATAACTATTTCATGTTGTTGTTTTGTTCGGAATATCAGAGAGATATTTCCTAAATTTTGCTTGTTATGTAAAGTAAAAAGTTTGATATTGAAAATAAATTAAAAATATGAAACGTTTACCTGGTATCATGAGAACAGACGACTTTCCTCTACGTCTACATACAGCACATGTGACGTCTTTATCGTGTAAATTATCACCAAATCCAGATGGCTTAGAAGATCCAGAAACCTCATACTCTGCTCCATATAACGCATTATTACCATATGAAGATGGTTTGCCATTATCAGGATTATTTGGTAAGCAGAGATAGTTACTACCACCTCCTTTGTTAGAGTATTCGTTACCTCCTGCCTGACCTACAAGAATTAATATTACAATCATTACCACAATTACATAGATAATAATGCACATCAGCAACCAAATTTATCATAGTTTCTATTATTCTAATTTTAATCATTCGTCTTCGTGGGATTCATATAGTACAAAGGTCTACATATTTGTTTACTGTTAAATTGTCAGAGCAGTACAATTTTCTACTCGACATATGCAGTCAACACATGCTATATTTACTCAGTATAATTACAAACACCAAACACGCATAGTGCAAAGTCCAGTTTTATTAAATAAAGATAATATAGATTGTGGTAAATATAGTTTAAACAAACAATTTAACTAGTGGAGAGTTATGGTGACAGATAAAGTGTAGAATACACCGAAAGACTACCTGACCAAACATAATCGTGCCATGTAACTAGTATTGAATACATCTATGGGTGTGCCTATATATGTTTGTGTATGTGTGCTTAACATTAATACATCATTTCCAATTATTTATCCAATACCTGAATAAACAAGTTGTGCTCCCCCTGGACAGCTTTTCCTTCCCCATCGGACGTAGACAGCCCCACCATCTGGTTGAAAAATAAATGATAAGCGTAAAAGGTATATCGAAGTATATGAATAGTACAATTAACTTTCTAAGCTATGTATTAATATGCTAAAATGTCTGATAATATATGTGTAAACAATAAAAACCAACTTTGTCATTGTCTGAATAAAATACAATGTCTACATACAGGTGTGTACATCATACTTTTACTGTAAATTAGCAAGAAAAAGCATTGGTAGAATGTACTTCATACATTTGCTGCAAATGTTTTGAATACATTAGTCAGAAAAAGTACGTTCGTACTACTGGTAGAATGTCCTCTTATTGAGTCTAAATGACTAGAAATGTTGACCTTAAACGTTCTAGAAGACACTTTAGACACACTAAAACTTCTGAGAAGGTAAAGGGACATGTTGTTTCTACTATCTAATACCCTGAGCAACAAGACCAATTCTTGTAGAACAAGAACATTTTCGTTTGCACATTATTCGCATAATAATATTCTGTTTTTCAAAATATTGAAAATTGAAACTTTAAAAAGAAGCATTTCAGTGTTTTAAGTGTTAATCTCCTTTTAACGTCTTACTCAGTTTATTATCAGAACACTCTGTTTTCCTTGATGTATGCAGATAATGCTTCATCATATCAACTACTGATTGATCTGCAGCCGACAACTTGAAGTCGTTACATTCATGGCCGTAAGCAACAACAACAAACGTCAGAATTATGATAACAGTTGAAACCATATTGAAGTCTACAATGAGAAAATGTTGTTGTATTACTAATCATCGTCTTTATAATAAGAATAACACGACGGGGACTACTAGTGAAACAGCGACCGCTTTTCCATCCGGAATACTTGAGTTCACCCTTTTGTAAGTGTTCGCTACGATTTCGAGTTACCACGATCTTCGCTTCGTCTTTCTACCCAATTATTTTGTTTTTTCGGCGGTTCATTTTAAATATTATTTGCATTTACTAATGTCCAACATGTTTTCCATGTCAGATGACGCATCACTAGAGGGGCAGGAACAGCTAATCCTTCCACAAGACATGAGTTATCCCCCATTTTTGTGAAGAGTTCGAATTGATCTGTCTGTATAGGTGTATTGTTGTATGCTTAGTATTTCGTAGATCATTGTTTGTATTTCCGTCCCTTTTCTTTTGCCAACTGCATTGGATGTACTTCTTCAATTTACTGCTTTTGATTACCCCCTTTGATATCTTTAAAACATTTCTAAATTATAAGCAAACGTTGCAAGCATGATAATGTTTGGTATATAAAGATATGGAACAGTACATACATGGTCTAAGCTAAATTTTCCTTTGGGTGAACTCGATTAATCTTTTTTACTATTATTACTGTCATTGAATAATAAAATATGCTTATATTAGTACATACCTGTAACTACCAATGATGGTTGCTATGAACAACGATGACAATATGGTGTGACAAGTACAACATACATATCACTTCTAATCGATATTTCTAAAGGTTAATTTAAAGCTTGCGTGTTTCTTTGTTTCATTATTCCGTGCGTGTATCTTTGTGTTATTATTCCGTACGTGTATCGTCTGACAAAGGTAAAATAAAATACTAAATAGAGGAAGCTGTAAACACAATCACAATCCGATAAACAAATCAATATCAGTGAAACATAAAGTCATTAAGAAATAAAATAAAAAAACATCGTACAATTCGAACTCGCCAAGTTAACTCACACACACACAGAGAGAGAGAGAGAGAGAGAGAGAGAGAGAGAGAGAGGCACTGGGTTATAATCAGTATCATCTACAGAAGGCTCGATACCCGTCATCAGACTTACGATGTTTATTTGAAATGTGTATTGTACATTTTAATGTGTAATATAAACAGTTAGTTATAAATGACGGAAATGTGAAATTAACAAACACATACTAAGCTTTGTTAGCTCGTTAGCGATTTTCAGTTTTATATGACACATTAAAGTTAAATATTACGTATTTGTTTAAGATAAAAGTCTCATTGTCGAGATGTCTTTCTAGTTTATTAATTATATAGTTACCGTTAATTAGACATTAGCTGTGATAAATGTTATGACTGATTATGATTTTTTTTATGTAACACGAGGGGCTACTTAAGGTAGAATTGGGCGCGATTGTGGCACTGGCGTATTACCCCCCCCCCCCCCCCCCCCCATCGACGCTCCTCTCCCCCATGTATATAACACCGCTTCATAAAACATTATTCATTCATATATTCGAAGTACGAAACTATATCTTTCATATAATATTCAGTCAATGTTGATATATTCATATATGGGACTAACATCAACAATGATCAAATAAATAAACTGAAAAATTCTACCCTTCAAGCAGGAAATCTATATATAGATTTCTACAGGAAGCATCACACACCCACCGTAAAAAGTTACACCAGGGAAAAATGTATCAGTTGGCCTTCTTTAAATTTTGCCTGGTAAAACATAGTATATTAACTCTCAAAGAAAATACAATAAAATCATACATAAATTATGCATTACAAAAAGTTCCCTCAAAGATGGGGGAACATAATATAGGTATATACAGTACACAAAGACATATGTGCAAGTAATAATTATTCCCAAAAAAGCGTGTGGGATGCGGGAGGGGAGGGGGCGCTAAAATTCCTCTGTTAATTTATTAACTGAAGTTTGTCAACAATTTTGTGCATACAAAAGCACCATATGGCATTACAGTCCAGCGTATTTTACTAGAACATATTTTCAATAGTGTGACAACTAGAGTTATCCCTCTTTAAACAGATTTTAATATAATTTATATGTACATTGTAGCTTGCACATGTTGAGCCGCTTTCCCAAAATCTATTCATTTATTATAATAAATTATATTTTCTCTCATTGTTCAAAGCATTATTGTCAACCTTATCAACTTTGATATTTTCATAGTAACTGCTGCGTAGAATGCATTCTATAAAAAAAATCATTAAACAGAAGAAATTTGGGGATACGTGTAGTCCTAATAAATAAATGACACCAACCTGTCATATTAAACATGGATACAGTTATTATTATGACGGGGCTAATAATCCGCCTTCCACAAATAAACGGGTAAAACTACAAAAAGAACTGTGGCCTATATATTTACCGTCGGCTTTACCTGCGTAAAAATAGCATCACATAACATCAACCGATAACCTGCACCTGTACATTCTTGGTAGGCGTGAAGATATGTAAATACAAACTTGTGCTTAATAAATTCATAGCAAAAACAGTCATATTTCTATTTGTTCATCCACCACGAAACATCAAGCAAACGATGACAACTAAGATAACCTGAACTCCCTTGTTGTTGAGCCACAATACTAAATACATCCTTGAAATGTTTAATTGGTGCTAAAACTGGAAAGGTGATGATCACAGCATGGAAACACAGATTTCCATCGATGTCACATCAGTAGATCCATGTGCTTCTGAAACATCCGAGCAATATGAGGAATCATGGCTTTTATTACAATACTTCTGTATAATTTAGAGCATTTAACAAATGCTCGTGCGACTTACATCTGAATGATAATACGTACATACCATTACACTGCCTTCATCCCATCAATAAATATTCTGAGTATATAACCTTCCTTGGCACGAAATACGGATCCCCGATTTATGGGAAAGATCTACGGTCCTATGTAATCTTGACCATTCGAAACTCTGACACCAGTGGTGCGATGTAAACAATGCTCTTCGAAGATATCGTTTTTAAAGCAGACAATCTTATTTTAAAGATGAACTCACTGTGAGTTCGCTAATTCGTAGGTTGGTATAGTCAAATGTTTCTCTGGGTGTTAATGAAGTTATGTAAAAGCGGTTCCACAAATACCAAACTTGTCACTTATTCCAACTTAAATAACGTTGTAGGTTCTTAATTATTTATAATAATGAAAGTCTTTGAAGATTAATATCCAGGAAAAATTATTATTGTCAATTATTGTGCTTTCAGACATGACTGATTTATATTATAATTTAGAACATCTAATTGATGCTTTGTTGGTATGGTTACCGTTGTAAACCACACAAGTCTGCTACATTTGATCTGCAGAATAGACTTACTAGAACTTGTTTAAAATTTTACAATAACATAAATTACTTCACTAAGAATTTTTTTAGATGTATTTCATTTACTGTTTCCTAATGAGAACTAAAGATTTTTTAATTTCTATTATCAAGTACCATAATTCTTGATGATTTATTATATCAAGGATTTGTAGATATGATTTACCTGAGTTTCAATCAACCATTCAACGGTGATCAAAATTCCATTACATTTATGATCTACTTCATGCTGTCAGCACTCAGGTAATGATGACCTAATCATAGGATTACCCAAAAATAAATACACATAGAGCAACTTAATCAAGTTATATTATAAAAAAAAAAAAAAAAACCCATCAATTTTGATTATAGAAGAATTTCATTTCACATTAACGAAGCTTTATAAGCTTGTATAAATAAACCTATTAATATAGCATATAATCCATCACTATATTGAAACGGCTAAGTTACGATTAAAGCATATATTTGGCAGTTGAACAAGTCTACTCATTCCAGGGGCACTTCTATATATAGCGTCATAATAAACCCGCCCATTTCTATGTTGGTTGCTACTATCAAATCATATATTTGGAAGCTATACGGTCTACCCATTCCAGCGGGAATCCTAAATATAGCGCTATACAGGAAATAACACACCAACCTTGAACAGTTACAGTACAGAAATTTGTTATTCACAAAAATGTTTCACTTGGCCTTCTTTAAATTTCGTATGAAAAACGCAATAGATCAACTCTCGATCAAAATACAACAAAACTGTAACAATTGTGTGTATACAAAAGCACTTGCTGTCATTACACTCCAACTTTTACTAGTACACATATTCAATAGTGTGCCAACTAGAGTTATCCCTCTTTAAAAGGATAGATATTATTGATATGTACATTGAAACTAGAACATATTAAACTGCTTTCCAAAGAATTATTTATTTATTCAAATAAATTATATGTTCTCTCATTGTACAAGCAGATAATACTTTAATTCCTCTCTAAAATAGAGGTCGTAAGTTTATTACATGACAAGATAGGGGTATGCTTTCCATAAATCTTCTAAAACTAAAATTGCTGCAAAATCATTAATTTTACTATTAACTTAGCCTTTAAAGTAAAAGCAAGCAATATTGTTTACTAGATCGCGGCAAATTGTGCTCCAATTTTTCCATTCAAACGCCATTTTCGAGCATTTATTTAGACAACACTGTATCTCGTTGAAAAACAATTAAATTATCAAAATTACTCAATGAAGAATTTTAAGATACCAAAGAGGTTATCAGAATCCATAAATCGACAGACAACACAATGGCTAAAAGAAAAAGTAAAAACAGACAAACAACGATATAACTACACATAAAACGAAAGAAGGAGCAACATATCCACTAATGACACCCGCCACGTTATTCTTGTTACAAAGCCGGTGACAAAATATGAATGCGGAGATGACCGAAAAGTGCTTACGACAAGTGGAACATATCCGCGGTCATTTATGACACAGATATTCCGTAGCTGTCAACGTTATCAACAGGAACACTTGGTTCAGTAGCTTCCTTAGTAGCAGTAACTCTCCATCAAGAACATCCAGTTACCTGAATCCTGAGCCGCAAGCACTGGAATATCCTATCAACTGAGAGATATATATTCCATAAGCAGATTGCTGCTTTAATGTTGCTACATACAAATGAAACGTGCACAGTGGGAGAACTGAACTCATCTCTTTTATCGTAAAGTGTCGTTCGTAATCTTTCCTCTATTTCGAGGTGTAGGTTCGAAGTATGAAGCAGACAAAGAGTGATATTAGTGGGACAATTCGTTAAGTTCAATTAATGTTAATTAATTTCCTAGATAAACAGGTATTATATCGTTGTTCCATCATATAATACATTAAGTCCTGTCTAAAATGAAAGGTAGAATTATCAGCTTTTAAGTTTTCACTGAAATTCTGTAGGAATTGTATCACTGTCCCATATGACATTGAACTGGAAACAAGAGGGCTAGCAGATTTGTCCGTCCTCTTAGTTAAAAAGTGTTTTTCAATAGCGTACATAGGAATTGTGAACTTATAGGGGGTGGAAATGTTAACGAATAATTCTACAAATATTGAATGACAAGATAATTCAAATAATTGCTTGAAATCTACTAAAGCAAATAGACCTTTCTCTACTGCATTGAACAAAGGTAATATTTCCATGGACTAGTAGAATTGTAAATCTAATCTTTTGAATTTCGTAGTTTTCATACGAAATGTTACGTAGAATGCATTCAAAAAAATGTGGATGGTAAAAACAAATCATGCACACTGTATTTCGGAAGAATACGGTTGAAAACAACGGTTGCACCTTTATTTCTAAATATTCACCTATATACTTTATGCTATGATATAAACGTTAGAGAACGTCGAACGGGCAATTAATAAGTGAACAATCGAGAGAAACTGTCAACATTGGGTACATATGGCGCATGACGAAGACAAACAAAACAAAACCACACCACGATACGCCAACAATGACAAATAACGTAAATAAGATATCAACCCTTCTACACACAACTGAAGGTAAAGACGAATCGAACATCGTTTTAATGCGAAAATCGTACCGAATATCACATATGTGGTTTGATAACAAAACTCCAGTAAGTCACCGAAGATCGTATTTTCCATAGCAATTATATAAGCAACCGGGGTGAACTTAGGTCCTCCGGAAGGACTGCCCATCATAGCATCAGTTAAATGGCACCCCATCCATTATTTCATGTAACAGCTTTTTTTCTTCCGGTTTCCTAAGCTGAACGTTGCAAGGTACATAAAAAGATAATAAACCTGGCAGTCTTCTAGGATATTTACAAAAGTTGGAATTGAATAATTTGATTTTATGTACTGAAGTATATATCCCTTAAATAAAATGGGACTACTACAAAAAACAACAAGTTAGGACCCGGACAACATACTATATATAGCAATTAATTGACCATGACATGAAAGGTAAGCGTCACATTGATGGCATTCTTCTATTTGACGCTGCCATTGTTTTGTACATTTACATACAATATATGAAGGCACTAGAACTTGACACAGAAACGTTCTGTCATTTGCTTTAAAGCATTACAGCCCATGTTTAACTTTGGATTTAACTTTGGACCCTGAGAACTCGCACCATGTTTACCCTGGTGCCTACTTGTGTACCAGATTGAATCTCCGTGTGCCTGTCATTTACATTTCTGCCTCTTGAGAAATTTATTTCAATGCAACTAACCCGATATCAATTCTTATAGACTGGCAAATTATATTAGTCATTGCTAAGAAAAAAGTTGTTATTCAGTTGCTATGTTTAATACTGTGGTTGTGGCTATCTTATTTGTTAGTCTGCACAAACAACTTAGACCTACTTTTGGACCATCTAATGCACATTCCTACAATATCCTAATAAAATCTTCCCAGTTGTTTTCTGGGAAGACGATATTTGACAATTCAGGCAATTAGGAC